>OZ022263.1:125804501-125809501 GCA_963978885.1 Nemotelus pantherinus
CTCCATTACAAAGAATACGCCTTGGGAGCCTTTCTAGATATTAATGGCGCCTTCAATAATGTGCACATAACAGTTATTATGGAGAGCCTCCATGCATACAACACTCACCCCGCTATTTATATATATATATATATATATATAAATATATATATATATATATATATATAAATATATATATATATATATATATAAATATATATATATATATATATTTATATATATATATATATATATTTATATATATATATATATATATAAATATATATATATATATATATAAATATATATATATATATATATTTATATATATATATATATATATATATATTATATATATATATATATATATTTATATATATATATATATATAAATATATATATATATATATATAAATATATATATATATATATATTTATATATATATATATATATATATATATTTATATATATATATATATAAATATATATATATATATATAAATATATATATATATATATATATATATATATATATATATATATATATATATATATATATATATATATATATATATATATATATAAATATATATATATATATATATATATATATATATATATATATATATATATATATATATATATATATATATATATATATATATAAATATATATATATATATATATTTATATATATATATATATATATATATTTATATATATATATATATATATATATATATATATATATATATATATATATATATATATATATATATATATATATATATATATATATATATATGAAATATATATATATGACCCGATCTGTTAAAACGTACCTAAGGACCAAAACATCGATTTTGAGATTTTCACATATTATAATAGAATAAAGTATGGTCTATCGATTGCGACCAATCACGTTTTTATCCGATGAAAATTGAGCTCAGGATAAGCGTTTTTAATAACGTTTATTTCGACGAGGCAACTAGACTTTCTATCGTCTCTCTCTGTTTACTAATGCATTATTTTCGTCCTTTGTGGGTGCGCGCTGGTCCGGTGATCCCTTCGGGCTGCGGCCCAAAATGCTTGGACACGGGTCATTAATTTGATTTAATCTGATTGTTCGTGCCATTCGGGAGTGATAAGTATTACTCAAATTTATCCCACTCACCTGGCTAGATTCCAGGGTGAACTGAGTTCCCGTATCCTGGAAAAGTGATTGTGTCGCGGACCAGTAGTTTACTACTTGTTGAAATTCGAACATAAGCCAAAGCACTTGTGTACAGTGATTAACACATAGAAGCAGTTGGCGGTTGCGAATTATTCATTATTCCCGAACGTTTGTTTTGCACATGTGGAGCTAGCTGACCGTGGAAGAAGCTGAGACGAGTGTGTCGGATGAAATAGTGTAGGGGGTAGAGTTAGTGCGGGAGTGCATTGCGACAGTGGAGGAGAAGTGCGACGTCGTGAGTGCATTATAACATTTAATTGCCTCCCAAGAAGCTCGGTGTGAAAAAGTCAATTCGATGAGCGTTCGCGGAGTCGACTCGTGCCCAGCAGCTTCAAATCGATGTTTGTGAATCGTAGCGCGATAAGACGGTTTGTTGACAGCTTCAATACATGTAAAGACCAACTCAAAATTCAATTTTTCACAGTGACCAATATTTTCGCGGTATTAGTGTTTTGCGTATAAAATAAAAATTCTTTGATTAATGATGGCTCTGAAAAAAAAAGTAGAAGTTGTTTACAGAAAAGAATTGTAGAATAACTTGTTTTTCGTCGGTAATGTTGTTTGGGCTAGAAAATGGTTACAAATTTCAGTCAGTTTTCCAAAGTCTTCAACGTACGCGGAACACATTTATTTCGGGAACGCAATTCGGTTTTTTATATCGTATTTTGATGAGTCGAAACAGAAATCATGGACTTAAACGCTGAATTAGATGCCGTTGAAAATGCCTACTTTGAACCTTTTGACGAATGTGATGGTGAAGTTAACAAAAGTGATGATAATAGTTGTGAAAGTAAAAGTGATTATGATGCCGAACCCTTGATCAAGATACCCCACCCTTTTTCTGATAAACAAAATACACCAGCAGACGATTTTCACAAATCTCATGAAGATGAAATTAACGATGGTGAAATCGAGCGCATGTATGGAAAAACTGCAGAGCCCTGTTGCCCTTTAAATTGCAACAACAAAATTCCAGCAACGGCAGTGAATCAATTTCGCGATACGTTTATGGAAATGTCCAAGGATCAGCAAGACCTGGTAATACTGAGTCATTTGGAAGCGTGTAAGGAGGATATTAATCTCGACTCATCCTACTCAGAAATGTACTCGAAGAAAAGCCGCAAAAAAGCCTCATTGGAGAAACGACGCGAAAACGTGAATTATCTGTTTCGGGGTATAAGGATTTGCCGAAAAATGTACTTTTTTATTCACAATGTTGGTGTACGAAGATACAAACATTTGCAGAAACATTTCGAAAAAAATGGAATTTCTCCCCGAATCCATGGCTCGACAGGCAAACCATCGAAAAAGAGCAATACGATTACAGTGGAAGTAATACAATGCGTCGTGGACTTTATCTCAGCTTACGCAGAAAAACATGCGATTGCATTACCTGGCAGAATGCCGAATTTCAAAGATTACAGAGTTTTGAAATTACCGTCGAATGTTACGATGACGACGGTTTTTAACGAGTACATCCAAGTCGTGATGGAAGGGTACAAATTGAGTATTTGTTCTTTCAGAAGAATATGGAATAAATATGTACCTTTCATTAGAACTATGCGTCCTGCAAGTGATCTCTGCGATACATGTCGCGAAAATGCCCTTACAATTTCAAGGACGGTATCTTGCGATCCCCAAAAAAAATCAGAAGTTTTGGAGAAAGCAATGGAGCACATCAAACATGCACAATATCAGAGGAATTATTATCAAACCTGGTGTAAAAAAACAGGTATTTTTCCACGTAATTGTCCGAAACGATTTTAGAACAAAAAATTTGAAAACGTTTTTAATAACATTTTTCAAAAGTTAAGAGTCTGAAATGAAAATTTTGGAGTCCAGAAATCTAAAAAAAATTTTTTTTTAAGTTGTTTTCATCAATTCATCAATTAATAATAAAAATGTATTTATGATTTAAAAAAAAACTGAAGAGAAAATTCTGACATAAATCACAAGATTTGAAATTTGTGTAATGTATTAATAACTATTTATTTTGATAAATATCTACAACAAAGCAACAATGTGTTACTTTTTTGATTTCAGTATTTTGAAATAATTAAAAACAATTGATTTTGAAATAATAGTTCATAGTTTAAAGTGAAAAATTTCAAGTGCTTAATATTTTTAATCCATAATCTTTAAAAGCAAGAAAATAGGTTTTTATTGCGGGGTAATTCATTTTTTCAGATGACGTTACGTGCCGTGTTATTTCGTTCGATTTCGCTCAAAATTTGCACTATCCCAGCAGTCCACAACAAGTAGGCTCTGCTTATTTTAAAGCTGCTAGAAAATGCTCTGTTTTTGGCGTGAACGATGAACAAACACGGATACAAACAAATTACCTAATTGACGAAGCTGACAGCATTGGAAAAGGACCAAACTGTGTTGTCAGTTTATTACATCACTATTTAGAAAACAGTGAATCTCGAGATGTGCTTGTCCTATTTGCAGACAATTGTGTTGGACAAAATAAAAATAACACAATGATTGATTATTTACTATGGCGGGTGTTGCAAAACAAAAGTAAGCGTATTTTTCTGAATTTTATGCTTACCGGCCATACGAAATTCTCGCCAGATCGCATGTTTGGCCTGCTAAAATCCAGATATTCAAAAAGCAATATTGACAACCATCAAGATATTATTGATTGTGTGGAGAAGTCCTCTTGCAATGGTTACAATAAGGCAGTTTCCACATTCAACAATGTTACTTGGTTCGAATGGGATGTACTTTTCAAGCAGAATGTAAAACCTTTGATAGGTAGGATAATTATTTTAATTACCAACAGTATGATTTCCTGAGCAATATCTATCATTTCCACATGAAATAATATAAATTACGCGATATGAATATTTTTAATTTTTATAGATAATTTTTATTTCTTATCGCTTTTATTCTCAGCATTACATAATAAAATTATTTTTGCCATAAAAATGTTTTTAACTTTGTTTCTCTTTGATTGATGCAAAATTAAGTGCGATTGTAATAATAAAGTTTATTACAGTAGAGATATTTACGCTTGAAAAAGTTTGCGAATAAAATACTAATGCATACTTCTGAATAACAATAATATACGTTCCCAATTTTTTCATTACAGGTATTACGAAACACCACCACTTTGCGATTGACTCACAAGGCATTCGATGCAAAATTTTCGCTGAAAATGATTTTTCTGATCCACTGAATTTGATTTTCAATGAAAAATTATCTCAACTATTACCTCACACGATCAAACCTGAAGGCCTTTCGTTTGCTAGGCAGGAGTATTTGTACAAGAATATCAGAAATTTGTGCTTTGATGCATTGAAAGCTGATGATACCGCCCCTCGTCCAATCAAAGCCAAAAATGCAAAACAACCAGGAAGAAAACAACAGAAAAGAAAGCGAGACGATTAATCTACCTAACTATGTAGTATCGAAAAATGTCATAGATATAAAAAATCTCTTGAATGTGATACACTTATTTCGTACATTTATCATCGTAATTTTAGCAAAAATAATTTTTTAAGGCATTTCGTTACAGAAATTTTGTTTTTTCTAATGAAAAATGTGAAGAAATTTCATCTCTTGTACAATAAAAAACAAATATTTCCATCATCAAAAATCCGTTCCTTCTAAACATTCCTGAAAATAATATTATGAACTTGACAATCGTGAAGTTCATTTAAAAATATTAGAATTCAACAGATAATTTTTTTGTCTAGTATTGTACATAACTCTAGAAAAATGAAAAACAAAGCATCAACCGTATCAAATCGCATTGACAGCCGGGCTAGGACCGGCGTC
>OZ022263.1:125812645-125815145 GCA_963978885.1 Nemotelus pantherinus
AAGTGATTTTGAAATGCGGGCGATTTTGTGCCAGTGGTGCCATCTTGAAAAACCACTAAAAAAGATAACTGTTTTTAGCCCTATAAATTCTGATTGAATCGTTCGATTTTGACGAAACTCACACAACTGCTGGACCTTACCTTAAGCCACGTTTGGTAGAAATTTGGTTGAAAAATTCGGTTGGAGTTGCCAGCTATGATAATTTTGGTGTCTTCATTTTGAAAAAAAAAATTTGTAAGTGAAAACATTCAAACCATCGAATATTCAAAAAAATGTCCGTTTCTTTCAATAAAACCAATCTGTATACAAATCTTATGTTTTATCTACACGTTCAAAATAAAACTTTGGAAATTTCATGTCGGACAAGAACGGTAACCCTCTCCCAGTTAACCTATATTTTTAGCAACAAAAACTTCTGTTCACGGAAACTCACGAACCAATAATCAGATACAGCTAAAATTTACAGAATGCATTGGACTTAAGTAAGACCAGATTTGATAGAAGCGATTTTGAATTGTGGGCAAGTCTGTGCCAGTGGTGCCATCTTGAAAAATTACAAAGAAAAAAAACTGCTTTTTGCCCTATGAAATGTGAATAAATTACCAGATTTTCATGAAATTGGCACAGTAGCTATACCTAACTCTAATCTCTGTTTGGTGGAAATTTGGTTGAAAAATTTGATTGGTGCTACCAGCTATGGTAATTTTTGTGTCTTTGGTTTTGAAAATTCGCTCAGTAAAATAAAACTTTTTGCCCTATAACTTCCAGTGCAGTCATGAAATCAATTTGAATTTCATACAATTAATGAAACCTATCATAAACATTATTCAGGCCAAATTTGGTTGAAAATCCATGATAGGGTTGCCAGCTATTGTTGGTTTTGTGTTTGTTTGCAATATCTTTATTAAGCGGTTTTATCGTAGAATTTTCAAATGGTAATGATGTTGTAGTGACAATAAACAGCAAATATTAAGTTTTCGATTATTTGAAAAAACTCGCTGCAGGTAACCCTAAATTTCTTTACACTCCTATAACTTCGAATGTAATATAACAACGTGAAGCAGATGTGATATATTCTTGGCTTTGATACTGGCAGAAGGTGGCCAGCACGAGTCGGTCGCGCTACTTTTGTATCAATAAATGCTTACAGTTAGTATTCATACCGGAAACATTTACAATGAAAATAAATAACCAATGTTTCAATTCCCAAAGTTCTGCAAATTTTTCGGATCGCAGCCCCAAACACCAACGTCAGTTACAGTGCTGCAGGCACTGAGCATTTTCTTCATTGATGTTTTATGAGATGCTGCTTTGAAAATTTTTGTGAAATAAGCAACTGAGAGCGAATATAATTAACAAGTGTTGCTCTCATAATCTTTGAAATTCATGCCACTGGTTATATCTGAAACCTTCCACCATATGAGTTATAATGCATTCTTGAGACCAAAGTAAAACGTGGCGTTTGAAACAGTTTGGCCGTAATAAGCAGCTCATGTGGTGGAATATGCACTCAAAACCTGCACGATTCTTCTACTGTTCTTCGAACATTAGTGTTTCTTGCGGTTCAGGTGCGCTAGAGTTTTTTATGTTCAAAAGTTTTGAATGTATCAATGATTATTGGAACCTGAATCATATAATCCAAAAATTTCAATAGCATCTTCAACTAAGATTTTAATTTTGATTAATGGTGGAGTTACTAGTTTTTTTGGAATATTTTCAAACAACTCAGTTTCTATCTCTACATTGTTAACGCGTTTTATTTGATTCTTATCTCTCGCGTCTTTCTCATTTATTTTATACCAACATGAAGCTTCAGGATGAAAACGATTCAGCTTACCTTTCTTTTCACATATTTGCACGGACGTTTTTGTTGTTCTTTTTCTGCATCATCTTTCACGTTTCTGCTTATTTTCTTTTTCTTCATTAGATGTTCTAAACTTCCCAATTCGGTAAATAAATCTCTGGGTTTTTTCAAGTTCTTTCTGTTGATTCTGTCATTATAAATTCTGGTAAACCTACTGCAATAAGGTTGATCATAGTGCAGTCATCGATATTTTCGTTCATTCCCAATAAAATTCTTTCTTTTTTCAAAGCATAGTCTAATAGTGATCCATTCACATATTTAAAGAGAATAGCATATCTGATTGAAGACCAACCTTTGTTAGCATATGTTTCGATAAAATTTTCTTTCCAAATTTTCCATTCTGATGTTAATGTATTCCTAATAAGCATTGAATTGTACCAATCTAATACTGGACCTTCTAGCAATAATCTTAACACTTCAATTATCTCTTCGTCTTTGTTAATTTGTAAACGAGTGCATTCTTTTTCAAAAGTATCTATCCATTGCAATGCATTACAGTTCTTACTTGAAAATTTTTCGATGACAAAATTATCCGTTATCTTCTTCAAATTTCTGTTTGTTTCTTCATTTCTAGATCTAATTGGTTGTTCTTCTATATTTTTAGTGATAATTTCTTCTGGATAATAATCACCTATA
>OZ022263.1:125820145-125837645 GCA_963978885.1 Nemotelus pantherinus
AGATACCCCCAGTGACTGAAAAGGAACTATTGGAGGTTTGCAGTCGGCTCAAGGACAATAAAGCACCGGGGTTGGACGGTATCACTAACAAATGCCTAAAGGTCGCAGTTAAAATGAAGCCTGCTCTATTTATAAGTGTGTTCAATGCGTGCTTGACTGAACAAACTTTCCCAAGATGCTGGAAAAAACAAAAGCTCGTCTTGCTGCCAAAGCCCAAGAAACCCGTTGGCGAACCGACATCGTACCGTCCTATCTGCCTGCTGGATGTGATGGGGAAAATGCTAGAACGCCTAATACACAACAGACTTTTATCAGCTGTCGAAAACAATGGTGGACTGTCGGATCGACAATTCGGCTTCCGCAAAGCGCGCTCGGCAGTGGACGCCATCAGATCGGTTATGGAACTCGCAAGGACCGCAATCGAAGCACGCGGAGCATCACGCAAATACTGTGCACTTTTAACACTTCATGTTAAAAACGCGTTCAACACAGCGAATTGGAACCGAATAGTTGAGAAACTACTTCAACTAAGAGTCCCCTCTTACCTCGCTAGGATAGTATGCGAATACTTGAGGGACAGAGCACTGTGGTATGATTCCGAAGAAGGACCAAAGACTTACGACGTAACAGCCGGTGTCCCACAAGGATCCGTATTGGGGCCTCTGCTTTGGAATATCATGTACAATGACGTGCTAAATCTGAGGCTCCCGTCGGAGGCAACGATAATTGGGTTTGCTGATGACATAGTAGTGTTGGTATCTGCTGAAAAGTCAGACGAGGTCGAATCACTCGCTGATGAGGCGGTATACATCACGAAACAGTGGCTAGAGAATACAGGCTTGAAATTGGCAGCATCTAAGACGGAAGCGGTATTGATTAGCAGCCGCCGAAAAAATGAATCTTTTGAAGTCACTGTGGGAGATCAAAAAATTAGATCCAAGTCTGCAATTAGATACCTAGGAGTTATGATTGACAGTAGACTTAAATTTAAAGCCCATGTCGAGCATGTCTGCAATAAGGCGTCTAACGTCAGTGCAGCCCTAGCAAGGATGCTTCCTAACATCGGAGGACCAAGTCAAAATCGCAGAATCCTGATATCTAGAGTTGTGAGTTCCATTCTACTGTATGCAGCGCCAGTGTGGGCACATCAGCTAGCAGTAAAGCAAAATAAAAAGAAAATATGTTCGGTCTATCGACTCAGTGCCCTCAGGGTTATTCGGGGATATAGAACCATTTCAGGAGAAGCGGCATATGTGATAGCAGGTATGATGCCAATTGACATTCTCGCAGCCGAAATGCAGAGACTCTACGGAAACACAAACGCCGACACAAAGATGGAGCGGCAAAGGTCAGAGGAAGCATGGCAAAGAAGATGGGAACAAGTTCCAGTTGGCGGATGGACTTACAAGCTAATCCCCGATATTCAAAAATGGATCAAACGCACACATGGAGAAGTAACATGCGATCTAAACCAGTTTCTAACTGGACTTGGTGCATACCGAAAGTACCTACATCGCTTCGGTTTAGATGTCTCTCCAAATTGCCCAAAATGCGGGACCGAAGAAGATCCGGAGCACATTCTTTTCCATTGCACGCGGTTTTCCCGACACAGAGCCAAGTTGCAACGATACACGAACCTGTCATTATCGACAGAAAATTTGGTTGACGTGATGCTGGCATCTGAAGCAGCATGGTCCGAGTTGACAAAAACAGTAGCGCAGATACACGCAATTCTTCGAAAGGAGGACAAGGAAAGAAGAAGAAGAACTGTGAGCAGCTAAAGCTGACCCCGCCCACGAAGTAATACCGATTGGCAGTCCCGTGGGGATGGGGGCGCAGAGCAAGAGGGGGGTTTAAGTCGGTTAACGCCCGACATAACCGAAGCCCAAGCTTGGTATCCAAGTGGATTTCCCCCCTAAAGCAAAAAAAAAAAAAAAAAAAACTCTAGCGCACCTGAACCGCTAGAAACACTAATGTTCGAAGAACAGTAGAAGAATCGTGCAGGTTTTGAGTGCATATTCCACCACATGAGCTGCTTATTACGGCCAAACTGTTTCAAACGCCACGTTTTACTTTGGTCTCAAGAATGCATTATAACTCATATGGTGGAAGGTTTCAGATATTACCACTGGCATGAATTTCAACGTTTATGAGAGCAAAACACGGGTTAATTATATTCGTTGTCAGTTGCTTATTTCACATAATTTTGAAAGCAGCATCTCATATAACATCAATGGAGAAAATGCTCAGTGCCTGCAGCACTGTAACTGAAGTTGGTGTTTGGGGCAGCGATCCGAAAAATTTGCAGGACTTTGCGAATTGTTACATCGGTTATTTATTTTCATTGTAAATGTTTCCGGTATGTATGCTAACTGTAAGCATTTATTGATACAAAAGTAGCACAACCGACTCGTGCTGGCAACCTTTCGCCAGTATCAAAGCCAATAATATATTACATCCGCTTCACGTTGTTATATAACATTCGAAGTTTAAGGAGTATAAAGAAATTTAGGGTTACCTGCAGCGAGTTTTTTCAAATAATCGAAAACTTAATATTTGCTGTGAAAATTCTACGATAAAACCGCTTCATAAAGATATTGCAATTAAACACAAAACCAACAATAGCTGGCAACCCTATCGTGGCTTTTCAACCAAATTTGGCCTGAATAATGTTTATGACAGGTTTCATTAATTGTATGAAATTCGTATTGATTTCATGACTGCACTGGAAGTTATAGGGCAAAAAGTTTTACTTTCCTGAGCGAATTTTCAAAACCAAAGACACAAAAATTACCATAGCTGGCAGCACCAATCAAATTTTTCAACCAAATTTCCACCAAACAGAGATTAGAGTTAGGTTTAGGTACTGTGTCAATTTCATGAAAATCTGGTAACTTATTCACATTTCATAGGGCAAAAAGCAGTTTTTTTTCTTTGTAATTTTTCAAGATGGCACCACTGGCACAGACTTGCCCACAATTCAAAATCGCTTCTATCAAATCTGGTCTTACTTAAGTCCAATGCATTCTGTTAATTTTAGCTGTATCTGATTATTGGTTCGTGAGTTTCCGTGAACAGAAGCTTTTGATGCTAAAAATATAGGTTAACTGGGAGAGGGTTACCGTTCTTGTCCGACATGAAATTTCCAAAGTTTTATTTTGAACGTGTAGATAAAACATAAGATTTGTATACAGATTGGTTTTATTGTAAGAAACGGACATTTTTTTGAATATTCGATGGTTTGAATGTTTTCACTTCCAAATTTTTTTTTTCAAAATGAGGACACCAAAATTATCATAGCTGGCAACTCCAACCGAATTTTTCGACCAAATTTCTACCAAACGTGGTTTGAAGTAAGGTCCAGCAATTGTGTGAGTTTCGGCAAAATCGAACGATTCAATCAGAATTTATAGGGCTGAAAACAGTTATCTTTTTTAGTTGTTTTTCAAGATGGCACCACTGGCACAGAATCGCCCGCATTTCAAAATTACTTCTATCAGACTTGGTCCTATTTAAGACCAATACATTCTGTGAATTTCAAATAATTCTGCTCATCGGATCGTGAGTTTCCGTGAACAGAAGTTTTTGATGCTAGAAATATAGGTAAATTGGGCAAGGGTTACCAGGCGTGCCCGAAATACCATATCTTTTTTTTTTTTTGGTTATGTAAACAAAGCACAAGATTTACATATGAGTGGCTTTTTTTTGAAGAAACGGCATTTTTTCAAGAGAGACGATGATTTGGAGGTTTTCACTTTCAGTTCCTACCCTAGCCACAGAGTTGCCAGCACGCTCATTAAAAGCTACACAAATCTACAACTAAATAATATCAATATTGTCTGAAAATTTCGTAATGATTGAATAGCTCTGTCAAAAGTAATCGAAATTTAAAAATTTTCAAATTTTCCCGTCTTCTTTTTAGGCAACCAGCGAACACATAGGGTTAAAAAATTCCAAAGCATTATCCGATTCATATGTAAAACACGATAGAAATTTATTTCGTTAACTTTATTTTTGCGAAAATCATTTGTGCACGAAATAATAGGTATATTAAAAATATCACTTAAATGGCCGCCGGCGCCGAAAGGTTAACAAAAACTGACATTTAAAGAGACGTGGACCTATTCTGCATATACACCAATGTATCCTGAAAGTTTCAGCTCAATCGGATGGCGCGTTCCCGAGATTATCTCACTGAAATTTTTTGATGATATAAATGTATATATATATATATATATATATATATATATATATATATATATATATATATATATATATGGAAATATGAATTTTTGGCCGAATCGATTTTAATACTAATGTTCTTTGAACATTAGTAAAAATATATATATATATATATATATATATATATATATATATATATATATATATATGTATATATATATATATATATATATATATATATATATATATATATATATTTATTTATATGTTTATATAGATATATTTATATATATATATATGTATATATATCTATATATATATATATATATATATATATATATATATATATATATATATATATATATATATATAGATATATATATATATATATTTATATATATATATATATATATATATATATATATATATATATATATATATATATATATATATATATATATATATATATATATATATTTATAACTGCCTGTTACTTGGCTGGAATTAATAAAATCAATTTGCGGGCAAATTCAAGAGTCAATTTGGATCAAACTTCTGTTATTTCAATGACGGTACCATGGCGTTTTTGATCCTTATCAAAAGTCCTCTGCTGTTTTATGAAGGCCCAAACATTTTCAATGTTATTAAGATCGGGGCTCAGAGGAGGTTCATTTTTTACTAATGTTAAGTGATACCTAACATTATATATATTCGGCCAAAAATCATATTTCCATATATATATATATATATATATATATATATATATATATATATATATATATATATATATATATATATATATATATATATATATATATATATATATATATATATATCTATATATATATATATATATATATATATATATATATATATATATATATGTATATATATATATATATCATCAAAAAATTTCAGTGAGATAATCTCGGGAACGTGCCATCCGATTGAGCTGAAACTTTCAGGATACATTGGTGTATATGCAGAATAGGTCCAGGTCTCTTTAAATGTCAGTTATTGTTAACCTTTTGGCGCCGGCGGCCATTTAAGTGATATTTTTAATATACCTATTATTTCGTGCACAAATAATTTTCGCAAAAATAAAGTTAACGAAATAAATTTCGAACGTGTTTTACATATGAATCGGATAATGCTTTGGAATTTTTTAACCCCATGTGTGCGCTGGGTGCCTAAAAAGAGGACGGGAAAATTTGAAAATTTTTAAATTTCGATAACTTTTGCCAGAGCTATTCAATCATTACGAATTTTTCAGGACGTATTTGCATTATTTAGTTGTAGATTTGTGTAGCTTTTAATGAGCGTGCTAGCAACTTGGTAGCTAGGGCAGGCACTGAAAGTGAAAACCTCCAAATCATCGTCTCTCTTGAAAAACTGCCGCATCGTCAAAAACAAGCCTCTCATATGTAAATCTTGTGCTTTGTTTACATAGACAAAAAATAAAATTTGATATGGTATAACGGGCACGCCTGGTAACCCTTGCCCAATTTACCTATATTTTTAGCATCAAAAACTTCTGTTCACGGAAATTCACGATCCGATAAGCAGAATTAATTGAAATTTACAGAATGTATTGGTCTTATATAGGACCAGGTCTGATAGAAGTGATTTTGAAATGCAAGCGATTCTGTGCCAGTGGTGCCATCTTGAAAAATCACTAAAAAGGATAACTGCTTTTAGCCCTATAAATTCTGATTGAATCGTTCGATTTTAACAAAATTCACAGAATAGCTGGAACTTACTTCAAACCACGTTTGGTAGAAATTTGGTTGAACAATACGGTTGGAGCTGCCAGCTGTGATAATTTTAGTGTCTTAAATTTGAAAAAATTAAAATTTGGAAGTGAAAACATTCAACCATCGAATATCCTAAAAAATGTCCGTTTGTTACAATAAAACCAATATGTATACAAATCTTATGCTTTATCGACACGTTCAAAGTAAAACTTTGGATATTTCATGTCGGACAAGAACGGTAACCCTCTCCCAGTTAACCTATATTTTTAACATCAAACACTTCTGTTCACGGGAACGCA
Source organism: Nemotelus pantherinus (assembly GCA_963978885.1). Classification (NCBI taxonomy): domain Eukaryota; kingdom Metazoa; phylum Arthropoda; class Insecta; order Diptera; family Stratiomyidae; genus Nemotelus; species Nemotelus pantherinus. The sequence continues at coordinate 125,826,381 of OZ022263.1, forward strand.
CGAGCCAATAATCAGATACAACTGAAATTCACAGAATGCATTGGACTTAAGTAGGACCAGATTTGATAGAAGCGATTTTGAATTGTGGGCAACTCTGTGCCAGTGGTGCCATCCTGAAAAATTACAAAGAAAAAAAACGGCTTTTTGCCCTATGAAATGTGAATAAGTTACCAGATTTTCATGAAATTGACACAGTAGCTAAACCTAACTCTAATCTCTGTTTGGTGGAAATTTGGTTGAAAAATTTGATTGGTGCTGCCAGCTTTGGTAATTTTTGTGTCTTTGGTTTTGAAAAATCGCTCAGGAAAATAAAACTTTTTGCACTATAACTTCCAGTGCAGTCATGAAATCAATACGAATTTCATACAATTAATGAAACCTGTCATAAACATTATTCAGGCCAAATTTGGTTGAAAAGCCACGATAGGGTCGCCAGCTATTGTTGGTTTTGTGTTTAATTGCAATATCTTTATTAAGCGGTTTTATCGTAGAATTTTCAAATGGTAATGATATTTTAGTGACAATAAGCAGCAAATATTAAATTTTCGATTATTTGAAAAAACTCGCTGCAGGTAACCCTAAATTTCTTTATAGTCCTATAACTTCGAATGTAATTAAACAACGTGAAGCAGATTTGATATATTCTTGGCTTTGATACTGGCAGAAGGTGGCCAGCACGAGTCGGTTGTGCTACTTTTGTATCAATAAATGCTTACAGTTAGTATTCATACCGGAAACATTTACAATGAAAATAAATAACCGATGTTTCAATTCCCAAAGTTCTGCAAAATTTTCGGATCGCAGCCCCAAACACCAACTTCAGTTACAGTGCTGCAGGCACTGAGCATTTTCTTCATTGATGTTATATGAGATGCTGCTTTCAAAATTTTGTGAAATAAGCAAATGATAACGAACATAATTAACCCGTGGTTTGTTCTCATAAACGTTGAAATTCATGCCAGTGGTAATATCTGAAACCTTCTACTATATGAGTTATAATGCATTCGTGAGACCAAAGTAAAACGTGGCGTTTCAAACAGTTTGGCCGTAATAAGCAGCTCATGTGGTGGAATATGCACTCAAAACCTGCACGATTCTTCTACTGTTCTTCGAACATTAGTGTTTCTAGCGGTTCAGGTGCGCTAGAGTTTTTACTAATGTTCGAAGAAGAACATTAGTATTAAAATCACTTTGGCCAAAAATTCATATTTCTATATATATATATATATATATATATATATATATATATATATATATATATCATCAAAAAATTTCAGTGAAAAAATCTCAGGAACGCGCCATCCGATTAAACTGAAATTTTCAGGACACATTGGTGTATATGCAGAATAGTGCCAGGTCTCAGAAAAAGTTAAAAACTTTTAACCCTTTGGCGCCAGCGGCCATTTAAGTGATATTTTTCATATACCTATTATTCCGTACACAAATAAGTTTTGCAAAAATAAAGTTGATAAAATAAATTTTGAACGTGTTTTACATGTGAATCGGATAATGTCTTGGAATTTTTTTAACCCTATGTGTGCGCTGGGTGCCTTAAAATAGAACGGGAAAACTTGAAAATTTTTAAATTGTGATAACTTTTGACAGAGCTATTCAATCATTACGAAATTTTCAAAACATATTTGTATTATTAAGTTGTAGATTTGTGTAGCTTTTAATGAGCGTGCTAGCAACCCTGTTGCTAGGGCAGGCACTGAAAGTGAAAACCTCCAAATCATCGTCTCTCTTGAAAAAATGCCGTTTCTTCAAAATAAAGCCACTCATATGTAAATTTTGTGCCTTGTTTACATAGGCAATAAATAAAATTTGATATGGTATAACGGGCACGCCTGGTAACCCTTGTCCAAGTTACCTATATTTTTAGCATCAAAAACTTCTGTTCACGGAAACTCACGATCCGATGAACAGAATTTATTGAAATTTGCAGAATGTATTGGTCTTTAATAGGACCAGGTCTGATAGAAGTGATTTTGAAATGCGGGTGATTCTGTGCCAGTGGTGCCATCTTGAAAAATCACTAAAAAAGATAACTGCTTTTAGCCCTATAAATTCTGATTGAATCGTTCGATTTTGACGAAATTCACACAATAGCTGCACCTTACTTCAAACCACGTTTGGTAGAAATTTGGTTGAAAACTTCGGTTGGAGCTGCCAGCTATGATAATTTTGGTGCCTTAAATTTGAAAAAATAAAAATTTGGAAGTGAAAACATTCAAATCATCGAATATCCTAAAAATGTCCGTTTCTTACAATAAAACCAATATGTGTACAAATCTTATGCTTTGCCTACACGTTCAAAGTAAAACTTTGGAAATTTCATATCGGACAAGAACGGTAACCCTCTCCCAGTTAACCTATATTTTTAGCATCAAAAACTTCTGTTCACGGGAACTCACGAACCAATTATCAGATACAACTGAAATTTACAGAATGCATTGGACTTAAATAGGACCAGGTCTGATAGAAGCGATTTTGAGTTGTAGGCAACTCTGTTCCAGTGGTGCCATCTTGAAAAATTACAAAGAAAAAAAACTGTTTTTTGCCCTATGAAATGTGAATAAGTTACCAGATTTTCATGAAATTGACACAGTAGCTGAACCTTTTTCTAAACTCTGTTTGATAGAAATTTGGTATAAAAATTCGATTAGTGCTGCCAGCTATGGTAATTTTTGTGTCTTTGTTTTTGAAAATTCTCTCAGGAAAATAAAACTTTTTGCCCTATAACTTCCAGTGCAGTCATGAAATCAATACGAATTTCATACATTGAATGGGAACTATTATAAACATTATTCAGGCCAAATTTGGTTAAAAAGCCACTATAGGGTTGCAAGCTATTGTTGGTTTTATGTTTGTTTGCAATATCTTTATTAAACAGTTTTATCGTAGAATTTTCAATTGTTAATGATATTGTAGTGACAATAAACAGCAAATATTAAGCTTTCGATTATTTGAAAAAACTCGCTGCAGGCAACCCTAAATATCTTAATACTCCTATAACTTCGAATGTAACATAACAACGTGAAGCAGATGTGATATATTCTTGGCTTTAATACTGGCGAACGGTTGCCAGCACGAGTCGGTTGTGCTACTTTTGTATCAATAAATGCTTACAGTTAGTATTCATGCCGGAAACATTTACAATGAAAATAAATAACCGATGTTTCAATTCCCAAAGTTCTGCAAAATTTTCGGATCGCAGCCCCAAACACCAACTTCAGTTACAGTGGTGCAGGCACTGAGCATTTTGTTCATTGTTGTTATATGAGATGCTGCTTTCAAAATTTTGTGACATAAACAACTGATAACGAATATAAATTACCCGTGTTTTGCTCTCATAAACGTTGAAATTCATGCCAGTGGTAATATCTGAAACCTTCTACTATAATGCATTCTTGAGACCAAAGTAAAACGTGGCATTTGAAACAGTTTGGCCGTAATAAGCTGCTCATGTGGTAGAATATGCACTCAAAACCTTCACGATTCTTCTACTGTTCTTCGAACATTAGTGTTTCTAGCGGTTCAGGTGCGCTAGAGTTTTTAAATTTTAATTGTTTTAAAATTCCGTCATTTATGACAAGGGGCATTGTCGTGTTGAAGAATCCAGTCATCAGTTAGAAAGAGTCTATTTCCTGACGAAAGGGCATGGACGTTTTAAATTACAAATCTCCTAGTCCATGGTATGATATACATTCCCAGAACATCCATTTCCCCCTCCAAATCTGTTAAGTGGCTGCGCTGCATTATTGTTTACTAATTTTCGAAGAAAATGAAGATAGCTATGAAATGAAGATAGCAACTGTCGGAAGATATTGGGATGAATTGCGGAATGTTCATCAAAACATTGAACAATATGCACCGAATTCCGCATCGGTCGATTACACTGATAAGGAGTATTTTACGATCGAAGAACGCATTCAAGACATTCTAGTCTTTCTGGAGACAGGCTTAGAAAAATGCAACTCCAGTACATTGCAAACTTCATCAGTTCAACCTCATCTTAAATTACCACAAGTGACTATTCCCAAATTTGATGGGGATTATGCTAAGTGGAAATCATTCCATGATTTATTCACGCAGATGATTCATGAACAACCATTAGGTAATGCATAAAAGATTTGGTACCTTAGAGTAAACCTTGCTGGTGAAGCTGAGCGCTTAATCCGTCATTTGCCAATCTCTGACGAGAATTATATAGCAGCATGGTCTATTTTGAATAACCGCTATGACAACAAGCGACTCATGGTTTCCACCCTTTTAGACAAACTGATGTGCCAGCCCGCAATATCTGTCGAATCATCAGGGGTATTGAAAGGAATGCATGACATTATAGCTGAATGTCTTCTTGGGTTAAAGAGTTTATAGGTTGACATAGCAACCTGAGACCCAATGATGCTGCATGTCCTGACTAAGAAATTGGATAAGGCAACGCATAACTTGTACGAGCAATCATTAACTTCACCGCGAGATTTACAAACTATTGACTATTTTCTAAGTTTCATTGAACGACGTTTCCAGGCTTTAGAAGCATTGGGCACTGATAAGCGAACGCCAAATAAGCCCTCAGCGACCCGAACTGCAGCATTAATGTCAGTTAAGGATACGCTTCCAGCCATTAAATGCAAAAACTGTGGCGGAAATCATAAGATAAACGCTTGCGTATTATTCAAGCAGTTACAAATTCTTGAGCGCATCAATAGGGCTAGGCAATTGAAATTGTGCTTGAATTGTTTAGGTGAGGGGCATTTCGCCTCACAATGTACTTCAAGAGCATGTTTAAAATGCCAAAAAGGGCATAATACACTTTTACACTTGGAAAAGCAAGAAAAGTGCAACCTCGAATCTACCACAAAGAGCGCTCGAGAAGCGCAGCCAATTAGATCTAATCAGCTTGCAAGTGTATCAGGGACTAAACCTGATGTGAGAGTAAACGAATCAGTGTCTCTATCAACAGAAGGCTATTCATCCGAAGGATATGCTGTGTTGCTAAGCACGGCCATTGTGCGGGTTATAAATAAAAATGGAGAACCGCAAGAACTACGAGCTTTGCTAGATAGCGGGTCTCAAATCAATATTATAACTGAAGCTGCAATCCAAAAGCTTGGTCTGCAAACAACGCAAACAAGATTGTCAATACGAGGATTAGGCGGAGCTTGCCAACAAGCTCGTCGCCAGGTTGGCCTAACAATACAATCCAAGATAACAAATTTTGCTACGAAAGTGAATGCAATTGTGCTTCCGCAAATAACATCGGTGCAACCTACGAGCCCTTTGGACATCGCCACACGGGAAGCCATACCTAAAAATATACGTCTGGCAGACCCGACCTTTGATCAACCTGGTGATATCGACCTGCTTTTAGGTGCCGAGATGTATTACGAATTGCTTGCTATCGGTCAAATCCGAATAGCAAAAAGGTTGCCCATGCTTCAAAACACAGTGTTCGGATGGATAGCGGCCGGAAGATTCGAAACTACCATCACAACACTCGTGACTTGTCGAGTTTCTGAAATTGAAGAAAGGACTCTCAATGAACAGATAGAACGATTTTGGAAATTAGAAGAGGCGGGTAGCGAAAATCGTCATATGACAGGGTCAGAATTAAAATGTGAAAGTGAATTTGCCAAGACCACTAAAAGAACGAACGAAGGACGGTTTGTAGTCAAATTACCGTTTGCTTAAGATCCGGATATGCTGGGCGAGTCGATGGAGATTGCTACACGGCGACTCTTGCAAATAGAACGAAGACTTGCTAAAGACAAAAGCTTGTACCAGCAATATCGCCAATTTATGAATGAATACAAAGAGCTAGGTCATATGAAAGAAGTAAATATAAACATGATTTCGGAGCCACGCTATTTCTTACCTCATTATTGTGTACTACGACCAGAAAGCACTACAACTAAGCTGAGGGTCGTGTTCGATGCATCTGCGAAAACCTCGTCAGGAGTCAGCCTCAACCAATTATTGTGTACTCGCCCAACTGTTCAAGACGATCTTTTCACGATCCTGCTAAGGTTTCGGCTACCTCGGTACGTTTTCACTGCGGATATAGAGAAAATGTACCGCCAAATCAATATGTCTGAACCAGATAGAAAATTCCAGCTGATATTATGGCGAGATAGCCCATTGGAAAGCATAAAGTGCTACGAGCTTAATACAGTAACTTACGGCACAACCTCTGCTCCATATCTAGCAACGAAATGTTTGCAGGAGCTTGCAAACGAGACATCAAGTCAATATCCGTCTGGAGCCGCTGCACTCAAACATGATTTTTACGTAGATGATGTTATGTCAGGTGCAGATACCCTTGCGAATGCAATCGAGAAGCAGCAGCAATTACAACAAATTCTAAAATCAGCTCACTTCAAGTTACGCAAATGGTGTGCCAATCACTCTTCTCTGCTACAAAATATTCCAGTTGAGGATCAAGCCTTAGCATGGAGCGCGGCGGAAGAAATCGAAGGACATATTAAAACTCTGGGTCTAATTTGGGCACCCAAGAAGGATGAATTTAGAATAAAAGCACTTTCGACCCAGTCAAATAGGGTAACGAAGAGAGCCGCTTTGACTGACATCTCTCAACTGTTCGATCCATTAGGACTGGTAAGCCCGGTGACAGTCGTCGCCAAGATATTCCTTCAAAAGCTGTGGAGACTCAAGGTTGACTGAGATGCAGCATTGCCCATGGATTTGCATTCGGAGTGGCTTAAATATCGCCAAGAATTGGAAAAATTGAATGAAATAAGTATACCGCGTCATGTTGCAAGAGGAAAGATTCCCCAAAGTGCTCAGCTTCATATTTTTGCAGACGCCTCCGAAAAGGCATATGGGGCGGTAGCATATTTTCGTGCTTTTCATGCAGACGGCATTCGCACGGTGAATGTTCTTTGTAGCAAATCGAGAGTAGCGCCCCTTAAAAGGATCACATTGCAAAGGTTAGAGCTTTGCGCTGCGAAGTTAGCTAGTGAGCTTGGCCACAGACTCAAGCGTGAATTAAGAATTGCGGATCACGCGTGCTACTTCTGGACGGATTCGGAAATTGTTCTGCATTGGATACATGCTGACGCCTCATTGTTTCACACATTTGTGGCGAACAGAGTATCCGCTATACAGCAGTTATCGATACCATTTCAGTGGAGACATGTTAGATCAGAACACAATCCAGCGGATCTGGTGTCACGCGGTGTTATGCCCGAGAAGTTAGAAAACTGTAATCTGTGGTTTTTTGGACCCATGTTTTTGCACGGTTTGCAAGAAGATTGGCCAGCATTTCGGGCAGATACTACCATCGAACACGAGAAAAAGCAAAATAAGACAGTATTATCAATATCAAAGGACACTACACGTTTCATAGACCAAATCGATCATCGAAACTCTATAAAGAAGCTGCAACGCATTGTAGCATACATGCTCCGATTTATAAACAACGTGCGGTCACCCTCCGAGCGTCACTTACTACCACAGTTGTTAGCAAAAGAATTGGAAGGATCCCTGCAGGTCATTAAGGAAGCCCAGTGGGATGCTTATTCACAATCTGTAAGATTGCTGCAAGCTAATAAACAATTGGATAATAATGATGACACTAAGCCGCTTAAATCCATTTCTGGATGAGTTTGGTCTATTAAGAGTAAAAGGGAGACTAGAAGAGTCTAATCTTCCCTACGATGCTAAGCATCCAATTATACTGCCCTATGCGCATAACACCACAAAATTAATTCTGCAAGATATTCACATTCTGCACCTTCACGCAGGACCACAGGCATTATTGGCAAGATCAGTTGTGCGCAACTGTGTGCGATGCTCCAAGGCGAAGCCTTGGTTAATGTCACAACTTATGGGTAATCTTCCTGCTACGCGAATTCAGCCAGCACGGCCATTCATTAACACCGGTGTGGACTTCGCAGGACCTTTCTGGACGCATTTCAAGGTGAGAGGAAAACGCCCGCAGAAAACTTACCTGGCCGTTTTTGTGTGTTTTACAACAAAGGCGGTCCACCTGGAGCTAGTAAGTGATCTAACAACTGAAGCCTTTATAGGTGCGCTTAAGCGTTTCATCGGAATAAGAGGACACTGCCGCAGTTTATATTGCGATAATGCTACTAATTTTGTGGGAGCAAAAAACCAATTAGCGGAATTAAAAGATGTAATTTATGAAAAAGGAGCGCAACAAAAAATTAATAATCTCTGCAGTCCAAAGGGGATAGACTTTCATTTCATTCTCCCAAGATCTCCTCACTTCGGCGGATTATGGGAAGCCGCTGTGAAATCAGCCAAGCATCTGCTGATTAAAAATATAACGCCTTCATCTCTTACATATGAAGAATTGGAGACTGTCATCATTCAAATCGAGGCGATACTCAATTCGAGACCTCTCACGCCATTATCTGCCGACTCAACTGATTTAAATGCCCTAACGCCAGGCCATTTCCTAATCGGCGAACCACTGACAAGCTCAGTAGATGTGCAAGCTCAAGAAAATCGTTCAAGTCTAGCCTGTCGATGGAGGCAGATCAACGATATCAGACAAAAATTTTGGCAACGGTGGTCAACTGAGTATTTAACTGAACTCCAGCAACGAAGCAAGTTGAAGCAGAGGTGTGAAAATATAAAGCCAGGGATGCTCGTCGTGATAAAGGAAGATAACCTTCCTGTACTAAAATGGCAAATGGGTCGAATTGTCAAGGGAATAAAGGGAGCCGACGGTTTAATAAGAGTAGCCGATGTACGAACAGCTGCTGGAATACTTCGACGACCAATTCACAAACTCGCCCCTCTTCTCGTAGAAGTCGAAGAAGTCGACACGCTACCGGAAAGTAACTCAACCATGCATATCGGTAAAGACAAGCCAACTGATAACCTATCTGCAGGCCCAAGCATCCGAAAACCATCATTGGCGCAAACAGGTGAACCAAAAGCCAAGTGTAGACAACTAACGGCATCGCCAATAAATTTACTGTTATGGACAAGTTTGATACTTCCAGTTCTGAGCAATCCAGTGAAGATCACACCATTTGAGTCACCTCAAGGCATTTATTTCGAAAGCTTAGGAGCTGTTAATTTGGTTTTAAGCGAATGGAACCTGGTAGTTCATTACAACTTAACGCCTTATTGGGAAGAGTTGCAATCAATCTGGAGAGGATGGGCAACGCTCCACAATATTTGCAGACAGATACAGCACAATTGGCCCTGTGCTCGCACAACTATGCAACTTGACCAACTAATGCAGCAGATTGATGTCAATAGCGAGCTATTACGGCCGCCACCAAAAACTAACCCGCATCGAAAACAAAGAGGTGCTCTTAACGTAGTGGGAAATATCGCTAACACTCTGTTTGGAGTTTTAGATTCTGATTATGCAACAAGGATGGAAGGCGTCATTGATAATTTAAAGCATAATGATGAGCATCTTGTGCAACTTTTAAAAAACCAAACTTCGATCATAGATTCTACGACAAATATAATGATGCACATGAAAAAATCCACAGGGCACGCCTTAGAAGAATTTCACCTCGCACTAAACAAGACAGTGACTCAAACAAACCAAATTGCCAGAGAATTGTGGGGCAATGAGGCAGTACAAAATCCGCCACAGTGCAATTGTTCTTAGGGACCCACAGTACCCAAAGGATTCAATCCTTTCTCCTAGATGCTCTTATTAATACTCATCATGGCAAGGTTAATCCTCAGTTGCTATCAAATCAACAAATCTTACAAGAGCTAAGGGCTATCAAGGAAAATTTGCCACCACACTTACACTTACCAGTCAAGCCGGAGAATCTACTGGATCTTTACAGTTTGTTGACGATTGAAGGACGGATCATGAACAGCAAAATTATTTTCCGAATTAAATTACCACTTTTCTCGGATGAAAGATTCGAGCTGCTTCATCTAGTACCAGTGCCAACAATAGTGAATCATACAGTTCTAATGATCCAAACGGCGTCAAATTATCTGATAACGACCTGGAATCGTGAGCAATATTATTCTCTTTCAAATCAGGAACTAGCAGCATGCTCCCGGACGGCTACTCTAAATTACTATGTAAACAGCTGCATCCTCTTTACCAAACACGATCAGGCATAAACGAGTGTGAATTAAGCTTCATCAGTCATGTTCTGCCCAAGGGAGGATGTCAGACTATTCAATTAAAGCAACCCCCTAGATGGATTCAACTGCTAACTCCCAACCACTGGATTTATTTTATGGAATCCAGAACAGTCTTAAGTATTGCTTGTGGCGATTTCGTAACTCAAGAAACCATTGAGGGTTCGGGAATTATTCAATTGCGCGATGACTGTATTTTGAAGGAGGATATATATATATTCATGTACATAAGTTATTCTCAAGTTATTTCAATGCTTCATTTGTTCCGACCCGAAACATTACTGAAGACATTATCCGAAACATCAATCATGTTAGCTCTCAAGAATTTTTGATGAAAAATCTGACGGAGCTAAAGGCCAATGTACACAATCTATTGCTGCAGGAAGATCTTCATACTAATCTTGACCCAACGGACATTCACCATTTTACCCTGGGCTACACAGGACTAGCTTGTATCATCATCATAGCCGCATACTTAGTATGGAAACGCAAGCAAGGAGCTTTCAACGCCACCATGAGCAAACCAACACCAGCGCCTCGACCCAGAAGCCAACCAACGCCATCTTTTACTAATTCCGTTGATCCAGAGGAGTGATGGTTGATCAATTTGTTCAACGCGGGGGAGAATGTTTGATCATCGTTTTTTAGTAATTTACATAGAAAATAGTAATGCAATTGAATTATCATATTAGTTCAGTATGTCAGGTTATTTAATATAAAATGTATGCCAATATCATGAAATCGCAAAGTAATTGTATTTTCTGTTCTAGTTTTATAAGCGGCGGATAAGCAAATAGTATTCTGCCCGCAATAATGTTTGTTTACAAATATCAGCTTGCAGTAACGGCCTTGCAGCATAAATATTTTGCGTAGCTGTAATTGTGCTTCGTGCATGTACCTAAATAAGCAATTGAAGTTCAAGTTTGTTTGAATGCAATATGACCTGATTTAATGCACGAGGCATGAAATTGTGTATCATAATATTACGTAAAGTTTGTTTTGAATGTAGCATGAAATAATCGGAAGCGAATAGTCATGTAAGCAATTATTTGGTATTTAAGTAAGTGCAAGAAATAAAGTGATTGTACATTGACAGTAAATCGAAGCGTACCGTCTTTTCTTGTTAAGAAGGTGCAACGGTAT
>OZ022263.1:125845145-125847645 GCA_963978885.1 Nemotelus pantherinus
ATATATATATATATATATATATATATATAATTTTTTAACCCCATGTGTGCGCTGGGTGCCTAAAAAGAGGACGGGAAATTTTTTAAATTTTTAAATTTCGATAACTTTTGACAGAGCTATTCAATCATTACGAAATTTTCAGGACATATTGATATTATTTAGTTGTAGATTTGTGTAGCTTTCAATGAGCGTGCTGGCAACCCTGTAGCTAGGGCAGGCGCTGAAAGTGAAAACCTCCAAATCATCGTCTCTCTTGAAAAAATGCCGTTTCTTCAAAAAAAAGCCACTCATATGTAAATCTTGTGCTTTGTTTACATAACCAAAAAAAAAAAGATATGGTATAACGGGCACGCCTGGTAACCCTTGCCCAATTTACCTATATTTTTAGCATCAAAAACTTCTGTTCACGGAAACTCACGATCCGATGAGCAGAATTATTTGAAATTCACAGAATGTATTGACCTTAAATAAGACCAGGTCTGATAGAAGTGATTTTGAAATGCGAGCTATTCTGTGCCAGTGGTGCCATCTTGAAAAACCACTAAAAAAGATAACTGTTTTTAGCCCTATAAATTCTGATTGAATCGTTTGATTTTGACGAAACTCACACAATTGCTGGACCTTACTTTAAGCCACGTTTGGTGGAAATTTGGTCGAAAAATTCGGTTGGAGCTGCCAGCTATGATAATTTTGGTGTCTTCATTTTGAAAAAAAAATTTTGGAAGTGAAAACATTCAAACCATCGAATATTCAAAAAAATGTCCGTTTCTTACAATAAAACCAATCTGTATATAAATTTTATGTTATATCTACACGTTCAAAATAAAACTTTGGAAATTTCATGTCGGACAAGAACGGTAACCCTCTCCCAGTTAACCTATATTTTTAGCATCAAAAACTTCTGTTCACGGAAACTCACGAACCAATAATCAGATACAGCTAAAATTTACAGAATATATTGGACTTAATAAAAACCAGATCTGATAAAAGCGATTTTGAATTGTGGGCAAGTCTGTGCCAGTGGTGCCATCTTGAAAAATTACAAAGAAAAAAAACTGCTTTTTGCCCTATGAAATGTGAATAAGTTACCAGATTTTCATGAAATTGACACAATAGCTAAACCTAACTCTAATCTCTGTTTGGTAGAATTGCGGTTGAAAAATTTGATTAGTGCTGCCAGCTATGGTAATTTTTGTGTCTTTGGTTTTGAAAATTCGCTCAGGAAAATAAAACTTTTTGCACTATAACTTCCAGTGCAGTCATGAAATCAATACGAATTTCATACAATTAATGAAACCTATCATAAACATTATTCAGGCCAAATTTGGTTGAAAAGCCACGATAGGGTTGCCAGCTATTGTTGGTTTTGTGTTTAATTGCAATATCTTTATTAAGCGGTTTTATCGTAGAATTTTCAAATGGTAATGATATTGTAGTGACAATAAAACGCAAATATTAAGCTTTCGATCATATGAAAAAACTCGCTGCAGGTAGTCCTAAATTTCTTTATACTCCTATAACTTCGAATGTAATTAAACAAAGTGAAGCAGATTTGATATATTCTTGGCTTTGATACTGGCGAAAGGCTGCCAGCACGAGTCGGTTGTGATACTTTTGTATCAATAAATGCTTACAGTTAGTATACATACCGGAAACATATACAATGAAAATAAATAACTGATGTTACAATTCGCAAAATTCTGCAAATTTTTCGGATCGCAGCCTCAAACACCAACTTCAGTTACAGTGCTGCAGGCACTGAGCATTTTCTTCATTGATGTTATATGAGATGCTGCTTCAAAATTATGTGAAATAAGCAACTGATAACGAATATAATTAACCCGTGTTTTGCTCTCATAAACGTTGAAATTCATGCCAGTGGTAATATCTGAAACCTTCCACCATATGAGTTATAATGCATTCTTGAGACCAAAGTAAAACGTGGTGTTTGAAACAGTTTGGCCGTAATAAGCAGCACATGTGGTGGAATATGCACTCAAAACCTGCACGATTCTTCTACTGTTCTTCGAACATTAGTGTTTCTAGCGGTTCAGGTGCGCTAGAGTTTTTTGGTATTGTCTGAGATGCATGAAGCGTTTACAAAACGAACCCTGTAATTGAAATGCAGACCCATCTGTTCAAAACACATTATGCCAAAACATTTTTGGCTTCTAAGCATACTCCAAAGCAAATGAAAGACGTTTTAGTTCGATGAGGTAGTATCCACTGTTTTGCGCACAACATAGGTTTTGATATTAACTTCTTTCAACCCGCAGCGAAGTGTTGTTTCACGAACCTTTTTACTATTTTAACCTTTTTACTATTTTTTCCATTTTGGTCCTATGAACCATTATCTTCTTGCACATGTTTCTGCACAGACCAAGCTATGCGACAACACTTTTTTGCAACTAATTTCCAACAGCCACAACAAAATACTTTTTGAGTGGAATATGGAAAAATTTGTTCATTGAGTAAATACTTTTGACTATGGCGTATATAC
>OZ022263.1:125850145-125852645 GCA_963978885.1 Nemotelus pantherinus
CAACAACCAGTCAAGACAGATATTTATTGCGAAAAGCGAAAGAAGACCAAACGCTATCCAGCAAGTCCCTAAGAGGTACTCTACGCGACGTTGGTGTGGAAATATCGGAGAGAACAGTTAGGCGTCGACTTTTCCAATCTGGGCTCTGTGCAAGACGTCCTCGTCAAAAGCAAAAACTAAATGCTAGGATGATACTACAAAGGAAAACGTGGGCGAATGAACATTTATCATGGTCTGCAGTCGATTGGGAAAAGGTATAAACTAATAATATCTCTTTTTTACTAATGTTCGAAGAACATTAGTATTAAAATCGATTCGGCCAAAAATTCATATTTCCATATATATATATATATATCATAAAAAAATTTCAGTGAGATAATCTCGGGAACGCGCCATCCGATTGAGCTGAAACTTTCAGGATACATTGATGTATATGCAGAATAGGTCCAGGTCTCTTTAAATGTCAGTTATTGTTAACCTTTTGGCGCCGGCGGCCATTTAAGTGATATATTTGATATACCTATTATTTCGTGCACAAATAATTTTCGCAAAAATAAAGTTAATGAAATAAATTTCTAACGTGTTTTACATATAAATCGGATAATGCTTTGGAATTTTTTAACCCGATGTGTGCGCTGGGTGCCTAAAAGGAGGACGGGAAAATTCGAAAATTTTTAAATTGCAATAACTTTTGACAGAGCTATTCAATCATTACGAAATTTTCAGGACATATTGGTATTATTTAGTTGTAGATTTTTGTAGTTTAACACGAGCGTGCTGGCAACCCTGTAGCTAGGGCAGGCACTGAAAGTGAAAACCTCTAAATCATCGTCTCTCTTGAAAAAATGCCGTTTCTTCAAAAAAAAGCCACTCATATGTAAATCTTGTGCTTTGTTTACATAACTAAAAAAAAAAATTGATATGGTATAACGGGCACGCCTGGTAACCCTTGCCCAATTTACCTATATTTTTAGCATCAAAAACTTCTGTTCACGGAAACTCACGATCCGATGAGCAGAATTATTTGAAATTCACAGAATGTATTGGTCTTAAACAGGACCAGGTCTGATAGAAGTGATTTTGAAATGCGGGTGATTTTGTGCCAGTGGTGCCATCTTGAAAAACCACTAAAAAAGATAACTGCTTTTAGCCCTATAAATTCTGATTAAATTGTTCGATTTTGACAAAACTCACACAATTGCTGGACCTTACTTTAAGCCACGTTTGGCAGAAATTTGGTTGAAAAATTCGGTTGGAGCTGCCAGCTATGATAATTTTGATGTCTTCATTTTGAAAAAAAAAAATTTGGAAGTGAAAACATTCAAACCATCGAATATTCAAAAAAATGTCCGTTTCTTACAATAAAACCAATCTGTATATAAATCTTATGTTTTATCTACACGTTCAGAATAAAACTTTGGAAATTTCATGTCAGACAAGAACGGTAACCCTCTCCCAGTTAACCTATATTTTTAGCATCAAAAACTTCTGTTCACGGAAACTCACGAACCAATAATCAGCTAAAATTTACAGAATGCATTGGACTTAAGTAGGACCAGGTCAGATAGAAGCGATTTTGAATTGTGGGCAAGTCTGTGCCAGTGGTGCCATCTTGAAAAATTACAAAGAAAAAAAAACTGCTTTTTGCCCTAGAAAATGTGAATAGGTTACCGGATTTTCATGAAATTGACACAGTAGCTAAACCTAACTCTAGTCTCTGTTTGGTGGAAATTTGGTTTAAAAATTTGATTGGTGCTGCCAGCTATGGTAATTTTTGTGTTTTTGGTTTTGAAAAATCGCTCAGGAAAATAAAACTTTTTGCACTATAACTTCCAGTGCAGTCATGAAATCAATACGAATTTCATACAATTAATGAAACCTGTCATAACCATTATTCAAGCCAAATTTGGTTGAAAAGCCACGATAGGGTTGCCAGCTATTGTTGGTTTTGTGTTTGATTGCAATATCTTTATTAAGCGGTTTTATCGTAGAATTTTCAAATGGTAATGATATTGTAGTGACAATAAACAGCAAATATTAAGCTTTCGATTATTTGAAAAAACTCGCTGCAGGTAACCCTAAATTTCTTTATACTCCTATAACTTCGAATGTAATTAAACAACGTGAAGCAGATTTGATTAATTCTTGGCTTTGATACTGGCGAAAGGTTGCCAGCACGAGTCGGTTGTGCTACTTTTGTATCAATAAATGCTTACAGTTAGTATACATACCGGAAACATTTACAATGAAAATAAATAACCGATGTTACAATTCGCAAAGTTCTGCAAGTTTTTCGGATCGCAGCCCCAAACACCAACTTCAGTTACAGTGCTGCAGGCACTGAGCATTTTCTTCAATGATGTTATATGAGATGCTGCTTTCAAAATTATATGAAATAAGCAACTGATAACGAACATAATTAACCCGTGTTGTGCTCTCATAAACGTTGAAATTCATGCCAGTGGTAATATCTGAAACCTTCCACCATATGAGTTATAAT
>OZ022263.1:125857645-125952645 GCA_963978885.1 Nemotelus pantherinus
ATTTGGTTGAAAAGCCACGATAGGGTTGCCAGCTATTGTTGGTTTTGTGTTTAATTGCAATATCTTTATTAAGCGGTTTTATCGTAGAATTTTCACAGCAAATATTAAGCTTTCGATCATTTGAAAAAACTCGCTGCAGGTTACCCTAAATTTCTTAATACTCCTATAACTTCGAATGTAATTAAACAACGTGAAGCAGATTTGATATATTCTTGGCTTTGATACTGGCGAAAGGTTGCCAGCACGAGTCGGTTGTGCTACCTTTGTATCAATAAATGTTTACAGTTATTATACATACCGGAAACATTTACAATGAAAATAAATAACTGATGTTACAATTCGCAAAATTCTGCAAATTTTTCGGATCGCAGCCCCAATTACCAACTTCAGTTACAGTGCTGCAGGCACTGAGCATTTTCTTCATTGATGTTATATGAGATGCTGCTTTCAAAATTATGTGAAATAAGCAACTGATAACGAATATAATTAACCCGTGTTTTGCTCTCATAAACGTTGAAATTCATGCCAGTGGTAATATCTGAAACCTTCCACCATATGAGTTATAATGCATTCTTAAGACGAAAGTAAAACGTGGCATTTGAAACAGTTTGGCCGTAATAAGCAGCACATGTGGTGGAATATGCACTCAAAACCTGCACGATTCTTCTACTGTTCTTCGAACATTAGTGTTTCTAGCGGTTCAGGTGCGCTAGAGTTTTTTAGTTTTGGTGTTCAAAGAAATTAAAACGAAGGCTTTGTTTTCTTTACAACAGTTCACGCCAGCAGTTATACAATACAGTTGTCTCGTAATATTATAATCGAAAACATGTCGCGACAACAGTTTAAAATCGATTCCGGTTATTTGGCAAGTTCGATTGCCTGTAAATTTCAAACGTTGCCATCAAAAATTTCAGGAATGATAAAGCACCGGGAGAAAATAATAGAGCAATTTAACAAGTCCGGAAAAGCCATCCAATCACGCGGATATTGAAAATTGTTTGATTGATTGGTTTTAACAACCGCGTGCTTATGACAGATCTATGCCTTTAGCAAAAGCTGGAGCTTTTCCCGTTGTTCTTAAAAAGGAATCATTCAAGTGCAATGCGTCTTGGATTTGACGTTTCCGAACTCGCTATATTAATAGGTCTGTTCCCGTACTTGAATCTATTATAATATATTAAAATAGATTCGCAGCAAGTCGTTTTCGTACTTTTGCTGCAAGCCAAATGCAAGCCAAATTTTGCAGCAAAAGGAAGCCAGCTGCCAAATTCTGTTACTGCTGCAGTTGGCTGAAGTACGGGAACAGACCTATTGTTTATGGAAAGATTTCAAGAGAATCAGCTGCTGCTGACCGTTCAAAGACAAATGATTGGACTGAAAATGTCTGCCCAAAAGTCAAGCTGAGCTATTTTGACAAAGAAATCTTCAATGCGGTTGAGATGGGGCTATTTTTCAGACTGACACCTGATCATTATCTAAAATTTAAAGGAGATAAATATTTTGGGGGCAAACTTTCGAAATAGCGAATAACAGTTTTAATGCAGCTAACACGTCAGGTTCGATTAAAAGAAAACTTTTAGTCATCAGAAAAAGTAAACTGTCGCGGTGCTTTAAAGCTGTAAAAATTTACCTGTTGAATATTATTTTAATAAAAAAGCCTGGATGACACTGGCAATTTTCGAAAACACTTATAAAAAATGGGATTATGAGCTTTTAAATTAAAACAAGCATATCATTTTGATCGTCGACAACTGCCCATCCTACCCTCCAGTTGAAGCATTGAAACAAATTAAATTCGTTTTCCTGCCACCAAATCGCACGTCTGTTCTACAGCCAATGGATCAGGGACTTATTAGAAGCCTCAAAGAGTCCTTCCGAAAATAACTAGTACTGCAAACAATTCAAAAGTTAAGATTCTTGATGCTATATTAATGGTATCAATAGCATGAGACACAATGTGGAAGGAAACGATAACCGATTGTTTTCGTGCTTCGGGTTTAACTAAAGGCGGAAATCGCAAATGAAGGTAATACCCGCAGAAATGCTATTTCTCTTCTAGATTCTGACTGTTTGGCTGATGCCTATGTAAAAGTGGATGATGAAATCACCAAATTAGATGAATTGTCCGATGTTGATATCGCACTGAACAACCATATTACCGAAGAAGCACATTTATTTAGCGATTATTGCCAAGAATATGAGGATTTATGCGAAAACCCTACCGTGGTTGAAGCATATGCTGCTTATTCCATCTTGAGAGCGTTTGTTTAAACTACCGATACTTTCCAAAGCACAAAAGAAGCAGTCTTGCTCATTTCAAATTCAGTTGAAAAACATTTCTTGCAGAGGTAAAAAAGAGGCGACAAACAAAACTCACGGACTTTTTCTCAAATTTACCATGATTTATTATTTTGTCACTATTTTTTCATACTTTTCTATTTTTGTACATCAATATAACACATTTGATTTGGTAACGCAATAAATCTTGAATATTATTTACTGCATATCTTACTTTTCTCAACATTATTCTTGTACATATGTAAGGATATTCAATTTAGCTAACGTAAATATAATACAAAAATGCATTTTCTAATATTATTTATACTGTATGCTTTAAATCACATGCAAAGAACTGCACGGTGTATTAAAAGCAGTTCGTTGTAGCTGATTCTACCTTTTAAAAAGAACACTGTGCCCAACGTACGAAAATGGAGGCCCCTTCATGTTTGTTATAAACGGTTTTGACGATATATAGATATATGTTATATATATATATATATATATATATATATATATATATATATATATATATATATATATATATATATATATATATATTCATTCATTCATTTATTAAATTCGTCTAATGCAGACTATACACATACAATAAAAATTAATTATTCTTATACAGAATTCATTTAAGTGATGCTGTAGATAAATGAAAATCAAACTTATAATAAGCTTCGTTAAAGCATCTACTTATTGCAGTGACTGGTTCATTGCAACCATAATTGGTTCGATGTTGAGGGATCGACAAAAAGTTAACACGCCTGACACGTTTGTTATTAGTGTTAAAATTAAGTTGGCTTAATAAGTAGTTTGAGTCAACGGTGCAATCCAAAATTTTCGCGGCAAATAAGATTTTGGAATTTTGACGTCGAGAGTCCAAGGTATCCATTCGTAAAAGATTTAAGCGGTCTTGATAAGGAGGTAGATGTAAAGGGTCATACCACGGAAGACCGTGGAGGCAGAAACGTAAGAACCTCTTTTGAATTGACTCAATTTGGTCTATGTAGACTTTTTGATATGGTGACCATACAATGCTTGCATATTCGACAAGAGGTCTTACCAGTGGCGTGGCGTGATAGTTTACCGTAGGGAAGCAATTAGTTCATTTCGATAACTGACTTTTGCTATGCTTTCTTCAAATTTGTTACATATTAATAGAACCCCTCTTGTTAGCTACTTTTGACATTGTTAATAGAAAAGCTTCCAGAAATTACGAACGTGGACGTGCGAGTACATATACTGTATTGTTATCAGTATTTTAATTCACATGCTACCAATATATAATTACTTTCTCTTTAAATAGATAGCTGCAAAAATTATATATTGGCAAACATATAAATTAGCAAAGCTGCAACAGCAAGCTATGTAAATAAAGCATTTTCAAATAAAGCTACGGCAACAATAATAACAACAGTAATTAGGCAAATTAAATGTTTATACATTGAGAAAACACATGGCGCCAGACGCCATAATTTATAGACTTCTGGCGCCATGGACATAGTCGATTTAGGGATTGTGATAAAATATAGCGCCACACGCCATAATATATGGCGAAAAGTACATAGGCCTACACGCCATGTACTATAGTCTTCCACGCCATGTACATGGCGTGGCGGACTATATTACATGGCGTGGAGAACTATAGTGCATGGCGTGGAGAGCTATAACACATGGCGTGGAGGACTATACTGTATAGCGTAGAGGACTACAGTACATGGCGTGGAGGACTATAGTACATGGCGTGGAGGACTATAGTACATGGCGTGGAGGACTATAGTACATGGCGTGAAGGACTATAGTACATGGCGTGAAGGACTATAGTACATGGCGTGAAGGACTATAGTACATGGCGTGGAAGACTATAGTACATTGAAGAAGCAAATCAGTCAAAACAGTGCTACTTACCATAAATGAGCACACGGAGAAGTCACTTGCTTGCAACAAACAGGCGCTGCCTGCATTTAGAGTCGCCGAAGGAGCCATTCAATAATATGCGCCCTTAGCCGATTGAGAATGTTGTTGATCTATCGACGATACTCAAGAATCACTTGCTGACATTTATAGATCCCCTCACACAGTATGGCTGCGAGTTATAATTGGAGTGCCATGAGCCATATTACATGGCTCATGGCACTATGTAATATGGCGTGTGGGGCCATAATTTCTGCGCCATATAATTATGGCGCTGGGAGCTATACTGCATGGCTCAGGGCACTATGTGCATAGCGTGTGGCACCATAAATGCTGCGCCATGTAACATGGGACAACGCGCTATTCTGAGATTATGGCGCTGGGAGCCATATTGCATGGCTCAGAGTACTATGTACATGGCGTATGGGACCATAAATAATGCGCTATGTTACATGGCTCTGGGCGCTATGTGGATTTTTTTCAGTGTAGTCCTTCACGCATAAAGGTAATTTCAATATTCTAGTACTTGTAAAAACTAACAACAATCCCATAACGAAGAGCAAATATTTTTATATTTTTAAAATAACAGTTAGTAAATATACAATAAATGAAGTGATAGTTTAAACAAATCTGTTATAAATCGAATTCAATGAGAAAATTCATGCATACTTCTATTTAAAATTTAATGCACTTCGTCTTTCTTTTTTCATTTGAATTTCAACAATACTGTAAACTATTAGTGAAATAAATACCTTTACCAATTAAAAATACATTCACCAAATTTATACATCAAATATAGCAAACATTTCATTACCGTCGAATCAGCAGTCTTTGGCAGGCCTTGCCAAATTTTGTGGTTCAAATTCATTAAAAAATGCACATAGTGTATACGTATTACAGCAAACATTCTCATTCAAAAAAAATACGCACAAGCAAATTACAATGAGTGCAACGATACGCGCATGGGGAACGTGGCAATAAGTTCCACTGCAATCATACGCACGCGGCTTCTCTCTCAGTTTCTCTCTTGAGACGAGAATTTCCCCTAAGAAGCGATTTCTTCATTGCTTCCAAATAGCTAGTACAAACACATTTTTTTGAATGACGTCACAATACAGTCTACATGGAGTAAAATTACGCTCGTATATGCAATTTTTTCGTTGCTTCCATGCGTCATTATTTTCATTCGGTGGTGTTATCACCTTAGCCGCGTGAGATGTTCACTATTCGTTTTTGGGAAAATTTATTTAGAAAATTCTTAAACACGATTTTTTTCACGATAAATAAATGAATTTAAAATATATATCAATGAATGAATAAATGAATTTAAAGTATATATCAGCCAAATTTAAGGGAAGCAATGCTTCCCTTGCTTCCATGAACGCCACGCCACTGGGTCTTACTAAGCTACAAAAGAGGGTCTTAGTTAGAAAAATGTCGTTGAATTCCTTCGAACGTCTTCTGACAAAACCTAAGGCATTGCTAGCTTTCACAACGATTGAATCGATGTGATCGTCAAATGTGAAGGATTGATTCAGCAATACTCCTAAATCGAGTACTTTCGCTGATCTATTTAAAGATGTACTCAAAAGTGAGTATTCCTAGATTACAGGATTATTTTTGCGTGTGTAAGATATAATCGTACACTTGTCAGGATTAATTAGGAGATTGTTATCGGAACACCATTTGGCAAATCTGTTTAGATCCTGCTGCAAATCATTGCAATCGTTAAGGTTTCTCACAACTTTGAAAATTTTAGCGTCATCGGCATAAAGAAGAACAGAAGATGACTTTAGAATGGAACCTACGTCATTAATAAATAAGGCGAACAGTAAAGGGCCTAGATGACTACCTTGTGGAACACCAGACGTGGTTCTAATTTCAGATGACAAGGCACCGCGAAAGGATACACATTGAGTTCGACTTGTCAAGTAAGAGTCAACCCAATTTAAAAACAAGTAAGGGAATTGAAACGAATGAAGCTTAGCTAAAAGTATAGAGTGATCAAGCTTATCAAAGGCTTTCGTCAAGTCTGTGTGGGCGCAGTCAGTTTGGAGCCCAGCTTCAATTGAGTTGGTTATTTGGTGAGAAAATTCAAGCAGGTTGGTTGTGGTTGACCGACCTTTCATGAAACCATGCTGATACGGAGCCATAATTGATTTGCAATGAAAGGCTACAACATTCGTGACTATGGCTTCAAAAAGTTTTGCGACCCAGGGAAGTTTTGCAATAGGTCTATAGTTGCAAGCGTCATCACGACTCCCTTTCTTGAATATAGGAGTGACGGTGGAGTATTTCCACAAATGAGGAAAGATGCCTGTTTTTAAGGATGTATTGAAAATATAAGACAGCACAGGTAGCATTGACGACACACAATATTTCAAGACCAAATTAGGTATGCCATCTGGGCTAGGTGTTATATTATTGTCAAGTTTATTAACAAATGTGATAATAGTGTCCTCGTCAATTTTTAAATCCTTCATCTCCAAAGAAGAAACTGTTGAGTTCGTCCAGTAGGGTGAAAAGTGTCTGGAGTTAGGAAAGTCCGTACGATAGGCTTTACGGAAAACGGAAGCAAATAAATTACTAATATCAAAGGGATCATCAAAATAAGAGTCGTCAGATTTAAATGTGAGTGGATACCCATCGTTATAAGTCTTAGAATTAACATTATATATATATATATATATATATATATATATATATATATATATATATATATATATATATGTATATATATATATATATATATATATATATATATATATATATATATATATATATATATATATATATATATATATATATATGTATATAAATATATATATATATATATATATATATATATATATATATATATATATATATATATATATATATATATATATATATATATATATACGTATATATATATATATATACGTATATATATATATATATATATATATATATATATATATATATATATATATATATATATATAATCAAAAAATTTAAGTGAAAAAAACTCAGGAACGCGCCATCCGATCGAACTGAAACTTTCAGGATATATTGGTGTTTATGCAGAATACTACCAGGTCTCACAAAAACTTGACAATCTTTAACCCTTTGGTGTGATATTTTAAATATACTTATTGTTCTGCCAACAAATAACTTTCGCAAAAAAAAGTTTATGAAATATATTTTGGACGTGTTTCAAATGTGAATATGATAATTTTCTTGAAATATTTAACCCTATGTGAGCGCTAGGCGCCTAAAATGAGAATAGGAAAATTTGAAATTTTTTTATTGCGATAACTTTCGACCAGAGTATCCGGTCATTATGAAGCTTACAGAGCACATGGTTGTTACTAAGTTGTAGACTCGTGAAGTTTTTTATGAACGTACTGGCAACCCTGCAGGAACGGCAGGCATTGAAATTGAAAACCTTCAAACCATCGACTTTCCTGAAAATATTTTGTCTTTTGCAGTGAAAACAAACTCATGTAGAAATCTTATGCTTTCTCTATACGACCAAAGGAAACTTTGAAATTTTCCATCGGGTAAGAACGGTAACCCTCTCTAAATTTACCTATATTTTAAGCATCAAAAACTTCTGTTCACGAGAACTCACGACCCAATTATCAGATGCAAATGAAATTCACAGAATGTATTGGTATTGAGTTGGACCAAGTCTTATAGAAGTGATTCTCAATGCGGGCAACTCTGTGTCAGTGGTGCCATCTTGAAAAATTATGAAGAAAAAAAACTGCTTTTTGCTCTATGAATTCTGATTCAGCTACCAGGTCTTCATGAAATTGACGCCATAGCTGAACCTTACTTTAAGCCGTGTTTGATAGAAATTTGGCTGAAAAATACGGTTAGTGCTGCCAACTATGGTAATTTTTGTGTCTGGGGTTTTGAAAATTCGCTCAGGAAAATGAAGCTTTTTGCGGTATCATTTCCAGTACAGTCATGAAATCAAAACGAATTTCATATATGGAACTTATTATAGGCATTAATCAGAAGGAATCTGGTAAAAAAACCATTATAGGCTTGCCAGCTATTGTTGGTTTCGTATTTATTTTCAATGTCTTTATTAAGCAATTTTATCGTAAAATTTTCAATCGATAATGGTCTTGTAGTAGCAATAAACAACAAACAAAAAGTATTCGAACATTTGAAAACTGTTGCTTCTGGTAACCCTACATTTCTTTGTACTCCTATTACTTCCAATGCAGTCATCGGATCAAAACGAATTTCGCAGAGTAGGTTGATTTCAATGTGAGGCAGGTGTGATATATTTTTAGCTTTGATCCTAGCGAAGGGCTGCCACCGCGAGACATTTTCTGTTATTTTCGTATCAATAAATGCTTACGCCAAGTATTCATGAAAATGAAAATAAGACTAATGTTTAAATTTTTCAAGCTCTAGAAATTTTTCGGTCATCTTTCGTTATTTGATCCCAAACATCTTTTTATCCCTGTAAACTTCGACGAAATAATTGGATGAAATGGAGATCGATAGAGTTATTTGATTTTGACGTGAGGCAACTGTGGGAGACTTTTAGTTGTTGTGCTGGTAAAGTGTTGCAAGCACTAAGCATTTTCTTTGTTTATGTTATGTTATGCTGTTTTCAAAGTTTTGCAGTGTTTGGCTTTCCTATATCTTGAAATTCCTGAAATCCTTTCCACCTTTTGAGATTAATTGCATTGTTAAGATCAAAGTGATTTTGCACTCAAAACAGGTTCGAGCGCGTATGGTAAAATATGCACTCAAAATATGCACGATTTTTTTACTGTTCATCGAACATTATTATTTTTAGCGGTTCAGATGCGCCAGCGTTTTTTTTGTTACTTTCTTCTTATCAATAATCTGATGGGCTGAAATGACATTTGTTCCCGGGAGCACTTAATTGTCTCGTTCAGTTTTTTTGGTTTTTGGCCGTAGTTGGTAGTATATCAGATGATTCGTATTGGATTTTTGTTAATAAAAACATATTTCTTTTCCGTTGTTTAAAGTTTTCTCTTTATTTCATTCCGGTCGAGCGGTCGTCAATGCAACATTAACGCCCGTTGTCGTACTACCTTGGGTTGTCCAGGGTTTGACAGCAGGATGCCCATCTATATCTTGCATTAGCTCTCAGCTTGAAGTGAAGCAAAAGGAACCATTCGAGTTTAAAATCACCTACATATCCTGCAATTGCGAAACAGCTTGGCTAGATGGCGAGAAGTTTTGATTTTTACGGTGCCTCGAGTCTTTTGTTTCTGGCAGGGAGGTCCAGTGGCACTAGATCGTGACTGAGTCCACCAGCTTTTTGGTGTAGGTTTACATAAGTGTAAACCCAGTGAGCAGTTCACATAAGAGGGTCGTTGAATTTTCTTGACTCGGCTGCGGCTTAGCACTCCGCCAAAAGTTTGTCCCGGGCGTACAGTTGTGCCATCCATTATTGTTCTGGAGCTTACTCGCGTTGATAACGAACCTCTATCGTTCACGCTTACCATGAGGCTGAATGCTGTTGAGCCACGAGTAAGCTTTCGAGATGCTGTTCGAAGTAGCGAACACCCGCGAATATTGGTTTACATTACTAAATGTAGATTAATGTTCGATGGAGTCTCGAAAAACATGGACGCACGGCAATTCCTGTTCCGAGTGTCAACCTTGGCTGCTGACAATGGGGTATAAGGTAATGAATTGGTACGAGACCTGCACCTTCTACTGAAAGGTATAACAGCGAATTGGTACTGATAGCTACGGAATCATTATGGGAGCCTGAC
This sequence comes from Nemotelus pantherinus, assembly GCA_963978885.1. Taxonomy (NCBI): domain Eukaryota; kingdom Metazoa; phylum Arthropoda; class Insecta; order Diptera; family Stratiomyidae; genus Nemotelus; species Nemotelus pantherinus. Next base: position 125,867,602 of record OZ022263.1, read on the forward strand.
GTGGAATCAGCTTCGATCAGAATTTCTGGAACATTTGCACTACATCATACGGATGTTTACATTCGGCGTGCTATAGACGCTCGATGGCAACGTCCAAATGAAACTTTCATTGAATTTTATGAATCGATTGAGGCGCTGACCTGCAATGTATTCTGTTTAGAAACATGAATACCCACCTTCAGGAGCATCTGGCAGGTTTCGATTTTGCGTCGACTCGTGATCTCATCAGGAGATGCAATCATATTGAGTCTGTGTGGTATCACAGAGCGTCCAGAGCCCCAACGTCACTCACCACAAGCACATTTCGAAGAATGGACCCGTGGTGCCGTTAATTATAGAGAAATGGATGAGTTTGATTCTGATCAATTTGAGACTGTAAACCAAGTGCATGAAGTCGTGACAAATCGATCTCCGGCAACGGGTTCGTTTTGTCCATTTTGACTGAATTCGTCGCGTTCCAGTTCTACTCCGCTCCAGATGAATCATTCGACACCGTATACATTTCATCCATCACCCAGTTTTACTCATATATCTCGCAAGTCCTGGCATTCACCCGACTTATCTGGGATTGTCCTCGTCCAGGCGCTTCCATCGTTTCTGGAAGTACTTTGCCGCAAGGAAATTTTGGAAACGCACTAGCATTGAGTCAATTGTTACATTTTTTGGTGACAATCGGCCTTTTGCGGAAATCGTCATCAAGGAACGAAAGTTAACGGGGACAGTGGGGCTAGTGTCAGCATACTCGCCGCTGGTTCTTTGGATCTGCTCTATGACTTGGACCTGTATATGCATACTATGCAGGCCTACGGTCAGACAGCTTCGGGTCAAAAGAGTTCAGTTGTGGGATATGTTAGCACCCTGGTGCGTTTTAACGACCAAAAACCTCATCCATTTAGGTTTTTTATCGTTCCGTCTCTAACCCACCCTGCCTATCTGGGTATGGACTCTTGGGACCTTTTCAAAATCGCTCCAACGCAATGTCACTCGTTTGAGGCCCTTACAGAGCCTATGTAGCTTGGTTTTCACTTGTTGACCGCTCAGGAGCAGCAACGACTCGACCTTGTATACATCAGTTTCCTTCATATAACAAGGAGGGCCTAGGTAAAACTAAACTCGTCTCACATAAGATCAACACGGGTTCCGCTCAGCTTATTAAACAACGACAATATGCCAAGTAACTGGTTATCCCCCGTCATCTTGGTGAAAAAGCCTGGCAAGGTGCGTCTATGGCTCGATGCATACCCATTACCTCTCATCAAGGGACTGTTGGCACGACTACATGATACGTGGTTCATCACCAGTTTGGACCTAAAGGACGCTTTCTGACAGATTCCATTAGACGAAGCATTGTGAGACAAAACTGCCTTTAGCGTCCCTGGCAGACTTTTATATCGTTTCACAGTCATACCGTTCGGTTTGTGCAACGCTCCGCAGACTATGTGTCGGTTAATGCACAAAGTCATACAACACGAGTTGCATGACAAGGTGTTTGTTTATCTGGACGACTTGCTCGTTACAAGCTTAACATTTGATGAGCATTTGGAGCTCTTTAGCACTGTTGCGAAACATCTCAGGGACGCCAATTTGACCATCAAGGTTGAAAAAAGCAAGTTTGTCCAAAACAAGATCAAGTACCTTGGCTTTGTGGTAAGTGATGGGATTTTGCGAACCAACCCAGAGAAGGTGTCAAGTGTTCTGCCATATCCAGAGCCCCGAACGGTAAAAGATGTGAGACGGATCATGGGAATCGTGGGATGGTATATACATTTTATCCCAAACTTTGCTTCCGTCACCGCCCCACTCACAGATCTGCTAAAAGGCAAGCGTTCCTTCAACGGGTATTTGGCTACCAACAATGCTTTCAATGAAGTAGAGAAACTGTTGATTTCCGCTCCAGTGTTGGCCGATCTAGATTTCGCAACGCACTTTTATTTTCAATGTGGCGCTAGTACATTGGGTATTAAAAGTATCTTGTTCATCACTTCATCACGTTTATGTCACTGAAACTTCACGCGGCGCAACGCAACTACAGTGCTACCGAATTGGAATGCTTAGCTGCGGTGCAAAGTGTTAAGAGATTCAGAGCGTACGTCGAGGGGCTGCCATTCACTATCATCACAGATCATGCCAGCCTAAAGTGGCTGATGCAACAACAGGATCTGTCTGAGCGACTGGCTCGCTGGAGCCTGATGCTACAGGGCTACGATTTTGAAATTGAGCATCAAAAAGGCAACCTCAACGTCGTTCCAGACGCTCTATTAAGGGCTTGCTTTCCGGATGCTCAAGTATCAGCGATTGGAGGATGTCACCCGGAGCACAACCATTTGAGAGCAATTATTCAAGAATCGTCATATCAGGAGCCTTTTTATGAGCATTTGAAGGAGCAAATTTTGAAACAACATTATTTGTTTCAAAAAACGATGAGCACCAGTGAAGCGTCGATTTCGGATATTCTCCGGGCCATATTATGGGTCTCTGATGGTCAGCAGAAGTCACTTATCGACCGAGCTCTCGATGATCCCCGTGGGTTGCATTGTGGAATTCGAAAACTATTCAACTGCTGCAAAGATACTACTACTAGCCTCGGTTAGGGCAAGATGTTGCACACCATATAAGAGAGTGTGTAGTTTGCAAGCAGATCCATCATCCGAATTTTCTTTAACGCCACATTTGGGATCCCTCAGAGAGTCCAAGCGGCCGATGCAGTTACACCAACATCCTCTCTAAGCGGGTGAAACGTAAACCCGCATGAAAATAATTAATTATTTTCGAATTCAAAACCAATCCAGGCACTAAATCGGTTCGACTGAAGTGTATGATATATATATATATATATATATATATATATATAATATATATATATATATATATATATATATATATATATATATATATATATATATATATATATATATATATATATATATATATATATATATATATATATATATATATATATATATATATATAAATATATATATATATATATAAATATATATACGAGAGGAATGACTCAATATAGACAGTCTGAATTGGTAAGCCAATAATAATCGGCGACCATAAAGACGTTGTTCAAACAAAATAAAAAATATATTTTATTTTTCAAATACGTCTGAGCTAATGCTAAAGGGGCGGCTGAATTCACAACGCAGAAGCAACGACAGATTGAATTTACTGAAAGGAAAAGACAATTATTTCGTTCTTGCCCTGTTCGAAAATAAAAATAGAAAAATCTTATCCTATGACATTTCATGGCGATCCTGCCTCTTACGAAACTGAGTCTACCGAAAGTAGGTAGACCACAACCGAGGATCCACCCGGGCATAGCAGAGGCCCGAAATCAAGAGGCGTTGAAGACGGCGATACCCAAGCTAAAAACCAAACGAAAAAAACGCGGCGGCAGCCTAGTTTATCTGCCATAGAAAATTTCAGCACTCAGGCGCATTGCGACGGACATCGAAAATCCTCCAGCATGGGAGAAACAGGCCGAAATTTACCAGCGGATCGATGAATTGAAAAATCAAATCAAGCATCGCGGAACACAAACAAAAACCCATCCGACAATAACAGAAGACCACAAACCACAATCAAAATCAAGTACGACACAAAAAACACACGACAAAAGGCAAGCTGAATTGAAGGAAGCAATCGCAGCACTTAAACGAGTAGCTTTGGATGAAAACAATCTCCCACCATGGGAAATCCAACAAGGAATGTATGACTGGATCGAACAGCTGCGAACGGAACTACAACAAATAACACAATAACTGGATAAATTAAAGAAGCATTTATTAAAAATCTAAATGAATAAATTGAAAACCTAAATGAATTTAAATTAATGAATGAATTTGAATTTATATTAATGTATGAACGAATTATACAATACAATTTGCAAACAAAAACTAAAACACAACCTTTACATTGAAAAAACGTTTGGATATGAATGTAGGAGGTTCTAAGTTCTCTCTGTTTTGACAGCTACACTTCGTTACACTTTGTACAAACTTTCTACTTGAACTAAAAACACGTTTACTCGATACGGATTTACAACACACAATTCTTTATTCCTCTTCTTCTTATTCTTCTAATACCTAAAGGTCGCTAACTAACTTAAATCTAATTATTATTCATAGGTGGCAGATCTCTCGATTTTGGTTATTATTGTCAACAAAACGGTGCTGCCACTACGCGCTATTTATTCTGTGCTGCCACAGCTACTTCCCCTCCAATGATAACGCTCGTTTTGTCTTCAACTTGTTTGGAATGAAACTCTCTTTTTTGAATGCGTCTTTAGAGGTTCCCTTTGCCAGAAACGCTGTCCCTCGATCGCTGGGATGCGCAGATCCGTGTACTAAGTCGAATGCTTTTCGGCGTAATGATTTCGGAATATATGGTCACGCCTTTTCCGTTGATGTATCGCAGTATATTACTTCGGAATCGATAAGAATTTTTTCTAATTTTAAAGAAGAATTTCCTTGTAATAACTGTCGCAGTTCCGGGTCGTTTTCCTGTTCTCTCTTTAAATCTGCTATGTTGATAGTTGTTGGCATACTGATTGCGTTGATTCTCGACAATGCATCCGCTACGATGTTCTCGTTTCCTGCCACGTGAATGATCTCTGTGGACATTTGGGATATAAAATCTAAATGCCGTAGCTGTCGTGGAGAAGCTTTATCAAGTTTTTGGGAAAAAGCGTATATTAATGGCTTGTGGTCTGTTTTTATAATGAAAGGACGACCTTCTAGCACATGACGAAAGTATTTGCATGCTTCATATACGGCGAGTAATTCGCGTTCGTACGTACTGTAGTTTTTCTGGGCAGAATTTAATTTTTTGGAAAAAAATCCAAGTGGCTTCCAGTTTTCTCCACTTTTTTGTTCCAATGCTGCCCCTATTGCCGTGTTGGATGCGTCAGTTGTGAGTGCAATTGGTGTTTCAGGGTCTAAATGTACCAATTCTGTAGCTTGTGCCAATACAGATTTGCATTTTAAAATTATTGGCGATCGATTCCACGTCACCGGCATGAAGAAAGACCAATTGGATGAATCAAAAATCCAAACTCAAAATGAAGATGATTTTAGGAAAATTCAATCTTACCTGGAAGCTGAAAACAAACCCTTTTACACTTTCCAGATGAAGAAAAGTAAAGGGTTAATGGTGGTCTTGAAAGGAATCGATTATGAAGTACCGACCGACGAAATAAAGGCTGATCTTGAGAGGCAAAACTTCAAGGTGAAGCACGTTTTTAACATCTTGAACAGGGAAAAGAAACCTCAACCGATGTTCAAGGTTGAATTAGAGCCTGAGTCTACAAAATTGAAAAAAGGTGCTGTACACCCTATATATAATGTACAGTATGTTCTTAGTAGAAAGATTAAGGTAGAAGAACCGTTAAAAAAGAATGGTCCTCCTCATTGTCACAACTGCCAAGAGTACGGTCACACCAAATCTTATTGTAGACTGCCGACGATTTGCGTTGTATGTGGAGACCGTCATCACTCCAAAAACTGCAACAAGCCGAAAAAGCCGGAATTAAAACTCTGCAATAATTGTGGAGAAAACCATACCGCTAACTACAGGGGTTGTTTGGTGTATAAGCACTATAAAACAAATTTGAACAGCGTCAATCAACAGTCAGCCATCAGAAGTGGAAAATATGTACCACTCAACCAACAACCTCAGGATATTTCCCGGACTCCTGCCTGGACTGCAGGAGCTACTTCCTTTGCAAACATAGTCAGAGGAGCGAACAATACCAACCAAGTAGCCGAAAAATCAGGGGAATCGACACTTGTCTCTCCTCAGGGACTGCATACTTTAATAAGTAGAATGGAAATTTTCATTAATACGATGCAAAGCATGATGCAAGACCTCATTAGGAATCAAAATCTTCTTATACAACACTTGCTCAATAAACCATGAATCAATATAAGGTGAGCTCATGGAATGCAAACGGAGTAATCCATAATAAACTGGAGATAGAGCAGTACCTCAAAATGAACTCTATAGATATTCTTCTCATATCTGAAACAAACATCACTTCAAAAAACAACTTCAAGATATTGGGATACACTTTCTACAGTACACCTCATCCTGATGATAGAGCCCATGGTGGTACTGGTATCCTAATAAAGAGCAAGATCAAGCATCATCATCTACTGAACATAGCAAAAGTGAACATGCAAATCACTTCAATCGTAATCACGAGCAACCATCAACAAATAACATTTGCTTCAATTTACTGCCCTCCTAAGTACTCTACTACGTCCGAGGAATTCATCAATTTATTTAAACAGCTGGGTAATAAATTTCTAATAGCTGGAGACTACAATGCCAAGCACACCCACTGGGGCTCACGACTCATCACGCCAAAGGGAAGACAACTGTACAACGCCATACAAAGCTCACATCTCAAAGTATGCTCACCTGGAAAGCCAACCTACTGGCCAACAGACAGACGAAAGATCCCTGACCTAATTGATTTCGGGCTCTCTAAAGGATTTGCTGCACATCACATCACTACAAACACAGGGGCTGATCTTTCATCGGACCACTCTCCAGTGGAATTCACTGTCTACGGCAATCCTGCAAATAATGCCTATAATTCAAATTTGACGAACAGGCGCACCAACTGGAAAGCATATAAAATGTATATTAGCTCCCATTTAAACTTAGACGTAGCGCTTAAAACTCCTGTTGACATAGAAAAAGCAGCTTGCTCACTTGGCGAAATAATGGTAAAGGCGGCAGAAGTAGCCACCCCGGAAAATACACCTGATGTGGTTTACACCCCTGATGATGTCATTGCAGTCCTCAAGAAAAAGAGGGAAGCAAGAAGAAGGTGGATTGTACATAGGTCACCCGAAACGAAGAATGCGCTTAATGAAGCTACTAAAGAACTCAGAAACCTCCTCAAATTGCGCAAAACCAAGGAAATCACGACTTATTTGGAGCAACTATCACCGAATGAGGAGTCCAACTACTCTCTATGGAAAGCAGCAAGGAGACTTACACGCCCGATAATACAAGATTTTCCGTTGCGCATGCCCAATGGGGAATGGGCTAAATCAAGTGAAGCCAAAGCAAAAGTGTATGCAGATCATTTGGAGAAAGTATTCACTCCGAATTATGGTGTAGCGCCAATCTACAACCCTCCAGCAGTCCAACTAGCTAGTGAAAAGCCGTTTAAATTGAGTCACAATGAGCTATTGTCATCCATTGGGAAGGACATCAACAACAAAAAATCACCAGGGCCAGACAAAATCAATGGACCTATGTTAAAACAACTCCCAGGTTGTGCCGTTTTGTATCTATTATGGCTCTTCAACAGCATGTTAAGAATAGGATATTTCCCGAATATCTGGAAAATATCCCAGATCATAATGATACCTAAACCAGGAAAGGATGTGAACCTAATAGCTTCCTACCGACCAATTAGTCTCACCTCCTGCATGTCGAAACTATTTGAAAAGCTTCTACTTGCCAAATTAAGAAGCTCATTGGAAAACGATCGGATACTGCCAGACCACCAATTTGGATTTCGAAGAGATCATAGCACGGTAAAACAAGTGCACCGAGTGGCTGTTTATATCAGGAAGGCATTTGAAGACGGAAAATACTGCTCGGCAGTCTTCCTTGATGTCGCACAAGCGTTCGATAAAGTATGGATCGAAGGGCTTAAGCACAAAATCAAGCTATATCTCCCTCAACCATGTCATAATATTCTGGATTCCTACTCGTGTGATAGGACATTCGCAGTTCGACATAGAGACGCAATACCAGATGGGAGGAAAATAAAAGCAGGAGTTCCTCAAGGGAGCGTTTTGGGGCCTCTGTTGTACTCAATCTTTACTACAGATCTCCCGTTGGGCAAATACATCATGACAGCAACATTTGCCGACGACACAGCAATCCTTTACGCCCATAAGAGTCCAGTGATCGCTTCAAGAGATCTCGAAGAGCACCTTATCAACATTCAGACCTGGATGAATAAATGGAGAATAAGACTCAGTGAACCGAAATGCGTTCATGTCACATTTTCACTAAGAAGAGGCAACACTGCTCCCATCAAACTGAATAATGTAGCCATTCCGCATCAGGAATCAGTTAAGTACTTAGGAGTGCATCTGGACAAGAGGCTAACATGGAGCACACACATTGAAGCAAAATGCCAACCGATACGAAATAAAGCCAGATCACTATACTGGCTGTTGGGCAGATTCTCGGCTTTGGAACTGCAATATAAACGCTTGCTATATATAGCAGTCATCAAGCCCATATGGACCTACGCCGTTCAGCTCTGGAAGACGGCATCCAAGACGAACATTAAGAAGATTCAAAGAGCCCAGATGCGAGTTCTGAGAATAATTACAGCGGCCCCATACTATGTGAAAAACAAAGTCATCAGCAGAGATCTGGAGATCCCACCCGTGGTAGATGTTATGGAAGAGCTTGACATACGATATAAGGATAGGCTGCGGAAACACCCCAACCAGCTGGTAGCTAAACTAATAGCTGAACCGTACAGACATCGACGGCTTAAAAAGAGGAGACTTTAATATTGTCAAACCTAGTTGAATTATAATCCAAAACTTATTATTACCATATATGGGTTAACTCAATAATTTTTTCATTTTTCCTCTAATTCTTGTTTTTTTTTTCTTTGGTGTTAATGGCAACCTCTGCTAAAACGAAGGTCCTCAAAACATTGGTAGCGAGGGTCAAGGTTAGTTATTTTTAGTGTGTAAGATTTGTAAACGAGATGTTATTTACTTTGTAGTAAGATACATTGAATAAATAGAATGTTATAAAAAAAAAAACTCTAGCGCACCTGAACCGCTAGAAAACTAATTTTCGAAGAAATTGTCTTTGAGTGACAAAAAAGTGTGGAAAGACGTAATACACTGTTTTGTAGAATCATATCAACCATTCCTTATCCAAAGCAACAAAACTCAACTCTAACACAAATGATGTAAATGTTCAGTGCTGGCAACACTTTCCGAACGAAGCAGTAATAAGTTTACCATAACAAGCTTATACTCAAATCAACTTATCCTTTGAATTTCGTTCTCATCGCAGGATTATATCGAAAGTTTCAGCGGTTAAACGTTGTTTGAGGCTGCCATCTGAAAAACGTTCAAAACTCGGAAAATTTAAAAATTGATTCCTTATTTTTATTGCAAATGCTTTGCATATGAGAACGTTATTTGAAGCATTTGTTGGTGCAATATTTACGGAAATGGCTAATGCTGGTTAGCCTGTGTCAGCAGCAAAGCAAAATACATACAAAATCTGCTTTACGTTAAGTAAAACCCAACCAGTAAATTTCGTTTCGATTGAATCACTGTGCTGGAAGTTATACGGGTGAAAAGAATTTTAGGGTTACCACCCTCAAAACTATTCAAATTTTTAAAGCATTAATATTTGTGGTTAATTATCATTGCAGGATCATTTCCTTTTGCAAAACTAATGACATAATCGCTCTGTAAAGAAATTTCACAAAATTACAAAAATGATCATAGCTGGCAGCCCTTTCATGATTTTGGTACGAAATTTCTATGACATTTGGTTCACATAAAGGTCCATTTACTGCGTGATCTTCGTTTTGATTTCTGCACTGGACCGGAAGTTATAGGGAAAAAAGCTTTATTTTGCTGAGCAAAGTTGCAAGATTTAGGAGACAAAAATCACCATAGCTGGCAATTCTATTCTAATGTTTCAACCAAATTTTTATCAAATGTTATCTAAGGTAAGATCCAAGTACTGTATGAATCTTGTCCAAATCTGATGGCTGAATCGGAAGTTAAAGGCCTAAAACCAGTTTTTTTTCTCACCTATTTTTCAAGATGATACCACTGCCACAGGGTTGCCCGCATTTCAAAATAGCTTCTATCAGACTTGGTCCTAGATAATACCAACATATCCTGTAAATTTGATTATGATCGGATTATCCGGTCGTCAGTTCTCGTGAACAGAACTTTTGAGTGCTGAAAATAGAGGTAATTTGGTGATGGGTTGCCATTCTTGTGCAAAACGGAATTTTGAAAATTTTATCTTCAGATGAAGGACAAAGGATAAAATTTATCAAAGATTTGAATTTTTTGTCAAAAATCAAAAATTTTTCAGGAAGGTCAATGATTTGAAGGATTTTTTTTCAGCACCCTGCCACAGCTACAGGGTTACCCGCTTTATGCTGAAAATCTCTACGTGCTAAATTTTAGTCAACATAAATACGCTCTGCAATTTTCATGATGATCCATTGTTTTTCTTACAAGTAATGACAAATCAAAATTTGAAAAAAAATCCTTGCCTACTTTTAGGCACTCTGCACCCACACACGGCTCAAAATTTCCGATTATTTATCATAAACAAGCTAAGAACATAATTAGTTTTCATTCCCAATACTTTTCTTTAACAAAAATTTACACTGCTTGGAAATATATGAGTTCCTTAAAATTCACTAAAACGCTCGCCGCCGCCAAAAGGTTTAGGATACCTGAATTTGAGAAAGTTGTGGACCTACCTACTATATACACCTACGTTCTCCGAAAATTTCAGCTCAATCGGATCGGCCACTCCAGAGATTATCTCCCTTAATCATTTTGCTGATATATATATATATATATATATATATATATATATATATATATATATATATATATATATATATATATATATATATATATATATATATATATATATATATATATATATATATATATATAAAGAAATATGAATTTTCGGCGAAACGAGTTTAATACTATTGTTCTTCGAACATTAGTAAAAAAAAAAGGCATCATCCAACTCTTGCGTCCATAGGATTTCTCGCTTATCATTTTTCTTGGAATCCCGTAAAATAGCATGCAGTGGTGCTTGTATTTGTGCTGCTTTGTGGATACATTTTCTGTAGTAATTAATAGATCCAAGAAATCTACGTAGATCTTGAATAGTTTTGGGTTTTGGACATGCCGAGATAACGTGCATTCGCTCTGCTGGTGGCTTACAACCCTTTTCGCTGATATTGTAGCCTAAAAATTCCACTTCGGTCTGACCGAAACAACATTTATTAACATTTATACTTAATCCATGTTGGTCAAGCCGGGATTTAAATGCTCTTGATGCTGTTGCTGATTTTCTGATGCTATTAATATATCGTCAATATAACAATAAGCAAAGTCGAGTCCTCTCAGAACACCGTCCATGAAACGCTGGAAACTCTGCGCTGCATTTCTTAACCCGAATGGCATCACCAAGAATTCAAACATTCCAAACGGTGTTGTAACGGGTGTCTTGGGTATGTCCTCGGGCTCCATTGGGATCTGGTAGTACGCCCGTACTAAATCTAAAGTTGTGAAAACCGTTTTATTATGCAGTAAATGCGTGAAACTTTGCACGTGCGCAATCGGATACCTGTCGGGAATGGTTTGGGCGTTCAGCTTTCTAAAATCGCCGCATGCTCTCCATCCTCCCGTTTTCTTTTTTACCAGATGTAGCGGATTTGCCCACTGACTGTTTGACGGTCGGCAAATTCCGTCGTCCAACATCGTTTGGAATTCACTTTTTGCATCCTGCAGCTTTTGTCCCGTTAAGCGTCGTGGTCGTTCGACTACTGGAAGACCTGTCGTGATTATGCGGTGTGTAGTGTAATGTTTACTGCTGGAGCGACGTTGTCTTTTCGTTACATTGATAAATTTTTGTAAGATATCACTATATATTGATAGCTTATTAATTGTTGAAATGTTGACATGCTCCGGAAGCAGTAATTTTCCTGGGCTCGTAAACTTCTTCTTTGGGTCAAAGATTCGTCGATTTCGCAGGTCTATTGACAAATTATAGTGCACCAAAAAATCCGCACCAACTATTGGTGTTTTGACGTTTGCGATTATGAAGGGCCATCTATAACTGCGGCTTAATCCGAAGTCTATATTTAATTGTTTTTCCCCATAAGTGGTTATACAGTGGTTGGCAGCATACAATATAAATTTATCGGGAATAGTCGGTTTTTTAACCAAAAATCGTGGGATTACTGATACTATTGATCCCGTGTCTATTAAAAAAGGAATTTTTGTGTTTCTATCCGTGACGTGGAGACGGTATTCTTGGATTTGCTTGCTGTCACATACCGTCTCGATATGTGGCAGCTTTACGCGTTTCCCTGATTGCTATTTTGATTGAAATTGCATGGCTCGTAGCATTTTCGTGCACCTTCTCCAAATTTCGCACGGAAAAAACAAAGACTTTTTTCTCTTGGATCCCTGCTACGTGATCGATTACGTCCTCGAACCTCCAGGCGTTTCACAGACTTAACTTAATCGCGTACGTTGTTTTCTACTGCTGTTAATCGAGTAGAAATATCAGAAGAGTATTCTCCTCCTCCTACGCTATTTACACTCAGAGTGCCCGTTGTTTGCATCACATGCGGCATGGTGACGTTTTCCAATATTCGATCAGCTATGTCGGCCAACTTTGTTATCGAAATCTCCTCGCTCGCTGACAAAATACACCGAACGTTTGTTGGCATTCTTTTCATCCAGAGCGTTCTGATTACATCGTCTGTCAAGCCTGGCGGGGCCACACTTATAATTTCCCGTAATAGCTGAGACGGTTTTCTCCCTTCAATTTCTAGCTCCGACAGTAATTTATGCAATTGGCGTTCCTTCGAATCCGTGAAACGTGCTATTAGTTGCGTTTTTAGCGAAATATACTTATCTGAAGTTGGCGGATTTCTAATTAGATCTGAAACTCCGTTCAGCATTTCGAAATCCAGAGTTGCTAACAACGTAAAATATTTCGAATTGTCCGACTGAACGTTGTTTAAGTAGAATTGCGCGTCAGCCTGCGCAAACCATATGGCCGGGTCGTGACGCCAAAATGGCGGAAGTTTTACGCCTTGCACCGCCGCGACCATTGGTTTTGGCTGTTGGTTTGTGCTTGTCTATAGACAACTTGGCGTCACAAACGACATCTATGGTTTACTAGTAAAACTAAGAAGTCAAAGCTCAAATTCGAATTGAAGTAATTGTTAGAAAAAATTTCATATGATCCGTATAAATGGAAGAAAATATGAATATTCTTACAAAAATAATAGTCAGCTTAAAGAAAACCCCGAACAGAACTTACAAAAGAGAATATATTCAGGAAAAATTAGACATAATAGAAGAAATTCAAAAAGAAATAGTTAACACAGAAGGTCCTCAGAATTTTATAAGTACAGTGCTACAGAAATGCAAAGAAGCGAGAGAATTATTATAAGAAAAATTAGAAAGCTCAGTAGACAGCAAAATAAATAATTTTAATGTTGAGTTAGCTTTAAAATCAATACCGGTTTTGAACGGAAATCCCAAAGAAGTAGAAGCGTTCCTTACAAAAGTCCATTTTTCTAAACGAATAACCGATAAAATAATACAATTTAAACTAATAAACAACTATCATACAGCACCGATAGGAGGACACTTGGGTGTAAGAAAAACATAGCTAGAACTAAAACAAAAATATATATGGAAAGACATAAGATGATAAAGGCATTTATTAAAAACTGTGACACTTGTGCGAAAAATAAACAAACACAACATATAAAAGAATAACAAACAATAACAGACACACCAAGAAACACATTCGAAACAATAACTATAGATACTGTAGGACCACTCAGAATATCCAACGGCTATTGATACATCCTTACAATGCAATGTGAATTATCAGAATACGTTATTGCCTACCCTATTGAAACAAAAGACGCTAAAATCATCGCCAAAACACTAGTAGAACAACTAATATTAAAACCTGGTATTTTCAAAATATTGAAAACAGATAATGAAACTGAATTCGTCAATGAACTTATGGAAAACATTTGCAATTTATTAAAAATTAAACAAGGTTTTATCAGCACCATATCACCACAAAACACTTGGCTTCGTGGAACGTAACCACAGAGTACTAAATGAATATTTACTTAATTTTGCCAATGATTACGAATGGGACAAATGGAAGCCGTATTATACTTTCGCGTATAATACAACCCCACATGTAGACACGCAAAATTTTCCATATGAACTTGTCTATGGAAGATTACCCCAATTACCCGACGATATTGTAAAAGAAAAAAAACCAATAAGCAATTTAAACAATTTCGCTAATGAACTGAAAATTAAACTTAAATAGCATTAGTTTGGCTCGAAACTTAATCGAGAAAGTTAAAATGAAAAGAAAACACAGATAAGATAATAACCTAAACCCAGCAAACTTCAAAGTAGGAGACCTATTTTTGAAACATCAATAGAAAAAAATTGCAGAATACATATCACGGACCATATGAAATACTAGAAAGAAATGGTGCAAATACTCATATATTAGTAAACGCAAGTTGTAAGAAATATCATAATAACTTATGAAAATTATACACACCTCTAATTTGAAATCAATACACAAATAAAGTATATATATTCGAACATGTACAGTAATATTAAAATATGCAAAGAATAATGCATATACTAGCAAATACTAGCAAAATAAATGAATCTAAATAACAAAACAAAATTATACTAGCATTATACTAGCAAAATAAATGAATCCAAATAACAAAACAAAATATATAAATGTATGTATACAAAAATATATTTAAGTAAATGTAAAACAATAACCAATAAATATAAAACAAAAAAAAAAAAACTCTAGCGCACCTGAACCGCTAGAAACACTAATGTTCGAAGAACAGTAGAAGAATCGTGCAGGTTTTGAGTGCATATTCCACCACATGTGCTGCTTAATATGACCAAACTGTTTCAAATGCCACGTTTTACTTTGGTCTCAAGAATGCATTATAACTCATATGGTGGAAGGTTTCAGATATTACCACTGGCATGAATTTCAACGTTTATGAGAGCAAAACACGGGTTAATTATATTCGTTATCAGTTGCTTATTTCACAAACTTTTGAAAGCAGCATCTCATATAACATCAATGAAGAAAATGCTCAGTGCCTGCAGCACTGTAACTGAAGTTGGTGTTTGGGGCTGCGATCCGAAAAATTTGCAGAACTTTACGAATTGCAACATTGATTATTTATTTTAATTGTAAATGTTTCCGGTATGAATACTAACTGTAAGCGTTTATTGATACAAAAGTAGCACAACCGACTCGTGCTGGCAACCTTCTGCCAGTATCAAAGTCAAGAATATATCACATCTGCTTCACGTTGTTATATTACATTCGAAGTTAAAGGAGTATAAAGAAATTTAGAGTTACCTGCAGCGAGTTTTTTCAAATAATCGAAAGCTTAATATTTGCTGTTTATTGTCACTACAATATCATTACCATTTGAAAATTCTACGATAAAACCGCTTAATAAAGATATTGCAATTAAACACAAAACCAACAATAGCTGGCAACCCTATCGTGGCTTTTCAACCAAATTTGGCCTGAATAATGTTTATGACAGGTTTCATTAATTGTATGAAATTCGTATTGATTTCATGACTGCACTGGAAGTTATAGTGCAAAAAGTTTTATTTTCCTGAGCGAATTTTCAAAACCAAAGACACAAAAATTACCATAGCTGGTAGCACCAATCAAATTTTTCAACCAAATTTCCGCCAAACAGAGATTAGAGTTAGGTTTAGCTACTGTGCCAATTTCATGAAAATCTGGTAATTTATTCACATTTCATAGGGCAGAAAGCAATTTTTTTTCTTTGTAATTTTTCAAGATGGCACCACTGGCACAGACTTGCCCACAATTCAAAATCGCTTCTATCAAATCTGGTCTTACTTAAGTCCAATGCATTCTGTAAATTTTAGCTGTATCTGATTATTGGTTCGTGAGTTTCCGTGAACAGAAGTTTTTGATGCTAAAAATATAGTTTAACTGGGAAAGGGTTACCGTTCTTGTCCGACATGAAATTTCCAAAGTTTTATTTTGAACGTGTAGATAAAACATAAGATTTATATACAGATTGGTTTTATTGTAAGAAACGAACATTTTTTTGAATATTCGATGGTTTGAATGTTTTCACTTCCAAATTTTTTTTTTCAAAATGAAGACACCAAAATTATCATAGCTGGCAACTCCAACCGAATTTTTCGACCAAATTTCTACCAAACGTGGCTTAAAGTAAGGTCCAGCAATTGTGTGAGTTTCGTCAAAATCGAACGATTCAATCAGAATTTATAGGGCTAAAAACAGTTATCTTTTTTAGTGGTTTTTCAAGATGGCACCACTGGCACAGAATCGCTCGCATTTCAAAATCACTTCTATCAGACTTGGTCCTATTTAAGACCAATACATTCTGCAAATTTCAATTAATTCTGTTCATTGGATCGTGAGTTTCCGTGAACAGAAGTTTTTGATGCTTAAAATATAGGTAAATTGGGCAAGGGTTACCAGGCGTGCCCGTTATACCATATCTTTTTTTTTTTTTTGGTTATGTAAACAAAGTACAAGATTTACATATGAGTGGCTTTTTTTTGAAGAAACGGCATTTTTTCAATAGAGACGATGATTTGAAGGTTTTCACTTTCAACGCCTGCCCTAGCTACAAAGTTGCCAGCACGCTCATTAAAGCTACACAATAGCTACACAAATCTACAACTAAATAATATCAATATGTCCTCAAAATTTCGTAATGATTCAATAGCTCTGTCAAAAGTTATCGCAATTTAAAAATTTTCAAATTTTCCCGTCCTCTTTTTAGGCACCCAGCGCACACATAGGGTTAAAAAATTCCAAAGCATTATCCGATTCATATGTAAAACACGTTCGAAATTTATTTCGTTAACTTAATTTTTGCGAAAATTATTTGTGCACGAAATAATAGGTATATTAAAAATATCACTTAAATGGCCGCCGGCGCCAAAAGGTTAACAATAACTGACATTTAAAGAGACCTGGACCTATTCTGCATATACACTAATGTATCCTGAAAGTTTCAGCTCAATCGGATGGCGCGTTCCCGAGATTATCTCACTGAAATTTTTTGATGATATATATATATATATATATATATATATATATATATATATATATATATATATATATATATATATATATATATATATATATATATATATATATATATATATATATATATATATATATATATATATATATATATATATATATATATATATATATATATATATATATATAGAAATATGGATTTTTGGCCGAATCGATTTTAATACTAATGTTCTTCGAACATTAGTAATAAAATCAATATTCTCTGCTTTGATAAACTTTAGTGACGACATACGTTGTCTATGCTGATTTATAGACAAGAAGGGAACAAAGATCATAAATCGATAACCTTTATGAGTATATTATTTCAATGGATATAAGTCGGAGATGTTAAAATTTTTCACAACTAGCATTAATAAAAATTAATGATTTCCAACTGCAAGTGGTCACATCAGTCAAGTATGCACTGTGTGCTGGTGTCTGATGAGTATCAAATTTTCTACGTAAATAAAAACAAACAATTTTTTTTTCAATTTTAATCATCCCGCAAAAACAATTTCAATTTGATACGGCTTCGGAGGCTTATTCCGCAAAACGATCGAGTTTCCCGTATCAATATTCTCTGCTTTGATAAGCTTTAGAGATGATATACGTTGTCTATGTTGATTTATAGACAAGCAGGGAGCAATGATCACAAATCAATAACCTTTATGAGTAAATTATTTCGATGGATATAAGTCGGAGATGCTAAAATTTGTCACAACTAGCATAAATAAAAGTTAATGATTTCCAACTACAAGTGGTCACATCAGTCAAGTTTGTACTGTGTGCTGGTGTCTGATGAGAATCAGAGCATACTTTCGAGACCACTTCGTCAAATAAAATTTTCTATGTAATTAAAAAAATATTCAATTTTAATCATCCCGCAAAAACAATTTCAATTTGCATATAGTTATTTTATCAAAATGAATGTAAAATCATTCATGAGCATATGTAGAGTTACACTAGAGTTACATAACAAAAAAAAAAAACAAAATTGTAAAAGTGTATGGATTTAAAAAAAGAATTTTTTTATCTACTACTAAAACGAACATTTTTTTTCCCCAAAGGGAGAGGGTGTTGTGCACGATTACTAAATAAATGTCAAACTGACAAATGTCAACAACAAATTACACTTGTCGCTTACATCAACAACCTCTCTAAGCAGGTGAAACGTAAACCCGCATGAAAATAATTAATTATTTTCGAATTCAAAACCAGTCCATGCATTAAATCGGTTCGACTGAAATGTATGATATATGTATATACGAGAGGAATGACTCAATATAGACAGTCTGAATTGGTAAGCCAATAATAATCGGCGACCAGAAAAACGTTGTTCAAACAAAATAAAAAATATATTTTATTTTTCAAATACGTCTGAGCTGATGCTAAAGGGGCAGCTGAATTCACAACTCAGAAGCAACGACAGATTGAATTTACTGAAAGGAAAAGACATTTATTTCGTTCTTGCCCTGTTTGAAAATAAAAATAAAAAAATCTTATCCTATAACATTTCAATATCCTCGCTCAAGATCTGGGAATACCCAATTGTTTGTGGTCCTGGACCATTTCACAAAGTTTGTGTTGCTCAAGTCCTTGGTGGAGGCCACAGGCAAGCCGATTGTTCGTTTTCTCGAGCGTGAGATCTTTCTGCCCTTTGGAGTGCCCAAATGGCTTCATTCAGACAATGGAGTCCAGTTTGCTTCCAAAGAATTTGCTCAGCTGTTGGATAATTATGGCGTGCAGCATTGTTTTACACCACTGCTTTCACCACAGGCAAATATAGGTTTTGGCATTGCAGGTGGGACGAGAAGCTTCCGGAATCGTGTTCTGCTTCTCGAAACGTAGTTCATGACTCTACTGGTTTTTCGCTTCACTTCCTCATGTTCGGATCTCACCTTATCCAACATGGTTCAGAATACGCACTCCTCAGAAGCCTACAAGCTTTTGAAGACGGTGAGGTGCATTTCGTTCTGGCGGCGACAGACAACGCTTAGAGCAGGTCCTCGTTAAAGACAAACTGAATGAAGCCTGCAAAAAAGGAGCCCAGCGGACAAGGCCACGCAAATTTTCCGAAGATCAGCAAGTCTACATATGTACGCAACTTAACCGTTAGCAATGCCATCGATCGCTTATATGATCGCCCCCCACTTTGTTCTCTCGATGGTGAAACGAAATATCGAGCAGGTCACTAACTAACTGAATGAAAACAACTGAATCAGGTTGATGTGAAGATTGGGCGAGATGTGGCATGTTATGCCCACGGCTTGGGGAAGACACCTAAGGGTCTGGGTTGTCCCCACGATTTTTACAAAACAGCCTCGCCACAAATAGCACCCACACCAACCCACAATCTAATGCTCCGTGCGACAGTCGAATGTATTGCATTGCCATTCGAAAACAGGCTTAGTTTATGCATTTGATTGTCGCATGTGTCATTGCAATGCATCGGGTTCGCCAACCTTAGCGCAGCTGATTTGCAACAATACATGCTTCAGCTGCGTTATCGGGCCAGCAAAACGGGAAATGTTTGCGTGCTTGTTGTGCGGAAACGATTGTCACACAGCTGAGCAACGGTGGGTGACAGGAAAACGGGACGTGGCGGAACAGTCGACAGGGCTTTTGGGGAGCCTAACTTGCGGACGGGATCGATGAATGTATATTCGAGTATGGTGAATGGAGATGGTTATGGTGGGGAAACGAAAAAGTGAATATGATCGGGTTGGATGGCGGTAAAGATAGCGGGTGATAGAAAAAAACTTTGGGGAGTCAGACAAGAGAACTAGACAAGTGAGAAAGTTTAAGTGTTTAAAGAAAATATGATTGAAAAGTAAAAGTGGGGAAATGAATTTCTAAAAGAAGTTAAAAAGTTTTTCTTAAATACTAGATGAGTTGTCTTGATTTGTTGGTGTGAATTTGAAAAGTAATTGCTGATGGTTGCGAATTTGGAATTCGGCTGCAGTACCGCGGTGGAATTTTTTCAAACGCGGGATTTTCAAGGATTCTAACGACTGAAGAGCCAAAAATAGAGAGAATCAGTTGTTTAGAAAAAAAAATAGAGAGAATCACGAAATTAACCCGCAGATAGGTACCTGCGAGCAGAAATGAAACAAATAACCAAAAAATTAGGAAAAATAAGTTAAAATTTCCAACAGATAATTGTCAAAGGCTGAAGATTTGAATCAATTGATTAAAGTGTTGAATGATTAAAGATTGAGTGACTAAAAAAACTTAGAATTGAGGGGAAAAAATACAAAAGTGAAAGAAGTAATAAGAAAGAAGTAATGAGAAAGAAGTAATAATGTTTAAATGGTTAGTTGCAACAGGAAGTAATTTATTTAATGCATGTACTGCAACACCGTAAATGAATTCCAAATCATATAAGAACTTTATAAACATATTCTTTTTCTTTGGTGTGGTTTTTTTTAATGTTTAAATGGTTAGTTGCAACAGGAAGTAATTTATTTAATGCATGTACTGCAACACCGTAAATGAATTCCAAATCATATAAGAACTTTATAAACATATTCTTTTTCTTTGGTGTGGTTTCTTGTATCTTTGAATATTTATATTTATTCTTACATATATACCAACGTACTGTTACATATGTCCATATATTTACAAATTATTACATATTTGTAGTATATTATGTCCGTTATATCATGTTCACATATTAGTGCACCTTGTTTAATAATAAGTCAACAGTGAGATCTGCTGGTGATCTCTCTTGCAGGCAGTACGGCTTCCAAAAAGGGCATTCATCAATCGGTGCCATATCAGAAGTTGTTGGGGCTGTAGCCAGAGTGGAAGAGGCATGCCATCAAGCCAGACTGGTTGTCCTGCTGGTTACGCTGGACGTACAAAATGCCTTCAACTCGGCGAGGTGGACAGACATTTTCCGGGCCCTTGAGCAGACGTTCCATATCTCTGACTACTTGCTAGCCATGATGCAGGACTACCTCAAAGACCGCTGGTTGCTCTACGACACCGACAAAAGAGTCAAAAGGTGGTCTGTCACCTCAGGTGCGGCAAAGGGGTATCGATCTTAGGACCTGACCTCTGGAACATCATGAACTATGAACTGCTGCGCCTGGAAATGCCTGCGGATGTGCGTCTGGTAGGTTGCGCTGATGACGTTGCAGCGTTAATCATTTCCAGAACTGCCGAATTTGCTCTATTCAGACTTAACCAAGTCATGAGAAGGGTAGATCGGTGGCAGTCTCTAAAACAGAGATTGTTATGCTGACGAAGCGGAGGATACCAACTGTCACACCCATGACAGTAGGCTCCGTCGAGGTCCAGACCAGCAAGTTGGTCAGGTAACTGGGAGTGACCATGGACACCATGCTGACGTATTGGGATCATATCCGCAGGGCATGTGACAGGGCTCTAGTAGTCGTTGCATCGCTGAGTAGGCTAATGGCCAACGTCGGTGGACCCAATAAGACACAACGGAAGCTGCTGATGGTAACGAACGATTCCATCTTGCTATATGGAGCCGAAATCTGGGGAGATGAGCTCCGAACTGAGAAGTTCCGGAAGCGCATTTGCAGTGTCCAGGGCAGCAATGCCCTGTGTATTGCATGTAGCTACCGCACAGGCTCAGAAGAGGCTGTGATGTTGGTATCGGGAGTAACCCCGATTAACCTACTAGCGCGAGAGCTTAAAGAAGGGTACCTCTTTCGCTCAGAGCTGAGTAGAACTGAGGCTCTGATGCACTCGCATACGTTTACCCTCGAACTTTTTTGCTTTTGAGCATTGGCTTAACTGGAGCCACGGAGAGGTAAACTTTTACCTTTGTCAATTCTTGACAGGGCACGGTTACTTCAGGAAATATCTGAACAGAATGGGTGAGGTGGTCACACCGTACTGCCGGTATTGTGTGACTCAGCTCGATGATGCTCAGCACACACTCTTTATGTGCAGTCGCTTCGTAAGTTTAAGGCGCACCATTGAGTCCACGATTGGCCTGGCAACGCCTGAGACGATCGTGGAAGCAATGCTGCGAAACGAGAAGAAAAGAAAGGTGTAAGATCACAACTGTTTCTCCCAATGGGTGGTGGTTCAAGAAAGACTTAACGCATTATCTATGCAAGATGAATGGACATACTTAAGGCGCTTGAACAGTTGCAGGTGTTGCAGTAGGTCTTACAAATAAACCAAAAATGACGTAACGTCATGAGCAGCTCCAGGACCAATATTAGGTACAAACTTCTGGAAAGTTTTATACGACAGTCTGCTGGGAAGAGATACCTAACGAAATCCGCCCTGGGTGCTTATACTAAGGACGATGTCGAGCTTGTCGCGTCTCGCGACCTATACCAGATGCAACTCAAGCCAAACAATGCCATGCGAATTGCCTGGACTGTCTCTTACCTTTATCCTTACCAAAAGGATTATCACGACTGTTATCCCCTTTGCAAATCGGTGAAAGAGTGATTGAAAGTAAGGCAATGATTTAGTAGCAGTGGTCAGTAATCACCAAAAAGCTGAGTTTCATCGAACAAATTAGGCAAATGATAGGTAAAGCAGCTAAAGGTGTCACAGTACTAGGCAGGCTGATGGTAATGAGGGTGGCCCGAGCTCGAACTCGAATCATCTAGACGAAGATCCTTGCCCAGGCACAATGATCGATTTTGTTCAGGAGATATGAACTCAACAATGATACAATGACCCAAAAAAAAAGAACTCACACCACCCAGGCCTAGCGAAACACTAGGACCACGTATCAAGAGGTAGATAGACAGAGTGTCGCATCAAAAACTTAAAACTTTGGCAAGACAGAAAGCATGAAGACAAAGGTTTGGACGAAGCGCTATTTTTCGATAGCCGCGGATACTTTCGATCCATTTGAAAGAAGATAATACAAATAATATTCGATGAGTGTCAATATTACTCAGGGCTCAATGATGCTGTGGGGCACATGCTTTTCTAATGTAGCTTCTAAAAGTATAGCTAGCTGCAAGTATAAGGTAAGAATTACCTAAAAAAATAATGGGGACTTTTTTGAAACGATAGACGAAATGAAGAAATATAGCCTACTCAGTGTAGGTCATACTACAAGCAAAAACCTTACCCTCATTGGTGGAGAAAGAGCGCTTTCAGAGCAAAGTAGGAAAAAAAACTCTAGCGCACCTGAACCGCTAGAAACACTAATGTTCGAAGAACAGTAGAAGAATCGTGCAGGTTTTGAGTGCATATTCCAAAACATGAGCTGCTTATTACGGCCAAACTGCTTCAAATGCCACGTTTTACTTTGGTTTCAAGAATGCATTATAACTCATATGGTAAAAGGTTTCAGATATTACCACTGGCATGGGTTTCAAAGTTTATGAAAGAAAAACACTTGTTAATTATATTCGTTATCAGTTGCTTATTTCACCAAACTTTGAAAGCAGCATCTCATATAACATCAATGAAGAAAATGCTCAGTGCCTGCAGCACTGTAACTGAAGTTGGTGTTTGGGGCTGCGATCTGAAAAATTTGCAGAACTTAGGGAATTGAAACATCGGTTATTTATTTTCATTGTAAATGTTTCCGGTATGAATACTAATTGTAAGCATTTATTGATACAAAAACAGCACAATCGACTCGTGCTGGCAACCTTTCGCCAGTACCAAAGCCAAGAATATATCACATCTGCTTCACGTTGTTATATTACATTCGAAGTTATAAGAGTATAAAGAAACTTTTACCTGCAGCGAGTTTTTTCAAATAATCGAAAGCTTAATATTTGCTGTTTATTGTCACTACAATATCATTACCAATTGAAAATTCTACGATAAAACCGCTTAATAAAGATATTGCAAACAAACACAAAACCAACAATAGCTGGCAACCCTATCGAGGCTTTTCAACCAAATTTGGCCTGAATAATGTTTATAATAGGTTTCATTAATTGTATGAAATTCGTATTGATTTCATGACTGCACTGGAAGCTAAAGGGCAAAAAGTTTTATTTTCCTGAGTGAATTTTCAAAACCAAAGACACCAAAATTACCATAGCTGGCAGCACCAATCGAGTTTTTCAACCAAATTTCTATCAAACAGAGGTTAAAGTAAGGTGCAGCTACTGTGTCAATTTCATGAAAATCTGGTTACTAATTCACATTTCATAGGGCAAAAAGCAGTTTTTTTTCTTTGTAATTGTTCAGGATGGCACCACTGGCACAGAGTTGCCCACAATTCAAAATCGCTTCTATCAGACCTGGTTCTACTTAAGTCCAATTTGCATTCTGTAAATTTCAATGGTATTTGATTATTGGTTCGTGAATTCCCGTGAACAGAAGTTTTTGATACTAAAAATATAGGTTAACTGGGAAAGGGTTACCGTTCTTGTCCGACATGAAATTCCCAAAGTTTTACTTTGAACGTGTAGATAAAGCATAAGATTTGTATACAGATTGGTTTTATTGTAAGAAACGGACATTTTTAGGATATTCGATGATTTGAATGTTTTCACTTCCAAATTTTTATTTTTTCAAATTTAAGACACCAAAATTATCAAAGCTGGCAGCTCCAACCGAATTTTTCAACCAAATTTCTACCAAACGTGGTTTAAAATAAGGTCCTACTGTGTGAATTTCGTCAAAATCGAACGATTCAATCAGAATTTATAGGGCTAAAAACAGTTATCTTTTTTAGTGATTTTTCAAGATGGCACCACTGGCACAGAATCACCCGCATTTCAAAATTACTTCTATCAGACCTGGTCCTATGTAAGGCCAATACAGTCTGCAAATTTCAATCAATTCTGCTCATCGGATCGTGAGTTTCCGTGAACAGAAGTTTTTGATGCTAAAAATATAGGTAAATTGGGCAAGGGTTACCAGGCGTGCCCGTTATACCATATCAAATTTTTTTTTTGCTCTATGTAAAAAAGGCACGAAGTTTACATATGAGTGGCTTTTTTTTGAAGAAACGGCATTTTTTCAAGAGAGACGATAATTTTGAGGTTTTCATTTTCAGTGCTCGCCCTAGCTTCAGAGTTGCCAGCACGCTCATCAAAAGCTACACAAATCTACAACTAAATAATACCAATATGTCCTAAAAATTTCGTAATGATTGAATAGCTCTGTAAAAAGTTATCGCAATTTAAAAATTTTCAATTTTTCCCGTTCTCTCTTTAGGCACCCAGCGAACACATGGGGTTAAAAAATTCCAAAACATTACCCGATTCACATGTAAAACACGAAATTTATTTTGTTAACTTTATTTTTACAAAACTTATTTGTGTACGGAATAATAGGTATATTAAAAATATCACTAAAATGGCCGCCGGCACCAAAGGGTTAAAGATTTTTAACTTTTTCTGAAACCTGGCACTATTCTGCATGTACACCAATTCGTCCTAAAAATTTCAGTTCAATCGGATGGCGCGTTCCTGAGATTTTTTCACTGAAATTTTTTGATGATATATATATATGATATATATATATATATGATATATATATATATATATATATATATATATATATATATATTTATATATATATATATATATATATATATATATATATATATATATATATATATATATATATATATATGTATATATATATATATATATATATATATATATATATATATATATATATATATATATATATATATATATATATATACGAGGGGCAAGTAAAAAATAAGGTTCCCACATTTTTTTCAGGTGTAAGGCATTTTTTATTGCAATAAATATGTATACCATCTGAAAGCTTGTATTTCAAACTATTTTTCTACATAGTCGCCAGATCTTTCAACGCATTTTTTCATACGAGTTATCCACTTCTGAAAACCCGCTTCGAAGAACTCCGCCGCTAGGCCGCCGATGTACTTGGTGACCGCTTCCTTCACCTCTTCATCTGTACTGAAGCGTTTTCCACCCAAGTGTTGCTTCAATTTCGGGAACAAGTGGAAGTCGCTGGGAGCAAGATCAGGGCTGTAGGGGGCATGATCAAGCAATTTCCAGCCGAATTTGTCCAGTAGGGCGGTGGTCTGTCGAGAGACATGCGGTCGCGCGTTGTCGTGGTGCAACCTAACGCCCTTGCTCAGTCTTCCTCTCCGGCGATTTTGGATGGCTCTTTTGAGTTTCGTTAGCGTCTCGCAGTACCTGTCCGAATTTATTGTGGTCCCTTTAGGCATAAACTCGGTAAGCAAGACGCCTTTTCGGTCCCAAAACACCGTAGCCATCACTTTTCCTGCGGACAGCGTCTGCTTAAACTTCTTCGACCTCGGCGACCCGGGATGGCGCCATTGTTTCGAGTCTTCTTTTCTTTCCGGAGTGACGTAGTGACACCACGTTTCATCTCCCGTAATAATGGAGTCCAAGAATTCTTCAGTATTCTCGGCGCATTCTCGAAGAAACCCCTCGGCACACTTGACGCGATTGTCTTTGTGGGTTTCTGAAAGCATATGCGGGACCCACCGCGCACACACCTTGTGATAACCAAGTTTTTCGGTCACAATGTTGTCGATGGTTTTTTCACAAACCTCAGGAACCTGATCAGCCAGCTCCCGAAGCGTTACTCTTCGATCCTCGAGGAGAATGCGCTCAATCTTCGCCACGACTTCGTCGGACACCGATGGCCTCCCGCTCCTTTGCTCGTCGTGAACGTCTGTGCGTCCTTCGGAGAACTCCCTGCACCATTTGCGGACGTGCTGGACGCTGATGCAAGCTTTGCCATAAACTTCTTCCAACTGTCTATGAATTTCAATAGGTGTAAGCTTCTTCGCGTTTAAAAATCGAATCACTGAACGGATTTCACACCTGGCGGTGACGGCGATTGCGGGCTCCATCGCGGATGGCTGTTAGACTGGCACTAAGCTTCGCAGTGATCTTCCAGGTAGTTGGAATGGAGTGGGGGGGATCAACAATGAAGGCGGTGTTGCCGGATTTCTCCTAGTATCTCGCGCGGCGAGTGTACAGCGTTGGGAACCTTATTTTTTACTTGCCCCTCGTATATATATATATATATATATATATATATATATATATATATATATATATATATATATATATATATATATATATATATATATATATATGTATATATATATATATATATATATATATATATATATATATATATATATATATATATATATATATATATATATATATATATGTATATATATATATATATATATATATAGAAATATGAATTTTTGGCCAAAATGATTTTAATACTAATGTTCTTCTTCGAACATTAGTAATAATCTGAAGGAAAGTGTTTAAACACTTCTGGGTTTAATGGGTTCCAGATACGGCAAAAGGCTATTTAAGTGACGTCAGGGAGTTAAAAACAAAGTGTGTAAAAGCATTTCAGCAGAAGAACAAAATGTTAGTGGCATAATTTAGCATTAAATTATTTAGCTTAAGCCACTTATCGCAGCAATAGCAATAAAATATAAGTACGCAATATAAGAGTTGAGAAAAAGAATTAGTAATTTAAGACTATAAGGAATGTTATTATTAATGATTTTTGAACTCATTTTAGGCTTTGGGCTCAAATTCATAGTTTTCGAATCAAATTTCTAAGAAAATTCCTGGTATTTATTTTTCATTAGCTTTTCACATTTTTGGAAATTAAGTTCACAAATTTCTGAACTTTACTTGCATCCAGGTCGAAAAACTTATGAACTTGACTCGAGAAGATTATGGGTTGGCCTGAAAAAAATTTTGCATTTGACTCGAGAAGAATATTAATTTGACTCGACTATATGTGGCCAAATTCCACCAGAACAGCATATGCAGATTTATAAATTTTCAATAATATGCTCATTTTAAATATAAAATAAACGATAGATGTGAATGTGTATCTAATGTGTATCGATTCTGTCAAAAGCCAATGTGGAATTCGTGATAAACAGAATTTTTTCCAGAATTGAGAGCAACGTTTGGTAAGCCGCGAAAGATGGTTGAGCATTAGGCCCGTTTAAGGGGACATTCGCCTTTGAAATTTTCAAAAAATCGATTTTGAGATTTTTACATATTTCGATTCTATATACGTGCAAAAGTTGCCTCCTAAAACTTCACCAAGAAATTCGTAATAGAAAAAAAGTTACAGCTAAGGTAAAAAAAAGTTTTCGACCTTTTACTCAATAAAATTATGGTGAAAAAAACTTTAAACGCGTTTTTCTCGAAACTACCTTTTTCAAACTGGTAGGACATTTTTCTCCGAATCTACTCAACGAATTTTAAAAAACCAAAGAGTATTCGATTACTTATTGAAAATAGTAAACAATAAGTCTCTAAAAGTTTAAAAAAATACTCCCCTCTTTTTTTTACGGGGATGACTTACCCCCAAGAAATGCCGTTTTTTCGCATTTTTCAGAAATATACATACAAAAACTTCAAAATATGAAAAAGTATGAGCTTTAGAGGCTAATTGTTTAGTTTTGAGTCTCAAGAATAGAACCCATTTGGAATTTTTCAAAAATCTGTTACAGGAGGTCCACAATATGTCCTACCGTTTAAAAAGTAACTTTTAGATAACGCCCTCTACAGCAGCCAAGGGAAACTAAAAATGAAAAACAAATTTTTTTTTATATTCTTTAGAGACTGTTTAACAATGTTCAAAAGAAATTTTGTCAATAAATATAATAGTTTTTTCATAATAAAATTTTTAAAAAGTGTTTTTTTTTTCAATTTCAAAGGCGAATGTCCCCTTAACATTAGCGGTTTGCTCGACTCGGGACTTAGCTGCCAGCGACTAAATTAAAAACATGGGATTAAATGAGGTTGTTAACATGAGCTGTTTTCAGCCGTCAGCGACTGCGATAATCGACATCAGTCATCATTCACCGAGCGTAGTCGCAGCGACTTACACATATTGGCATGTGAACCATTCACAGGCTGTCTCTACTTGCCATTTTCCATGGCATGCCATTCGACTTATCAATGGAAATGGCTAGTCGAGATGGTGTATGGCATCAGTCTGGCCACATTTTTTAATTTTCAAAATAACACTGAGCCGTGGCCATGCTCCGTTTCTTATAAGCGAATTTAGGAATTCGAAATTTACAGGGATTTTAAGAACTCGTTGAGCAATCAATATGGAATGGTGGTACATTGTGAAGAAGTTGAAATGTAATGCGGAAATTTTGAACAATTTAAGGATGAATAAATAAATGAAATTTATGATTGATGGATTTTTTCTCAAGACTTACTCCCTTATCTTCTTCGTACATCATCAAATTATATAATATTTTCACTTTCATGTGAAATTTTACCCGCTTATCCAAAAATGGATTTATCCTAGACGCGAATATGGCATGCCATGGAGTTGCCCACGCATCAGATGGCATGTCTTAATTTCACATTTGTTGATATCGGATATGGCAGGGAAAATAGTTAGTCGAGACCAAGGTTCACGTAAAGTGATGGAAAATCGTATGAACGAACGAATAAAGCTTGTGTAGAAATACAATCGCGTAGTCGCCAGCGGCTGTCGCCGTCTCATATCAAACAGGCCTTAGACTTGCAACAAAAATCTAAAAACGTTATTTCCCAATTTATGTATACCACTTGGGAACGTCAAAAATGCTAGCAATTTATTTAAAGGAGATAGTTTTGTCTACTACTAACATTTTTTCCATAAGAATCAATTTTTTTTTAGGAAGGAAAAACTATTCAGCTGTGCATACTACTTACACTTGATGGCACATTATTATGAGCCGGTCCAATTCCACGTTGTTTCAGCACCGCTGCTAGAACAGCTTCGTTCGTTGTCCCATACAAATCAATAGCTGGAACATTTATAGTTCCTCCTGCATTTTGAGCTTTCAGCAATGCCAATATTTCCTCACGACTTACTGTCGCCGCAGTCGTTTTGAGAGTGGTCACAGTTGGCATCCACGAACTCGTTGCATATGTCTGACGCGTATATGTCATCGTCGTTGTTGGACGGCGAGTAGTTGTAGTGGTTGACGCTGCTGGAGGTACCAGCTTTTGAATGGCACTAATTCGTTTTCCAGCTCCAACTTGTTGACTCAATTGCGGTAGATCCTCGATTGTGACTTTTCGCCCCAGTAATGTCGAAAGAAGCTGCAAGTCACGGTTTATGGTATCTAGGTCATTTTGCCCTGCTTTAAGTTTTTGATCAGAAAACTTTATGGCTGGAGTTGAAGTTGTAGTTGGTTTTACTGCTAAAGTTGTCGTGGTGTTTGGAGCTGCTGATGTTTTTTTAGCCGTCTGCTGCGCTAGCTTCGAAATATCGTCTGGAGCGATTGCATGCCCTAGCAACGAAGACAACAACTGTAAATCAGCCCTTAGTGATGCTTGATCCTGTTGGTGACTTGAAATGTCATTTGTAGACAGTAAAGAGGATATACTCGTAGATGATTTTTCTGGCAAAATAACTAGAGGAGTCGTTGAAGGCTGTCGATTATTAAGGGCAAGTTCAATGATTCGATTGGCAAAAGTTGGTGAACTAGTAGTCTTTGTTTGCCCTGTACCAGCAAACTGTCTCTGAAATGAGGAACGTCCGGTCAAACCAAGATGGGGCGTGCGATCAGACACTTACGAGAGAATTAAGAAATTCAAGGTCATCGGCGTCTGAATGTGTGGTAGGAATCGATTTTGCGGTAGTTATTATTTGGAAACTATTTAAAAGATCGTCTATATTTCGATTTTTAATTGGTACCGGCTTTGCTGCAGCTCTAGTAGTCGTTGTGGTTGAGGTAGATTTTGGTTTCTTTGTAGTTTGTACACGTGTCGTAATTGGTTGCCTGGTTTGCTGTCCGAAGAGCAACAACCGCTAAGGGTAAGAATAAATGGAAACAATTAGAATAAAGTGTCTTGTTGAAGATATAAGGTGGCAATACCAAGTTTGGAAGGAAGTTGATGTCCTCTGTGTCAGAAAAAGTAGAAGCCCGTAAGCGCTGGGTGGTGAGCTTTGCTATTGTGCTAGTAGTTGTAGTTGGAGGTAGCAGACGTGTTGGTGCTGCTGTAGCTGTAGCAGATGTTGGTTGCACTGTTGTAGTTGTGATATATTCAAGTGAAGGTCTCAAGGGCAGAGGGGCGATAATTGTAGTAACTGTAGTTTTTGTAACTTGCTCAGCTATGTTTTGTTGCAACCGTAAAATTTCCTGTAGCAATCGCAAGTTTCGATCGATCGGGTTTTCTGTCGCAGATGCAGTGGTCGATTCGTAAGACAATCCGGACGCCATTACTATGAATGGATGGTTCGTTGCTTTGTGAGTTGATGTTGCGGAAGGTACTGTCGCTACTTCAACTATCGGGGCCAATGTGGTAGTAATTGGCATGATAATCTTAGTCCTTGGGCTGACTTGTGTTGTTCTTGTTGGCTCTGGCGATATTATTGTTGACGATGAGATCGAATGCGCTATAGGAGTGGTTAACGTAGCTATATTTTGAGAAGCCATTGTAACGATAGAGGGAAATGAAGTCGCTTCTTGAAAATCGGTGATTACATTGGTTGCCGGCAAAAGGGTTGTACTAGTTTGCCCATACACAGTAAAAGGTGTTGTACTGGTGCCCTTATTATTCAATAGGCCTTCATGATATAAATTATCGGAATCAGGAACAGTATTATCTTGTGTCCGCCTTCCAGATGTGTCAGTCTCTGATATTACTGGTTTTGGTCGAAAGGAAACAATGGAGCCGCTATCGATATAAATTGTTGGCATATTTGATTCTGTTGTTGCGGATGTTATCTATCAAAAAATGTTCGAAGTCAATTTCAAAGCTACCAAAGCCAGTGAAGCTTACCATTGAATCTCTTATTGTTCCAAGTGATTTTTGATCAAATTCATCTAGGTTTAAGCCTTGTGACGTCAACATTGGTATCACAATTTGTGTATTGTTCATCATCATCATATAGTTACGATTACGTGACATTGCCAGGCTAAAGACATTAGATGATTTTACATCAAATTCAGGGTTGATATATTTCCGCTTCAAAATGTCGAACAGTATGTTTTCCTAATTGAGATTTCATTTATGCAAATTATTTCTTGAATATTTACACTGACACAGAAATTTTGTCAACAATTAAGAAACTTGTTAGTTGGACTAGTAAATTTTGGAAATTAACTAGTAAATTTTGGAAAGCAGAGAGTATTTTTTCGTAGATTTGGTTAACAAACTGAAAGATATGCGGGCTACATGCAATAATTTATCAAAATTTGAACCGACATTAAACGAATTTCAAATTAAGCTTAAGTGTTATGCGAGGTATTATAAAAAATAAAAATGTTCATGCGTTTTGTATAAACTAATATTAAATTTTCGATAGAGATACTATTAAACAACATTTTTCGATTACGGATTGTACAAACGATTTTTGAAATAATATTTTCGGTTTCGATCTCAATTTATAGATTTACGGTGCAAATTCATAATTTTCTGGAGCTTTTGGTTGCAAACTCAAAGGTTGTAAGCATAACTTTTAATATAATTATAATTTTTCGTTTCAAGTTTATTATTTTTACGAGTCATATTCATAATTTTTTGAGTAAGATTGATAAATTCATGGCTGAAGCTCATACATTTCATAAATAATTTTACTCCTGTAAGACGCCACCAGGATTCACCACCTAAACACCGCTGTAAACAAACCGTCCATATTAAAGCCAGTCAAGCATGTAAACTGGGCCAACAACTTACACACATCCAAGTAGATTATTGTCATATGTTCAGCCCAATATTGTGAAATAGTAGATTAAGTGTTTTAATAAATTATAAACAAAGTGTTTTGATATAAACTTAAGTGCCTTTTAGCTAAAGTGTGGAGTCAGGACAAGAAGTGAAGTGAAATGGCTCAAAAAAGTGCGAAGAAAGCTGTGAACATGAAAGTAGCCGCAGCGGCCCCAGTTTCAAGAACAAAGGAACTGGTGGCGTCACACAAGCCGGTAACAAAAGTACCGCAATCGCCGCTGAATGAACTGCCGCCTGATGACGCATCGAAGATGTCTATTGTAGAGATGTTCATGTAAAAAAAATATCGATATATTTCACAATATGATATATCGAAACTCTATACCGATACTTTGCGATACATCGAAATGTAAATATAGATTTTTTCGATATATCGAAATCGAATCGAAAGTAATATTGGATAATTTATTTTCTTTATTGGGTTTGGTCTTTGGTTGGTTTGGTTAGGTGGTATTACTCGCTGAATATAAGGGGTTGATATTGTTTCTATGTGTATTTTTGTTGTGAATATCTGCCACAATAAAATTTAAATGCTTGTTCAGATAAACTATCTAATTATTCAAAAGAATGAGGACATAAATTATAGAATTTCTGGAAAATTTACGAAAAGTACAAATGTTGGCTAAATATGGAGTTTACTACTACTATTAGATAAAAAAACTCACAAATTTACTTGGGATAAATTCAACATTCTTCAACTTAGCTATATTCATTCAAATAGAATACATGAAAAATACTATTAATTAGATTTGAAATTTGGCGGTCGATTGCCAGCCGAATGGTGGGAAGAACATGAAATATATGCGAATATACACGTACAGCAACTGTTCGGACTGGCGAAAGTATGATCCATAACCTCTTCGCGGTGGCCGGTGGTAACAGTTACAACAGATACGTAACAGCCAACAGTCTCCTCGGAAGGGAGGATTGGCTAATTGGATCAGGCTAGTCCCTTCTAAGTAAGGTTGGAGAGATATCCTTCTCCCGTAAAAAATTGGTTCTGCCGCACGCCCACACAGCAGCCAGCTGTATGGGCTGTGTAAACGGAGGCCTCGCCCGTAACCGGAAGAGGAGCGCCCTTGTTTCTATCCGCAGGGGTGACACGGAGGCCTGGGCTGGTGACTGAGGTGAAAGTTCACCTGCCGGGTTCTGGATCCAACCTGGCGAACCGCGGTCTACAGAATAGCGAACTGTTAGACTAGGGGAGACACCTTGGTTGCCTCGGCAGCAAGGTTAGCAGGATGCACCCTCGAAAGGTCGTGGGAGAGTCTGCCTCGCGATTCGAAGAGGGGGAAGGACGGTCGGAGCAATACGTTGTTTCTATGGGGACGGGGTGTAGAGGGAGGCAAAATGCTGGCGATTGCCTCGGCCGTGGTCCGAGAACGCGAAACCCAAACCTGAAACCACCTAAAATATACATATGGATACACATAAAGACTTAAACAAAACCAAGCTTCCCACCAGTACTACTGGAGGGAAGTCACCAGAAAAGACCCCTTCAAAAGGAGTTCAAAGGTGACACAACCACTAACGTCTGGAGACGAAACGACTCAGGGTCAGACAATCGAAAGATTGCGGGCCCTGAAACAAGATGGGGAACCCGCTCCGGGATCTACTGTGAGTCCGATGGACGTAGCGGAACCCCTCAGCAGAGCAGTTACTCAGCAGTCTGGCGGTGGGTCTGGAAAATCACTGGCCCATCCAACGGAAGCGGCGGTTGAGTCGGTTTCTAGCAGAGCTGTGACCAAGAACGGAGGCGGCAAGCTGAAAGGCTCGCAGGTCACCGGGAAGGAAGCGCCGGCTAAGCCACTCGGCAGAGCTGTAACCAGAACTGGAGGTGGTGCCTCCGAGGATCTGCAGTCCACTGTGAGGGCGGCGGCAGCTAATCCCACCAAAGAGAGGAAGCGGAATGCCCAACGCTTCAGAAGGAGAGAGGCAAAACGATTGGCCAGGAGCACGATGACACTGGAATCCAAAGAGGAACCCGAGGATCCAAAGAGAAACCCTGCAGCGGCTGCAAGTAAACGCCAACGCTCAGAGGAGTTAAAGTCGCCAAGAGGTAAATCGACGACGAGGCCACGACAGGAGACGACATTTCGTTCCTTTACGGACGTAGCGGTTAGTCACCTTAAGCTGGCCGTCGTTGACAAGCAGGAACCCCTGGAATGGAGACTCGAGGATGACGTGGCCAAGGCGATTCTTCAACGGATCACCGAGGAACTCCTCAAGTTTGCCATGTCGACGGAAGAAAGGTCTCCTCGCTTCGAAGGCTGTATCATTGTTCGCGGCCACATTGCGGTGACCTGTACTGACGTCTTCTCGACGGAATGGCTTCGGTCTACCGTTCTGAAGATTTCTGGAGACCATCCAGGTTTAGACGTGGTGGAGGAGACATCTGTGCCTAAGTTTATTACAGCGAAGGTAGCGGTGCCCCACTTGAACGCTTCGGATGCTCTGTCTCTGTTAAAAAGACAGAACCCCGATCTGAAAGTTTCAGGCTGGAGATTATTCCAGGCTGTTAAACTAACGAAAAAATCGACGGAGCCTGATTTAACCGGTGCAGCAAAGTTGGTGCTTGTGTTCGGAATTTATCGAGAGTCTGCGGATCAAGTACGGGCCAACAATGGGTTGATTCATTTCGGTCTGAAGAGGATCACCTTGAAAGTTGGTACTGAAAAGGCGACTGAGGGAAGCCGAAGTGCGGGTGGTCCAAGCAAATTTGCACCACAGTAGAGCGGTGACGGCCAATCTGCTTCGGCATCTTAGTCGAGGGCACGCTGACATCGCGCTGATACAAGAGCCACTTCTGTACAAGAATGTGGTTTGTGGATTCGGCGCCAGCCACAGTGTGTTCAAGCTAAAAAGAAGGGACAAGATAAGGACTTGTATTGTCGCCACAAAAGAGGTGAAAGCAATCTTGATTCCGCAACTTTGTGATGGGGATACAACCACAGTGTGTTTGGAGAGGAGGATTGCTGGTAGCGGCATGCAGCGGTGCCTGCTGTCGGCGGTCTATCTACCATACGACGTGGATCCCATCACACCCGGACTGAGAAGATTAGCAGAAGCGGCTATGACAACTGATGCTGTTATCGGCCGTGATGCAAATGCTCACCACAAAATATGGGGAAGCACCAACATAAACGAAAGAGGCAGGTGTTTCCTAGAATTTCTAACGTTAAGCAACCTCAACATCATCAACATAGGTAACAAACCTACATTTATCACTAGGAACAGGGCTGAGGTAACTGATATTGCCCTGGCAGCTCCATGTATAATGGAAAATGTCCAAAGCTGGCAGGTTTTTAACCTGCCATCGCTCTCGGACCACCAGTGGCTATGCTGGAATATCGGTTGTTCGGTTATCTCACTTAAAAAGTACGGAACCCGAGAACAGCACAAAAGGAAGTTTACTCAAGGAAAACAAATAGACACCTCAGGGCACTAGAAGATCTGGATCTAACGAGTCCAGGACGGCTGAACGAGCAGGTGAACCAATTAACGGGAATCCTTGTGTCAGATTTCAAAGACGTGTGTCCGGAAAAGCCCGTAGGGAAGAACGCTATCTCATGGTAGAATAGCGAGCTCACAGAGGCTAGAGTTCGCACACGAAGGGCGTTTAACAACGCAAGGCGTTCTGGAAACATGGGTGACTGGGATCGTTACAAGCAAGAGATGTCGCTCTTCAAAAAGAAGATAAGACAAGCCAAGTGGGACTCATGGAGAGAATTCTGTGAAAACATTGAAGGACGTACAGAGGCTGCCAGAATCTGGAAGGCCCTAAGCGTAACCCCCGGCGTACCTACGCTTTTGCGAAGGGAAAACGGGGATGGGGTGGAGGACCCGAAAGAGTGCCTGGACATGCTACTGGCAACTCTTTTTCCAGAATCAGCTTGTACGGCACCGCGTAGTGACGTACTTCGAGGAACCCACCGGGCGTCTGAGGAGCTGATCAAGGAAGTAGTTGATGAGGTCAACACTGAATGGGTTTTTGGCATATTCCGACCTTACAAAGCTACAGGGATTGATGAAATATCACCCATCATGCTTCAAAAAGCAGATAAAACCATCATTCCCATTCTGCAGCGTATTTTTAGTACCCGAGCAATGGACGAAAGCTAGGGTGGTCTTCCTTCCGAAACCTGGTAGGTTGAATCATCATTACGTGAAGGACTTTAGACCAATCAGCTTAACATCGTATCTGCTCAAACCACTAGAGAAGCTTGTTGATCTGCACATCAAAATCTCGATTGGTGTCGCGAGTTAATGACTAACATTCTTATCCATGAGAAAATAAAGATAAGCACATGGCAGAAAATGCCAATGATAGCATTCTAAGTAAACAACATCGTAACATTATCTAAATATGGAAATATTGAATAAGCGATAATGTGAACATGAGCCCATGCAAGCGTAAATATGATAACGCATATGAACTCATGGTATGAAGATAAGAATAGACGATAAGGAAAAGATATAAATACTGCATACGAGCATTGTAGCGGCATTCCCAATTCTTAGTTGTACCATGATTGTTACTTCTACTATAGTATCTGTCATGGACTAAAGAGCTATAAATAAAGGAATCATTTATTTGTTAACCAAGTATTTTATTCTTTATAAAGTATAGGTGAAGCAGGTAAATTAACTGGGGGCTCAACCGGGATACGAGGCAAGTATCCTGCATCATAAGCTGTAACAAGTTCCTGAATCAACCTTCTACAAGTACAACCGAATCTAAGGCACGTATCAGAAGCAAGGACGAACAGCGATCAAACTTGAAACTCGTATCCAGCCAAAAAATCTACAGCTATCTGACAAACACCACAAGGACCAGGAAATCCATAGCAGATTCAACCTATGGTGCATATCATCAGAAACTGAGAACGTCATACAACATTCCCGGACGGCAAAAAAGAGGGAATCTCGACTGTGCAGAGCATTATCATCCGAAATCAAGGAAAGTTACCCTGCTACAGCGAACAACAACGAAGAAGAAAACAGGTTAGTACAAAACCCTACAAAATAAAGAAATCTATTACGAAGAAGTTATTTGTGTGCAAACCGTGAATAATAAAGTGAATAATAGTGAAAAATAATATAGAACGAATTAGTGCGTGATGATAAGAAGTGAAAATTGTAAAAAAGTAAGGGTATTAAATACACCCGAGCTGAATTTTAAGAGAATTCGCTCCCTTCCACCATTTATGTGAGAAGGATAAATAACAAGTAGACTCATTGCAAAGAGTGACAGAATTTTAGGAGAATTCGTCACCACCCGTCCTTTATACGAGGTGGAAAATAAAAAAATAATTAAAAGAAAATACTGTAAACGCACGAAATAAAATTTTCTCGAAAACGAAAAAATTAATAAAAAATATAACAAAACGTAAATCAGCGAGCAATAAAATGGAGTTAATTCGCATTTCAGCAGAATGCGATGCATTAAAAACTCAAGTATTACAAATGCAATCAAAAATTGATGCACAGAACTTGAGGTTACAAGAGATGGAAGAAACGAACCTATCTAGTCCCATGAGTGACTATGAGGATCAATTATGTCAATACGACAGTTCCACACAAATTAATGTAAATATATTCAAGAATTTACATACCTTCTCAGGAACTGAGTCAGAATACAGACCTTGGAGAAAAATGGTCTTATTATTACACAACTCAGTCAAAACGTTTCAGAATACTAACATATATCGTGAAATATTATTAATCATACGCTCCAAAATAATCGGTTCAGCGGCAGAGGTCCTAATAAACAATAACACGAAACAAAACTTCGATGCAATAATTGCACAATTAGACCATACTTATGCCGACAAAAGACCCTTATACGTTTTAGAAAACGAAATGTCTGTTCTACGACAAGGCGCACA
This sequence comes from Nemotelus pantherinus, assembly GCA_963978885.1. Classification (NCBI taxonomy): domain Eukaryota; kingdom Metazoa; phylum Arthropoda; class Insecta; order Diptera; family Stratiomyidae; genus Nemotelus; species Nemotelus pantherinus. The sequence goes on from OZ022263.1 coordinate 125,906,159, forward strand.
AACGCTTGAAGCGTTCCACAACAAAATAAACTTACAATTAAATCTTGTAATAGCTAAAGTCGAAATGACGTATCACAATGAAGATGCAATTAAGGCTCTAACGACCGAAATGGAATCAAAAGCCATTCGAACGTTTATCGCAGGTCTAAACAGCATAGCCACCAGGAACATGCTCTATGGACAAAATCCTAGAACACTGAGTGAAGCGTATGCAGCCGCCCAAACGATGTTCCATGACACGCAAGTCCATGGACTCGATAATCATTTCCATACAGGATATCGACCACGTCATATACCGTTTCAGCAGCATCACAGACATTACAACCCGCCGATAAATAGAAGAAATGATTTCCAGCCAAACATAAATCCTTTCAATAACAATGAACAACGACCCGAACCGATGGAAGTAGATTCATCAAATCACTTCACAAGAAATAATAATAATTTCAATAACAGAAACAATCAATTTCATAATAATAATAACAACCTAAAACGAGAAGGAGAAATGTCCTCACAGAAATTCAGACACCCGCATCGAATGAATGAAACAAATCGTAACAATACTGAGTCGTTAATAAACAATATCCCAGATGAACGCGAAGAAATTGACGGGAGTAATTTTTTAGAATTTTGAAAGGCTTACCACACCTTAACCTTCACCTGGCTTCATGGGGTATGTACAAACCCCACGCTCTTTCTCGTCGAATTTCGATACCTAAATCTTCGAAATCGAAACTCGTAACGACATCTATCGGTAGTCAAGGGATACACTTTTATACCTATGCCAGTGGGATAGCGCTGTGACCGTTAGTTCGTCTGCAGCAGTCATCAAAAGCAGTTTGGGGTGTGTACGTACCCCACCGTGCCATCAACGTCATTTTTTCATGAATTAGAGCATTTTTCGTGTTTTTAATTTTGAGGTTTAGGAAGAAAAGAGAGATAAGTAATCAACGTTTCTATGCATCAAATTTTTTTTACGATTTTCAACGTTTTTTGTTTACGTTTAGAATGGCGTATAATTTGCGTTCTCGATATTTACGAGAGCAGTTGCTCGAGGATGACTTGGACGAGGAACCGATGGATGATAATAGTGCCGATCATCTTTCAAGCTCGGAGAAGGAGAATGCTTCAGACGAAAGCTATGAAGAATCTGACGATGCTTTGGACCCATTCGCAAGAACAAACGGGAAATTCCAGCGGATTTGATTGCGAAGGTTCCAAAAAAAGATCGGCCACTCACAAAGTTCTGCCAAGCTGAAAACTTAACGCTTCTCAGCTATGCTCCGAAGAAAAAAAAACTGAAAAAATTGTGCTCCTGGCCTCTTCGCTTCTTCACACAGAAGAAATGACAGAGGATAAACCTAATATTGTCCTTTATTATAACAAAAATAAAGGAGGGACGGACACTTTTGATAAATTGTGTCACTCTTTCAGTGTGCGTAAAAAGACGTACAGGTGGCCGCAGCGATATTTTCAAGGCATCTTGGACATGGCGATCGTGAATGCGAGAATTTTGAGAGCGTGCAAAGCCATCCAAAATCAAGAAGAAATAAAAATAAGTGCAGATTATTGCTTAGAAAAAATTTATTTACATTTAAATACGCCGCATTTGGAACGTCGTCTTACTCAATTGAGGCTCCCCAGAGATTTGAAAGTAGGAATAAGAACAGTTTTGAATCGATCGGTTTTGTCTGAATGCCATGTAAAAAATTTGAATATTGTCATTAAGCAAAGATGCGCCTTATGTGATCGGAAGAAAGACAAAAAGACAGATAAAGGATGTGCATCCTGCAAACGCCCTATATGCCTACACCATAGGAATTTGATGTGCCCCGATTGTACCGGTCATAAATTAAAATTTTTTTTATAATCTACGAAGCAATTTTTCATTAACTCTAATTCTTTCAATGATTATTTTGTTATACATTTGCTTAAAAAAATAAAAAACAATGACTTTTTCCTATAATTCGAAATTCATTTTTTCGTAAAACGCTTAATTTCTCAAAATAAATACTTTTTTTTAAAGACCCATGAAAACTATTATTATTTTTTTTATAGTGATGTAACAAAAGAAGACAGCTAAAATTTCAGCCCTTTTTATCGAAAAACAAAAAAGTTATGAGTTTTTTTTGTAAAAAACGCATTTTTTTCAAGTTTTTCAGGTTTCCGAATTTTTCATGAACACTGATCTTGATTTTTTTCAACTCGGACAAGTCTACAGTTTAAAGTCGTTTCTAAAGATGATCTTTGATTTTTTTCAAGACAAAATAATCAATATTTCAATTTTTACAAAGATATTTCTCACTGGGGTTCGTACGTACCCCACGAGTCCAGGTTTGTTACTCAGGATGAGCATGCCAGGTGAAGGTTAAATTAAAGACGCGATCGGATAGTAAGCCATTAGAAATTTTCATATTATTAGACTCAGGAAGTACTAATAATTATATAAATCCAAACATAAAATTAGGAAAAAAAGTAAAACTAGATGTACTCATTGTAACTAAGACAATGCATGGGACTTCAAAAATCTTCTATAAAAGAATAATAAATATTTTAGGTGAAAACGTCACATTCTATGAATAAAATGCATTAAAAGAATACGATGGTATATTAGGCCGCGCCCAGACATGACCAGAAATATTTCCGGAAATATTTCCAGAAACATTTCCAGAAATATTTCCGACAATATTTCTCTCGCCGGCCTACACATGACCGGAAAGTTCATTCATGGTTTGCGTGAGCCAGAGCTCAAATCAGAGCTGCCGCTTTTGAAGCTGCATATCCCGTCAATATTAAATAGCAAGACGGCTCAATGCGACCATCTATGAAGCTCCATTCTATTTTTACCATATGTATCACAGCCATACCTAGCTACAATACTACTTTTGGCCCTTCAAAAGCTCCCTTTTCACCAAAATAATTCAAGTTTCATAAAACTTGCGCTCACAACGGCAGCTCAGTGCCGAAATTACGTCACACCTATGTGACTTTCCAAGACTTTCCCATCGTCGAGCGGAAAGTCGCGGAAATATTTCCGACACCTCGGGAAAGTCCACTGCGCAATAAAGCGATCAGCTGTTGAACTTTCTGACTGATCGACGGAAAGTCTCGGAAAGTCGCATGGCTGTGACGAAATTTCGGGACTGTGCTGCCGTTGTGAGTGCAAGTTTTATGATACTTGCATTATTTGGGTGAATTGGGAGCTTTTGAAGGGCCGAAAGTAGAATGATAGCTAGGTATGGCTGTGATACATATGGCAAAAATAGAATGGAGCTTCATAGATGGTCACATTGAGCAGTCTTGCTATTTAATTTTGACGGGATATGCAGCTTCAAAAGCGGCAGCTCTGATTTGAGCTCTGGCTCACGCAAACCATGAATGAACTTTCCGGTCATGTGTAGGCCGGCGAGAGAAATATTGTCGGAAATATTTCTGGAAATGTTTCTGGAAATATTTCCGGAAATATTTCTGGTCATGTGTGGGACGGGGGTAGGATTTGATGGTTTATCAAAGTTACGAATAACCTTCGACTTAGCAAATTTTAACCTAAAGATCTTTACAAATAAGAAATCAGTAGACTCCCAAGAAATAAATTTTACAATTCATGATGAAACTTATACAAATAAAATTAGGGAAATTATGAGAAATAATTCGTATAACGAAACCTTACCCTTCACGACGACTATAGAGGCAACTATACGCACGAAAGACAATAACCCTATCTGGACAAAGCAATATCCTTACCCGTATAATAACAATGAATTTGTCAACGAGGAAATAAATAAACTATCACAGAATGGAATTATAAGGCCAAGTAAATCACCTTATAACTCTCCGGTCTGGATCGTACCAAAGAAAGGTACCGACGATAAAGGTAACCCTAAAAAGCGACTAGTGATAGACTTCCAAAAGTTGAATTCTAATACTACTACGGATAGATATCCTATCCCAGATGTCAATATGACAATACAAAATCTAGGGAGAGCAAAAGTCTTTTCGACGCTCGACCTCGAGTCAGGATTTCATCAGATTAAGATAAAAAAGGAAGACATTGAGAAAACTGCTTTTTCAATAAATGGAGCTAAATATGAATTCGTAAGAATGCCCTTTGGATTGAAAAACGCACCTTCGATATTCCAAAGATGTGTTGATGACATATTGCGACCATTCATAGGCAAGTTTGCTTATATTTACATCGACGATGTATTAATATACTCTTCCTCACCCGAAGAACATATTAAACATATCGAAATAATTATAAACGCATTAAAGAAAGCCAACATGAAGTTATCCGCAGAAAAGTCTCATTTCTTTAAATCCGAAGTCGAATATCTAGGTCACATAATACGACATAATAAAATAACTGTTGACCCAGACAAGATAGAAACAATAAACGAATACCCAGTACCTACAAACCTAAAAGCATTAAGAGGATTCCTTGGATTAGCATCATATTACCGCAAATTCATAAGAAACTTTGCCCAAATAGCTAAACCACTGACTATCCATCTTCAAGGAGAAAACGCAACAATAGGGAAAAATAAAAGTAAAAATGCTATAATAAAACTAGATAAAGTAGTCATAGAAACTTTCGAAGAATTAAAAAGCAAACTACGAGAACAAATAGAGTTATACCAACCTGATTATTCGAAACCATTCGAATTAACAACGGATGCAAGCAACATTGCAATAGGAGCAGTGTTAAGCCAAGAACGGAAATCTATAACCTTTATATCACGAACTTTGAGCAAAACAGAGCAAAACTACTCGACTAACGAAAAAGAACTACTAGCTATAGTTTGGTCTCTACAAAAATTGCGCAAACACCTATACGGCATTGCAGATTTTACGATCTATACACCAATCTTTGATATATTCCATATCAAGCAAGAACCCAAAGACGAAATTAAAGCGATGGAAAAACCTCATAGAGGAATATGGCGCAAAACTCGTATATAAGCCAGGAAACCAAAATGTAGTAGCAGATGCATTATCAAGACAAGAAGTAAATAATTCAACTGATCACAGTATACACTCAGAAGAAAGCTCTGGTACGGAACATATAAAAACCACATCAAAGGCAACGAATACATTTAAAAATCGAATAATATTAAGAGAAGGAAGTAATGAAAATGTAAAGCTAACTCAACCATTCCGAGGATATACCCAATGGGAAATCACATTTGCATCAATAAATTATGTGTTACGACAATTGAAAACGATACTAAATCAAACAAAACAAAACTCTAGCGCACCTGAACCGCTAGAAACACTAATGTTCGAAGAACAATAGAAGAATCGTGCAGGTTTTGAGTGCATATTCCACCACATGAGCTGCTTATTACAGCCAAACTGTTTCAAATGCCATGTTTTACTTTGGTCTCAAGAATGCATTATAACCCATATGTTGGAAGGTTTCAGATATTACCACTGGCATGAATTTCAACGTTTATGAGAGCAAACCACGGGTTAATTATATTCGTTATCAGGTGCTTATTTCACATAATTTTGAAAGCAGCATCTCATTTAACATCAATGAAGAAAATGCTCAGTGCCTGCAGCACTGTAACTGATTTGGTGTTTGGGGCTGCGATCCGAAAAATTTGCAGAACTTTGGGAATTGAAACATCGGTTATTTATTTGCATTGTAAATGTTTCCGGTATGAATACTAACTGTAAGCATTAATCGATACAAAAGTAGCGCGACCGACTGGTGCTGGCCACCTTCTGCCAGTATCAAAGCCAAGAATATATCACATCTGCTTCACGTTGTTATATTACATTCGAAGTTATAGGAGTATAAAGAAATTTAGGGTTACCTGCAGCGAGTTTTTTCAAATAATCGAAAACTTAATATTTGCTGTTTATTGTCACTACAATATCATTACCATTTGAAAATTCTACGATAAAATAAAGATATTGCAATTAATAAAGATTAGAAAACACTTAATAAAGATATTGCAATCAAACACAAAACCAACAAAAACTGGCAACCCTATCATGGATTTTCAACCAAATTTTCCTGAATAATGTTTATGATAGGTTTCATTAATTGTATGAAATTCAAATTGATTTCATGACTGCACTGGAAGTTATAGGGCAAAAAGTTTTATTTTTCTGAGTGAATTTTCAAAACCAAAGACACAAAAATTACCATAGCTGGCAGCACCAATCAAATTTTTCAGCCAAATTTCCACCAAACAGAGATAAGAGTAAGGTTCAGCTACTTTGTCAATTTCATGAAAATCTTTTAACGAATTCACATTTCATAAGGCAAAAAGCATTTTTTTTTCTTTGTAATTTTTCAAGATGGCACAACTGGCACAGAGTTACCCACAATTCAAAATCGCTTCTATCAGATCTGGTCCTACTTAAGTCCAATGCATTCTGTAAATTTCAGCTGTATGTGATTATTGGTTCGTGAGTTCCCGTGAACTGAAATTTTTGATGCTAAAAATATAGGTTAACTGGGAGAGGGTTACCGTTCTTGTCCGACATGAAATTTCCAATGTTTTACTTTGAACGTGTAGATAAAGCTTAAAATTTGTATACAGATTGGTTTTATTGTAAGAAACGGACATTTTTTTGAATATTCAATGGTTTGAATGTTTTCACTTCCAAATTTTTTTTTTCACATTTAAGACACCAAAATTATCATAGCTGGCAGCTCCGACCGAATTTTTCAACCAAACTTCTACCAAACGTGGCTTGAGGTAAAGTCCAGCTTCTGTGTGAATTTCGTCAAAATCGAACCATTCAATCAGAATTTATAGGGCTAAAAGCAGTTATCTTTTTTAGTGATTTTTCAAGATGGCACCACTGGCACAAAATCGCCTGCATTTCAAAATCACTTCTATCAGACCTGGTACTACTTAAAGCCAATACATTTTGCAAATTTCAATTAGTTCTGCTCATCGGATCATGAGTTTCCGTGAACAGAAGTTTTTGATGCTAAAAACATAGGTAAATTGGGCAAGGGTTACCAGGCGTGCCCGTTATACCATATCAAATTTTATTTTTTGTCTGTGTAAACAAAGCACAAAATTTACATATGAGAGGCTTTTTTTTGAAAAGGCGGCATTTTTTCAAGAGAGACGATGATTTGGAAGTTTTCGCTTTCAGTGCCTGCCCTAGCTACAGGGTTGCCAGTACGCTCATTAAAAGCTACACAAATCTACAACTAAACAATATCAATATGTCCTCAAAATTTCGTAATGATTGAATAGCTCTGTCAAAAGTTATCGCAATTTAAAAATTTTCAATTTTTCCCGTTCTCTTTTTAGGCACCCAGCGCTTACATGGGGTTAAAAAATTCCAAAACATTATTCGATTCACATGTAAAACACGTTCGATATTTATTTCGTTAACTTTATTTTTGCGAGGACTATTTGTGTACGAAATAATAGGTATATTAAAAATATCACTTAAATGGCCGCCGGCGCCAAAAGGTTAACAATAACTGACATTTAGTGAGACCTGGACCTATTCTGCATATACACCAATGTATCCTGAAAGTTTTAGCTCAATCGGATGGCGCGTTCCCGAGATTATCTCACTGAAATTTTTTGATTATATATATATATATATGGAAATATGAATTTTTGGCCGAATCGATTTTAATACTAATGTTCTTCGAACATTAGTAAAAACCGTATTTCATACAGATCTCGAAACATGGCACAAAGTAAAAGACCCAATATATCAGAATTACACCACATATAAGAAAGTATTCTCACAGATATATCTCATCGACGAAACAGATGAAGGAAAACAAGCATACTTTATACGAAAAACACACGATAGAGCACATCGCAACATGAAAAATAATATAATTGAACTCCAAGCGAAACATTTTTGGCCAGAAATGAAGAAACAAGCTCATCTATATGCAAAAAATTGTGAAAATTGTCATATAAACAAATATGAACGCCACCCGAAGAAACATATACTAGGAAGAACTCCTTTACCACTAAAACCAGGCACACATATCCAAGCAGACATTTTCCATATGAATAATCAATCATATATATCCTGCATCGACAGATTCTTTAAATATACGTACTTTCATTTTATACCCAACAAACTAAATATCCCCGAACATTTAAAACAGATATTTCGAACAATATTTCCTAAAATAACACACCTCACTACGGACAATGAAAGCATATTTACAAGTAGTACCACCAAGAATATACTACAAAATTTAAATATTGAACATTACTTAACACTGGTACGACATTCCACCACAAACGCTTCGATCGAACGAGTACATTCAACTATCATCGAACTTACAAGACTTCTTAGTACCCAAAATAAAACAAACCCACAAGATGAAATCTATAATGCAATCCACGAATATAATAATACTGTCCACTCAGTTATAAAACAGAAACCTATAGATGTCCACTTTAATCATGATAAATATGCAAATATATCTGAAATATTGAAATCATCACAAGAGAATATGATACGGCATGAGAATAAACATAGATCTTATAAATCCTTTCAGCCGAACGACATAGTGTATGCACGGAACAACCAACGCAACAAGGCCAGTAAAAGATTCATTAAATATATAATACAAGAAGACCGTGGGGACACGATTCTCACTACCACGGGGAAGATCATCCATAAGGATAATTTACGGAACAATACCACAAAACAAAATGGAAACAACCAAATGGATAATGCTAACACTAGTAATATACAAAGTACAGACACTCAATGTAACTAACGTAGGAAACAAAAACTTTATCCTAATACAAGGAGACCACGCATATACGTTCCAAGAAACTAAACTCTTATTCCATATAGTAGAATTATCCCAATATAAAATTGCATTAGAGCAAATTAAGGAAAGGAACAAACCTGATAGTATAGACATACATACCATAGAAAGAATTGAAACTTTACTTGAACAATTAGACGAACATAGACAGAAACGTTCTATAGACTTCTTAGGGACTATTATAAAGTTCATCACAGGAAACCCTGACAACAATGATCTATTAGAAATAAAAGGAGCATTGAACCAATTGATCACGAATAACGAACAACAAAAAGCCATAAATTCAAACTTTAATAAACGATTGTCAGAAATTCAAGAAACTTCAGCCCATTACTCATTCCTTTTAAACGAAATATACCTGAATTTACAGAATGTGATGGAAGCCATTGATCTTGCCAAGAACAATATTGTATTATCGTCCATACTCAAAATTAAAGAAATAAAATATATAATAAAAAGTGAAAAAATTCGAGTACCCATAATTAATGTCTTAGAGTATTCAAACATCTATGTTATGAGAGTTCACGAGAACATAATATTCACATATAAATACCCTGTAATCGAAAATCGAATAAAATTTTAAGAAATTATAACAATCGCACATACCTATGGAAAATATGTAATAAAAAATACATTGGAAAAAATGAAACAAATTATATTGCTTTAGAAAATTGTAGGAATTATTTGAATGTAAACATATGTAAAGTAAAGAAAACAAATGACAATTGTACTATTCCAATGTAAGAAAATAAGAAAGCATATTGTAAACTCATACAAGAGAATGACAAAGAATTTGTAAGACTCAACCCAAAAACGATATTCCTCACAGGTAAACACATTTTAAATAATGAGTTAAAAATAGGAAAATACCTAATTGAATTCGACCAGAATGTAACAATAGATAATGAAACTTACGAAAATCATGAAAGAAGAGCACTTGAAACATTGCATAATTTTGAACATAACGAAGTAGAAATCCTAGAAATAATTGAATCAGAATCAAACCTAAAATTTTCAAACGTACAGTTCTTAAATAAATTTATATTACCAATACAAAAGAATCCAGTAAAAAGCACTCTAATATTGATCACTACAGCCATAGTAACTTCACTTATAATATTTCTATTAGTAAAAATCTTGAAGAGATATAACGAATATAAAAGAATCAAACTAGAAAAAGAAAAACGTAAATTATACTTGCAAATTTTAAAAGATAACGGCATTGAAAGTGAGGACACTTTATTTTAACAACGGGGGGAGTTAATGACTAACATTCTTATCCATGAGAAAATAAAGATAAGCACATGGCAGAAAATGCCAATGATAGCATTCTAAGTAAACAACATCGTAACATTATCTAAATATGGAAATATTGAATAAGCGATAATGTGAACATGAGCCCATGCAAGCGTAAATATGATAACGCATATGAACTCATGGTATGAAGATAAGAATAGACGATAAGGAAAAGATATAAATACTGCATACGAGCATTGTAGCGGCATTCCCAATTCTTAGTTGTACCATGATTGTTACTTCTACTATAGTATCTGTCATGGACTAAAGAGCTATAAATAAAGGAATCATTTATTTGTTAACCAAGTATTTTATTCTTTATAAAGTATAGGTGAAGCAGGTAAATTAACTCGCGAGACTCTGTGTTGATCAACACGCGTATCTAGCGGGCAGATTAGTAGGTACGGCATGACACAAAGTTGTCGATACAATAGAAAAATCCTTACGGCAAAAGCAATTCACGCTAGCAGCCTTCTAAGATAATGAAGGGGCCTTCAATAATGTCACTGTCGCGAGTATCATCGATGCCTTGGTTCGATATGGAGTGGATAAAACTCTGGCGGCCTGGGCATCTGACTTGCTCACGAGCAAGCGAATTGAAGCTACCTTTTTGAAGGCCAAAACGGAAAGATTAGTCGGAACCGAAACACTATAAGGAGGGACTATATCTCTTTTTTTCTGGATCCTGACAGTCAACGAAATATTGGAGAATTTAAGGGTTAGTGGCTTTGAGGTTGTGGCGTATGCCGATGATATTGTGGTCCTTGTGAGGGGTGCGTTCCCACAAATTTTGTCGGACCTTATGCAAGCGGTGCTGGACAATATCCAAATCTGGGCCAGAAAAGTCGGTCTTAGGGCAAGCCCGACAAAAACCGAACTTGTACTCTTCACAAGGAGACACAGGGTACCGACTATTGCCACGCCTAACCTCAATGGTATAACATTGGAACTTGCTGATAGTGTTAAATATTTGGGCCTTAAACTAGACAGGAAACTGAACTGGGAGGCTAACTCGAAGCATAGAATTGGGAAAGCTCGCGCAGCACTTTTTGCGTGCCGGTCTGCCTACTCCAATACCTGGGGTCGTAAACATCTTCACATGTGCAGTGAGGCCGATTTTGGTGCATGGAGCGATCTTGTGGTGGAAGGTAGCGGAGAGTAAAACTATTATAAAGAAGCTTACAAGAATGCAAAGATTAGTTTGCATATGTGAAACGGGCGCTTTAAGAACCGCCCCAATGGCTGGGTTGGAAATGATTTTGGGACTCATGCCCCTAGATCGATTCATTTTTAGAAGCGCAAGCTTAGCGGCGATACGCGCTTAAAGTTCCAGCATGTGGAACGATTCAGATCAGTGGCGCCACAGCGGTTTTCTTACAAAATGCTGCAAAAGATTTGCGCTCGTTGCAGAAGACACGGTCCACATGAGCAAAATAATACATCTTGGCGGGAACTTCCAGGCCAAGATACCCACAAGAACAGACTGGAAGAAAAAGGAAGCTACCACCAATGGGGGCGTCTGGATTTACACGGATGGGTCAAAGACGGACACAGGAGTTGGCTCGGGCGTGTTTTCTACGGATTTGAGCCTTAACCTGTGGTGTAGACTGTCGGACCATGCTACTGTCTTTCAATCTGAATTACATGCTACACGCATAGTAGTTGAGTCCATTAGTGGAATATCAACCAGCTCAATGACGATTTGCGTCAACAGTAGAGCAGCCATTCTCACTCTTGCGTCTTACAGATGTTCTTCGAAAACTGTTAAAGCTTGCAGAGTGGCTCTTAATGAAAAGGCAAGGCATATTCTTATCCGGATTATGCGTGTGCCAGGGCATAGTAGGGTCATAGGCATACGAAAAAGCTGATGAATTGGCGAGGAAAGGTTCAGGAGCTAGCAATAGCTCCTGCATCACTGCACCACGGTCAATCGCTGACGCCACTAGTAAACTTGATGCCGCCATATGGGCCAAGTTAAAGTCCGAATGGGAAAACAGGATGAACTGCAGAGTGGCCAGGACATTATGGCCATCACCTGATCCAAGCAAAAGCAGGAATCTGCTCAAGCTCAGCAGAAATCTCTTGAGAGCCACTGTCGGCTTGCTCACAGGGCACTGCCTCACCGCGTCTCATGTGAAAAGAATAGGACTGGCATCCAGCAATTTATGCAAGAATTGCGAGGTGGAAGAGGACACTATCGAGCATACTCTCTGTGATTGTCCGGCCCTAAATAATAAACGCCTCAAAATTTTTGGTTCTTACTACTTTCAAGGGTTAGCAGAGGTGGCCAGTACCGTCACGCTGAGTCAGCTGATCCAGTTTGGCGAAGCGGTCACTTAGCAGTTCTAAAGAGCCAGCGGAGGGTGGCAAATGGGCCCAAACTGGAAGCCTAATGCAGGCCGCGTTCTCGGCAGCCGTCTTCACTAACCTAACCTTATCTAAATTTGAAATTTGCTTCAACTTCTGGTTTGAATCAATAAGAACAATGGGAAATATTTGTCCACGTAACCGATCATTACTTCTATCATAACGATCAAATTTTACTCATGAAAATAAAGACATTTAAGTTATGATGGACTGGCTCATGCCAAATCATAATCGAAAGAGGCGTAAAGAGAATAAATAGATTTTATGATTAACAGATTATTATAAAGGAAAATTTCAAATATTTTAGGACAAGGATAACGTTATTTCTACTGTTTTTCAATATCTTTGCAAAATTGTATTTATTCTTAAACTCATAATGGATGTATTCATTTCTAAGCTTAACATTTCCTTACAAACACCCACAGTGAAGAGTTGACCATATCGGGCTCGAAACCGTTATCTGTAGAAAATTAATTCAAAAACCTAAGCCTAAAATAGCTTAACTCATAAGGAAAGATAAGACTTCATTAACAGTAAATAATTAAAAGAAGAAAATTAGCACAAATAAATTATATAACGGTTTGCTTTTTTTACTAATGTTGGAAGAACATTGTTCGAAGAACATCACATATATATTCATATATAATAATTCGAACAATATATATATATATATATATATATATATATATATATATATATATATATATATATATATATATATATATATATATATATATATATATATATATATATATATATATATATATATATATATATATATATATATATATATATATATATATATATATATATATATATATATATATATATATATATATATATATATATATCTATATCTATATATATATATATATATATATATATATATATATATATATATATATATATATATATATATATATCTATATATATATATATATATATATATATATATATATATATATATATATATATATATATATATATATATAGATATATATATATATATATATATATATATATATATATATATATATATATATATATATATATATATATATATATATATATATATATATATATATATATATATATATATATATACATATATATATCATCAAAAAATTTCAGTGAGATAATCTCAGGAACGCGCCATCCGATTGAGCTACAACTTTCATGATACATTGGTGTATATGCAGAATAGGTCCAGGTCTCATTAAATGTCAATTATTATTAACCCTTTGGCGCCGGCGGCTATTTTAGTGATATTTTTAATATACCTATTATTCCGTACACAAATAATTTTTGACAAAAATAAAGTTGACGAAATAAATTTTGAATGTGTTTTACATATGAATTGGATAATGTTTTGGAATTTTTTAACCCCATGTGTGCGCTGGGTGCCTAAAAAGAGAATGGTAAAATTTGAAAATTTTTAAATTGCAATAACTTTTGACAGAGCTATTCAATCATTATGAAATTTATAATACGTATTGGTATTATTTAGTTGTAGATTTGTGTAGCTTTTAATGAGCATGCTGGCAACCCTGTAGCTAGGGCAGGCACTCAAAGTGAAAATCTTCAAATTATCGTTTCTCTTGAAAAAATGCCGTTTCTTCAAAATAAAGCAAATCATATATAAATCTTGTGCTTTGCTTACATAGACAAAAAATAAAATTTGATATGGTATAACGGGCGCGCCAGGTAACCCTTGCCCAATTTACCTATATTTTTACCATCAAAAACTTCTGTTCACGGAAATTCACGATCCGATGAGCAGAATTGATTGAAATTAGCAGAGTATATTAGTCTTAAAAAGGACCAGGTCTGATAGAAGTGATTTTGAAATGCAGGCGATTTTGTGCCAGTGGTGCCATCTTGAAAAATCACTAAAAAAGATAACTGCTTTTAGCCCTATAAATTCTGATTGAATCGTTGGATTTTGACGAAACTCACATAGTAGCTGGACCTTACTTTAAGCCACGTTTGGTAGAAATTTGGTTGACAAATTCGGTGGGAGCTGCCAGCTATGATAATTTTGGTGTCTTAAATTTGAAAAAATAAAAATTTGGAAGTGAAACAATCAAACCATCGAATATCCTAAAAAAATGTCCGTTTCTAACAATAAAACCAATCTGTATACAAATCTTATGCTTTATCTACACGTTCAAAGTAAAACTTTGGAAATTTCATGTCGGACAGGAACGGCAACCCTTTCCCAGTTAACCTATTATATATTTTAAGCATCAAAAACTTCTGTTCACGGGAATTCACGAACCAATAATCAGATACAACTGAAATTTGATTTTGAATTGTGGACAACTCTGTGCCAGTGGTGCCATCTTGAAAAATTATAAAGAAAAAAAAACTGCTTTTTGCCCTATGAAATGTGAATAAGTTAGCAGATTTTCATCAAATTCACACAGTAGCTGTACCTTACTCCAATTTTTCTTTGGTGGAAATTGGGTTGAAAAATTCGATTGGTGCTGCCAGCTATGGTAATTTTTGTGTCTTTGGTTTTGAAAATTCGCTCAGGAAAATACAACTTTTTGCCCTATAACTTCCAGTGCAGTCATGAAATCAAGACTGAAATCAATTACTGGAACCTATTCTAAACATTATTCAGGCCAAATTTGGTTGAAAAGCCATGATAGGGTTGCCAGCTATTGTTGGTTTTGTGTTTGTTTGCAATATCTTTATTAAGCGGTTTTATCGTAGAATTTTCAATTGATAATGATATTGTTGTGACAATAAACAGCAAATATTAAGCTTTCGATTATTTGAAAAAACTCTCTGCAGGTAACCCTAAATTTCTTTATACTTCTATAACTTCGAACGTAATATAACAACGTGAAGCAGATATGATATATTCTTGGCTTTGATACAGGCAGAAGGTTGCCAGCACGAGTCGGTTGTGCTACTTTTGTATCAATAAATTTGTATCAATAAATTCATACCGGAAACATTTACAATGAAAACAAATAACCAATGTTTCAATTCTCAAAGTTCTGCAAATTTTTCGGATCGCAGACCCAAATACCAACTTCATTTGCAGTTGTGCAGGCACTGAGCGTTTTCTTCATTGATGTTATATGAGATACTGCTTTCAAAATTTTGTGAAATAAGCAACTGATAACGAATATAATTACCCCGTGTTTTGCTCTCTAAACGTTGAAATTCATGCCAGTGGCAATATCTGAAACCTTCCATCATATGAGTTATAATGCATTCTTGAGACCAAAGTAGAACGCGGCGTTTGAAACAGTTTGGCCGTAATAAGTGGTGGAATGTGGTGGAATATGCACTCAAAAACTGCACGATTCTTCTACTGTTCTTCGAACATTAGTGTTTCTAGCGGTTCAGGTGCGCTAGAGTTTTAAAAATTATCTACGATTGTCCATGAGCCAGGAAAGTGTATCAAGTGTCGCAATATAAGCAATAGAAAATCAAACTGCTCATGAGATTATTTATGACAAGGCCATATATTTGTTTGCATAACAAAAGACTTGAAGAGCAAAATTGTAATTTCAATGTGCAACATAATAAGTACTCTTAATCTCACGTTTTATTTCATACCCTATTCTTTCCTATTCTAATTAAAATATTTGTCCGACAAGTTTATGTATTTTGGAAAAAAGAGTATCGATAACAGAGAAAGAGCAGCGCTAGACCGGTCGTTGCGGCGTTCTTTGAGGGAGGCCTATGTCTATCAGTGGGCTGAAATGATGATGATAAAGGTAAAAATTTTGGTTGGCGGGGTGGCATTTTTACTAATTTTCGAAGAAAATTAGTATTAAACTCGTTTCGCCGAAAACTCATATTTCTTTATCAGATATCCTAAACCTTTTGGCGGTGGCGTGCGTTTTAGTAAATTCTGAGGTACTCCTTTATTTCCAAGCAGTGTAAATTTTTGTTAAAAATAATGTTTGGGACTAAAAACTTATTATGTTTTACGTTTGTTTCTGTTAAAAATTTAGAAATTTTGAGCCGCGTGTCGGTGCAGCGTGCCTTAAAGTAGGCAAAGATTTTTTTTCAAATTTTGATTTGTCATTACTTCTGACAAAAACATTGGATCATTGTGAAATTTTCAGAGCATATTGATGTTGAGTAAGATTAAACACACATGGAATTTTAAGAAAGTGCGGGTAACCCTGTAGCTACGGCAGGCTCCTGAAAAAAAACCCTTCAAATCATTGACCTTCCTGAAAAATTTTTGATTTTTGATACAAAATTCAAATCATTGATAAACTTCAACCTTTGTGCATCATGTCAAATTGAAATTTTGAAAATTCCGATTTGCACAAAAACCTCAACCCATCACCAAATTACCCCTATTTTCAGCACTCGAAAGTTCTGTTCTCGAGAACTGACGACCGGATTATTCGATCATAATGAAAATTACAGGATATGTTTGTATTAGCTAGAACCAGGTCTGATAGAAGTGATTTTGAAATATAGGCAGTGGCGGCTCGTCCTAATGTGCAGATTGGTACGTGATCCCCTACAAAAAATCAATGATTCAATTGAGCAATACACATTGAACTTCATTGAACAATACTTGTTATGGCAGCACATAATGTTACCTGCCGATTATTACTAATTTTCGAAGAAAAGTAGTATTAAACTCGTTTCGCCGAAAATTCATATTTCCTTATATATATAGATACCTATATATATATATATATATATATATATATATATATATATATATATATATATATATATATATATATATATATATACATATATATATATATATATATATATATATATATATATATATATATATACATATATATATATATATATATATATATATATATATATATATATATATATATATATATATATATATATATATATATATGTATATACATATATATATATATATATATATATATATATATATATATATATATACATATATATATATATATATATATATATATATATATATATATATATATATATATATATATATATATATAAATATATATATATATATATATATATATATATATATATATATATATATATATATATATACATATATATATATATATATATATATATATATATATATATATATATATATATATATATATATACATAGATATATATATATATATATATATATATATATATATATATATATATATATATATATATATATATATATATCATCAAAATGATTAAGGGAGATAATCTCTGGAGTGGCCGATCCGATTAAGCTAAAACTTTTGGACAACGTAGATGTATTTAGTAAGTATGTCCACGACTTGCTAAAATTCAGATATCTTAAACATTTTGGTGGCGGCGAGCGTTTTAGTGAATTTTGAGGTACTCCTATATTTCCAAGCAGCGTGAATTTTTGTTCAAAAAAAGTATTGGGAATGAAAACTTATTATGTTTTAAGCTTGTTTATGATAAAGAATTGGAAATTTTGAGCCGTGTGTGGGTGCAGCGTGCCTAAAAGTAGGCAAGGATTTTTTTTTCAATTTTTTATTTGTCATTACTTCTGACAAAAACATTGGATCATCGTGAAATTTGCAGAGCGTATTGACTTTGACTTAAGTTTTATACACATGGATTTCCAAGGTTGTGCGGGTAACCCTGTAGCTGCGGTAGGCTCTTGAAAAAAAATCCTTCAAATCATTGAACCTCCTGAAAAATTTTTGATTTTTGACAAAAAATTCAAATCATTGATAAATTTTAACGCTTGTGCATCATGTCAATTTAAAATTTTTAAAATTCCGATTTGCACAAGAACGGCAACCCATCACTAAATTACCTCTATTTTCAGCACTCGAAAGTTCTGTTCACGAGAACTGACGACCGGATTATTCGATCATAATGAAATTCACAGGACATGTTGGTATCAACTAGGACCAGGTCTGATAGAAATGATTGTGAAATGCGGGCAACCCTGAGGCAGTGGTGCCATCTTGAAAAATCACTGAGAAAAAAAACAGCTTTTTGGCCTATAACTTCCGATTCAGCCATCAGATTTAAACGACATTCACACAATATTAAGACTTTATTTAAAGTAACATTTGGTGAAAATTTGGTTGAAAAGTTAGAATAGGGTTGCCAGCTATGGTGATTTTTGTCTCCTAAATCTTGCAAATTTGCTAAGCAAAATAAAGCTTTTTTCCCTATAACTTCCGGTGCAGTCATGGTATCAAAATGAAGTTTATGCAGTAAATAGATTTTGATGTGAGCCAAATGTCATAGGAATTTCGTATCAAAATCGTGAAAGGGCAGCCAGCTATGACCATTTTGGTAATTTTTTGGAATTTCTTTACTGCGCGATTATGTCATGAGATTTACAAATGAGAACGATCCTGCAATGAACATTAACAAGAAATATTAACGCTTTTAAAATTTGAAAAGTTTTTAGGGTGGTAACCCTAAAAATTTTTTCACCCGTATAACTTCTAGCGCAGTGATTCAATCGAAACGAAATTTATTGGTTGGGTTAAGTTTAACGTGAAGCAGATTTGGTATATATTTTGCTTTGCTGCTGACACAGGGTAACGAGCTTTAGCCATTTTCGTAACTATTGCATCAACAGATGCTTCAAATTACATACACATATGCAAAACATTTGCAATAAAACTAAGAAACCAATTATTAAATTTTCCGAGTTTTGAACATTTTTTGGATGGCAGCTTCAAACAACGTTTACCGCTAAAGCTTTCGACGAAATCCACCGATGAGAACGAAATTCAAAAGATAAGTTGATTTAAGGGGTTACATGGGTTTCAGAGAATAAAAAAAACCTTGTTTTTAAATGTTTCAAAAATAAAAAATAATGTATTAAATTATTATAAATAATTGTAAACAACTAAAGTAACTCTTGATCTATATGTAAAAAAAATTTTAGACAAAAATATTGATAATACGCCCTCTGGCAGCTATTTTACGAAAAGGCTCGAAAAATGCGGTGCCAATGATATCTTGAGCTGGATTCATCTGAAACAAAAAACTCAAATAGTTTCTGTTAGAGTATGAGTTTGGCTTGTACTTGAACGAAGGATTTGTAAAAATATTGAAATCTGAACTTTTGGCAACGTCGCGAGTAAAAATTTTAATTTTTGACCCAAAAATTCAATAAATAATGCCATGTGTATTAAATTCCAATGAACGAAACACAATATCCTTCGTTCAAGTACAAGAAAATACTATTTAAAAGAAGTGTGCAAAATTTGGTTAAGATTGGTGCATTGGTTTTTGAGTTATCGTTGGCACCGACTTGAAATATACCGTTTCGAGAAAAACGCGTTTAAAGTTTGAAGTAAGAATAAAACAATTTTTTTTGAACTTACATAGAATCATCGACACCAAGCCTATACAATAATTGCCCTTCTTCATTGGTTATGTCCAAAGCCTGTACAGAATAATATATCTAAACTGAGTATTTCATTACCCTACCATTATTATTTTCCCTCCTCGATAGAAAAGAAAGTGAAAGAAGTTGCGTTAAATGAGAAATATTACTTACACAGGTGGGATAGATCAAAGTGGGGAAATCGCTCTCCCTTCTAATATATAGCTCGGATCGACTTCAAATTTTCAGAGAGTACTTTCGATGAGTTGTTCTTTAAGAAAACACAAAGAAAAATAACTAGATTTTTTCATCATTCCAAACCCATGTAACCCCTTAAGTATGAGCTTGTGAAGGTTAGCTTTTTGCTGCTTCGTTGGGAAAATGTTGCCAGCACTGAACATTTTCATCATTTGTGTTATAGTTGAGTTCTGTTGCTTTGAACATGGAATGGTTGATATGATTCTACAAAAAAGTGTATTACGTCTTTCCACATTGTCACTCAAAGACAATTTCTTCAAAAATTAGTTTTCTAGCGGTTCAGGTGCGCTAGAGTTTTTCGTTATCATCTCTTGCTCGATCAGTTGTTAGCTCGCGTCGCGACACGGAACCCCAAAAATTGTTGACCAGCTCGTTTGCACGTGCACAATACAATATTCGTGTGTCGAATAAAATACATCGATATTATAAATCGATATCTAATGATTCGATTGTATCTGGTTGATTCAATGTATCAATATTTCAATGTATCAATGTACATTATCAATATTTCTTCAATATTGATATATATCGAACACTCCTAGTCTATTAAAACACCGACGCCAACAGAAAAGATGGAAGACCAACGGACGCACCATAACAGAAGACACTATGCAGCCCGTGGAAATGTCGCTGACAATAGATGAAAAATCAGAAGTCAACCTGCTGCCGACTACTGACGAAACACGAATAAAATCGCCACCTGGGATGAATTTACTACAAATGGCTGATGAGGTTAGAAGTATGACGTCGCCAATTCCTGGACCATTGTTAAATCCAGGTCCGATACTGATGTGGATCCTGGCGCAACACAGGACAGCGAATTCTCCTGCATGGTCACTGTAGAAAGTGCGAAATCAACTGCAAGAAGAAGAAGAACTGCTGAAAAGACAGCTGAAGATTGTTGAACAAAAGAAAGCACTTGCCAAAAAACAACAGGAGCCACATAAAATTGACATGTCTGTGTTAAATTCGGAAGAAAAATTGACGGAAAACTTTACTGTTCGGACTTACGAACACCTTAATAAGTGTAAATACTGCCACACAAACACTTGAAAACACAACCACTGCCATCTCCACACTCGCCGCTAAACTAGTTAAAGTACCCGAAGTCGACAAAAGTAATAGATCCGAAGAGGAATTGCCACTCAACTATACATATGTCCAGTCAGCACTACCCAAATACATTGTAGAAAATGAGCAGCAGCATGTTTGCTAGTTTTTCGAGGATTTCGAGCAAGTATCTGACCTAGTAGGAATCAAAGACAACAGATGGTGTATTTATCTTAGCAGATCGTTGATGGGAGCATCAGACATATTTCTCAAAATGTCGTGTGCCAAAACGTACAAGGACCTCAAGAAGGATCTATTGAAAGAGTTCAACACTGCAGTCACAATACAGGAAGTGTACAAAAGCTTAAAGAGTCAACGCTGGAAGCCTGAAGAAACAACACTCCACCGATTCATCTTGACCGCCCTTCAGGTAAATCTCGAAGAAATGGAAGTAGTTAACATCATCATCAATGCTATACAGGCAAGCGGCTATGATGGGTCAGTGTTAAAAGGAAGTGGAGATCTGAAAGAATTGAAGAGCAGAGTCAGCCGATATGGTCATAAGATCATGTTTATGAGAAAAGAAGACTATTCAAGGAGCCCTGCCGTCAGAAGTCGACCGGGAGAGAATTTAGGCTTATGTCTTATACAAACCGACCATTGGAAGTACCCGTTCGTCCAAGGGTAAATAGATCCCTATCTCCTATCGGACCCCGAATGCTGCCACCATCACCGGAAGAAATGCGTGAAACAAAGTGCTACAACTATTCTTAAATGAGACACTTCCAGAGTCAATGTCCGTTCGAGAAAAATACCCCGGAATCTGTTTTAAGTGCAGGAGGATGGAGCACAACCGTAGTGATTGCAAATACCATAGGAAACTGTTGAAAATGACCAATGTTCCGTCTGCTGACCGTTTGCAGAATGCCGTTTCTAGTGCATTATTAGCCACCACAAAAGATAATGATTTTGAAAACCGCCACAGTCGCCCTGCAGTATCAAATTGGATAAGTGTCTTGTTTTCAAATAATATTTTTTTTTTTTTTTTTTTTTTTTTATTTCTCAACCAAGCAAGGTACAAGTAACATAAACAGTAAAAAAACAAAATTGGAAATTACGAGTACATAGAAATAAAACGAAAAATTAAATTAAATAATTAACAAGATAAATCAATAGCAAATTAATAAATAACAAATAAATAAAACATTGAACATATAGCTTAGGATAAAGGGTTGCGGAAGGCTTTGAAAAGGGAGGATTTGAAGGATAATTTTGAGACTGTTGGAGAATACAGATTACTTATGCTATTGAATATCCTGCAGCATCTATTTATCGGCTCATTAGCTGCGTAAGTAGTGGAGTGTGGATATTCCTTAAGTAAACGAGAGGACCTGGTGTTTCTTACAGGGTTATTCAAAACTATTTGGCTATTCAGGAATTCAACTTTGATGACGCCTCTAATGACGTCGAATGTGAAGCAGGCCGAAAGCATCTTTCTTCTAGATGCAAGTGTTAATAAGTTTAGATGACCCAGTCAAAACTCATAAGGAGGAAGGGTATTAAAATCGTAAGGGCTGTATAGTTCTCTCAATGCGAAAAGTAAGAATTGCTTTTGTATGGACTCGAGTCTGCTACTGTGGGTTTCAAAAGCCGGATTCCAGCAAATGGAAGCATATTCGAGAATGGGGCGTACTAGAGAGATGTATAAGGATCGTGTGACCCACAGGTTACGAAATTCCTTGGCACGTCTTTTGATGAAGCCTAGCTGTTTGTTTGCCCGGGAAAGTATTTTATCATAATGCAAGGTGAAGCGGAGTCGCTCATCCAAGACAACACCAAGGTCGACAACGTTATCAACTCGAGCTAACAACTTATTCCCGAGGAAGTATGTGTTATGTGAGACGGTGCATTTTCGGGAGAAACTTATAACTTGGCACTTAGCAATGTTGAGAGAGAGCTTGTTTTCATTGCACCAATGATCAAGTGAATCAAGTTTGGACTGGAGAAAGAGTGCATCGGATTTAGATTTAATGATATGATAGACTTTGAGATCGTCGGCATAAAGTAGATGAGGTATATTTGATAGGACGTCAGATAGGTCAGAAATAAAAATATTAAAGAGAAGTGGGCCTAGATGGCTACCTTGTGGTACACCAGAGGTAGCAGAAATATTTTTCGATAAAAGTCCTTGAAATTTTACCAGCTGAGTTCGATTTACAAGATAAGAAGTCAGCCAGCTAAGCAAAGATCCACCAAGTCCGAATTTCAGTAGCTTTAGAATTAAGGTAGGGTGGTCAACTGTGTCAAAAGCTTTACTAAAGTCTGTATAGACTGCGTCAATTTGGTATCCTTTCTCCATTTTACACAGGACGTCTGAGATTAGGACTGTCAAATTTGTGGTAGTTGAGCGACCTTTTCTAAAACCATGTTGTTGCTCGTTCAGTCGGGAGTCAACAAGTGGAGAAAGTTTATCGTAGACAATCTTTTCAAAAAGTTTCGGAATAGAAGATAAGATGGCAATACCTCTATAATTTCCGATACAGCGTCTATCGCCATTTTTGAAGATGGGTGTGACATATGAAAGTTTCCAACGGGATGGGAAAACTCCAGACGAAAGTGATCTGTTGAAAAAAATATGAAAGGGAGCTATAAGCTGCTCTACACATTTGCACAAGAAAGTTGGAGGAAGAAGATCTGGCCCTGGACCTTTGTTGCAGTCGAGTTCTGAAAAAGCTTTACGTATTTCGTCACGTGCAATTTCTAAGTGACTGATAAAAGCTGTAGGAGTAGAATGGGACGAAGGGAGATGTGAGTTTAATGAGTCAGTAGCAATAAAAATATTCTGGAAATTATCTGCGAATAAATCACAAATCACATTAGGAGAGGAAGAAGTGATATCATTAAAGAACATCGATGATGGATAACCAGTAGTTTTCCGCTTCACATTTACAAAATCATAAAATTTTTTCGGGTCGCGGATTATATTTTCGCCGGTAGTCTTAATGTAGTTGTCATAAGCCTCGTAGGATTTCGTTAAAAACTGCTTAGCAATTTCATTATATTCTTCCTGAATAGCCGAACTAACGTCAATATTATTTTTAATCCGTTTATAAAGCTTGTTCCTACGATTCCGTAAATGCCTAAGGTCCCTATCAAGCCATGGTTCAGAGAGTTTATTCTTTTTCTTTATCTTTGGTACATATCTCTCAACGGCGTCAAATATTTTATTGTAAAAAGTAGAAATGGCTTCCTCAAGGTCTAAAGTTGAAAGAATATTCGTCCAATCTATAGAGTCAAGAAAATGGTGAATGCTTTCATAATTAGCATTACGAAAGTCATATACAATTGAATTATTGTACGTTCTTAAGTAAGTAGAATCAGGAGTGGCAAGTTCAACTGAGAGTGCTGTATGGTGCGAACTATTACAAAAAAGATGCTCTATGTCATTAGTTGGACTTACCACTACCTCGTCATAAGCGTTAGTGAACACAAGATCTAACCAATTACCGTTTTGGTTGGGAGCCGGACAAACTTGCTGCAAATCATTGCCATAGAAGGTACTCATAAGGTTAAAGTCGTTGCGATCTGAAAGGTTTACAGGGAGCAGGTAAGTGTCACTTTCATCGGGAATGAAATATAGATTGGGGCGATTGAAATCTCCCAGGAATATAACTTTGTCCTTTTCGTTTAGGGATGATACGAAGGAGGATACAGATTCGCATAAATGGTCGTATACCGATTCGTCGGATCTGGGTGGAATATAAACTACACCAATGTAAATCGATGTATTATTCAAAGAGATTTGAACAATTAAGTGCTGGAACATTACGTTTGGTGTGGTATCGATGCGTTTGCTTGAAAATTTGTTGCTCACAGCAATTAAGACACCACCTCCTCGCGTTTGGCCCGTAGAGCAGTAGTCGCGATCATCTCTGTAAATGGTCCAGCTACTGTCAAGAATTTCCTCGTTTGTATGTGAGTCATTAAGCCAAGTTTCAGTGAAGGCAAATAAATTAAAATGGCATGATTTGGCGTCAAGAAAACACGGAACAGAAACAAAGTTAATCAATTATTTCCCTATATTTGACACCGGTAGCCCGATCAGTTTGATTAGTCGTACGAAAATGCCTCCTGAGATAACCATCGACAAAGAGAAACCACAGTATAAGGGTCTTGGCGGTAATACTATTAAAATACTTGGAACAGTTGAAAATCAAATTAGTTATAAAAATGATACTTAACCAATAAAGTTACACATAATTGATGACGAAAAACCATTATTTCCGTTAATACTTGGAAGAGATTTCTTAGAGAAAAGCAATATCCACTTAATGAATGTAAAAAAAATAAGTTATACAATAGAAAGCATGCTGAAAATAAAAGCGAAATTAAATACTGTCTTCGGTCTCTTCCGTGCTCAACAGAATGTCATAAGTAGGTTAGAAAAAACTTGACTTGGTTAGAGAAGGTAATGAAAGAGAAACACTGCCAACTCAGTCTGCCACCTCCAAAATATCCTTGGAACCATTACTGTCAACAGCGATTTAACCTTGTACATCCTTACCAGAAATATTTAACTGGACGAGCCAGAAAATGTTTGCCACGTAAATTGTGAACTATCGTTGTCGGAACAAGAAAAGTTTAGGTCCATATTAATAACTGATTCTGTCTCAAACTCCGAATCGCCCGCAGAGTCATTAGAGTATGAAATGAATATTCATCTAACGACTGATGTCCCATTTCATTGTTCACCGAGAAGATTGCTTATCCTCAAGAAACGTGAAGTAAAGAAAATTACTGACGCACTTATATAGGAAGGAGTCATTAGACCTAGTAATTTCCCTTTTGCATCTGCCGTTGTTTTAGTTAGAAAGAAAAATAATAAAACTCGAATGTGCGTTGAATACAGGGGGTTTAACAAACTGACGGTCCGGGATAACTACCCATTACCTTTAATTGAAGAATGTCTTGAATATCTGGAGAGGAAGAGGTTCTTTTCAGTATTCGATCTGAAAAGTGGATTTCACCAAGTTCGCATGGCGGAGTCGTCAATTAAGTATACCGCTTTTGTGATGCTGAGCGGCCAATATGAATATAATGCCTTTCGGACTAAAAAAAAACTCCTGCCGTATTTCAGCGATTCATCAATACTCTCTTCCAAGATTTAGTCGAGAAAGGAAGTATAGTTGTTTACATGGACGACATAATGCTTGCTACCAAAAGTTGTGAAGAACATTGCAGCCTGTTGTCTCGAGTACTAAAACGCATTAAACACCGAAACCTTCCATTGAACCTGTCGAAATGCTAATTGGGTGCACTTATTTATTAAGAAATAAGGTGTCTTCAGAGGGAATCACTCCTAGTCAGGCCCACCTGGACGCCATTAAGATATTGCGCATGCCCACGAGCACTTGTGAATTGCAGTCAACACTGGGGTTGTTTTAATATTTTAGACGATTTGTTCTTAGCTTTTCTACACTGAAAAAACACATAGCGCCAGACGCCATATTTTATAGACTTCTGGCGCCATGTACATAGTCGATTTGGGGATTGTGATAAAATATAGCGCCACACGCCATAATACATGGCGAAAAGCACATAGGAGCAGGCGCTATGCTTCTAGCCCTCCACGTCATGTACTATAGTCCTCCCCGCCATTCACTATAGTCCTCCACGCCATGCAGATGGCGTGGAGGGCTATAGTACATGGCGTGGGGGGCTATAGTACATGGCGCGGAAGACTATAGTATATGGCGTGGAGGACTATAGTACATGGCGTGGAGGACTATAGTATATGGCGTGGAGGACTATAGTATATGGCGTGGAGGGCTATAAGCATAGCGTCTGCTCCTATGTACCATGGCGTGTGGCGCTATATTTTATCACAAATCGACTATGTACATGACACCAGAAGTCTAAAAATTATGGCGTCTGGCGCTATGTGTTTTTTCAGAGCACCAAATATAAATTCCACAAAATATAAATTCCACCAAACATAAATTCAATAAATTCGAGTCAACATATTCACTATTGAATGTTCCTGCTCCAGTGTGAAAATTCACCGAAAATATCGCAGCCAGTACTTCAGTTCAAAATGAGTCAAATCAGAAGATTAAGCTGAGAATCTATGCAGAAAGTGAAATGATCAAAAGGCCAGGTGTGTTATGGAAATTAGCTCCAAAACATCCTTCGTTTCAAATGTGTTTGCAATGGTCATATGAAAGAAATTGAATGTTATGCTCAATTGTAACCTGTGTTCTATACTTAGAATAAATTTCAATCTTATCCCTCAAATCTCTGTGTTTTATGCAAATATAAACTTATTACAGGGATTTGTATTATGTAGACATAAACTCTAATGTCACTTGCTGACATTTATACGTTCCCTCACACAGTATGGCTGCGAGTTATAATTGGAGTGACGGCTGACAGAAGCTATTACGAGTATTAGCTATTTACAACCCTGAACAACCTATGTAATATAGCGTGTGGGGCCATAATTTCTGCGCCATGTTACATAGGACCACAATATGTAGATTCTGACATGATGGCGCTGGGAGCCATATTGCATAGCTCAGAGTACTATGTACATAGAGTATGGGGCCATAAATAATGCGCTATGTTACATTGCTCTGGGCGCCATGTGGATTTTTTTCAGTGTAGAATTGCGAAATCCCTGCAGAAGCTATTACGAAAGGATACCCGATTTGATTTCACGGAAACCTGCTGCAACGTTTTCGAACAAATGAAATCCCTGCTGATTGACGCTCCAGTATTAGCTATTTACAACCCTGAACTTGAAACCGAATTTCATGTTACAGAGACAGCCAGTTAGAAATTTCCACCTGGTAGCTTATTATTCTAGAACTACCTCAAGAGCTAAATCCAGGTATCATAGTTTTGAGTTGGAGACTCTGGCCATTATATACGCCTTACGCCGATTCAAAGTCTATCTTGAAGAAATACCTTTCGGATCATTACAGATTGTAAGTCTCTGACGTTGACGCTAAGTCAGAAGCAGATTAACCTGTAGATTGTGAGATGGGCACTAGAATTAGAAAACTATAATTATGTGATCCAACACGGGAGAGGCTCAGGCATGCCTCATCAGGATGCCCTAAGCCGGTCGCCTGCTGCATGCTGCCGCTGAAGAAGACGTTGACCATAGGCCACAAATAGCCCAAGTTCAATATGTAGTTGTCCAACAACTGAAAGAAAAGCTTCAAAGTAAAGAAGTAGAATCATATGAACTTATTAATGGACTAGTGTTCCGGCAGGAGGGTTCAAAATCCCTACTATATGTACCTGCAGACTTGGAAGATAACGTCATTAGAATAGCTCATGAGCTTGTTGGTCACCAGAGTGTGGAGAAAGCACTGCAGAAAATTAAGTTCAAACATTGGTTTCCCGGAAGGCGGCCTAAAACTGAAAAATTTATACGAAACTGTACTTCATGCATTATGTACACGCTTCTGGCATGCACTACTGACCGAAATCTTCATAATATTCTAAAGAAACCGGTATCATTGGACTCTCTGCGTGTTAATCATTTTGGTCCATTGTCTTCTTTGCAGTCGAAAAGAAAACATATTAGCTGTCGTAGATTCGTTTACAAAGTATGTAAAACTGTATCCAACCAACAGTACTAGCACTAAAGCGGTCATTGCTATTCTGAAAAAATACTTCGAATACTACAGTCGGCCTAGAAAAATAATTTCAGATCAAAGTACTTACTCTCCTCGCATAAGTTTGCTCACTTTCTGGGAAATAATAACATTGGTCATATCCAAATAGCTACTGCATTACCTCAAGCCAATGGACAAGCGGAACGAGTCAACCGAGTCTTGAAAAACATGCTTGGAAAGCTAACGAATGAAGTTGATCATGCAGATTGGGTATCAAGATTATCTGAAGTGGAGTATGCTTTTAATAATGCAGTTAGCAGTGCCACAAACCAAATTCCTAGCGAACTATTGTTTGGAGTTGTCTAGAGAGGTAAAGGAATAAGTGAGCTGGATGAGTACCTAAACGAAAGATTCAAAACCGAAGAAAGAGATCTATCACTTATTCGAAAAGCTGCAGCTGATTCCATCTTAAAGTCACAAACCTATAATGAAAATCACTATAACAGACACAGCAAACCAGCAAAGGAATATCAGGTGGGAGATTATGTAGTACTAAGTAACGTGAATACCACGGTAGGAACTAATAAAAAACTTATTCCAAAATTCCGTGGCCCTTATGTAGTATAAAAAGGATTGGGAAGCGAAAGGTACGTTATACGAGACATAGAAGATTGTTAAAATTCTCAGTTACCATATGATGGTGTGGTTGAAGCAGGCAGACTGAGGAGATGGCAAATGCACCCTGAATCAAGTCAAAGTCCTACTATACAAGACATTACTGAAAACCAAGACGTTACTGAAGACCAAGACCTTCATGGTGCCCAAAATATTGTTGAAGACTTTACTGAAAACACACACGACCAGAACTACTATACCAGAACGAAAAATGGCTGGATGAAGAAGAATGAGCTCCAGAATATCTCTTTACAACGGATAACGCAACTAAAGATTCCCGCTTGATAGATCCGGAGGTCCTCCTTTCGATCGACGTCACTGTAAGACGTCACTAGAATTCACCTCCGTAAGAAACACCGCTGTAAACAACAAAATATTATAGCCAGTCAAGCATGTAAACTGGACCAACAACTTACACACGTACATGTAGATTATTGTCATACATTCAGCTGAAGGAAAAACACGCGTGTGCAGAGTCATATTGTGAAATAATAGATGAAGTGTTTTGATGAACAATAAACGTGTTTTTATATAAACTTACGTGCCTTTTACTCCATTTATCTAAGATGATACCATTGCCTATTATGTCATAATTTAAATACTTTACGGAAAGAACATTATTGTAAAATATTTACCTGATCGAAGAGAAGAGTAGAGTGAAGGATTTACCATCAGCTGGCACCTAAAACGAGCCGAAACAAAATAAGCTCACTTTATCACATGCACACGCATTTAGTAGAAGTACCCGTGAAAATTGCAAAGGATTTACAGGGTGATTTCTAAAAGAAATTAGTAGGCTTTTTTGTCATACGTCATGCTGAGACTGACTGGTGGCCCTTTTTGCAATTCGGTTTGCAATTTATATCAAGTTTATAGTAATAAAAGTAGCGTGTTGCGATAACCAAGCACCTGGTTACTATACGTAAACGCAAATCGCAAATGAATTGGAAATAAAACACGTTCCACATTTACGTGTGTCACTGATTTCATCCCCCAGTAGCCTCCATAGCCAAAAGATGGTAAAAAGGACGACTTGATTGTGACTCCCAGAGGACGATGAAGAAAATCGTGAGTCAGCGCTCAAGTGGCCCAAGAAGAATAACCAAACTTCGCATTTTCTGAAAAATTTGTTAAGAATATCAACGCCGGGACAAAAACATGTCTATTAGAGGAATCTAACTATTTTGAGTAGTTGAAACAAATTTTTTTAAAATAACGCCAAAAACCAGTTTCTTTCAAAATATAGTTAAAAAGATTTTAAAATAGCGAAAGATTTATAAAATAAACCCTAGCGCATCAGGACCGCTAGAAACACTAATGTTCCAAGAACAGTTGAGGATTTGTGCAGATTTCGAGTGTGTATTCTACCACTAGCTACTTTTTCTACTAAAGACTAATTCACTACAAGTAATAGTACCCTAAGCTTATTTAAATTTCGATGATATTATCGAAAATTAGAGTGATAAAAATATGTTTGGGGTTGACATCCGAAAAATGTCCAGACCTTAGAAAAATCAAATATTGTTTGCTTGTTTTCATTGCATATGTTAACGGTGCGAATATTTAATGCAAGTATTTATTGGTACGAAATTAAAAAAACCGTCTCGTGCTGGCAGCCCTTTGCTAGAACCGAAACCAAAAACATATCACATCTGTTTCACGCTGAAGTCAACCTGCTCTTCGAATTTCGTATTGATCCGATCACTGCGTTGGAAGTTATAGGGATACAAAGAAATTTAGATCTACCATGCGCAAAAGTTTTCAAATTTTCTTGGTGTTGGTGTTTATTTTCACGACAAGATCAATTCGATTTAAAAATTCTATGATAAAATCGCTTAAAAATACAAAAACAACTATATCTGGCACCTGTATCATTTTTAAAACGAATAGCGCGTTTCTGAGAAATA
This sequence comes from Nemotelus pantherinus, assembly GCA_963978885.1. NCBI lineage: Eukaryota > Metazoa > Arthropoda > Insecta > Diptera > Stratiomyidae > Nemotelus > Nemotelus pantherinus. Next base: position 125,937,455 of record OZ022263.1, read on the forward strand.
CTCATATATATATATATATATATATATATATATATATATATATATATATATATATATATATATATATATATATATATATATATATATATATAAATATATATACATCTATATATATATAAAGATACATATATATATATATATATATATATATATATATATATATATATATATATATATATATATATATATATATATATATATATATATATATATATACATATATATATATATATATATATATATATATATATATATATATATATATATATATATATATATATATATATATATATATATATATATATATATATATATATATATATGTATATTGTTACCGGCCTCCCCTGGACGGTAATGCGACCCCTTCTCCTTCTACTGGGGAAAGGGGCGACAGCCACGGGTGGCTCGCTCACACCGAGAGGGGTGGATTCGGGCGCCACTCGTTTCAAACCCGCGCTGTCTACAAGCCCGTTTCCGCGAAACGAGAATTCGGGCGGGCAACACTTTCTCTTTCCACGAAATATTAGCAATTTTTCCACGAATTCCACGAATAGATACACCGGCGTTTACACAAATTTACACTCTTTATTTCTGGAAATAAATTCACTTCTACAAACTACCAACTGCGGCGCCGATCCCTAGCGATACACAGCTTGTCGCTAACAATCCTAATCTACCTATCGTCAAATATCTTTTCTTGCGGCCTCTAGCCCAACTACAATCTACCAACTAACCAAGAAAACTTAACGTACCTTAGCTAATATCGCGACTCCTCCCGGGGCTTCCCCCGATTAGTACGTCGTCCTCGAATTTCAGTCGAGATGATGCTTATCTGCCGTCGTCTAATCCGTTGTCGCATACCACCTTGAAGACCGCCAGCTCGCCAATTTTCGAAGCGTAGATAGTTATTCCGTCCTCAACCAAGATTCGAATTCGAGAAATCACCGCTCAGACCGCCAGCTCGCCAATTGTCGATGCGCAGATAATTACTCCGTCCTCATTCAAGATTCAAATTCAAGAAATCAACGCCGCCGTTTCTTCGTTGCCTCGCGCCAATCGCAATCCGTGGTCAACGTGAAAGGAAAGAAGTCGTTAATAATTTCACCCAAAACTTCGTCACTTTTGATTTTCCTCGACTTACGTCTTCGACTGCTGGTTACCAAAAGAGCCCCTCTCCTCACATCACAGCTTCCACCTAGCCTCGGTGGACTATAGATTTCCCGCTTTAGCGGAATTCGTGGGAACCGTTTTCCCTTATTTTATCATCTATTCTGCATTTGGGGGCAATGCACTGTTGCACTTGGGTGCATCGAACGTAAGCTTTCGAATAGAATTTCGCACTCGGCGATCCGAACGCAGCCTTCCGATTCCTTCCATTCGGCTGGAAATATCGACGCTTCCAGCCGCCTGGCGGCGTCCCTGTCGCCGATCGTCGTCGTAGTTTGACGTTTCGTTTGTTTACACAAGTTCACATGGGACTCGATTCAACATCTCATAAAAGACCATCGACATTCGAACCAAAGTATAATTGGTCTGTCTAGCTTGTAATCAATTAATTGCAGATTGATTAAAGCATCCAGAAAGACTCGCAAGTGCGGTTTAGTCGTCGCACGGTAATGCCAAATAATCGGTTGAGTTTGTTGGGTTTTCACGAATCGCGCGATAATATACATACACCTGCAGGATACGTATCGACGACGAAGACAGTTCGATGGAGGGTACCTTTCGTCCGAGAGTCTAGGACCGAAAAGCATATGCAATATGTCGCATTGTATCATTAAGGATATTCGTTGGTTGCGTGGTCATTGCTGCTCTGATCATTACAATCGTTTGTTGGTGGCCGGAAAGGTGAACACGACGAAAAAGGTTCACGTTAATCCCTCAGCGGATTCCGAAATGTCCCAAATTGGGCATCCTCCACCCTTCGACGTCAGATATGGAAAGTGATTCTCAGGTAAGGGTCGTTTGGGTAAATTGCTCCTCTCGTGGCTGGTACGCTTCCGAGTCACGATGATTGCGGTCATGTATTAGTGTTTTGGTTGTAATCTTCGGGGCTTGCTGGCGTGCGGCTGCATCGCCGAAAGGAGCGTTACTTAAGCTACCTATTCTTCTATTTTCCTATTATATTTTTTTTTCTTATCATACTAATTCTATCTACTAATATTTACAAAGTCAATGCACTAAACCGTCTCGCTGGTGTATCCATTGACCTAACGCGTAATAATATATATATATATATATATATATATATATATATATATATATATATATATATATATATATATATATATATATATATATATATATATATATATATATATATATACATATATATATATCCATATATATATATATATATATATATATATATATATATATATATATATATATATATATATATATATAAATATAAATATATATATATATATATATATATATATATATATATATATATATTTATATATGTATATATATATATATATATATATATATATATATATATATATATATATATATATATATATATATATATATTTATATATATATATATATTTATATATGTATATATATATATATATATATATATATATATAAATATATACATATATATATACATATTTATATATATATATATATATATAAATATAAATATATATATATATATATATACATATATATATATATATATATATATATATATATATATGTATATATATATATATATATATATATATATATATATATAAATATATATATATATATATCTATATATATATATATATATATATATATATATACATACATATATATTTATATATATATATATATATATATATATATATATATATATATATATATATATATATATATATATATATATATATATACATACATATATATATATATATATATATATATATATATACATATTTATTTATATATATATATATATATATATATATATATATATATATATATATATATATATATATATATATATATATAAATAGAAGTTTAAGTTTGTTTTTGAAATTCATTTTATGATAAAGCTCTGTAATGTATTCGACGCGAAACAAATCGAAGTGCCAAATCCCATACTATATCAGCCAGCGGCGGACTTTCGTTTCGTTTCGTTTTGGTCGTCATCAGATATATAATTTACAATGTAGATTAAAATTTTTAATGTAAATAAAAAGTTGTTCAATTTTAATCATCCCGCAAAAATAATTCATACGTCATTAATGTGTTCGAAGACGAATAACTGTTTTCAAAGACAACGCTGTTACTTGCTCTGAGATGGCGCTTCACTATGTATAAGTCAAATTTTGCGGCTATTTAACGACCCAGGTATCTTGAATTGGTGCGAAAAATGTGGCAGTTCATAATTTCTTTCGAGTTTGTGAATATTTTATTGAGAAAATAGTCAAAATGGATGGATGAACAGCGCATTTATGCAACAGTAGTATTTGTTTATCCGATTATACCATTATTGATGCCGGTTTGTTGAATTTATATGCAACGAATTCAAATGTAATGCACTTGTTTAATGCCATCAGTGGCAGTAAATACTGCCCCTGGTGTTGGGGTGCAGAACTTTATTTCCTTAGACTCCGAAGAGGCGTTTTCACTGCATTTCGTTTCGTCGCACACATTACTTGGCTTAACTTTTTATTTTAAAATTTCCGCGAGGTGTAATGCTTACTGAAAATATATTGGATATTTTATTAGGGCTGGCTGTTATAGCGGTTTTTTTAATTCTTTTTGTGGCGCATGATACCATACAATTTGCAAATGATAGTGTTCATATGGTGAAAGTCAATAACGAATATTTAAATTGTGATAAATTTGAAATTGTTTCAGTGTGGCAAATCTATAACTCTTTATGTTCCGATAACTTCGAACTGAGTGTTTAGAAGTACAATAAATTTGTAGGATAGCTTGTTTATACGTAAGACAGTAGTGATGCTTTTGCTAGCAATGGCGGTCAACTATTGCTAACACTGAAAATTTCTATTGCCGTTTAGTTTTCTTATGATAAACATGCGATAGTTAAAATAAGCCTAAACTATTTAATTTTCGAAATTTTCAAATAACTACTCTTTGGTATGTTTCCCAAACTCCTTCAATAACAATGCGGAATTAACCACATAATGAATGCATTTAAATTGGATGCATTACGTGAAAATTTCTTTATGTGAAACACTGATAAAAAAGGATAAAAATGAAGTAAGAGTGTAAAGCCTTAAAGTAAAGTTCAACGACAATGTGAATTTCATTGAAATCTGTTGGCTTGATCGGAAGATATAGGCCAAAAGCTAGTTTTTTTTCGTAGTAATTTTTCAAAAGGTGACACCACTGCCACAGAGTCACCCGCATTTCAATACCATGTCTATTTGACCTGGTCCTTGTAAATACCAACATGTTTTGTAAATTTCATTATGATCTGATTATCCGGTCGTTAGCTCTCGTGAACAGAATTTTTGAGTGCTGAAAATGGAAGTGATTTAGTGATGGGTTGCCATTCTTGAACATGCCGGAATTTGGAAAATTTTCAATTCACATGGTGGAAAACAGTTAAAATTTATCAATTATTTAAATTTTTTTTCCATAAGCAATAATTTTTCAGGAAGGTTGATGATGTGAAAGATTTTTTTTAAGTGCCTGCCGTAGCTACAGGGTTGCCCGCACAGTCTTCAAAGCCCATTTGAATAGATTTAGTCAATGTCAATACGCTCTGAAAATATCTCGATGATATAATATTTTTGTCAAAAGTTATGACAAATCGAAATTTGAAAAAGCATGCTGGTCCACCTTGAGGTAGTCTGTGCCCACATAAGGTTTATGATTTCCAATTTTTTATCACAAAAAGTATAAAACACAATAAGTTTTCATTCTCAGTACTTATTTCTAACAAATATATACTCAGCATCGAAATATAATGGCACCTGAAAATTCAATAAAATGCCCGCCGCCGCCAAAGAGTTAGATATATCGTAATTATATTTAATTACTGCACTAGTCCTTACATACATCTATGTTCCCTGAACATGGATCCCACTCCAGAGATTACCTTCCTTATTGCTGATGTATATAAATATATATGCATATAGATAAAGAAATATGAATTTTTGCGAAATGATTATAATACTAATTTTCAAATTCAGTAATAGCTGAAGCTTATTGTAATCATCGCATGTTTATCATAAGAAAAATTATTATATATATATTGGCAACAATTTACCACCACAGCAAGCAAAAATATCACCGCTGTTTCAACAGCATCATAACTGTTTCAAAAGTATCACAGGTGTTTCGTGAAACCTATACAACAATTCCAACTTTATCACAATTCAAATATTGCTGGTTGACTTTCACTGTATGTACACCATCATTTGCAAACTGTATGGTTTCATACGCCACTGAAAGAATTAGAAAAACTTCTTTAACAACCAGCCGTAATAAAATATCCAATATACATATTTCCAGTAAGCCTTACGTCTCATGCGTATTTCCTCATGATATCACGTTTACATAACAAGTTATCTTAGATCGAAATTTAAAAATAAAATCATTTTTAGACAGCCAGGTTCCACAAACGGCTAAAAATTTCTAAAACATCGTCGTCATCAATCTTAGAACATTACTAATTCCCATTCTAAAAACTCTTTTTCCCACAATTTTTTTTCTCCGTACCAATAACTTGGTACCAGAAAATTGTATATATACATATATATATATATATATATATATATATATATATATATATATATATATATATATATATATATATATCCATATGACTATATATACCTACATATATATGTTTGTGGCTAGATATTCGTATGCATTCAAATTTTTTCGTAATAGTCATGCACGTTAGGATGCAAAATAATTATTACCTACATCATCACATAATAAAATAATCATCCACATAACATACATGTATTTAAATGATCACCAACGGGTCATCCACACATGACACTGAGCGAAAGAAATCATTATAAAATCTTTTGTACATGAATCAGCATACTCCACCTCCTTCGCTATAGACCCGCCTGTATAAACAAAATCGAGTTGACTCGTGTAAGCAAAACACGCTAGATCGCATGGACTCATGAACTCATGGACTCTTGTTTAAGTACCCCTTAAGGGATTTAGTTGGTATTGAATTTAAATTCCTATGCAGCAATGTGTGATGCGCCCTTTGGCATTTTGAACAAATATTGCTATTGGAACATCGTGCTATCATGTGTGCTTTCGTCAAACAATTGATGCATGGTCTATTACGTTTAATTATGTCAAACTTCGAGTCAAGGCTCATTTGGCTAAAAGTGGCACATTGGCGAATATAATGCTCAGCTTGGCAAACAACACAATGTTGAACTACTTAACTCGTATGCATTTGCACATTGTGGGCTTGATACATATGTATTTGGGTTTCTTGACATTTTAATACGTTCGATTCCTGCAGCCTCTAAAGCTCTAAATCTACGCTGCATGAATTCAGACAAGTTGTTTCGTGAAAGAAGAATAGTTCTTTGAACGTGCTCCTGCTCCCATATTTGCCTTGTGGCAGGAAGCAACCTTTCTGTTACGACAAACACCAACATCGCATGCCAAAGATTTGCGACCCCCATGTTCTCGATCGCTTGTTCACACTCCATAGTCGTGCCAAGAGGAGTCTTTATAAAAGGAGATGACTCAGTAGCGTTGAACAGCGAAAATAACCGTTTAAACTGAGTATTCAACAAGATGTTGACATTGTTGTATCTATTATTTAAGATATGCCAAGCGATGTCATAATTTGCTTCGGTTACTGCGTATTGGCGTAGCAGTCCCTCAGCTTCCCCTGATAAACTACACTTCAAGTAGTGTAACTGTTGCACTTTCGACAGATTCATACGTTTATGAATAAGCGATGTGAATAAGTCTCGGAATGATATCCATTGATCCTAGTTCCCATGGAACCTAGGTATAAAAATACGAGGTAACTTGATATTCTCCGAATGTGATTCTAGGCCTTCTAATCCGACGTCCATTGATTTTCGTTCCTCCTCTTTTGTTGTTTTCATTGCATCTGCTTGTCTTGTCATCTGTTTGTCGTGGTTCAATTCATTTACTCCTAGCTGCTCCACTGCTCGCTGCTAATCTAACGCTTGCTTCAACTGATCAACTACATCAGCCACAAATTTTAATTGCTGTTCATCAAACTGCATAAAAAATTCACTCGCGGTATAATCTACTTATATTCAACTCTGCCTCACCACCCGTTAATAATGCTAAAATTCTGTTTTGTCTTTCACTTGCAATTCCAAAAAAAAACGCGAGAAAAACTATTCAAACGTTTATTCTTAATTCAGTTATACGAAAAACCATTCAAATGTATGAAAATGCGAAAAGTACAATGCGAAAAAATACGAAAAATCGAACTAAATGCGAAATGTAGCGAGCGAAATCTAATTTTAGACTAACAAAGAAGAGAACTCCAAGTAACCGATACTTTTCTTATATAGCGATGAAAATTTCGGTACATTTTTCACTGTTTACTAGACTACTATTAACTTGGTCAAATTTTCAAAATGGAATACACCATTAACTTTCAATATATCAGCTGACTGGAATTTGCCGTTTTCACTGGAATGGCTGGGCGATGTCATATTGACAGTCAGTCCGCTATCATCGAACAATCAGGTAAGTAACAACATCGGAACCACGACTAATCGATTTCTTTTTAGGTTGCTTCAACACGGCAATACCACACTGGAATAACCGGTTCTCGTCCGATCACCGAAGTTAAGCAGTGTTGGGCCGGTTAGTACCTAGATGGGGGACCACTTGGGAACACCGCGTGTCGTTGGAACGTAAAAACTTTGTGCTATCCCTTATACCAACAAACCAGTTGTCTGGGAATCACTATAAAAAAAAAGTTTCTTATCGTTTTCTTCGAAGTCAGCATATAAATTCTGTTAACGTTCTCTAACCCTTTCACAGTAAGACACCGTTTTGCGACTTGTTGGAGTATTTTTAAAATTAGACCGGATTCTATTCAATTGCTGTAGACACCTTTCGTTTCACAATCAAGTTCTCCATTCTGCCTATTATTAGAAACTACCAAATCAAACTGTAGTTTCTCAAATTTCTATGGAGATTGTAATTCGGAATATTGTAAAAAGCTACGAACGAAGTCACAACATTTTGAATGTGGATTCTCAATTCAATACCGAAGCAATACTAAATTGATTATTATTAGAATCAATGAATGACAATCTCAATTTTTCAACATCAACTAATTCACTTACGCCCGATTGTATTAAACCTGACTTTTTGTAGATCAAATGGTCTGAGTTTGCCCGATAGAATATATTTTTAAGTTTATTAAAATGATGACTACAGAAGAATATAACAATTGCTAAGGAGGAAAATATAGGGATTTGTATTATAAAAGGATATATAGAAAGGAATGGGACTTACCCTGGCGTACTGCAAGCAATTTAAGTATGTAGATTTTCACCACCCCGTTATAACCGAATCGCGCAACGAATTAAGTTCTTTTTGTTTTAGCATAGCACTTGCACTGATTTACTTTGTCCTTTTTTACTATTCCAAGAAGTCCTTGCCAGTTTACGATCTAACACACATATCCGGTTCGATGGACTAAATGTTTTGTCTTTCACTTTGTAGCTCCAAGAAAAAACGCGAGGAAAACTATTCAATTGTTCATTTCAAATCACACATGCAAAAGCAATACAAACGTACAAAAATGAGGAGAAAAAACAATGTGGAAAATCGAAAGAAATGCGAAAATATCGAGTCCAATCAAATTCGTACAAACAAGCAAGGGAGATAAACTAACTGCAATTTTTGATTTACATAGCGATGAAAATTTTGGTACATACTAACTATTTACTAAACTACTATAAACTTAGTCGAAATTCCATAATAGAATCCAGTATTTATGTCCAACATCAGTTGAGTGGAATTTGGCTAGTTCCACTGGAACGGCTGAACAAGTCATACTGCCATTAAGGCGGTCCGGTAAGTTAATATTATCGTTTCAACAGATATTATTTTATTTCCTTTCAGGTAGTTCCAGGCAACTGAACAATATATATATATAAAGAAAGATGAATATTCGGCGAAACGAGTTTAATACTAATTTGCTCCGTAATATATTGACATTTATTTAACGAGCGATGTTGTCATTAAATTTCCAAATGGGAATGATTCTGCAATGACAGTTAACAACAAATATTTAGGTTTCGACAATTTGAAAAGTTTTGAGGATGGTTTCCATAAAATTCTATTCACTCCTATAACTTCCAGCGCAGCTATTTAATCGAACCGAAATGATAACCAGCACCAGAGAATTTCGTAAATATTGCACCAATAGATATTTCCACTTTGTATTCATAAGCAAAGTATTTCCAATAAAATAAACAACCAATATTTAGATTTTCCGAGTTTTGGAAATTTTTCGGATGGCAACCCCAGACATAGTTTAATCGCTGAAACCTTCGATGATATCTTTGGATGAAAACGAAATTCAAAAGATAGGTTGATTAAGCACGAGCATCTTATGGTAGACTTATTGCTGCTGATATGATACTACAAAGAAGGGTTTTACGTCTTCATACGTTTTTAAGTCACTCAAATATAATTTCTCCGAAAATCAGTTTTCTAGCGGTTCTGATGCACTAGACCTTTTTTTATTGAAAATGCTTTGTAAATGCTTGAAAATGCTTTATAAATGAATAAATAAAGGAAGCATCTTAATGTTAATACTTATTTTCTTCGAAAATCAGTAAAAAGTCTTTAGCCGTACTTTTAGACTTCGCAAAAGCATTCGATTCTATACCGCATATAATCCAATAGCTTTATAAGGGAGATTTTTGCCTGAATTTGGTAAAATAGATAAAAAGCATTTTAACTGATCGGAAACAAAGGGTGCAATTAGTTGGAAAGTTAAACTCCCAGCTGACTTTCGCGTACGGTGTTCCACAACAAATATTTTAAGAGTCTGTACTTTTCCTAGCATATATGAATAAAATTTTTATTTACTGATTGTATTAAACTCGTCTCGCCGAAAATTCATGTTTATATGTATATATATATATATATATATATATATATATATATATATATATATATATATATATATATATATATATATATATGTATATATATGTATATATATATATATATATATATATATATATATATATATATATATATATCTATTATATCTATGTACATATTTATTTGTATATATATATATATATATATATATATATATATATATATATATATATATATATATATATATATATATATATATGTATATATATATGTATATATATATATATATATATATATATATATATATATATATATATATATATTTATTTATTTATTTATTCATTTAATTCAAAGATTCATCACAACAGAATACAAATTCCAATTATGGCAATGAAATAAGAAATGGATAAAAAAAACAAAGATTAATGTATGCAAAAAGAAAAACATAATTCAATAAACTAATGACCCAACGCTCAGGTCTAGAATAAATACTTCTAAATACCTTTTAAAGGTAAAGAACGATTGTGCCAGAGTTCCAAGCCCCAATTCATTATGACGTCTAGGGATTCTGACGAAAGGAGAAAAGAAGTATACATTTGTACGAGCGAACGGAACAGTGAAAACTTCCTGAGACCTGTTGCCCCGTAACGAGCTGCGAGGTCGGAATGCATCGGTGAAGCCTGATATTATACCTCGCTGCGATTTGAACAGGAAGCACTCGTCAAGCAACAGCCGGCGTGACTCCAAGGTCGGAATTTGAAGGAAGGACAAACGGAAAACATACGGAGTGTCAGGGATATTATATTTAAAAAATAAAGAGCGTGTGAATCTGTGCTGCACACACTCGATGGCCTCTGAAAGGTATAGGAAACGTGGAGACCACATTTGACAAGCATATTCGAGGACACAACGAACTAACATTAAAAACAGACGAACACATGTACGGATGTCAACGAATTTAGAGGCAGAGCGAAGTACCAATCCAGAGACTCGGGAGGCTTTAGCGGTGACTTCCGCAATATGGAAATTAAATTTTAATTTAGGGTCAAAAGTCACACCCAAGTCCCTAAATTGATTTACGGACGACAGATAGTTAGTGGAAATTGAATAAGAAAAAGAAATAGGAGATGATTTGGAGGAAAGGTCATATGTTTACATTTGCTAACATTTAAGGACAAAGAATTGCGGTTACACCAATTAAGAAGAGCACACACATCATTCTAGAGAATAATACAGTCATCAGCTGACCTGATAACTCGGAACAATTTTAGATCGTCAGCATACAGTAAACAAGGGGAATCAATAATGGAAGGAAGGTCATTAATAAAAATTAAGAAAAGTAAAGGACCAAGGATAGACCCGTGTGGAACACCAGAAAAGCGAGAAGAGAAGAGGAGAGGTTGTTAATAGTAACTTTGCACTCACGGTGACTGAGGTAGGACGAAAACCAAGAAAGGATTGGTCCGAAACAACCGAACTGTAAAACTTTACTGAGTAATATACTATGGTCGACAGTATCAAAGGCTTTAGAAAAGTCTGTGTACACTACGTCCACTTGTTCCTGACGATCTAAGGCAAGAGCAACTGTTTTTTGATTAGTTTGGATTAGAGAAAGAGAAGGAGGAGTGGAAGGAAAAATCAGGGGATGTACAAGAGAGGTAGAACTTTTAAAGGAGGAGGAAAAAACGCTAGCGAAAAACTCACATACTTCTTGTGGAGACGAGGAGGTAGAGCCATTGAAAATAACTTGGTTAGGGTTGGAAGAATTTTTCTTCAAGGATTGAATGTAAGACCAAAAAGGTTTAGTATTGGAAGAAGAAATAGAAGACTCCAGACTAGCGAAATAATCTTGCATTGCCTGCTTCATTTCGATTTTAGCGGAGGATCGCAGGGACCGAAACACGGCAAGATCAGAGGCAGAATTCGATCTACGAAACTTTTTCCGAGCAACATTTTTTAGATGGATTGCCCTCAAAACTCGCAAAACTAGCCAAGAAGGATCTGTAGATTTACGAGGATTGAAGGTAGGTGTATAGGTAGAGATAACGTCATAGATGAAGGAATAAAATTTGGAGAGTGCATGATCAATATTTAGCCCACGGAAAAACGAAAACCAGTTAATTTTTTGAAATTCCGCTGTCATTCCTAAGTAGTTAGCCTTGCGAAAATTGTATCAAGGAGCCGCTGAGATTCCTTTCTCTGAGGAACATGACAATGCAACATAAAGAGAAAGAGGAGGGTGGTGAGCGTCTACTAAAACATAGGGATGGAACACAGTGGAGACAGATATATCAGTAGAGGGAACATTAGTAAGAATAAGGTCAAGAATACGACCATTCAAGTTACGTGTAGTGTTAATCTGCGAAAGGGAGTTCAGTGAAAGGAAGGAGGAAAGTACTAAGGAGAGCTGATCATTAGACCGGATGCAGTTTGAAACTTGATTCCAGTCAATAGAAGGCATATTGATATCGCCACAGATTATTAATGGGTCACAAGGAAAAAAATTATGAAGTTAAGAAGATAGCCCGATAAAAAAATTTTCGTACACAGCACAAGAACTGTTAGAAGGAACATATACAGTGAGAATTATTAAAAGAATGTTATTAGGAAAACAAGTACGAACCATCACGCATTCAACAGGAGGAGAAGGATGAAAGTTACGACAGAGTGCTCCATGAAGAGGTTCGCGTAAGGCAATCAATACACCTCCGCCATGCGATTTTTTCGAAATAGAACAATTCCGATCAACACGAAATACCTGGTGCAAAGGAAGAACTTCACTGCTATTAATATCGCTATAAAGCAAAGTTTCCGTTTTTTCGTGGGCTAAATATTGATCATGCACTCTCCAAATTTTATTCCTTCATCTATGACGTTATCTCTACCTATACACCTACCTTCAATCCTCGTAAATCTACAGATCCTTCTTGGCTAGTTTTGCGAGTTTTGAGGGCAATCCATCTAAAAAATGTTGCTCGGAAAAAGTTTCGTAGATCGAATTCTGCCTCTGATCTTGCCGTGTTTCGGTCCCTGCGATCCTCCGCTAAAATCGAAATGAAGCAGGCAATGCAAGATTATTTCGCTAGTCTGGAGTCTTCTATTTCTTCTTCCAATACTAAACCTTTTTGGTCTTACATTCAATCCTTGAAGAAAAATTCTTCCAACCCTAACCAAGTTATTTTCAATGGCTCTACCTCCTCGTCTCCACAAGAAGTATGTGAGTTTTTCGCTAGCGTTTTTTCCTCCTGCTTTAAAAGTTCTACCTCTCTTGTACATCCCCTGATTTTTCCTTCCACTCCTCCTTCTCTTTCTCTAATCCAAACTAATCAAAAAACAGTTGCTCTTGCCTTAGATCGTCAGGAACAAGTGGACGTAGTGTACACAGACTTTTCTAAAGCCTTTGATACTGTCGACCATAGTATATTACTCAGTAAAGTTTTACAGTTCGGTTGTTTCGGACCAATCCTTTCTTGGTTTTCGTCCTACCTCAGTCACCGTGAGTGCAAAGTTACTATTAACAACCTCTCCTCTTCTCTTCTCGCTTTTCTGGTGTTCCACACGGGTCTATCCTTGGTCCTTTACTTTTCTTAATTTTTATTAATGACCTTCCTTCCATTATTGATTCCCCTTGTTTACTGTATGCTGACGATCTAAAATTGTTCCGAGTTGTCAGGTCAGCTGATGACTGTATTATTCTCTAGAATGATGTGTGTGCTCTTCTTAATTGGTGTAACCGCAATTCTTTGTCCTTAAATGTTAGCAAATGTAAACATATGACCTTTCCTCCAAATCATCTCCTATTTCTTTTTCTTATTCAATTTCCACTAACTATCTGTCGTCCGTAAATCAATTTAGGGACTTGGGTGTGACTTTTGACCCTAAATTAAAATTTAATTTCCATATTGCGGAAGTCACCGCTAAAGCCTCCCGAGTCTCTGGATTGGTACTTCGCTCTGCCTCTAAATTCGTTGACATCCGTACATGTGTTCGTCTGTTTTTAATGTTAGTTCGTTGTGTCCTCGAATATGCTTGTCAAATGTGGTCTCCACGTTTCCTATACCTTTCAGAGGCCATCGAGTGTGTGCAGCACAGATTCACACGCTCTTTATTTTTTAAATATAATATCCCTGACACTCCGTATGTTTTCCGTTTGTCCTTCCTTCAAATTCCGACCTTGGAGTCACGCCGGCTGTTGCTTGACGAGTGCTTCCTGTTCAAATCGCAGCGAGGTATAATATCAGGCTTCACCGATGCATTCCGACCTCGCAGCTCGTTACGGGGCAACAGGTCTCAGGAAGTTTTCACTGTTCCGTTCGCTCGTACAAATGTATACTTCTTTTCTCCTTTCGTCAGAATCCCTAGACGTCATAATGAATTGGGGCTTGGAACTCTGGCACAATCGTTCTTTACCTTTAAAAGGTATTTAGAAGTATTTATTCTAGACCTGAGCGTTGGGTCATTAGTTTATTGAATTATGTTTTTCTTTTTGCATACATTAATCTTTGTTTTTTTTTATCCAATTCTTATTTCATTGCCATAATGTGCTAAACCGCGAGAGAGAAAAAGATGAATGGTTAATAACGATACTAACGAAGGGTTAATAACGATAGTTAACGAAAAGTGTCCACGCTACGCGATGTCTCGGATGGCTTATGGTAAATATCTTCGGTAAATAACCGGTAAGTGTCTCGGGTAAGTTTGGTGTGAGTCTGTGTCAGATTCAAATAGCACCCTCTTGTGGGATTCTGGCACGGCAATGACGTAGTTAACAAAGTTAAAAGTTATATATATATATATATATATATATATATATATATATATATATATATATATATATATATATCTATACATACATATATATATATATATATATATATATATATATAGATATATATATATATATATATATATATATATATATATATATATATATATATATATATATATATATATCTATACATACATATATATATATATATATATATATATATATATATATATATATATATATATATATATATATATATATATATATATATATATATATATGTATATATATATATATATATATATATATATATATATATATATATATATATATATATATATATATA
>OZ022263.1:125962645-125992645 GCA_963978885.1 Nemotelus pantherinus
ACCTCAAATGCACATCCGGCTATGACACCTTTCGTCTACAACATTTCCCGGCACATGCCGCAACGTAAACAAAATGCAAATTCCAAATTCATTGAATCTAGAATAACACCTGCTGCAAGTCAGCAGTTCAAATGATAATAAATAGATGTAGCGAATCAACCTGAGCCAGTTTTATAATCGAAGTCCATAATAAACGTTTGATAAAAGAATTGAAATATCGTTTTTTTTTCAAAAAGCTCTAAGTTTAAGATTTAACTGGCGCAGTCGGTAGGATCGGGTGTTGTGGCGTTTCAAATCGATCAAGTGAAATAAAATAATCGACGGTTTATCGATTAAAATAATCGACGGTTTATTGATTAATTAAATTAGTATCGGCGGGTCGAAGGAATATCGGCCAAACGCGAAAACATGATCGGCAGTGCAAAATAACTGTGAAAAATAACTGTGTCGTGTGCAAGCACTTACGGGGGAACACCGTAAGAAAGTGACCAGTTGGCAAGAAACACCACAAGTAGGACAAAGGATATAGGAATCCTCGTCGAGATCTCTAAAATGATCAAAGTCCTACTCATAATCGGGTAAGTCGAAATTGGATTTCCTTATATGTCCTCTCCTAATAAAAGAAAACGTTCTACTTCACCCTATCCAACTAATCTACCTCGTAGAAGTAAGTTTAGCAATAGAAAACTTGAAAATATTAGTCAACAAAGTGGTGATTCGAGTGATGGTGAAATTTACGGAAGTTTAAACTATTCGCATAATCGTTTAGATCTTGCAGTTAGAGGAACATTTTCGAAAAGCTTAAAGAAAATATCTAATTTGTTTTCTAGCTCAATTAGTAACAATCGTGGAAATTTAACCAATAATAGTGAACTAACCAGTTTTTCCGATAAATATAAGAATAACGTTAGTGAACAACAAATAGATAAAAACCCAAATATGGCTACGGGAAACGATTACCAAATTCACGCAAGTAACCTACCCAGTGCTTCTGTTCCGGAACAAAATGTTATCCACTTAACCCCAAACGACATTTTTAATAACTTAAGAGTACCGGACGCTATTAAAGACCTTCCCCGATTTGACGGTAATACAAACCTTTTATATGACTTTTTGGATAATGCCGAAGAAATTCTGTCCTTAATATCTTATACTAACGGTACGCCATATGGCCAGATACTTCTGCGGGCTATTAGGAATAAAATAGTTGGACCCGCAAATGAAGTTCTTAATATGTACGCGACCCCATTAGAATGGAGTGCAATTAAATCGAATTTAGTGCTACATAATGCAGACAAGAGGAATGAGACGTCTCTCATTAGAGATCTGCATAATGTGAGACAGGGCACCAACTCCGTAGAGAAATTCTATTCGGAAGTTGTCGGGATCTTAGCGAGCAGGACGAATCATGTCAATATACATGAAAAAAACTCAAGCGTAATTACATCTAAAAAGGAACTTTTTAGTGAAATGTGCCTTAATGCGTTTCTTTCGGGTTTGCGGGAACCATTAGGTTTCACAATAAGAGCAATGAGACCTGAATCGCTAGCTGTTGCATTTTCATATTGCATTAAGGAACAAAATATTTCATATGCAAGATCGGATGGACAGAAACAAGTCTTTGGCCCAAAACCTATTCCAACCTTATCGAAACCCCAAATACAATTTCCTAGGCTATTGCCACCACAATTAAACTTTAAAAATAATTCACCTCAACAGTTCCTGAATTCATTTGGTCAATCACCCATGCCACCACGGTTCAATCCTGTTCCGCAACCGAGGTTCCATTTTAACCCACCTTTTCAACAACGGCCGCAATTCAACCCATACCCCCAACAAAGATTCACTATAAACCCTTTTGGTCAAAATAGACCTTCATTTAATTTCACTCACCCTCAACAACAACAGCAACAATTTTCACGTCCAGGCAATCAATTCCCTAAACCAGAACCTATGGACACCAGTTCAGGTAATACAAAACAATTCAGACCGCAAGTTAATCAATTTAATAATAATTTCGGGAACAGAGCTCTTTTAAACATAGATGAGTCAGGACATAACTCAAGCCCAACAGAAAACCCAGCATACAACCCCTATACATTTGACCAATACTACCCAAATTATTATAGTAACGAAGAAGACTACCTCGGTTTCCCTTTTATTAATGAGCCAATCGAATATTATCCTAATGATTACGAATCTAATCAGTTGCCTCAAGAGAATCAAAAGGATCAATATGATTCAACAGAACCCGTTGTGGATGATTCGGATTTTCAATCAAATGCCTCCAAACCCCAATCGGCTACATAGATACCAATAAACATGGATTTGTTTTGCCCTATATCCATATCTCCTCACCATTTGGGCGTCCATTGAAATTTTTGATTGATACAGGTTCTTCATCGTCATTCATTAACCCCGAATTCACTCACTCAATGGATGTCAAACAAATCAAGCCAACTAACATAACCACTGTTCTCACAACACACAGTATAGACAAAGAAGTCACTCTTCCAAATTTTGCAGAATTTAACCAGGATGGAAATATTCGGTTTTTGGTATTTCGATTTCATGGCTACTTCGATGGTCTGATAGGATTAGATGCACTAACCACATTGGGAGCGAAAGTTGACCTCGCCAATTGAACCTTGATAACAAACAATTCTACCATACCTTTACGATTTAAACCAAATTTCATGTCACAAAAGTATATTGTTCCACCTAAATCAAAATTAATTGTGAAATTACCTGTGGACATTCGTGATGGCGATATTTACATCCAACAAATAGTAATTAAACCAAACCTGATTGTGCAGGAAGGTATTTACCAAGCTAGGGAATGGTACAGTCTAGTTGAAGTCCTTAACAAATCAGAAAAAGAAGAAATACTCTTATTAGAACAACCATTGAAAGTTGTTGAGTATTCGCCTTCCTCATTCACAGAGATTAATAACTTTAATATCGGATATTCAAACGACGCTCATGACGACTTTAGCGGTAAAAACATTACCGAATTGCTAAGAGTGTCCCATCTAAACACTGAAGAGCGTAAAACTTTATTTGATGTCTGTACGCAATTCGCAGATATATTTTTCAAAGAAGGCCAAAAACTCACATTCACTAATGAAATAAAACATCAAATAAATACATTTGATGACATACCTATCTATACAAAGTCATATAGATATCCATATGTCCACAAGGACGAGGTCCGACGACAAGTCGACGACATGCTCAAACAAGGCATTATACGTCCAAGTTATTCCCCTTGGAGCTCTCCTGTCTGGGTTGTCCCTAAAAAATAAGACGCCAGCGGAAAGAAAAAGTGGCGCCTTGTAATTGATTACCGGAAGCTTAATGAAAAGACAATAAGCGACCGATACCCTCTTCCAAATATAAATGAAATTTTAGACAAACTGGGGAAATGCATGTACTTTTCCACAATGGACCTGACAAGTGGATTCCATCAGATAGAGATGGACCCACAAGATGTTCCGAAAACGGCTTTCACTGTAGATGGTGGCCACTTTGAATACGTCCGCATGCCTTTTGGGCTGAAAAATGCCCCGTCCACTTTTCAACGTGTAATGGACAACGTTCTCAAAGACGAGCAAGGTAAAATTTGTCTAGTTTACCTAGATGATATAATTGTCTACTCTACTTCTCTCCAAGAGCACGCCGAAAACTTAAAAAAAGTTTTTTCTAAATAACGGGATGCCAATTTAAAAGTCCAGCTTGATAAATCCGAATTCCTGCGTAAGGAAGTATCCTTCCTGGGACATTTAGTAACAACCGAGGGCGTGAAACCGAATCCGGACAAAATTCAAGCGGTAAAGGAATTCCCAATTCCTCAGACACAGAAGGAGATAAAATCATTTTTGGGACTATTGGGATATTACAGAAAGTTCATTAAGGACTTCGCCAAACTTACCAAGCCTCTGACGAATTGTCTCAAAAAGGGGAACAAAGTTATACTGGATGATGAATACATACGCACCTTCAATCTTTGCAAGGATCTTCTAACTAATGATCCAATCCTTCAGTACCCGGATTTTTCCAAACCATTCGTGCTGACTACTGATGCTAGTAATTACGCAATTGGTGCCGTTCTTTCCCAAGGACCCATTGGAAGTGACAAACCAATCTGCTACGCTAGCCGAACACTTACATCATCTGAAACTAACTACTCCACGATCGAGAAGGAACTTTATGCCATTGTCTGGGCTGTAAAATACTTCAGGCCTTATTTGTTTGATCGAAAATTTAAAATTGTTACCGACCATAAGCCACTCACATGGATGATGAGCTTGAAAGATCCTAACTCGAAACTTATTCGTTGGCGACTAAAACTAGAAGAGTATGATTATGAGGTTATTTATAAAAAGGGTTCACTAAACTCAAACGCCGATGCACTAAGTAGAATCAAACCAAACTCAGATCTATCAAAGAAAATCAAAGTCAATATTAACGAGCCTAATCATATTTCAGTAGAAGGTACGCTAGGAACAACAATCCATTCTGCAGACGAAGACAACCAGGACGGCATTCCAATTTCTGAACAACCGTTAAATGTTTTAAACCTACAAGTGATATTAGAAAAATCCAACAAAAGACCACCCATATCATCCCAAATCGTATTCCGTAACAAACAGCGTAAAATATTTTATCTTCCGGAATTCACGGAAGTAAATGTAACCGAGATCTTAAAGGAATACCTTGCACCCAGTAAACTGAATGCCATCTTTACAGATGACGACACCTTCAAATTAGTTCAAACAATTTATACAAAATATTTCTCCAGAAGCAAAATTTTCAAGATAATACGTTGTACAGAATTCCTTAAAGATATCACAGAAGAAGATGCACAAGATAAACTAATTCGAGATTATCACTTCAATCACAACCACCGTGGCATAAATGAAACCTTAGCTCACCTAAAGAGAACATATTATTTCCCACACATGAAAAGTAAAATCACACAAATTATCAATAGCTGCGAAACATGTAAAACCCAAAAATATGATAGATCTCCACCGAAATTAAAATACCAAATTCCCGAGATACCCAAAAAACCTTTAGATATTGTTCATACAGACATATATACGATTAACAATAGATCAATACTCACCATCGAAGATAAATTCTCTAAATTTGCAGCTGCTTACACCATCGCTTCTAGAAATAGCTTGTCAATCATAAAATGTCTGAAACACTTTATAAGCCTTCACGGGATTCCTAAAAAACTAATATCTGACCAAGGAAGTGAATACGCCTCAACAATATTCGGCGACTTTTGTAAACAATGCAACATAGACCACCACCTAACATCCTTCCAGCAAACATCTAGTAACGGACCAGTTGAAAGGTTTCATTCTACATTAACAGAGAAATATAGGATAATTTATAGCAAGGCAAGCAATAAAGATCATGACCATATTCTGAATGAGGCAATAATCAACTACAAGGACTCCATCCATTCGGCAACCAACTACACACCTTACGAGTTATTTTATGGTAGAACATATAAATTCGAAAGGAATTTACAACATAGCAATCCCCATGATTATTTAGAAAAATTAAAATCCCATCAAGAAGAACTCTTTCCATGCGTCTCAATCCAGTTAAAAGAGAAAACAGAAAGAAATCTTACGAAACTTAATGAAAATAGAGAAGACCCCGTAACATTTAACGAAAACTCCACTATATTTAGGAAAGAATGCCGCCGGAACAAACTTACCCCTAGATATAAGAAACATAAAGTCAAACAAAATAATTATATTACAATAATAACAGATAAAAATAAGAAATTTCATAAGGCCAGAATTAAAACTAAACCCAAATTACAGGTTGACAGCAACAATCAACGGACAGAGACTGGAAGTGCAGAACCTCAATAACAATAATGGACTATTGCCACTACGACTGGGAACCGCACGTATAATACAAACATACAACAACCTCTTACATATAATCAGACTAGACCGTTACGAGGAAAATATCAAACAAATTACTGAATCACTAAGTAACTTTGAAAATATGGACGAAATTAATAGTACCCTGACAATAACGAAATTAAAACTTAAAGAAACTAATCATAAGCTACAAACCCTGACCCCTAAAATAAGAACAAAAAGAGGACTGATCAACGGACTAGGGACTATAATAAAAGAAATCACCGGGAACTTAGATGCAAATGACGCAATTAAAATCAATAACCAAATAAGTGAAATTCTAAGCCGAAAAAACACATTGAGAAATGAAGTTAACGGGCAAACTAAACTTAATGAACAAATGATCCAACGTTTCGAAAACATAACTAATCATATCAACGAGCAACAGAAAACAATAACTCATTACTTAAAATACTCACAAAATTCTTTCCAAAATCAAATCAGATCTGAAAGTGTCAATTTACGCTACCTGCAATATTTAAACGAAATCAATTTCAACATTGACATACTCAATAATCACCTCACCAATATTGCTGAAGCTATAGTTCTTGCAAAATTAAATATTATTTCTAAACAAATACTTAACGATAATGAACTTGCGGAAATTCAATCTACCCTCGAAAAACAACTTATAAAAATAACATCAAACGAAAATATATATGAACTTCTTGGGCAACAAGCTTACTTCAACGGTTCCAATATAATATTTAACATACAGATCCCAGTTTTTTCCCAGGAAACCTACTCCTTTTTCCATATGATACCACTACCCATCAACCAGACTAACTTGATAGTTACAAAACTTTACATTACCCTAAATTCCGAAACGATCCAATATTTCGACAAAGTATGCCCTAAAACCGAAGGGACATATATGCCATGAATCGAGCCACAAGGAAAGTGCACACGAATCCAAGTGCATGATGAAATTGCTGAACAACCAACCAGCACAATGCGACATAGCCCAGCAAAAAACCGATATAATTGAAATATACCAGCCCGAACCAAATATACTAATCCTTATAAATGTTCCAGAAATGGTAGTCAATTCATCTTACAGACCCAATACGCTCAAAGTTCGAGGAACCATGTTCATCCGATTCCAGAACTGTGAACTTATAGTCAACAACATCGCATATTCATCAAAAGCCACACTTCACTGGGACGAAATCGAAATTTACCCGACGATCTTTAATGGAATTCTTCCTGTACCAGCGAACAGCACCATCCACCTTCAAAACCTCAAGAAATACGAATTCTCGAAAGAATCACATGCACCGCTCTTACAAGAGGACCTAGCCGATCACAAAGAGATTCCAGTGACACTTATCATACTCGCTATCATCTTCCTCGCAACAACCACCATCATCTATTATAGAAGATGCAAGAAATTTCATCATCTTACGCACAATGTTTGTCATCAACAATCAACACCACCTCGTAATATCGCTCCAGCCAACGAACCTGAAATCATGTTCATTTGCCCGCCGCTCCACACTAAGGGGGGAGGAGTTACGGTAACACCACCATAAGCAACGAATCCACCAAGCAACGTGACCTCAAATGCACATCCGGCTATGACACCTTTCGTCTACAACATTTCCCGGCACATGCCGCAACGTAAACAAAATGCAAATTCCAAATTCATTGAATCTAGAATAACACCTGCTGCAAGTCAGCAGTTCAAATGATAATAAATAGATGTAGCGAATCAACCTGAGTCAGTTTTATAATCGAAGTCCATAATAAACGTTTGATAAAAGAATTGAAATATCGTTTTTTTTTCAAAAAGCTCTAAGTTTAAGATTTAACTCGCGAGAGCAAAATTCAAAAGAGTAATTGTAGGCATTGATAATATGAACCGAAGAATGAAATTGTTGATGATGGATGACTATTATGAGCTAGGGCGATGCATGAATTAGCTAGGGCGATGTGTGCGTGGGCAGAATATACGAATGTGAGCATGGGATGAGCCGGGTGAAAAGGTGGAGGAAGAGCATGGGACATAGCGGAAGACAAGTGATAGATTAGAATGATAAATAAATCCAGGCCTGGATATGTTAGTGCTTGTAAAGATAACGTAATTGCATGAAAGGGAATATGAATGTTTGCATGAATAAGGGATATATTTAAAGGAAGCGCTATAAAACATATGAGAAGACGAATTTTGGTCATTGTCGAATAGGACAGCCGGTAGAAAAGACTTAAAGGCAAAGTGAAGGTTTAGTAAAGCAAAACTAATAGTTTGAAATCGAAAACGAAGAATTTAGAGAAAATGTCGGAAATTGAAAGGAAGACGTATGTTGCTAGTATAGAAAGAGCGCGGGCATTCGCGGTGAGCAAGGAAGCCAGAGCGGCAACGATTACGAGCGTGCGGGCGCGTTTGCAAACGTTGGAGAGCGCGTGGGTAAAGTTCGAGAAGCATATCATGCGCTCGGGCGGAAGACGGGGCGCGATGTGGCAAGTGAAAAGGAGCTGTACGAGCAGTGCGAGATGTGCTACGTGGAAGCAAAGGCGGCACTGATGACATGCATTGAGAGCGAGGAGTGTGAAGAGCAAGGAGCAGTGAGATAAATAAA
This sequence comes from Nemotelus pantherinus, assembly GCA_963978885.1. NCBI lineage: Eukaryota > Metazoa > Arthropoda > Insecta > Diptera > Stratiomyidae > Nemotelus > Nemotelus pantherinus. The sequence continues at coordinate 125,971,176 of OZ022263.1, forward strand.
TGTTTATACATAATTTTTTACTTAGCTTACAGTACGAGCGGTAGTGAAAGAAAGTGCACAGCCAGTAAATACGTGGGGCACGTTCACAGGGGAGTTTAAGGAGTGGTAGATGTTCAGGGATAAGTTTAGGGCAGCGATGCATGATGTGCATGAGTGACCATCCAATACATAGATGCTCCCGATTTTTGGAGCTGGGAATGGATGAGAGGCGAGTGTTTGTGGTGGATAATGGGCTGTGCTTCGATTGTCTGAAGCAAGGGCACAGTGCGGATCGGTGCTCCAGGGCGCATGCATAATAGTGTCATATGTCCGGTGCGAGCGCAGCGAAGTGATATGGTAGGGCGACAGCGATTTGGTGAGCAAAATGTAGGGCCAAGCGCGAAATAACTAAAAGTGCAGTGCAAAGACTTTAGTGAACAAAGAAAGTGTGAAAACGATGTGGGATACAGGAACAATAGTGCTGAGGTGCGGGCGAAGAAGGAGCGGTGTGGTGCTGATGGTGAAAAACAATGGGCACGTAGTGCGAAATAGATTTCAAGACAGAAATAAAGTGCAAAGTGCGCAATGAAGTGTGGAGAATTTGGCAGAGCAAATTGAGCATAGACAAAGTGCGTAGAGTGCGAAAACGGTGCAAGGGCGATGTGCGGAGCAAAGGGCATGTAGCGTGAAAATGGATCGAGGGCAATGTTAAGAGCGAGAAAAGTGCGGTGCGAAAACAGTGCGGGGGCGGTGCCAAAAACAAAATGCATTCGAAGGTGCGAAAGAATAATGATGGAGCGGAGCGTAAGAATAGTGGCGAAATGAGAAGGGGCGTGCGGAAGAATGAGCAAATCAAAAATAAGAGCAAACGTTATAATGTGCATCGAATGATAAAGAAGCGATCGGGGCAAATAGTGCAAAACTATGTGCAAAGGTTGAAGTGGCGCGTAAAGGCAAAATACTGCGAGAGCTAAGTGCGAAATGTGCGGAAAGAGTGAGCGGACAGAAAAATGATAAAGGTGCGAGAGAAAATCGATACAGTTTGTGCGAGGACAATGAAAAAGTTACAAATGGCGCGAGGTGCGTTTCGGTGCTAGCGACAGCATTGGTGCGTTTGGATATGGACAAAAGATAGGTGGGGCCAATTGGAGCATTGTGTGATTCGGGATCACAGATAAACATGATAGCGAGCAAATGTGTGAAAAGACATGAATTAAAATGTGAGAATGATAGATTAATTTGCCATATGAATTTCGTTATGATACCATGACTGTACTGGAAGCTATAGGGCAAAGAGCTTTATTTTCCTTAACGAGTTTTCAAAATCTAAGGCACGAATATTATCATAGCTGGCAGCTCCAACCGAATTTTTCGACTTAATTTCTACCAAACGTGGTTAAAAGTAAAGTTCAGCTACTGTGTGAATTTCTTCAAAATCGAACGACTGATAAGAATTTATAGGACTAAAAGCAGTTATCTTTTTTAGTGATTTTTCAAGATGGCACCACTGGCAAAGAATCGCCCGCATTTCAAAGTCACTTCTATCAGACTTGGTCCTATTTAAGACCAATACATTCTGTGAATTTCAATTAATTCTGCTCATCGGATCGTGAGTTTCCTTAAACATAAGTTTTTGATGCTAAAAACTTAGGTGAATTGGGCAAGGGTTACCAAGCGTGCTCGTTGTATCATATTAAATTTTTTACTTTGGCTATATAAACAAAGCATAAGATTTCCATACGAGTGGCTTTGTTTTGAAGAAGCGGCATTTTTTCAAGAGAGACGATGATTTGGAGGTTTTCATTTTCAGTGCCTGCCCTAGCTACAGGGTTGCCAGCACGCTCATTAAAAGCTAGACAAGTTCACAACTTAGTAATACCAACATGTTCTGAAAATTTCGTAATAATTGAATAGCTCAGTCAAAATAATCGCAATTAAAAATTTTTCAAATTTTCCCGTTCTCTTGTTTTAGGCACCTAGCGCACACATCGGGTTAAAAAATTCCAAAACAGTATCCGATTCGCATTTAAAACACGTGCGAAATTTATTTGGTCTGCTTTATTTTTGCAAAAATTATTTGTGTAGGGAATAATAGGTATATTAAAAATATCACTTAAATGGCCGCCGGCTCCAAAGTGTTAACAATAATTGACATTTAGTGAGACCTGGACCTATTCTACATACACACCAATGTATCCTGAAAGTTTCAGCTGTCCAATGGCGCGTTCCCGAGATTAAGTCACTGAAATTTTTTGATGCTATATATATATATAGATATATATATATATATATATATATATATATATATATATATATATATATATATATATATATATATATATATATATATATATATATGTATATATATATATATATATATTTATATATTAATATATATATATATATATATACACATGTGTATATATATATATATATATATATATATATATATATATATATATATTTATATATATATATATATATATATATATATATCTATATATATATATATATATATATATATATATATATATATATATATATATATATATATATATATATATATATATATATATATATCTATATATATATATATATATATATATATATATATATATATATATATATATATATATATATATATATCTATATATATATATATATATATATATATATATATATATATATACATATATATGTATATATATATATATATATATATATATATATATATATATATATATATATATATATATATATATATATATATATATATATATATATATATATATATATATATGTATATATATATATGTATATACATACACACACATATACAGGGTGGACAAAAAGTAGGGTATCACTTTTTAGCCGAACTAATTAAATTTGGGAAATCCGTATTTGATTGACCTGAAGGATAGAATTTATTTTTTATGTTCAGGCGAGTAACTCTATGCATTTGGTTTATGATAGGTGATTAACCATGTGTTTCAGGTAATTTCTGTAAAAACAGGGCTATAAAACGGCGAGTGCGTATAAAAGAGGTACTCATTTTTCAGTACAGTTGAGTCCTGAACGATCTGCGAAAGTGAAATTCAAAAATTTTGATACAAAAGTGAAGTTTAGTAAGCTGGTGACGAATATAAAAATTATCAAAGCCGAAACTCTAGAATAAATTTAGTGTTGATCTTTTTTTTTTGAAAAGCAAATTTTCCGGTAGACAATTAATTTAAGGTTTGTGACAATTAATTTAAGGTTTTTTTTTCAAGATTGTAGGAATTTTCTTTAATGGATATTTTTTTCGCAGAACTATGGCATTGTCAAAAGAGATACGGCATCAGATTCAGAATCTGCACCGAGAGGGCATAACCATCGCTTCCATCAGTCGACAGCTCGGTGTTTCAAGGAAGGCTGTTCTTTTGTGGACTCGGCGAACTCCAGGAAAAATCGAAGAGCGCAAAAAAAGTGGAAGGCCACATGTGCTACAACCAGCCGACAAGAAAAAAATGAGAATGTTGGTCAAAGATAAAGTTGGAGTCGGAACAAGGACTGCGACGAAAATCCTCAACCAGTCGCCAGAGTTCCAGCGTCGAGGAAAAAAAGTCTCCAGATCAACCGTCAAAAATTACATCAGGAGCCGCCCATGGGGAAAACATTCATAGGTGAGACCAACGAAGCCGCTTCTAACCGAGAAGAACATTGAAGACTGGAAAAGGTTTTGTAGAAGATTAATTGACGAAGGTTTTACCTTGGACAATGCGAGGGGCAAGAAGCAACGAGCTCACATACTTTTTACGGATGAATCTCCGATTGAACTCTTTCCGAAACCAAATCGACAAAATATGCGAGTACGAACATCGAATCCAAAATCAATTAAACCAGTGCAACGACCCAAACAAGGGCTTAAAATTATGGTGGCCGAAGGAATAAGTTTATATGGAAAATCTGAACTTATCACCATTGACGAAAATTGTACGTTTAATGGAGAGTAATACCGAAACAAAATATTGCCGATCTACGGGAAATGCCTGAACAACCGGCGCCAATATCCAAGAGGAATGTCTCCCATTTTAATGCAAGATGGAGCTCGCTGCCATATCGCGAAAGCCAGTATATCGAAGGCGAAAGAGTATTTTCCAACGGTTTGGACGTATTGGCCAGGCAACTCACCCGATCTTTATCCCATTGAATATTTATGGGCAATATTGAAGGAGGCAGTGTTCAACGAACCTAGACTAACCAATCGTCAACTTCTAATTGAACGAGTACGAAGTGAACTAAGCAACGACCACATTTTCAAACTTTGCAATAGTTTCCAACGGCGGATTATTCAAAACTACGAAATGGAAGGGCGTCACACCAAATATCAAAGTTGTGAATTATATTACTTAATATCGAAGCTTAATATATAAATTAAAAACAATAAAATGATTTTTATATTTTTCGAGCTTTTTTAAAAAATAAGTGATACCCTACTTTTTGTCCACCCTGTACATATATATATATATATATATATATATATATACCGGGTGTTCGGGATAAATTTGACATATTTATAATTGATTTTATTTTTCCGTAGGTTGGAGGTATTAACACACACTACTCGTCATTTAAAAGTTTGGACCCTTCTTCATTCATATACAAGATGTCAGATAGGATGGATGACTGGAACCCACCTGAATCATGGAAGAGAATAACTTGCATCATGATGATTCGTGCCGGCCATCAAAATAAGGATATTATGACTACTGCCCAATGCTCCCTGAACACAGTAAAAACAATCAAGCATGAACTAGAGGCTTGCAATGGTGACTACGAGGATGTAGCAAGAAGAAAGATCCCTAGCAGACGATCTGATTGCGTTCGTACAGCAGAATTCCTCGCAAATCTGCAAGAACAGGTGTTGAAGAACCCTGGCATTGGAATTCGGGCTTTGTCACGTGAAATGAATGTTGCAGTCTCTACTATGAAGCTTGCACTCAATGAAGACCTTCGCTACTACTCATACAAGCGCCGCAAAGGTCAACTGCTCACAGAAAATGCCCGTGAAAAACGTTTGATAAACGCGAAGAAACTTTTAAGCAAAATGAAACATCCTGCGGAACCACAAACAATCTGGTTCTTTTCCGATGAGAAAAACTTTTGCCAGGATCAAAAACACAACACACAGAATAACAGATGGCTTGCATACAGTACAAAGGACATTCCTCGTGTAATGCAGACTAAATTTCCCCAAACTGTGATGGTTTTCGGATGTGTATCCTCTGAAGGCGATGTGATGACTCCGCATTTTTTCAAAGAGGGCCTCAGGTTGACTTCAGATGGCTACGTGGAGTTGTTAAACACTGTAGTCAAGCCCTGGATAACAAGGGTAGCCAACGGTAGGTCGTATGTATGGCAGCAGGATTCGGCCCCTTGCCACACTTCTAGGAAAAGTCAAAAATGGTTGTCTGAAAATTTCTACGATTTTACCAGTCCAAATGTTTGGCCTCCAAACTCCCCAGACCTTAACCCCATGGATTATTATGTATGGGGCGCAGTTGAAAAAGACACCAATCGCACTTCCAGTAATACAAAAGCCCAGTTAATGGATAAAATTAAAACAGTTTTTGAGGCCCTTCCCAGGGAGACTGTAGCATCAGCTTGTTCGAGGTTCCGAAGCAGGATTGAAGCTGTGATCGATGCTAATGGTGGTTATTTTGAGTGAATCTTGTTGATAGTATTGTAATTTACTCTGCCTGTAATTTTTTTGTCAATTCATTAAATTTCATAAATACAAAGAAGATTTTCTTTTTCCTTACAAAACTGTCAAATTTATCCCGAACACCCTGTATATATATATATATATATATATATATATATATATATATATATATATATATATATATATATATATATATATATATATATATATATATATGATTGTGAGTTAAGACGTAACTCGCAATACTGGCAATGTGCCAATTCTTTTACCAAAGTGCTTGGGCAGGCTCACCGGCAGCTTTAACCAATTAAATAGTCTTCTGGGCTTTGGTTTGAGAAAGAGACTTTATTCATGCTAAAACGCTTCTTTTATACATAAATTTGACTCCCAACATGTGAATTGTCGGTACATTGAATGACTAAGTGTACAATTGTTTTGTTTATAAGAAAATGAATGAGTACGAATATGATAACGTGTGCTTGAGTTTGTGAAGGTATGTATGATATGACATTGAACTTGACTGAAATTAAGTATTCTACGATTACAATGAACTTGAACGAAAATAAGTATTTTATGATGACAATAAATGAATTCTTAACATTCTGCCCCCCAAGAACCACTGGTTCTTCTAAAGTATGTCTAGTTTTAAGTGTGGGTGGTCGATGCCTCGTACCATCTTGCGGTTGCTTTGGGGGCTGTAGAGGTCGTACTCTTGATTAGGTTGGTTTGTTTACGTTTTTTTTTTTTTTTCGGCTGTACGTTTCGTTGTTCTTGCTGGTCTTCATCTTGTTGCGGCACTGGGTTTTTGGGTTGATCGTCCTTTGGAAGAGGACATATCTTTGCAAGTGATCGATCAAGGGTTCCAGTGGCTGTTTTGATTGTTACCACTCTGGCTAGGTTGTCCTTTCCTAGATGGATTGCGGTTACTCTGCCCATTGGCCAGTGGAGTGACGGCTGGTTTTCGTGTTTTATTAACACTAAATCTCCCACGTTTAATCGACGATTTTCGCTGAACCATTTACTTCTCTGCTGCAGTTGTGTCAGGTACTCTAAACTCCACCTTTGCCAGAATAGTCGTTTCATGCTTTGAATCATTTGCCACTTCTTTGAAAGGCTGTCTTCGGTGTTACCATCTGGAAGTTCAAACAAATTTTGACCGGTAAGGAAATGGCCTGGGGTTAAAACTGCGAAATCATTGGGATCACTGCTTATTGGAGTTAAGGGTCGTGAATTCATACACGCCTCGATCTGTGCGAGCAGTGTATACATTTCTTCAACGTTGAGAAGCGTGCCGCCGATGACCTTAAATAAATGGCGCTTCATCGATTTGACGGCGGCTTCCCAAATTCCACCAAAATGTGGGCTGCCGGGAGGAATGAACTTCCAATTAATGTTGTTGATCGCTAATGTTTCTTGTGCTTCTGAGATCATGTTTAGTACATCACGTCTTAGTGTTTTATCCGCACTGACAAAATTTGTTCCATTGTCGCTCATCAACGTGTGACACATGCCTCGTCTGGCGATAAATCGTCTTATGGCCGCAACACAAGTCTTTGCTGTTAGATCACTGGCTAGTTCTAGGTGCACTGCCTTTGTCGACAAGCATATGAATACGACTATGTACGCTTTCGTCGTTTTTGCTCCTCTCCCACTGCTCCATTTTATAGTAATAGGACCAGCATAATCAATGCCACTTTGTGCAAAGGGCTTTCCGGGAGTGACGCGTTCACTAGGAAGCTGACCCATCAACTGCTGTTCAGGTTTGGCTGTTGTTTTGAAGCACCTCACGCATTTTCTGGTTACCGCTTTGACTGCCGTTAAGCCATTGATAATCCAATATTTTTCCCGAATTGTGGCGTGCACTAACTGAGCTCCCCCATGTAGCGTTAAATGATGGTAATGTTTTATGATTAAATTTGCTAAATGACCTCGGGGTAGTATGATTGGGTGTTTTTTGTCTGGGTCGCTAGAACTGTGCTGAAGTCTCCCAGTCATCCTCATTAGCTGATTTGAGTCGATGAATGGTGTCAAGCGTATCAGAGAGCTTGATTTGGGCAATGGATGCCTCTTTGTTAGTGTTTTTATTTCGTTTGGAAAGGTTTCTCTTTGCACCAATCGCACACATACTAATTCGGCATCACGCAGCTCTTCAGCACTCAGAAAAGAGGTGGTTGGGCGATTCTTCCATCTCCTGCAATATGCTATAACTCTTACTAATTTTGATAAGGAAGAGAATTTTTCAATTAAGTCGATTTTTTCGTGCTCCTTTGAGGTCGTAAAACACGCAATAGTGTTCGATCGCAATTCTATGTTGACTGCTGCTTTGTTCTCGCAGCCTTTACTTCTTGGCCACTTGGAAGAATCTTCTCGTAGCCATGCTGGACCTTCCCACCAAAATTTATTTTCTAGTAAATCTTGAGGGAGGCTTCCTCGGGAGGCAATGTCTGCTGGGTTTGTGGTGCTTGGCACGTGTTCCCATTGCTTGAGGTCGGAGTCAGTCTGTATTTGGCTTACACGATTGGCCACAAAGGTTTTCCATTTGACAGGCTGATTTTGAATCCACTGTAATACTATGGTAGAATCTGTCCAGTAATTTGGTGTGACGTGAGACCAACAGTGCGCTTCCAGGGTTGCCTTCATTAGCTGTGTTAATAAGACTGCCCCACAAAGCTCCAGACGTGGAATGGACAATATTTTTAAAGGTGCCACCTTTGATTTTGATGTTAAGAGTCGTGTAGTTATATCACCGTTCGAATGTTGTATACGAGCGTATATAACAGCGGCATATGCTGATTCCGATGCATCGCAGAACCCGTGCACTTCGAGAATCTCATTCTTGCTATAACCTAGCCAACGTGGAATCGAAAGCTGTTGCAGTAGCTCGAGTTGATTTCTGAGGCTCCTCCATTTGATTTCCAATTCGTTGTCTATGGGTTCATCCCAGCCCGTTTTCTTTAACCATAATTGTTGCATGATGATTTTCCCTAGTATTATGCAAGGTTGAACCCAGCCAATTGGATCAAACAATTGGGAAGTTTCTGACAGAATCTGCCTTTTTGTAATAAGGGTATCTTTGTTCCCTTGCAAGCACACTTTAAATGTGAATGTATCCTTTGCTGGATTCCACTGAAGTCCTAATGCCTTGATGTTGTCCGTCAATGTTAATTTTAATGGTATCTGTGTTTCTCTGTCTGCAGGACAAATTGTTTCTAGTAGAGATTCGTGGTTTGCAGTCCACTTCCTTAGATGAAATCCACCTTTGTGTAGTACTGTTATTAGGTCTTGTTGTAGTTGTTTGACTTCCTGGAGAGAATCACCACCTGTAAAGACTTCGTCGACGTAAAATTCTTGTTTTATTGTTTCGCAAGCCCTCGGGTAGTAAAGGCTTTCGTCCTCTGCCAATTTGTGTAGGGTCTGAATCGCCAAAAAGGGAGCACTTGCTGTTCCGTAGGTGACTGTGTTCAGTCTATAATGTTTTATGGCATCAGATGGGTGATTTCGCCAGAGTATTCTTTGGTAGTCTCGATCGTCTTCGTGGACTACAATTTGCCTGTACATTTTTTCCGTATCAGCTGCTATCACGTATTTTAAAGTTCTCCACTTCATTATAATCGTTGCTAGGTTGTTTTGTATGCTTGGGCCTACTAACAACACATCGTTGAGAGATTTTCCGCTTGGAGCAGCTTGCGATGCATTGAACACGACTCTGAGCTTCGTTGTTGTGCTATCTTCTCTGCAAACGGCATGATGAGGCATATAGTAATTGTATGATGAGTAAATTTCCTTTTGGCTGACTTCTGTCATGTGGCCTAGATCGATATATTCTTGGATGAACGCGGTATATTGGCTTCTCAGTTCCTTATTACCCATTAATCGTCTTTCAAGACGTGAAAATTGAATATGTGCAGCCTTTTGAGAGTCTCGTAGCGCTTTGGTCGGTTCACCCTCCGTTTTGAATGGAAGTCTGACCACGTATCTACCTGACTTCTCTCGTCGCGTGGTTCTTCGGTACCAGTTTACGGCTGCTTCTTCCTCCTTTGTCATATGATTGACTGTTGGGACCTCCTCGAGTTCCCAAAATTTCCGTAGTAATTTGTCTGCTGTGTCTTCTGTGGAGACCATGGCGATGATATCAGCATTCGGAGATTTTGTATAAGTGGGACCAAGTAGCACCCAACCCAATCTCGTTTTGATGGCACATGGTGTGCCTTGTTTGAATTCAGGCAACACAAACAAACCATAAACATCGGCTCCAAGCAAAACGTCGATATTTCCTGGAACACCATAGTCAGGATCAGCTAAATCTCGTAGGTTGCAGTGTGCTGGTAACTCCGTTTTTGTCTCGACTGCTGGGCAGACATTTGTAATTTTAGAGATGATTAGAGCTGATATGTTGATTTCATCTCCGAATTTGGGTTGTATCCATAACTCTATTTCACCTCTTGTTCGTATGGAAGACTTTGATCCGAGACCACTGATGCTGAAACTTGCATATTGACGTTCTATTCCTAATGATTGAACTGCCTTTTCGGTGATGAAGCTTCGTTGTGAGCCACAGTCGATGAGAGCTCTTAAGGTGGTCAGATGCCCTACTCTGTCTCTTACCTTGAGCCTTGCTGTTGCCAACAACACGGTCCGGGAAGCTTCAGTTTGGTTAGCCATGAGTGTTGTCGTCGCTGGGGCTGATTGTTTTGTCGCTTCCTTGCCCTTTGTCTTATCATCGCTATCATTACTGTGCAGTAATGTATGATGTTTCTTGTTGCACATGCGGCATCGATTCTTAGATGGACAACTCTTGACATTGTGCCCCTTTTGCAAGCAGTTGTAACAGGCACTTCGTTCTTGAATCAGATTCCTTCGTTGGGAAACACTCAATGTTTTAAACATGCTACATTGAGTACTGAAGTGGTCCTTTTGGCAAAAAGTACATACCGTCGCTTCATTCGCTATGAGTGAGTCCACCTTGCCTGTCCTTTTTGTTGTGCCCAGTGCTTCTAACGCTCGGAAACGACCAGTTAGAAAATCCATGAATGTTTCTAACTTAGGTATATCGGAACGCGATCCCAGCGAGGCCTCCCATAGCCTTCGTGATTGAATATCCAATTTCTGGCTGATCATGTAGATGATGATTGCATCCCAATTGTCGACGTTGATGCCAATCCCTTTCATGTTCGCGAGAAATTCAGCAGTTGCATCCACTAAGTTTTTAACAGCTGAATCTCGTTCCTCTTTAGCTGCAGCGAGATGATAAAATTTGTGCATATGATTCCATGCAATCGCTTTTTTGTTGTCGAATCTTTCATTTAATAATTCCCATGCCGCTTCGTAGTTTTCGTTACTTATGTCCAAATGCTGAACTACTCGTGCGGCTTCACCCGTAAGATGCGTTTTTAAGTATTGCATCTTTTCGACGGCTGATAGACCTTCACTATGGTGCACCATCGAAGTAAAGAGGTCATGGAACGTTCTCCATCGACCGTAGTTCCCATCGAATTGTGGAATGGTAATCCGCTCCAATCTGATTCGGTTGGAGCCAGAAGTTGTCTCGTTGATCGTATTTGATGCGGTTGCTGTGCTAGTGAGACTAGTGTGCTCGTTGACACCAGTCTCAAAGATCGAGAGGAGCTCCAGGTAGATTTCCTCGACCCTATCGTATTCCAGTGAGTATTGCCTTTGATGCTCGCTGGTCAACTTTCCTCCGGACAAGATAGCCTGATGTGACGTCGTGATCATCGTCCAAATTTCCGCTAGACGTTGCTGCCTCGCCTTAAAATAGCCATACGAATGCCGTTCCTTGCTGTCCTTCCGGAAGTTCGTCATCATCCTGGTAAGCTTCTCGAAATTGTCCTGCTGCACCACGTTTGCTTCCGCCATCGCTTGTGTATTTTACTGCTTCTATAGGATTAGCCAAATAAATTACTTTCAATGTTTCTTAAGGTGGAACTTACTTATCTTCTGCACCGAATTGCAAATGAAGTCAATTCGCTTGGTGGAGAGTCGATAGTAGCTGCACCGAAACTTGATTTCAAATTTTGGCTATCCGGCTCGACGGACCAAAAATGATTGTGAGTTAAGACGTAACTCGCAATACTGGCAATGTGCCAATTCTTTTACCAAAGTGCTTGGGCAGGCTCACCGGCAGCTTTAACCAATTAAATAGTCTTCTGGGCTTTGGTTTGAGAAAGAGACTTTATTCATGCTAAAACGCTTCTTTTATACATAAATTTGGCTTACATACTAGTTTAACAAAAATGCTAAGTCGGAAGTATTTATATTGAACTACAATAAACTGCACACATGCATTTGCTGCATTTATAATACACACATTTATAATTGAACTTTGATTGTAAGCGAATTATTGGGTGTCATCATATTTACGGAAAGTGCGAAAAACGAGAAAAGCTTATGTTACAATGACTGAAAGGCTGTAAAGAGGTTTCTTGATTATGAAATTTGACTCCCAACATGTGAATTGTCGGTACATTGAATGACTAAGTGTACAATTGTTTTGTTTATAAGAAAATGAATGAGTACGAATATGATAACGTGTGCTTGAGTTTGTGAAGGTATGTATGATATGACATTGAACTTGACTGAAATTAAGTATTCTACGATTACAATGAACTTGAACGAAAATAAGTATTTTATGATGACAATAAATGAATTCTTAACAATATATATATATATATATATATATATATATATATATATATATATATATATATATATATATATGTTTATATATATGTGTATACATATATATATATATATATATATATATATATATATATATATATATATATATGTATATATATATATATATATATATATATATATATATATATATATATATATGTTTATATATATGTGTATACATATATATATATATATATATATATATATATATATATATATATATATATATATATATATATATATATATATATATATATATATATATATATATTTATATGGAAATATAAATTTTTGGCCGAATCGATTTTAATACTAATGCTTTTCGAACATTAGTAAAAATAATATCCACCGACCTTCGGAAGCAAAGTCGTTGGAGATTGAGACGAGAAAAAAGCAGTGGCGTGGCGTTCATGGAAACAAAAGAAGCATTGCTTCCCTTACATTTGGCTGACATGAATTTTAAATTAATAGTTTTTATTTCGAAATCGTGATATAATCGCGTATAAACATTTAAAAAAAAATTCTCAAATCAAATTATAAACATCTCACACAGTTGATGTGGTAACACCACAGAATGAAAATAATGAGCAAACAACCACGACTTGGAAGCAATGTAAAAAATGCATCTACGAGTGTTTATTTGACCCCATATAGACTAGACTGTGACGTCATTAAAAAAATGTGTCTATACGGTATGTTTGGGAGCAATGAAGATGTTGCTTCCAAGGGAAATTATCTTATCAAGAGAGAGACTCAGAGCGGAGCTGCGAACGCATGACTACTTTGGAACTGAATCCTGCGATCCCCTCAATAGTAGCAGGGTAAATTGTTATTGTTATCATTTTGCTTTGCTTGTACAGATTTTTTTGTGAATGAAAAATGCTTGCTGTGGGCGAATTTGAATTACGAGATGTGGCAAGCATTGCCAGATGTTGTGGATTCGGTAAGTAGTTATGTTATGTGTTTTATTTATGACTTATATTATGACATTATTTTTTCTGTGTTCTATTTGGTATAGAAACTTTTATGACGGTGTTTTCAATTGGCAGGGGTTTTAGTCACTTATAGCCTATAGGATTTGGTAATAATATTTCAATGTAGTAATAGGTAAAGCTGTAGACTAGAATTGTGTCGAATTAAATGTGTAAAATTACTGTGTAAAATTGCTCGATACTTTTGATTGATGTTTGAAATAGAGAAAGGTTGAAATAGGTGAATGTGTTCACTTGTTCTGTGGGTCAAAATTTTAGAATTCGTCAACTTATCTAATTTTTATGTAATTGGATTTCGGTAATAAAAAAAACATCAACCAGGATCGATCGAAACTGAATTCGTAATTTGTCTCTATAACAAAGAGATGTACCTACTCGGTAGTTTGATCGGAAAATTAATAAATGAAAAACTCGGAACGGATTATCGGTTGTAATATTAAACAAAAATAATTTTGCTGGTATTTTCGAGCGTTTCAGACATTTGGCGAAATATCGGATTTTGTTATATAAATAATGTTAAAGCTAAGTGCAGGCTTGGTACAAATAGTCCTTTTACTTTTCAAGTTTGATTCCGGTGATTTGAAGAATTGCTGAGTAGTCAATATAAATATTCAGTGATATTGCTCACAGTTAGGAGAAATTGAGAAACAATGAAGATTCTAAAAAACATTGTGTGTCATTTAGAATGTCAAGAAGAAGAATTACATAGTCATACTGAAAATGTGTATTCTTACAATAGGGGTAAATCACCTAAAGACAATAACTCTTTTGACAGTAAAAAACCGATTATTGCCAGCTCACTTGGACCAAGCAAATGTTTTATCCGGAACATCAAACTAAATTCAAAATGATCTCATTAGTTTCAAAACGATATCATTGTAATGAAATTCAGAAAAGCAAATTCATAGCAATAGTATTAGATAAAACAACCGATATATCATATCGATCACAACTTTCAACAGCCTTCTGTTACATTACTTCTTTCGGTGCAGTTAAAGATACTTTCATAAATCTCACTGATGTTTCTGATAACCAAAACGCGTCGCGTTCAGTTAACTTTGTTTTGCATGTTGTCCGAAAATTCAAAGCCTTGAGGAGCCTCTGTAATATCTACCAAAACAACTGGATTGCAAACATATATAAAAAACTCTAGCGCACCTGAACCGCTAGAAACACTAATGTTCGAAGAACAATAGAAGAATCGTGCAGGTTTTGAGTGCATATTCCACCACATGAGCTGCTTATTACGGCCAAACTGTTTCAAATGCCACGTTTTACTTTGGTCTCAAAAATGCATTATAACTCATATGGTAGGTTTCAGATATTACCACTGGCATGAATTTCGACGTTTATGAGAGCAAAACATGCGTTAATTATATTCGTTATCAGTTGCTTATTTAAAAAAATTTTGAAAGCAGCATCTCATATAACATCAATAAAGAAAATGATCAGTGGCTGCAGCACTGTAACTGAAGTTGGTGTTTGGGGCTGCGATCCGAAAAATTTGCAGAACTTTGGGAATTGAAACATCGGTTATTTATTTTCATTGTCAATGTTTCCAGTGTGAATACTAACTTTAAGCATTTATTGATGCAAAAGTAGCACAACCGACTCGTGCTGGCAACCTTTCGCCAGTATCAAAGCCAAGAATATATCACATCTGCTTCACGTTGTTATATTACATTCGAAGTTATAGGAGTTTAAAGAAATTAAGGTTTACCTGCAGCGAGTTTTTTCAAATATTCGAAAACTTAATATTTGCTGTTTATTGTCACTACAATATCATCACCATTTGAAAATTCTACGATAAAACCGCTAAATAAAAATATTACAAACAAAAACAAAACCAACAATAGCTGGCAACCCTATCGTGGCTTTTCAACCAAATTTGGCCTGAATAATACTTGTAACAGGTTCCATTAATTGTATGAAATTCGTATTGATTTCGTGACTGCACTGGAAGTTATAGGGCAAAAAGTTTTAATTTCCTGAGCGAATTTTCAAAACCAAAGACACAAAAATTACCATAGCTGGCAGCCCCAATCAAGTTTTTCAAACAAATTTCTATCAAACAAAGTTTGAAATAAGGTTCAGCTACTGTGTCAGTTTCATGAAAATCTGGTGACTTATTCACATTTCATAGGGCAAAAAGCAGTTTTTTTTCTTTGTAATTTTTCAAGATGGCTCCACTGGCAGAGAGTTCCCACAATTCAAAATCGCTTCTATCAGACCTACTTAAGTCCAATGCATTCTGTAAATTTCAATTGTATCTGATTATTGATTCATGAGTTCCCGTGAACAGAAGTTTTTGATGCTAAAAATATAGGTTAACTGGGAAAGGGTTACCGTTCTTGTCCGACATGAAATTTCCAAAGTTTTCCTTCGAACGTGTAGACAAAGCATAAGATTTGTGTACAGATTGGTTTTATTTAATGAAACGGACATTTTTTAGGATATTCGATGCTTTGAATGTTTTCACTTCCAAATTTTTATTATTTCAAATTTAGGACACCAAAATTATCATAGCTGGCAGCTCCAACCGAATTTTTCGACCAAATTTTTACCAAACGTGGCCAGACTACTGTATGAATTTCGTCAAAATCGAACGATTGAATAAGAATTTAAAGGGCTAAAAGCAGTTATCTTTTTTAGTGATTTTTCAAGATGGCACCACTGGCACAGAATCGCCCGCATTTCAAAATCACTTCTATCAGACCCGGTCCTTTTTAAGACCAATACATTCTGTAAATTTCAATTAATTCAGCTCATCGGATCGTGAGTTTCCGTGAACAGAAATTTTTGATGCTAAAAATATAGGTAAATTGGGCAAGGGTTACCAGGCGCGCCCGTTATACCATATCAAATTTTTTTTTGTCTAAGTACACAAAGCACAAGATTTACATATGAGTGGCTTTTTTTTGAAGAAGCGGCATTTTTTCAAGAGAGACGATGATTTAGAGGTTTTCACTTTCAGTGCTTGCCCTTACTACAGGGTTGCCAGCACGGTCAGTAAAAGCTCCACAAATCTACAACTAAATAATACCAATACGTCCTGAAAATTTCGTAATGATTGAATAGCTCTGCCAAAAGTTATCGCAATTTAAAAATTTTCAAGTTATCCCGTTCTCTTTTTAGGTACCCAGCGCACACATGGGGTTAAAAAATTCCAAAACATTATTCGATACACATGTAAAACACGTTCGAAATTTATTTCCTCAACTTTATTTTTGCAAAAATTATTTGCGTACGGAATAATAGGTATATGAAAAATATCACTAAAATGGCCACCGGTGCCAAAGAGTTAAAGATTATGATCTTTTTTGTGAGACTTGGCACTATTCTGCATATATACCAATGTGTCCTGAAAATTGTAGTTCAATCGGATATATATATATATATATATATATATATATATATATATATATAAAAAAATAAAAAAATTTTAGTTCAATCGGATATATATATATATATATATATATATATATATATATATATATATATATATATATATATATATATATTTATATATATATATATATATACATATATATATATATATATATATATATATATATATATATATATATATATATATATATATATATATTAGGGCGGGCCAATTTGTATGGAGCCGAAAAATTCGATTAGACCTGCCCCCTAGGATGATTCTATGGACAATTCTTAGCAACTTTGCCGAAGGAACCATAGGTCTATCTCGATTTTCGAGTCTCCCACTTTTCAAAAAAAGATTTTTTCCCTATAACATCATTTTGATTCAAAATTCGTTTTTTTATTCATCGTTATATTATCTTTTTTATGTGTATATGGGGGGTTTTTGGGGTCGAGAAATTCATTTCTGATCTTTATTTTTACCTATGACTACCGCCAGAGGGCGTTTCATGCATATTTTAACTATTTTTCGTCTATTTTCCGAGAAAAATTACAAGTTTTTCGGTAAAATTGATCTTTATTTAATTTTTTTCAATGAAAATTCAAATTAAAAAATAAGAACATGTGTAAAAAATAAAAAAAATGAATTTAGTGAGAAAAAAAGCGACAAAGTGTTGTTGCTTTCAAGTCAACAACGCATTTATTTAAAAAAAAACATCGGTAAAACATCATTACCGACATATTTTGTGAAAGAGCACAACACAATGACATTTATGAGTGTTCAGTTCATTAGTGTTTGAGCATCATTTCAGTGAAAGTGAATTATAAATTTCCTGCCAGTGAATAATTGTGAAATTCAAAAAGAATTAAAAGGTATGTGTTAAAATTTTGTAATTTAATACACATAGGCATCGATGTTGTTCTCTTGCTTGGTTACTTTTTTCTGAAATATGTAATACATTGTAATGTATTTATATGTATAGCATGTAGGAATAATGTGCGTTGGAATAATGTATTAACTGGTCCTTAGAGGCGAAATGTCGGTTGACATATGAGTAAATGCTGTTGATCACATATGAGTTATGCCAATTTGTAGGTGGAAAAAATATATTCGAACCAAATGTTTTGAAATATACTAATTTCAGTTTTTTAAAATTTTTTTAGTAAAATTATACAATGGATCCAAATGCATTGCCGTCTACATCTCAAACCGCAACAACATCAACAAGTACCGAAAGTCATTTGAAGCATTTGCCTTCGCACGATGTTGCTGTTTTTGGTGCATCTTGTGATTTGAGTGGACTCGATCTGCCAACGAAACAGGATATTTTAAGATGTTTTTTTTTCTTGGCCGAACGTGCTAAACTCCAAAACAAAATGTTTTCGTATAAAACATTCGTACCGCACGTAACAGACAAATTGATTGAAATTTGGAGTCAACTTAATGTTGAAATTCTAACCAAACAAAGTGTTGTTAGAAAATTGGGTACATTGATTGACAAGTATCAAATCGAAACTAAACATTCAAATATCGCCTCATCCAGAACGTTCGAGCAATCTACAAAAGAATTATTTTACATCGGCAAATGTCAATGTGACTTGAAAGCAGAATTATGCTCATGTGGATTGATTCCAGATCATTTGAAAGAGTTCATGCGAGATCAAAATAATGACAGAAGATTGACGATACCGGAATTCGTGCTAGAAGTTGAAGAGCCAGCACCAACGTCAACAATAATACCAACAAGCGTTGAACAGAGCCATTCAGCATATGAACCAAGTACTGATATAGATCAGCCAAGTTCAAATCCACAAGATATTCCGCCAATGATACGAGGACCGTATACTCCCAGATACGATGCTTCGAACTTCGCTGCGATGTGTGATCGATTTGGTGTGTCTGATAGAATAGCAGCAGCACTCGCAACATCTCTTATGCAAGACATTGACGTAAAAGATGCACATGGCAATCCTATCATCATGGATAAAAATAAAGTGCGTCGAGAAAAGGCCAAATGCAGAGAAGAACTGCTTCGTAAGCAGTATGATGCATCCAATTTGATAGCATTTTCATTCGACGGCCGAAAAAATGATGCTTTAACAATGGAAAAAATCGATGAGAAGTTGCATGCAAGGATGGTGAAAGAACCACATCTAGTTGTTTTGAAGGAACCAAATTCTCAATTGATAGGCTACACAAAAGTCGAAAATGAAGATGCTGAACACAAATTGATGACATTTAATGCATTCTTCGTCGAAAAAGAAATTGCTCTCGATGCATTAATCGGCATATGCTGTGATGGTGAGCCAACAAATACTGGCGTAAGAAATGGGATTTTGCGTCGATTTGAATTGCATTTGAATAGACCGCTGCATTGGTTTGTGTGCATGCTGCACTTTAACGAGCTGCCATTTCGTCATTTGTTTGACACTTTGGAAAGATCATCGACCACTGGACCACGAACAACAACTGGAACGTTGGGCAAACAAATTGAAACTTGTGAAAATCTTCCGGTATGTATCATTTGTCATTTTTCTCATCGATTTTTTCCATTATTAAATGGTAAAATTTAATTCATCTCATTTCTTTTTTTTCAGCTTGTAGATGAATTCGAGATAATCGTGCTAGAGAACATGCCACCTGATTTAGATCCATTTGAATTATCCACCGATTCAAAGTACTTATACAAAATGGCCAATGCAATTTCGAATGGTGTTGTTCCTGCGGATTTATCTCACAATAAACCAGGACCAATAGCACATTCACGTTGGCTCACCAAGGCGAATAGATTGTTGCGGTTGTATGTGTCAACTGAAAATCTATCAAGGAATTTGAAAATTTTGGCAACATACATAATGAAAGTGTATGTGCCGATGTACTTCAACATCAAGTACTATAATTCGGTGGTCTTCGGTAGTGTATTATTTTACAAATTCATTCGTTGGACACAATATTTGGATACAAATCTACGCGGAGTTGTGAATAATGTCATTAAAAACAATTCATATTACGCACATTCCGAAAATATTTTGTTAGCGATGTTATTTGATGATAAAAAAGAGACACGAAAAATCGCAATCAAGAAAATTTTACACTACCGAAGAAATCTGTACGACCCGGCACATCTTAGAGTTTATCAAAAACCTTTGATAAACTTCAATTGTACAGATTATACGAATATGATTGATTTAAATAGAGATGATGTCTTATTCGAACCACCGTTTACGTATAGCATTCCGTATGATCATTTGGAACAATATTTAGAATGCGATGATCCACCATTGCCTGATCCAAGAATTCCGGTACACATACAAGCAACGGAAAGACATGTTCAATTGCTGGCTAGCGTTTCTAAACGTGTTTTAGAAAAGAGTCGACACAGTGTTATGGCAGTTACATCAGAAAGCCGTGCAAAATACCCCCGACTTGAAAGCAAAAAAGACTTTCAAAAATAAGTTATTTCGCTTTTCTTCCACTAAATTCATTTTTTTTTTATTTTTTACACATGTTCTTATTTTTTAAGTTGAATTTTTGTTGAAAAAAATAAAATAAAGATCAATTTTACCGAAAAACTTGTAATTTTTCTCGGAAAATAGACGAAAAATAGTTAAAATATGCATGAAACGCCCTCTGGCGGTAGTTATAGGTAAAAATAAAGATCAGAAATGAATTTCTCGACCCCAAAAACCCCCCATATACACATAAAAAAGATAATATAACGATGAATAAAAAAACGAATTTTGAATCAAAATGATGTTATAGGGAAAAAATCTTTTTTTGAAAAGTGGGAGACTCGAAAATCGAGATAGACCTATGGTTCCTTCGGCAAAGTTGCTTAGAATTGTCCATATAATCATCTTAGGGGGCAGGTCTAATCGACACAAAATTTGGCCCGCCCTAATATATATATATATATATATATATATATAGATATAGATATATGAATTTTTGCCCAAAGTGATTTTAATACTAATGTTCTTCTTCGAACATAAGTAACAAAACTTATTTTCGAAGAAATTGTCTTTGAGTGACAAAAAAATGCGGGAAGACGTAATACACTTTTTTGTACAACCATTCCTTGTCCCAAGCAATAAAACTCAACTATAACACAAATGATGAAAATGTTCAGTGCTGGCAACACTTTCCCAACAAGCTCATACTTAAATCAATTTATTTTTTGAATTTCGTTCTCATCGGAGGATTTAATCGAAAGTTTCAGTGGTTAAGCATAGTACTGAGTTCGATTTCACGTGAAATTTTCATACAAAATTTCACGTGAAATCGGTTTCGGCGAAAATTTAGCTTGAAAATAAGCAATTGTGGTACTCTGTTCTTAGCATGAAAAGTTGCTCCGAAGTTGCTTTAGCTTTGAAAGTATAGATGGTATTGACTAATGTCTCCAATCATTTCACGCCAATTTAGTTTGTGCAGTTCATTCTTTCTAGCTAAAAAGTGACATTTGGTGTTTCAATTTGAAAATGGAGCAGTGCAAATGTCTTTCCAATAAGAAAATCGATCGAAAAGTGAAATTCTTGACATTTTGCCCGCCAGAAATGAGCAGTGCTTTTCAACATTGCCAAAATTTTCGCTAAAAAGAAAGACCAGATAATGGAGACATGTCAAAATTTAACTTCACGATTAGCTCAGTACCAGCCTTTAAACGTTGCTTGAGGCTGCCATCTAAAAAATGTTCAAAAGTTGGAAAATT
>OZ022263.1:125995145-126012645 GCA_963978885.1 Nemotelus pantherinus
GTGCATAATTGAAAAACAATGAGAATGTTGTACCATTCTTTACAAGCGCTTATGTCGAAATAATTGGTAGCATAATCGTTAAAATAAATTCAAGGTTTTCATCCTTAAAAAAATTCAGATTTTTAAATCTTTTCAATTCTTCGAAGGTTGGGCACTTTCAAAATTATTATATTTCTAGTTCTAGGAATGTAATTATTTTACTGATAAATATTGATATGGTCTCTTATTGTGTGAAGGACTGTGAACTTTTGTTTTCATAAGAATACATAATGTCTACTCTCAGGTCCCCGTTAGTAATTCCTGGGTACAGGGGTTCTATTACACGTAACGAATTTGTAAATTGTCACGCCACGCTACTGGAAAAAAGCAATAGATTAGTACGCGAAACTTTCAAATAACTAAGTGACATAGCAATCGACACATGCAACAAGATTTCCGGCTATACATTTAACACGATTCATGACTACTGTCTACGTTGCCATACCAACGATTCGCAAACACCACAAAACGATACTCAGCACTTAAAACGCAAAGATACCTAGGATACTGTAAATGGTTCACATAGTGATGCCTAGCACAAATATGATCGCGACCGAGCTGACGATTAAATAGGCGGCCCAGATAGGGGGTCGGATATTGTCCATATCTAATGAAGTACACCTAGATCAGCGCACGAACACGCGGGGCAACGCGCAATTGTAATCGCTCGTCTCGGCGGCTCCTGACCAGGGTCAACATCTGACCCAGACATGACGAGCATGGTATGTACGCAATGAACTTGTATCGCATATAAGCGATTCAGCAATTAGAATGATTAATACAACTCGAATGGCATTCGAATAGGATCGAAAGAATGAACTGAGCCCAGCTATTCAACCAAAAACTATTGCGAACTGACGAAAGAAATCACACTCACTACCGTCGGTAAATCGTTACCCCGAATGAAGCTGGATGAACGGATGAAGGAGGCGTAGCACTTAAGATCGGAAGATATGTATCTTCCCTGTGGAACTGCACGAAAACATTGAAAGGTTGTCTTACCTGAGGAGTAGGTTTGCAGACACAAAGATGAAAAACAACACATCCGACACTAAACCAATTCGCGATTTGACAGTCCAAAATGTCACGGGCTGTAATCAGACAGCTGACGGATTAGAAAGAAGGGAAATCGAGTTGTCCCAAATGGGTGGAACGCAAGGTGAAAATGGGGAACTTGACGCGTGTGGAACAGTGACGGGGTAAACAAACTAAGCGGACCAGGGAAGTCCCGATAGTTTTTGAAAATTTACGCTACGACCTGTGAAAGTAAAAGTCTTTCCTTTTTTGCTGTTGAGTGCTGGGTAAGGACTTAAACGTGAGGCGAGAAATCAGGGGAAAAAACTATATTGGGATTTTCTTTACATGTCGGCGAGGAGGATCCGACGCCAGCGAACTGATCATCTGTAAGGCGGCGACACATTCTGAAGAAAATATAAAGCTGCGGCGAAAAGATAATTTTGGGAATGAATCGAGAAGAAAAATTACGGGAAAGGAGCGATTTCGAGTGGCAGCGACGAAGCCATCAGGGCCCCCAGCGAGGGATTTAAGGCAGGTTTAATTAGTTTATGTTTTATTTTTGGAAATATCTTGACTGAATTAAATAGTTTATAAGTAGTTCGCGGCTGCGTATCGTTAAGTTTGCACATAGGTTTTTTTTTCGACTTAGGTTTTTTTTTTGAATTTCGATTAAAACTTACAAAAGTGTTGTAATGATCATGAGAGGAATGTCTTTCTTTTAAACTAATGAATTAGTTCCGTCGGTAAAAAGCGATAGATTCGCAGAGGTAAAGTAGAAGCTCGTCACTCATTTTTCGCTTTGGAGCGACGGTGTCTTAGTAGGTTCGGGTAAATTAAAGCGAGTGGCACTCAACCCACCCTTTTCTCCGAGAGCAGAGGCACCCGAAGCTACTGCCCTAGCATCCCAGTCGAGGGTGAAGGGTTTGCGATACGGATTCATCCTGTAACGGTAACAATATCTCAATAAGTCCATTGTTGCTCTCGCTGTATGTATATATAATCAAAAAAAGTCTAGCGCATCAGAGCCACTAGAAAACTGAATTTCGAAGAAATTGTTTTTGAATGACCAACAAATTTGGCAAGACGTTATACATTTTTTGTAGTATCATAATTTCAGCGATTAAACGTTGCTTAAGGCTGCCGTCCAAAAAATTTTCAAAAGTCGGAAAACTCAAGGAATCGATTGCTTATTTTTATTGCAAATGCTTTACTCATGAGCATGTAATTTGAAGCATCTGTTGGTGCAATATTCACGAAAGTGTCCGCCGCTGGTTACCGTCTGTTAGCAGCAAAGCAAAATACTCGTCTATACCAAATCTGCTTCACGTTAAGTTAAACCCACCTTGTGAATTTCGTTTCAAATGAATCACTGCGCTGGAAGTTAAACGGGTGAAAAGAAGTTTAGAGTAACCACCATCAACACTTTTCAAATGTTTGAAACGTTAATATTTGTTGTTGATAATTCTGCTCCCAAAAGCGCCAATACCAGTCGGCTGCCTTACCTTTCAAGAGCAGACGGAAATCAGTTGCCAAAATAATCGATGGAACGCAATAATCTTCCGCCAAAGACAGCATGCGAAACATAAACTGTCGTGCGGTTAAACCCGAAGTAGACCCATCAAATATAATATTCCATTTTGACAAAGGTAATTTGACAGATGACTGAGAACTTGCTTCTATTTGATCCCGAAAGGTTACCCTTGCCTCATTACTGCCAGAAGTAGTTGGTCGATTTGACCGATCCTGAAGGTAGCTAGGATCCTCCTCTCGTGTGCTCCGTCTTCTCCTTGCCTCGGTCTCTGACAAATGGGAATCCGATTGCCTTGGGAAGGAATTATTTAATATATTTAATATATTAAGGGGTAACACCACAGTAACCGGTCCAAAAAATCCAATTTTTTTATAGCTTTGTTTTTTTATATAGGCAAGCATCAACACGGATAGCCAAATGTATGGTGCAGGCATCGCTGATTAAGGAGAGATATGCACCTAGAATGGTCGGCAAAATCGATTTATTTTTTATTGCATTTTCGTGAAGGTACAGGTCTCAAAAATATCTGGTGAAAACACCAAGTTAATATTTCTATAAATAAGCTAGTTACAGCCAATATAATCAAACGTGTTTTACGAAGTATGATACGATAGTTAATAACATTCATTAGGCTGCTTCAAGTATTGTTCAATTGGTGTTAAAACAAGCTGTAAAAGAAGTACAACGGGAAATAAAAACAAAATTCGAGTGCTGGTATAACCAAACTAACCGTTTTTGGAGATAGTACGGGGCGAAAACGTGGTTTTACCTCATTGTAGGGAGTTGAGGTTCTCATTGGACAGTTTACAGGAAAAGTTGTTGATATTCTTGTAAAATCTTCTTATTGTGCTAAATGTTACTATTGGAATAAACTCGAAAATACTGAGCAATATGAGGAATGGAAATCGAATCACGATGGAAATTGCCAGGCCAATCATGATGGATCGGCAGGTAAAATGGAAGCAAACGCCATGAAAGAATTGTTTTCACAATCTGCCGAAAAGTACAGAGTTATGCACACTAATTATTAACCGGGGATGGTGACTCTAAGACGAACACGGGATTAGTGAATGCGAAACCGTGTGGTAACGAGATTGAAATTACAAAAATAAGAATGAGTGGGTCACGTTCAAAAGCGATTGGGAACCCGTCTTCGCGAATGAAAGAAAAAAGTCCTGGAATCAGCAGCAGAAACAAATTGAGGGCAAAGTTTATAGATATACTGAACATTTACTATGGCTTAGCTATTCGCAGAAACTGTGCCTCCAAGGATGAAATGAAAAAAGCGATAGGGCAACATTTTAGCATTGCGGCTCAACAGACAGCAAGCCTCAACAACATCTCTGTCCCGAAGGCCCCGAATCGTGGTGCCAGTTGCAACGAGCAAAGGCTAAAGGAGAACTGGAAAATGTTCGTCACAATTATTGAGCATTGCCGAAAATGGTGTTAGATGTCATCAAACCAGTAAACGAAGACCTCAGCAATGAAAAATTGTTGGAACGCTGTATTGGTCGATATACCCAAAATTGCAACCAACTTATTTGGACAATAGCCCCAAAAACGATAAACAGCGGGGCCGAACTACAAGCGCAAGAACAGACGAAAGAAGGTTGAATACGGCGTCGGCAAGACAATTTAGAAGCCATGAATATTGCGTAAACAGTAAAAGACTTACACTATGGGCCTGGTATCGATGATTCCAAGTTAGTTAACAAATTTAATGATTTATTCAGGATTTTTTTTTTCGTTACTTAGTTTTTGTTTTATAGCCAAAATAATATCTAATTTTTGGTCAAAAAATCACTATTCATGTTCAAACGTCCACCATTTTGTCATTAATCGATATTTTCAAAATCGGCTATGACACGAACTAGATTATAGTACCTTATTTAATAATCTTTTTCCATTTTTTTCTTCAGATGATTTTTGAACAAATGCCAGTGGGTACCGTTGACGCTGTTTTTTTACAGCGCTCCAAGGATCATACAATATCCTTGTATATTTTTTATATTTGTAAATAAAAATGTATACTTTTAGATAATTAAACTCCCAATCCGATATTTCAAATAGTTTTCCTTAAAAAAATGCACAAAAATGACCGTTTTATCCGGCTCCTAGGTGTATATCTCCCCTTAAAGGTACATATAACATTTTTATGATTTAAATGCGTTTTTCTCAAAACTACTTTTTTCGACTTGAGCGCGATCATAACTCGAAAACTATTGCTCCGATCAGTCTCAAATTTTTTTTTGTAGCTTTGTAAATGCAATATCTTGAACATCACGTAGCCGTTTTTTGATTGGATGTAAACATTTTTTTTAAAAACAATTATAAACAATTACAAACAATTATATATAATTATAAAAAATTCAAAAGTGCGCCATTTCTACAAAAATCAGTTTAAATAAAAATGCCTACGTGATTCTATAGCTGATTGTATGTGAATAATGAGCTTTGTTTCCTTTTTGATCCAGGTCTCATCATTTGCGCTAAATCTTTTCGCCGGTTTATCAATTAAAAAAAGGCTAATTTGAAGATCGGCGCTAGCGCCGCTATTTTGTATGAAAATGATAATAAACAATTTTGTTCTCATACTCCAATGTGTGTTCAATAAAGCCCTTTAACGGAAATTCCCTACTACCGTTCCAGGTTTCCAAAAAAATTTTTCAAAAAAAGCCTTATTTTTCGACCGTTACTGTGGTGTTACCCCTTAAAGAAATTGTAACGCTGAAAAGGAGAACATTTAATCTTTACCTGGAAGTTGAGGTCAACATCAAGCAGTTGAGGAGGGTGATGAGGATCGGGTTGCACATATGCAAAGTAGAAGGAGAGAGAAAAAGGGAGTCTAAGGGAACGCTAGTAAGGTCTAAATCGAGGATTCTGTTATTAGTGTTACGAAGGTGGTCAATTTGGGAACAAGAACAAAGTGAAAGAAAGGAAGAAGTCGCAACAGAGGCTTTTGGTGTCCCACTCCACAGTGGGCATGTTAAAGTCGCATAAAATTAGGAGAGGGTTGAAGGAAATCGAGAGAGGATGAAGTTTAAAAGCTCAGCGTAAAAACGTTCCTATGCAGTGACAGACAAGTTACAGGGGATATAAACACAACAGACCAGTTTGTCGGAAGATGGGGAAGGATAGCACGTACAACAATACAATCAACAGGAAGAGAAGGAATAAACTCAGCACAGATTGTTCCACCAAGAGTGTTATAGATAGCAATTAAGACGCCTCTGCCATCGGCTTTGCAAGAAACAACCTGATCACGATCGCTCCGGAAAACGGTATGACATGGAAGGAATTCTCTGTTCAGAATATTATCATTAAGCCATGTTTCTGTAAAACAGATAATGTGGTGAAAGTCTAAAGTAGACGCGAGCAGAACTTCCTTAAGTTTGATCCTCAGGCCAAGGACATTCTGGTAAAATATACAAAGTGAAGTAGATCTACTAGTTAGGCGTGGAAAACTCGTTTGGCGGTGTTCTGAAAATTTTTCCGTTGGCGTGGTGAGTTTAACACATTACAAGATGCTAGACGAAAAACCATGCCTAGACGTGATGAAGTTCGTAATATCCTCTGCAGAAACTCCATAAGTTAACCAACTGACAAAAATTTGGAGAGGAAGCAATGCTACAGGTAGTGGCAGAGCATCGCACAGTGTAACAATCTGGTTATCAGGAACAGTGACAGAGCCAGACTTATCATCCAACGCACCTGGATGTTGGGCGCATGTATATTAACGACACGATGCGGCGATTATCGCTTACGTTGAGTCTGAGGCTTGGAAAGAGGTTTAGGCTGAGCCAGTATACTCGGTGAATTATCTTGTTGAAGATCCACATGTGGCGTCACCTCCGCAGAAGTATACACAGGCAGAGCTTGATTGATAGACTGCTGCAGCTGGGCCTGAGTTGAATTATGCTGCTTCTGACTTCGAGTGCAGATTCCAGCTGGTAGAGAAGGCGCAGGACAAACAGGTGAGGCAGGAGGTAAGATCGCATCATAGATGGCCAGCGCATTTTGCGTCGCAGAAGTAGATGGATGCTCAGTCAATGCAAATTTTAGGAGTTTTTTGGTCCCATTGCAGGAATCCTCAAGCTACTTATTTAACACGTTGAAAGAGACCTCAAGCGCAGTAAAATTCCGTAAATTGACACAAAATCCATCAACGTAAGTAAGAATCGAATGTTTCCGGCATTTTTCACAGTAGTAAAGTATACACGAATCCGCGCGACTGATGCAGTCCTTCATGAGTGCAGTGAGACCTGCAGACTTCGCGTGAAAAGATAAGCCGCAAAATCCGAAACAAGTAATGGGTGGTGTTTTTTTCGGCTTTGTCACAACAGGAGTTAGCGGAGCAAAGAGTCATGGTCAATGATAATATTGCAGGAAAAAAAGAGAACATAATAAGAATAGTTAAATTTAAGTGTGTAAAAGAAATCAATTAAAATTCAATTAAAAATCGAAAACCAGCAATAAAATGTAAAAGCGATAGCACTTCGCAAGCAGGATGCACAATAATGGTAGCACTCCGACAAAAGTAAGGTGAGTGTCCAGACTCCAAACCACGGTTTAAAAGTACAACACTAGCGAGCCAGTAAGAAAATGCAATGAAGTATGGACCGAGTGATCACTATAAGTTTAGAAATTCTAAAGTTTTGGAAGCGGAGGTAAGTGTCCTTTCTAGTTTTTGCAAGCATAGTTTCACACTACTTCAAATTATTGATCAAGCTGTAGAAATCACCAAAGATCACAAGGTGAGGATTGGGGCGCGGATATTGTCAGGAAACTGTCTAGTCTAAATGACACACAAGCCGAACGTTCATATGAGCATAGATTCGCACCAACAATAACTTGAAAAGCGCGTCAGATTGGTATATAGTAAATAGCAACTCAAAGGTTATTTCCTTGAAAATCAGTTTTCTAGCGGTTCTGATGCGCTAGACTTTTTATGAATTTGACTTACAATCTATGCATATATATAGAAAATTTATGAGCTTGAGACGAAAAAAATCTATGAATTGACCTCCAAAAACCAAGCTTCTTTATACTGTTTAATTTGAACACGATACAAGACAGCGTGGTATTTGATTGAAAACATTATTTTATAACTTTGAAATTACCGACTAAAAATGACTTTGATCAAAGTAATCACATCGATATTAGCATGATATTTGATTGACACTATTTAGTAACAGTAAAGTTACCGACTAAAAATCAATTTGATCAAAATAATCATATCGATATTAGCTTATACATATATCTATTACGGGCTTGCTTATGTACATTACTGCATTTTTAAATTTGAACATCTCATTCAAAACAGTTACTGGAATACTATGAACATTTATTTGATAATTTTTTGAGCCATACCGTTTCCTGGTCAGTAGTAATGGTTGAAGTGCTGTTAGCATCAGGATTAGTGATATCGCCATTCAAATCATTATTATCCACACTGATTGTGGTACGGTAAGTAGAATTAACTTTAGGCTTATTCACAAGTTTGTCGTTAAATTCAATGCTAGATTCACTATTAATCGCAGCTTGATTATCAATGGGTTCACTGAAACAGTTACTTATATTATTTTTAATTTGTCCATTATCTTTATTTGTTTCCGTTGACGAATATTCTGGTTGCATTGTCATTGAGTTAACGGTAGTGATTATTCTGTTGTAGCCCGTCGTTCGGTAGAATTCACTGAATGGATCGAAAAGCATTCGTGGATCGATATCAGTTACCTCGAGGTAATAATCACGAGCCGGTAATATTGTTCTGTTTGGATATTTCCGCACTATCGTTCGATTTGATAATATTCCATAGACCCCAATGGTACGATCAGCTGTTGGACTTCGAGTTGTTGGATATTTCCGAACAACAGTGTTATTTGGAAGGATTCCATATATAACATAATTGGCGCCGGGAAGACGTTTGGTTGTTGGGCTGGTCTTTCCAAAACATTGGATAGGAATGCGTTTTTCGATTCGCGGTCTGTATGAGCTCGTTGTAACTGGCGACTCATTGGTAAAAACACGTTGTGTTTTATTCTCTGTAGTTGGGACTAAGGGTGATGCGGATTGTTTTGTTGTTGAAATTTTTGGCAGGGGAGTAGATGGTGAAGTAAGATTCACATTGGTTAAGTCAGATTTTTCAGTTGACAAAGTGTTTTGTGTTTGTGTATTGTTGATTACAGTGGTGCTATTTACAATAAGTGTATTACCTATGTAACCTGGAGTTGTTTCGAATCTCGGTGTAATCATTTGTGTTGTGACTGGTGTTCTTCCAGGATTCACATCAAATCTGTTGAGTTCTTTATAATCATTAGTGGTTGTATGATCCGAACCGAAAGCTGTTGGTGTTTTGAAGCTAAATAAAGCATCATTGTTCGAAAATACTGTACTAACAGCTGTATCAGGTTTTAGTGTCAACATATCATCAACATTCAAATTTGAGTCTGTAATATTAAAAAATGCTACATTAGGTGTTGTGCCAATGAAGCTATTTAGATTAGCCGTTTTCGATATTGGTGAAAAATCTTTGAATGATCTATCATGAACCACTTGTGGATATTTTGGTTCGTTTTTAATTTCATTACTCTTGAGAATAGAACTTATTTCAATTGAAAGCACATTGACTAGACTCGACGAACCATCTGACTTTGTTTGGATACTTGTTGGTTTGTGGTTGAATATGTCGATCAGCTTCGTTAGTGATTCGTCATTATTTTCAACAGGATCCTCAAAGTCACTAGCTGTTGCAGCATCTTCGCTAGTGCTAGTATAATCTGTGAACAGTTCAATTTTTTCTAAAGTCGTCGTCAATCCAGTCGTTGCTGAAGCATTTTCATTAGTAAATTCAGTCTGGTTTATGATCTGAGTTGACGTAGGATAGACAGGGTGGAAATTCATAAAAGGTTCGCTCGAGTAGTCTATGTTTTTTGGTCTAATACTTAATAAATCGACAAGAGTTATGGTTGGCGCAGTTAAAGAATTTCCAGTAGTTATTTCACTGATTGTATTTGTTTCTGTAGTGTCGACCCAATTTATCGTTGAACTGTCCGTGTATGTTGATAAATCATTAATGTCACTGTCGTTGTTGGTCATGTCAATATCATCTATTTGTTGTGCGGAAATACTTAAGAAATCTTCAGTTGAAATACTAACTTCTGCTATGGAATTACTACTAGGTGTTATTGGTGAATTCAAATTAAACGGTAACGGCAAACTAATGGGTAAGTTAGTTGGTAACGGTACTGTGACATTTACTGTGTCTGTTAGTTCTTCATGTATCATTAGGTTAGTATTAGGATCATGCATTCTATTTTTAGCATCAGATTGAATTGGTGTTTCGGTTAAGATGACAAATCGTGAAAAATCTGACGGTTGAGAGATGTCTGATGGTGATATAGTGTGAATTGGTATTGGATCAAGGGTGGAGATAGGATCAGGTGCAATAGATCTGGGTGGTTCAATAGGAATATTGAATGGTCGTGAAGATATTTGAAGATCATGTCCATAGACGTAAGAGCTATTTGCTTGATTAGTAGCAGAACAATCGTTACTCTCTTGGTTTTTTGTTCCATTCAAATTATTTACAGAGCTTGACTCGGCACTGGTCACCGCAGTTTCCTCAAGGAACGAGTCGTAGTTAGTAGAAGCAATTTGATTTGATACCTGAGCATTGATAAAATCAAGCGGCGATTGTGTTGTAGTAGTTGTAGTAGTGGTGGTTGTTGTTGTAGTTGTTGTTGTAGTAGTTGTTGTTGTTGATGATGTTGCTGATGATGCGTTTGCTGCATTTGCATCTGATTTTGCTTGAGCTTTCGTATCAATAGTCTCAGTTGTTTGTGATAAGATATTGGCTAGTGCACTAAATATTGATACAGTTACTGACGGTGAATAATTTGACGTTTCGACGTTTATTTCATTTCTCATTAATGCATCGGGAACTGGATCCAAATGATTATAAGATACGATATTTTCATTATATTGCCTGAATGGCGAAGTAAGTCGTCCGGTTCTTATATCCTGTAAAAAAAAGTATTAGATTTTGCAAATGTATATATAGTGAAAAAAATCAAAGGAGTGAAGCAATGAAAGTAATTGAACGAGGATAAACTAAGGAGAAAACCAAACATCAGCACTATTTTTTTGACTTTGTATTTGCTATTTTAGTAAGCATAATTTATGGATATAAAATGTAAAATTATAAGATTTAAATGATTTTTGGAAAGGCAACAAATTGTGTTTTTTTATTATTATTAAGAAGGTTATAGAAAGCGTCTAAGTAAATACGCCATAGTGAACAAATGTGGTTACTTTTTTTTTACTTGTTTTACTTTTTATTTCTTTTTTAACAACGTAAGCTATTTACCTCTAACTTCAAAAATTATGGTTTGGGCCTCCTTTCAAACTCAGTTTTTTGAACACCTATGGGCAACCGTTTTCTACTTTTTTCGTGTTCGAAAAATTGCTTACTTTTACTAATGTTCGAAGAACATTATATATATATATATATATATATATATATATATATATATATATATATATATATATATATATATATATATATATATATATATATATATATATGTATAAATATGCACATATATATATATATATATATATATATATATATATATATATATATATATATATATATATATATATATATATATATATATTTATATATAAATATGCACATATATATATATATATATATATATATATATATATATATATATATATATATATATATATATATATATCATCATCAAAAAAATTCAGTGAATATTTCTCGGGACCGCACCACCTAATATTTATTATCTTTAACCCTCTGGCGCCGGTGGCCATTTAAGTGATATTTTTAATATACCTATTATTCCGTCCACAAATAGTTTTTGCAAAAATCAAGTGAATGAAATGAGTTTCGAGCGTGTTTTAAATGTGAATCGGGTAACGCTTTGGAATTTTTTAACCCCATGTGAGCGCTAGGTGCCTAAAAAAAGATCGGGAAAATTTGGAAATTTTTAAATTACGATAACTTTTGACAAAGCTATTAGATTTTTATGTTGGCAACTCTATAGCTAGGGCAGGCGCTGAAAGTGAAAACCTTCAAATCATAGACTCTCCTGAAAAATTGTCGCTTTTTGGAAAAAAAAGCAGCTCATATACTATATATATTTCGTGCTTTGTCTGCATAGTCAAAGTAAAACGACATATAAGCCTTCCCCAATTTATTTATATTATGAGCATCAAAAACTTCTGTTAACGGGAACTCAAGACCCAGTAATCAGATACAGTTGAAAATAACAGAATGTATTGGTCTTAAGTAGGACCAGGTCAGATAGAAGCGATTTTCAAATTTGGGTGATTCTGTGCCAGTAGTGTCATCTTGAAAAATTACTAAGAAAAATAACTGTTTTTGGTCTTTTAACTTCTGATTCGGTCACGAAATTTTGACAAAATTCGCACAGTAGTTGAATCCTACTTTAAGCCACATTTGATAGAAGTTTTGCTGAAAAATTCGGTTGGAGCTGTCAGCTATGGTAATTTTAGTGTTTTAAATTTTGAAAATTTGCTCACGAAAATAAATTTCTTTGCCCTTCAGCTTCAAGTACAGTCGTGGAATCATAACGAAATTCATACGGCCAACTGAACTTGTTGTGGCCAATACTCAATCATAGGGCTGCCGGCTATGGTTGCTTTTGTATTTTTTTTTGCATATCTTTAGTAAGCGATTTTATCATAAAATTTTGAAACCATAGTGATCTTGTAGGGAAAATAAACAACAAATATTACGATCTAGAAACTTTGAAAACGTTTACGGGTGGTTACCTTAAATTTTTTTTTATCCCTATAACTTCTAATGCAGTTATCGAATCAATACGAAAATCGCAGAGTAGGTTGACTTCAACGTGAGGTAATTGCGACACATTTTTGGTTTCGGTACTAGCAAAGGGTTGACAGCACGAGGCTTTGTTTTTATATTTTCGTACCAATAAATGCTTACATAAACATTTGCAATGAAAATAAGTAAACAATGATAGCGTTTACAGCAGACGTTTAGTCCGCGGACTACACACCAAATTTCACCGAAATTATATAGTCCACCTGCTATAAACACTCAGTACCCCACCCAAGCGATAGGTCAGTTCACGATATCAAGTGACATGTATCCTAGCCATTCTTGAAAAATCAATTCTGTTATCAAATTTTCATTCCTATATCTCATGCATTCATTAAGGCATACTGAAAATTTCAGCTCGATCGGATGAGCAAATCGAAAAACGCCACAGAATCGAGTCGGTGGGTCATTTCTCTCGTCTACCGAAACCGAGAGCTGGCACACACTGCGGTGTGTGTCAAAGCACAGCTAAACTGACTCAGTATTCCTCTCGGGAAACGCTTCGCTAGAACCGCCGTGTGTGTCATTGGCCTTATTAAAACGGTTATTTCACATCTTACAATCAGCCCGATATGTCAAGCCCAGCAACAGGTAAAGTTTGAATTGATTGGGTAAGCTATTGCACTCAGGATACATAGCGTTAAGCTGAACACACAGCGAATAATTGTAAAAGCTCGCTGGATCGATCGAAGCTGTGGAGAAGAAGGTCATATTGCCAAAGATTGCATGAAGATCCCAAATTGTCTCCTTTAAGGGCAAACTAAACGCTGCGGCAACAAGCACATAGCACGTAGCTCCAAATGTCAGGTTTTAAGAAGGTAGTGAGCTTCAGGTAGACATGGAGATCGTACAAGTCAACTTCAATCACTATCGATCAGTGCAGGACTTGCTCCCATAACCAGTTAACGAATTTATCATAGTATCCATAGTTGCAGCGGAGCTAGCTGTGGGTGCGCGAAAATCTAGCGCTGCAGAAAGTAATGTAACAATCAAGTTACCAATACACAGGCGTTAGAATAGATGTCATCAATGCATGATCGAGTATTAAGGCCAAAAGGATGGCTGAAATAGTAAACGAAGAAAAATTTCTCAAAATGGACCTACCTGCTTCGAAGAAGCAATTCAGCAAATATGCAATACTTTTATGCTACGGCGATCTCTTGTCAACACTAAGGATGCTAGTAATTATATAAATAAATAAATAAAAATAGTGAAAATCACAGAGCTCTGAACGTGTCAAGTATTTCAAAATAACGTGCCCGAAATGCCCCCAGCAAATCGGAACAACGCTATTTCACAGCATCACTGAGATGGTTTGCCTCAATACAGATCGATATTAACATTTTTTTTCTAGCCAATGCTAAAACTCTTTGGTGATAAGTTTACAACGATGAACTTTAAGGAGTAATAGGGAAACGAAGTATGATCTGACGCCGTTTCTAAAGAAACACGTTGAGTACTATGAAAAATCAGCAAATACGGAGCACGTGATGTTCAATTGGCCTTCATTTGTAGCCTGCAGAGAACGTTTAGATACGAAACGTAGCACAAGGACATAAACAAAAAGTATTGGGCCAATACATTGAAATCATAGCCTGCGTGGATTGCCGTTGAAGAAGCAGTGAAGAGTTTACGTCAAAAACGGTGCAACGCGGAACGAAACAGGAAAAAGCAAGGATAGCAAAAAGCAGTTAAAACCTTCTTGATCTCTTTGGCGCCGGGGGCTATTTTAGTGATATATAAGATATTCCTATTATTCATCGGAGCCATACTATAAAACTCGGTTCCGAAAATAGTCAGCGATTAACTCCGTCAGGTAGTAAGGAACTTTCAGCTTGAGTAACTTAGTTATTATTCGGTTCCAATTTGGCGAGTTGAACGCGTTTTTGATGTCGAGCGTGATAAGAGCACAGTAGTTTCGGGATGCTCTACGCGCTTCAAGCGCGGGCTTGGCTAGCTCGATTATCACACTGATAGCGTCAACCGTCGAACGTGCTTTGCGAAAACCGTATTGGCGATCAGATAGTCCTCCATTGTCTTCCACCACCGGTAGAAGCCTGTTTTAGATGATCCGCTCCAGTGTTTTGCCTAGGACGTCCAGCAAGCAGATAGGGCGATAAGATGCCGGTTCTCCAACTGGTTTGTTTGGTTTTGGCAACAACACTAGCTTCTGCCTCTTCCAACATGCTGGGAAAGTTTGTTCATTCAGGCATGTGTTGAAGACACTTACAAACATTTTCGGCCTCGATTTGATGGCTATCTTAAGCCACTTGTTTGTGATTCCATCCAGCCCAGGCGCCTTTTTGTCCTTTAGTCCCTTGCACACCTCCGAAAGTTCTGCTTCGGTGACCGGGTGCACATCCTCCGCCGCATCCCTGCTTCAGGTACGATGACACCATCCTGATGATGAGGAAACACCTCCCCATGGGTCGATACTTGCCTCTTCACACAGCTTTTTGAAGCAAGCCTTCTTGCTGTTTCGAATAGCCAGTTGCAATTTTTTCCGCGCCTCCTGGTATGATCGCTGCAGCTCCTCATGATTGGGCTGATTTACACCACGTTGGCACTGTCTTCTAGCTTTCAGACATAGCGCCCGGAGCTTCGCTAGTTCATCGGACCACCAGTAATTTGGTTTCCTATACGGTAACTGTTTTCGCCGTGGCATCGAGGCATCACATGCGCGCGATATCAATTCCACAACCTGTGCAGCCTTTTCCTCCGCGGTTCCTCGAGGCATTTCAGCTTGTCGTAGTGTTTCTACGAAGGCTCCTTCATCGAATTTCCGGGCTGACCAGCCCTTGCTGACTCTTTCATTGGCTAGTTGTTGTGATCGACAGCCCAACTTGTAGCGGGTCTCAAACATAATAGCTTGATGATCGCTATGGGTGTAATGCTCAGACACGCACCATGTTATGTCTCTCGCCACCCTCGTACTAGCATATGTCAGGTCGATTACAGAGCTCATCCCTCTGCTACGGAAAGTAGGTACATTTCCGGAGTTGAACAGAACCACGTCCAGCTGGGAGAATTATTCCATAAGACTGCGGCCTCGTACATTCGTTTCCCTACTGCCCCATTCCGTGGACCACGCATTAAAGTCGCCGGCTATGACGTTTGGAGTGTGCTGTTTGGCATCCATAACCAACCTATCTAGAAAGTGGGAAAACTCATCCTTCGTCGATTTTGGGGAGATGTAACAACTGTACACATAACAGCCGCCTATTTTAGCCCAAACGAAACCGTCTACGCTCTCTTTCATGGCTTCTCCAAATGGGATATTTCCGCAAGCCCATATTGCCGCTCTGTTGGATTTGTCAGCAACCCAGGAGCCCTTGTTCGGTCTCCTATATTGCTCGCACAATATCGCTATATCGATTTTCATCTCGTAGACGTTTTGGGAGAGCAGATCTTGCGCTGCCACACAGTGTTTGAGATTCAACTGGATAAATCTCATTTTCTGTTGCTGAGAGCTCTTTTGAACACTGGACATCTAGCGCTGCCAGCAACATGATTTGTGTCGGCTCCCTTTGCCTGAGAGCAGAATCTACACTTTGGCTCTTTTACGCAATCACTTGCAAAATGGCCTTTTTCTCCGCAGCGTCGACACATTTCCGACCTATCTTGGTCACCTTTACATGCCCTAGCGAAGTGCCCATATTCCAGGCACTTGAAGCATCTTTTCAGCTGGATTTGCTCTCTGAGCCGACAAACGACCCAACCGATTCGTATCTTTCCAGCTGCAATCACCATTTTTGCTTGTGCTACTGGAATGCTCATCGTGGCCACCTGTGTTCCACCATGCGACTTCCTTAACGAAAGCACCGACTCTTCCTTCAGGCCATTCAGGTTGAAATATTCCTGGAAAGCTTTGCAGATGTCAGCTTTCGTTGTGATTTCATCCAGATCCCTGATGTCAATCTTCGTCATATCACATCTGGATGTGACTTCGGCTTTCCCGTTTAATGCCTCCTCCATTTGCTTTTGGAGTTTGAGCACTACATCTGGAACAGATGATCTCATTTGCAGCAGCAATTCGCCCTTCTGCGTTCTCCGGATGCGGGTCACCCTTTCGCCTACTTCCTTCAGACTCATGTCAGCCTTCATCTGGTGTAGGATGTCTGCATATGTCACGTCACCTTTCGTGGAAATAATCATGACGTCCGGACGATTTCTCTTTACAGGTGGCATCTTTTTTCCTTTCTTAGTCACCTTAATCCATGGGTCCTGGGCCTTTTCTTGCAAGCACTCCTTCTGCGCGGGGATTTTGGTTGGCGTCTTAATCATCTTCTTTTTGGGGATCTGTCCAAAGGTTTGTACTTCGGTTTCCGCTTCTCTAGATCGCTTCTGCATTTTGACCTCGGATGGTCCTGGAGATTCGCTACCTGCGTTGCTGTCCTTTGGTCTAAACCGGTCAGCATTTTCACGTGTAACTAATGTTGGTGTGACCTGCGTTACCACTTCCATTCGTCCAGGCTTGCGCCGTCCCCTTTCTACTCGAGCTTTATGATACGCCGCTTGGATGGCCCTAACCTGATCCTTAATCGCATGGTGCAGAATGGTTCGCGATTCCGTAAAATCTGCTAGGGCTTTAATCATTTCGCCTAGTTTGGCAAAGGCATCGAGTTTTTGCTCCGTTGGTGCTACAATCATTTGCTGCATCGTGCTTCTGGAGTCATCTGGAATTTCCCCTCGTTCAGTTGCTACTCTTGGTGGTGTTCGAGCCAGCAGCGATTTCCGAGTGAAAGGGTTTTCCATGCGTTGAAACGGATTCTCCATTTGCACACTGGTGTTTTGCCTTGTAGTATTGAGCGTTGAAGGAGCCAAGCTGCCCGCTTCTTTAACGTTAGGGTCCGCTGGCGACTCCCTTCCAGCTATGCTGGAAGATAGCCCGCCGGAAGTATATATATATATATATATATATATATATATATATATATATATATTTATATATATATATATATATATATATATATATATATATATATATATATATATATATATATATATATATT
>OZ022263.1:126017645-126050915 GCA_963978885.1 Nemotelus pantherinus
ACTTCTCCACACCAGTACCGCCATTACGTTCAGGATTACCTCCCAAACCTAGTTACTTTAATAACCAAAATTTGTCTAATTACCGTCCAAATGATAACACATATCCCAATCGTTTTTACTCAAACCCAGCGCCACTATTACCGCAATTCCAATCATTACCCAAGCCACCAAATCGCCCTGAGCCTATGGATGTAGACAGGTCCATTCACTCAGTGAATTTGAACTATCAAAACCGACCACAACCTAGACCACTCTACGCTCATAAAAGGGATAATCCGCGACCTATCGATCACGCTGCTAAACAACAACGTCTGTACTTCACGGAAGGATCTGAATTAGAGGCCTACATGCAAGAACAGCAAGATGCAATAGAAGCTGAAGACCAACACCATAGCCAAACGTTGGTAGAATACGTTCAACCTTCCAACTTGGAAAACGAACAACATACCCAATGGGAGCCCAAAGAGGTGGAAACTTCTGAATATACAGGAAACTCAGACTTTCAAGATATATATTTTTTAGGCTGACGAACTCTTCGCTCCCGTATTTCGAATATAGGACGAAGAGTGGAGATATCATGACATTCCTAATAGACACTGGTCCTAACAAGAACTACATTAAACCAAATTGTGTAAAATCATGCAATCCTAATGAAAAACCTTTCTTGGCCAATTCTGTTGGCGGCAGTATTACAATTACCCACCATGCTATGATCAACCTCTCCGGCGCTGACACTCCAACTCTGAAATTCTTCATTCTTCCCACATTAAAATCATTCCATGGTATACTAGGAAATGATAGTTGAAAAGAACTACGCGCCGTAATACATACTTCTGAAGAGTTATTAACCATTCTCGATTCTTTAAGAATTCCTATCAAACAGCAAGTATCTGAGGCTGTAAATACTATAGAAGTTCGCACTGATCACCTCTCTGAAGATCAGATGAGCAAACTCTTGAAGATTTTAAATAAATACACCAACCTTTTTAGTGAGCCAGATGAAAAACTCACATATACCACTGCGGTAGAAGGGGAGATCCGTACGAAATCAGATAGGCCGGTGTACTCAAAATCATACCCGTACCTTATGGCACTAAAAGCAATAGTAGATCAAGAAATTGACAAACTGCTCAGAGATGGTATAATCCGACCATCCAGGTCCCCATACAATGCGCCAGTATGGGTAGTACCGAAGAAGATGGACGCGTCGGGCAAAAGGAAATACCGACTCGTTATCGATTACCGCAAATTAAACGAGGACGCCATTGCCGATACTTACCCTATCCCCGATATAAATGAAATTCTTGCCAATCTTGGCAGAAAGAAATACTTTACGGTAATTGATCTAAAGAGTGGTTTCCATCAAATACCGATGAAACCCAGCGATATGGAAAAAACTACTTTTTCCGTCAATAATGGCAAGTACGAGTTTACTCGCCTTGCATTTGGTCTAAAAAACGGACCACCCACTTTCCAAAGAGCAGTCGACGATGTACTTAGGGAACATATCGGACACAGATGCCAGCCATACATAGATGATATCATTATTTACGGAGGAGATGAGAAAGATCTTTTACACAATATGGAGGTTGTCTTCAGTACACTGCAAAATGCTAACTTCAAAGTGCAAATGGACAAATGCGAGTT
Source organism: Nemotelus pantherinus (assembly GCA_963978885.1). Lineage (NCBI taxonomy): Eukaryota > Metazoa > Arthropoda > Insecta > Diptera > Stratiomyidae > Nemotelus > Nemotelus pantherinus. The sequence goes on from OZ022263.1 coordinate 126,019,293, forward strand.
CCTAAAGAAGGAGGTGGAATTCCTGGGATTCGTTGTTTCGGAGCAAGGTATTAAACCTAACCCACAAAAAGTCGCAGCCGTAGTAAATTTTCCCCCGCCTACCACGTTGAAGGAACTTCGATCTTTCCTAGGTACGGCAGGTTACTATAGACGTTTCATTCTGGTCTTCACAAAAATTGCAAACCCTCTAACCCTACTTCTAAGAGGGGAAGAAGGTAGAGTTTCTAAGCACCTGTTCAGTAAGGTAAAAATTCAACTAAACCCCGAAGCTTTAGAGGCTTTACAAAAGATAAAAAGATCCCTTAATTTACAAGACGTCATGCTAACATATCCTGATTTCACTAAAGACTTCGAGCTAACAACAGACGCTTCCCAAAATTCCCTTGGTGCAGTGTTGTCACAAGAAGGGAGACCAATCACTTTCTTTTCTCGAACGCTAAAGTCTCCTGAGCTCAACTATGCAACCAACGAAAAGGAGATCTTGGCCATAATTTGGCCACTGAAGTCTTTGCGAAATTTCCTTTACGGATCGCGGAGAGTAAAGATATTTACAGACCACCAACCCTTGACGTATGCCCTGAGCAATCGCAATACCAACACTAAAATGAAAAGGTGGAAGGCAATATTGGAAGAATACAACTACGAGCTCCAATACAAGCCAGGCAAATCCAACGTAGTAGCCGACGCCCTCTCCAGAAAACCGTTAAATTCAAATATAAATTCCATGACTGCAAGCTCCCATAGTGACGAAAGCTTGTCACACAACCTCATTGTGTCCGTCGACACACCAATCAATGCATTTAGGACCCAACTTTTGCTCAAAATAGGTACACAAACAAGCTATCGGCTGGAAAAACCATTCCCAAATTACCTCAGACACACTTTTACGGAGCCTCAATATAACAAAGAAAATCTGATTGGTATCTTCAAACGATATTAAAATCCAGAAGTGATAAACGGGATAAAAACTGACGAAAGAGTAATGGGAATAATACAAGAGATCTATCCTCTTTACTTTAAGCATTATCATATCAGGTTTACCCAGAAAGAAGTGCGGGATATTGGGAGTGAACAAGAGCAGGAAGAGATAATTCTCAACTGTCACCAAAGAGCACATAGGAATGCTAAGGAGAACATGCTCCAAATCTTAGAACATTCTTATTTCCCTAAGATAGCCTCTAAAATAAAGAAAATGATAAAGCAATGCTCTGTTTGCCGTGCGAGCAAGTACGACCGCCACCCTAACAAACCAGCCTTGCAGCCTACTCCTATTCCTGAGTTCCCAGGACACACATTACATATTGATATCTATTCCACTGAGGGTAAACTTGTCTTGACAGCGATCGATAAGTTCTCAAAGTTCACCCAAGCTCGAGTTCTAAAATCCAGGGCAATTGAAGACGTACGTGGTCCACTAAGACATATCCTATTTTTCTACGGAGTGCCAAAGTGGGTAGTTATAAATGGAGAGAAATCTCTCAACTCCGCATCTATCACCGACATGATGCAGGACCAACTGAGCATAAACTTCTACAAAACACCCGCATATAAAAGCGAGGTAAATGGTCAAGTGGAAAGATTTCACTCCACCTTAACCGAATTGATGAGATGCTTGAAGACCGATGCAACTCACAGATCGTTTGAGGAACTACTTGAAAGAGCAGTGTATGAGTATAACTGTAGCATTCACTCAGTGATAGGTGGGAAACCGATCGAGGTATTTTATGGTAGGATCGTGTCAACTGATTCTGAACAGTTGGAAAAATCACGAAGAGATAATGTAGAAAAGCTAAAGCAAAAGCAAGAAAAGGATATTAATTTTCACAATAAAACTAGGGATAGCATTAGAAGCATTAGAAACAAAAGTAGGCCAAGAAATTTACGTCAAGAATAATAAGCGGGTAGGATCAAAACTAACAGCAAGGTATAAAAGGGAGATAGTTAAAGAGAATAGACCTACGACGATACTAACTGGAACAGATCGAGTAATTCATAAAAGCGATATTAAAAGTTGATATTTTTTACAGATTGTTCATCAATAGTGACTACGCAGCCATTGATATAATTGACTACACCAACGCGCAAGTTGCTGTTATTAGCACAGGATCGGCAAGAGTACAAAATGGCAATCTAAGGCTTATTCACGTCTTCCAAATTGAATAATACCGGAAATTTTTAAATGAAACCTCTATCCAAATTCAGAATCACATCCCGAAGAATCACCCGTTCCATCCGTTTTTAGTGCATGAGTTATCACAGATCCAAAATTTAATTCAAAATATCGAAATTAAGAAAATGAAAGGATCTCTAAATTTTATCAGGTCTGCTGTGAAATGGATTGCTGGAAATCCTGATCACGATGACCTCGTTTTGCGCACCGAAAAAATAAATGATGTATTGGAAAATAACAACAAACAGATAGTAATAAACAGAGAATATCTTGATAGAATAAACAAAATAACGAACGTTACGAATAAAATTATGAATATAATAAAAAAAGATTCTGTGTTTGTGAACACATTAGCGTGACCACTTTTTAATGTAATAGAATCAATACGTTTAGCAAAGATAAACATAGTTAACTCAAATATATTATTACAACAAGAAATAAAAACTATAATAAATAGCTTCAAGACAAGCCATATTCCTTATGGAAACTTGGAAGAAGTAATTAAATTTGCTGATGTAAAAGTAGCTCAGAACCACACGCATATTTTTACTAATGTTCGAAGAAGAACATTAGTATTAAAATCACTTTGGCCAAAAATTCATATTTCTATATATATATTTATATATATATATATATATATATATATATATATATATATATATATATATATATATATATATATATATATATATATATATATATATATATATATATATATATACATATATATATATATATATATATATATATATATATATATATATATATATATATATATACATATATATATATATATATATATATATATATATACATATATATATATATATATATATATATATATATATATATATATATATATATATATATACATATATATATATATATATATATATATATATATATATATATATATATATATATATATATATATATATATATATATATATATATATATATATATATATATATATATATATATATATATATATATATATATATATATATATATATATATATATATATATATATATATATATATATATATATATATATATATATATATATATATATATATATATATATAATCAAAAAATGTAAGTGAAAAAATCTCAGGAACGCGCCATCCGATTGAGCTGAAATTTTCAATACACATTGGTGTATATGCAAAATAGTGCCAGGTCTCACAAAAAGTTAATAATCTTTAACCCTTTGGCGCCGGCGGTCATTTTAGTGATTTTTTAAATATACCTATTATTCCGTACACAAATAATTTTTGCAAAAATAAAGTTGACGACATAAATTTCGAACAAGTTTTACATGTGAATCAGATAACGTTTTGGAATTTTTTAACCCCATGTGTGCGCTGGGTGTATAAAAAGAGAACGGGAAAATTTGAAAATTTCTAAATTGTGATAACTTTGGACAAAGCTATTCAATCATTACGAAATTTTTAGGACGTGTTTGTTTTATTTAGTTGTAGATAAGTGTATGTTTAAATGAGCGTGCTGGCAACCCTGTAGCTAGGGCAGGCACTGAAAGTGAAAATCTCCAAATCGTCGTCTCTCTTGAAAAATTATCGTTTCTTTAAAAAAAGCCACTCATATGTAAATTTCGTGCTTTGTTTACATAATCAAAAAAAAAATTTGATATGGTATAACGGGCACGCCTGGTAACCCTTGCCCAAGTTACCCATATTTTTAGCATCAAAAACTTCTGTTCACGGAAACTCACGATCCGATGAGCAGAATGAATTGAAATTTGCAGAATGTATTGGTCTTAAATATGACCAGGTCTGATAGAAGTGATTTTGAAATGCAGGTGATTCTGTGCCAGTGGTGCCATCTTGAAAAATCACTAAAAAAGATAACTGCTTTTAGCCCTATAAGTTCTGATTGAATCGTTCGATTTTGACGAAATTCACACCGTAGCTGTACCTTACTACAAGTCACGTTTGGTAGAAATTTGGTCGAACAATTCGGTTGGAGCTGCCAGCTATGATAATTTTGGTGTCTTAAATTTGAAAAAATAAAAATTTGGAAGTGAAATTATTCAAACCATCGAATATCCTAAAAAATGTCCGTTTCTACAATAAAACCAATCTGTATACAAATCCTGTGCTCAATATACACAGTTAAAGTAAAACTTTGGAAATTTCATGTCGGACAAGAACGGTAGCCCTTTCTTAGTTAACCTATATTTTTAGCTTCAAAAACTTCTGTTCACGGGAACTCACGAATCAATAATCAGATAGAATTGAAATTTACAGAATGCATTGGACTTAAGTAGAACCAGGTCTGATAGAAGCAATTTTGAATTGTAGGCAACTCTGTTCCAGTGGTGCCATCTTGAAAAATTACAAAGAAAAAAAATGCTTTTTGCCCTATGAAATGTGAATAAGTTATCAGATTTCCATGAAATTGACACAGTAACTGCACCCTACTCTAAACTCTGTTTGATAGAAATTTGGTTGAAAAATTCGATTGGTGCTGCCAGCTATGGTAATTTTTGTGTCTTTGGTTTTGAAAATTCGCTCAGGAAAATAAAACTTTTTGCCCTATAACTTCCAGTGCAGTCATGAAATCAATACGAATTTCATACAACTAATGTAACATATTATAAACATTATTCAGGCCAAATTTGGTTGAAAAGCCATGATAGGGTTGCCAGCTATTGTTGGTTTTGTGTTTGTTTGAAATATCTTTATTAAGCGGTTTTATCGTAGAATTTTCAAATGGTTATGATATTGTAGTGACAATAAAATGCATATATTAAGCTTGCGATTATTTGAAAAAACTCGCTGCAGGTAACCCTAAATTTCCTTATACTCCTATAACTTCAAATGTAATATAACAACGTGAAGCAGATGTTATATATTCTTGGCTTTGATACGAAAGGTTGCCAGCACGAGTCGGTTGTGCTACATTTGTATCAATAAATGCTTGCAGTTAGTATTCATACCGGAAACATTTACAATGAAAATAAATAACCGATGTTTCAATTCCCAAAGTTCTGCAAATTTTTCGGATCGCAGCCCCAAACTCCAACTTCAGTTACAGTGCTGCAGCCACTGAGCATTTTCTTAATTGATATTATATGAGATGCTGCTTTCAAAATTTTGTGATATAAGCAACTGATAACGAATATAATTAACCCGTGTTTTGCTCTCATAAACGTTGAAATTCATGCCAGTGGTAATATCTGAAACCTTCTACCATATGAGTTATAATGCATTCTTGAGACAAAAGTAAAACGTGGCATTTGAAACAATTTGGCCGTAATAAGCAGCGCATGTGGTGGAATATGCACTCAAAAGCTGCACGATTCTTCTACTGTTCTTCGAACATTAGTGTTTCTAGCGGATCAGGTGCGCTAGAGTTTTTTATATTATAGATGTACCAACAACTTACGAAACAAATTATGAAAAATTACGACTGAAACCATTAAAGAAAAACAATACTTAATAAAATTGAATATCAATATGTCTTAAGACAAAAAGAAAATTATTTTGGAATATCTGGAAAATGTAAATCAATGAACGAACTGCATATTTGTAACAGGAATAGCCTTAAAAATATTTCGCAATCAACTTGTATTCCACACCTATTAACAAATAAGATAGCCATATGCACTAACACAAATGCCCATCATATTCCATCAGTAGAAGAAATAGCACCGGGACTCATCTTACTGAACGATTTCAAGGGAGAGGTCCTATTCGACAGCAAAGCACAACACCTTCAGGGGACACATTTAATCAAAATCAAGAACTCAACAGTTACCATTAACGGCCAAATGTACACGTCAACAGAAACAACTAACATTCAGTTGCTACCACCATTGCTTCAACTGGAGTCAGGAAGTAATAAGCTGGAAGAAGTATTATCCTTGGAAATGATGAAGGAGATCTATGTGAATAACACAAAGCAAATAAATCTTATAACATCAAAAAGATTGGTTAATCAATGGCTAAATGGTGGGCTTTTTGGATACGCAATCCTAGTAACATTTATCATACAGGTGAGAATTTATCTGCTACGAAGGAAATTTAAGGCAGTGCTAAAAATAAACGCAATACCCACCGGGATACCAGGAACAACGGTCCATACCACTGACCAGTCACAACCAAACATCGTCACGCTTGGTGCGCAATCAGATCCAAGACTTCACAGTATCGAGTGCCCAGCAATCATGAAACAAGGATACGGGAGTTTGTATAACGTCCCCTTTTTTTAGTTGCATGAGGACATCCAACTTAAGAGGAGAAGAGTTAACACTCAACATAACACCGGATACCACCCGACACCAACATGGAACCGTGTGACCCTCTTCCACGATCGCACGAGCAGCCAAATCAGCAGTTCATACAAAGACCATCCGCACCTGCTCGTATATCTGTCTGCTGCAGTTCACAAGAAATCCATTTCTGCTAATTTGATGACTGGGCGATCACGTGTAGTTACATAGGTAGCATTAGGTGTAGGTTAAGCTTTGTAGAATCAGTCCCATTGTAACTAGCAAGCAATTCGCATCCAATAAAATTATATTTTTTTAAAACATCTTAAAACGAATGTTTTAATTTATATATATATATATATATATATATATATATATATATATATATATATATATATATAGATATATATATATATATATATAGATATATATATATATATATAGATATATATATATATATATATATATATATATATATATATATATGTATATATATATATATATATATATATATTTATATATATATATATATATATATATATATATATATATATATATATATATATATATATATATATATATATATATATATATTTATATATATATAATATATATAAATATAGGTATATATGGAAATATGATTTTTTGGCCCGAATGATTTTAATACCAATGTTCTTGTTCGAACATTAGTAAAAACTGTTGTGATTAATATCATACGATATCCTTAAACTATTCGAATGATATTTGTATGACAAATGCATATTAGGTGCGTTTTTTTATGCATCCGGAGCATTGCAGGATAGCAGTTAGCATGCAAAACAACAACATCCAGAGTACGAACACTTCCCAATTAAGTAGAGCTCGTAATCGTGCATTGTGTGGAACGTATTTCAATAATTCATGTCAGCTGAGACAGTTGGTTGCAGTAATCAATTCCCCAATATTTCCCTGTTAATCTAGCAACCAGAGAACATTGAAACGCATGAATATGATTAAAAAATCAATGCTGTCAACATAATTCTCGTCCTATGGGTCGAAATATTTTTCGATTACGTTTTAAAAAGAAGTTCACATCATTCTAATTTTCTAAGTAGACATTTGTTATTTCGAAGTTTGAATTTTGAACTTTTATTTTTTTGAAATGTCTGAAAAACAAACTGCTGCAAACCAAGTAGGAGTGAAATAAACTCGTATGTTACTCCGGATCGTTTTTTATGCATGCAGAATACCGACTCCACTCTGGACGAAAAAAACGCAGCTATTATCCGTTTTCCATTATTACTATTTAGTATTTGCAAGTATATACTTCTGGCTACTTCCAGCTTCTCGGGCTTTTGTTCCCGAGTAGCTCATAAGTAGTTACACCCTTTCTGCCGCAAGGTAGCTGTTTAGTTGTCAATAGGTTGCTTTGGTTTTTCAAGGTTATATTGAATGTTTTGGTAGTTAGGAAATAAGAACAAGCCCTCATAATATGTAGAAAGTTCCAAGAAGTAATTTTCTGTTAGTTGTTTCTATATTGTATATTGAGTGTGGTAGTTTATACTCGTTATTTTCTCCCTTTATATTCAACTGTTTTACATTTGAAAACTGCATTCAATTGAAGAGGTTAGAATCTGCTCGTATGGACGAAGATGGCGTTCCGTTTGTTATCTGCGGGAGTACTTATTAGTAAAAATGGAGCACGACAAATATTAGTGCGTATATAACTTCTAACATTTAAAATAATGCATATGGTTAGTATAACTTCTAATATTTTCTAAGATCTAAAATACGGTTGAATATTCCGATTGGGCGGCACAGAAAATAAAGGTAAAATATTTTCTAAGCTTGGTTTTGCTAAGTAAAAAGTAGTTGCAATGGAGATAATTTCGTATAATGGCAGTGTCCTGCATAATTATCGACAATCTCTTAAGCTTTAATTCCATTGGTAGACTAAAGTCTCTTGTGTTTTGCCGATGGAATTTGCTCCGTTTTGAGATAGTATGATGGCCCTTACTGCTTTTGCGGCTTATGATATAGTTGTAGTTGGTCGTTATTGCTAATGCTGTGATACTTATAATTTGATGTTTCATCGAAAGCGAGGGATTAATAAGCCAATCCTTTCCAAAGTCATTATGCGAAAACGGTAATTATAAAAGTTAATTAAGTAATGTAGGAAACAAAATGAAAAAAAAGAGATCAATAGATTTCGATTGTCAATTATTGACGTTTAAATGCGTGTTTAGTGTGAACCAGAAAGCAAGTGAAGTGAATTTTGCTTCAGCGATGCGTAAAAACGAAACAAATTTTCTTTAATTTTTTGACTAATGTTTGGCTTTGAGAATAACCCAAGAAAAATATCACTTACCGCCTGAGTAGTAATAGACGGAATAGTTGGAATATAGGCCAGCTTATTCTTTGGTGACCGAAGTGATGAACGTAGAGTATCAGCTCGGAAACGAGGGCTATACTTATGAGCAGCTACATCAACCTGAAACACAAAACTGTTTCTTTTAACAAAACTTGTAAATCAAATATCGAAACTAACCTCAAATTTCGTTGGCCGTATTTCAACCTTCTGATCCTTTTGCTTTTTTCCAATAAAACCCGAAATTCTGGGGCTACCTATTGTTGCTTCTGTAGTGAACCGCGAGCTGAATTTAATTTTTTTATGAGTTGTTTGAGTTTCAATTTGGGTTTCATTTTTCTCAGATGATTCGTCCAAATTTTCTACGTTTGAGCTTTTGAACTTGGAATGCAGTGAAGAAAACTGTCCTCTAGGGGGGTTGGATTTAAGTTGAACACTTGCGTTTCCTTCCAGTGATGAAATGCTCTCGGGACTTATTTTAGATTGACTGGAAAATTCTGAAGGAGCTCTAGTTGGTACAAAATTTTTATTTGACACAGTTACTATAGATAGGGTTTGGGATTCTGTAAGTTTTTTGTTCGGACGATTTTTATAAAGTTTAGGTCGACTGGAAAAAAGTATTGAACTCGCAGTTGGTTTCAAGTTCTTCGATTTTGGTGTTGTTTTTTTTTGTCCGACAGATTCTATTGAATCGTTTTCGAAGTTTTGTGGTAAAAATTGGTTACGATTGGTTAGTGCTTTTGGTTTTCTAGTGATTTGTGAGTGGTTTCCTGGCTTTGCTTTTACGTCTATTTCAACTTCATTATTAACATCTGATTTGCATGTAAAAGTTTCGGCCTTTATTGGCTTGATAAGAACTTTATAAGGTGAATTATTTAAGACTTCCAGTATTTTATTTGGTCGTGATTTTTGAGTACTTTGTGTGGTAGTTGACAACTGCTTTGATTTCAACAAGGGCCTAAAATGTTCTGGATAGTTCTTATCATCCAATTTATTGGATATCTTGTCATCTGCTGCTTTACTAGTAGATTTAGTGGGCGAGCATCGCCGACTTGCTTCTCGCCATGATCGATTTGTTGTTGGAAATATATTGGTCGATTCTGTCGCGATATGTCGACTACGCCCTTTTCTTGACTGCGGCGTAATTACTTCACTAGCTCTAGAGGCTTCTGTAGAACTGGACGTTTGACCACGTCTATCATATCGAGTTGGAATTTGAGCTCTAATAGGCTGATTAATATTTACGACGATTCCTTGGGCTGTTTGCATAATAGTGGAAGGTTGAGCTGATCTACTCCTCGGAATAAACTGAGCTTGCAATCTGTCAGTTTTTGGTGATAACGTTGGAGTTGCTTCCAGTGTACTTTCAGTTCGACTTCGGAATCGATTCGAAGGTGGCTTTGGAGTAGATTCTACTACAATAAAATTTTGTGTCTCGTTGGATTGACTACGACTTCGGCCAGCCGCAGCTGGAAGTAGGGTTGTGTAATGTTGCGCTGCACGGTTCCTGTTGCTTCGTGTTGACCGATCGGCTAAAGCTGAAATATTTAGTGAGCTGTAATTGTCTGGTACTTTTGTCACCGTTTGAAGCGGATTGTATCGGACCCGACCACGACTTTGTGCCTAAAAAAAATATAAATAAAATAAATAATTTGAAATAAAATAATATTTCAAGCATTGATATTTTAGCTTTGTAAAAATCAATCTATTCATAATGATTAAATTCAAGGTGTCAAACGAACATAAAAGTAATGCTTAGTGTCAGATTATACTCAATAAGCACTGTTCATTCCGAGCCAGCTCAAAGTCCATAATCTCTCTGATATTTTCCCAGAAAATTTCAAGAAACACTGAATTACTAAATAATCAATAGGTCTGTTCCCGTACCACCATTAATTACAATTAATCGCGATTAATTGCAATGAAGCTGTTCCCGTACTCCGTTTTACTGAAAACTGAAAATTTCCCCTCTCTCAGTAAAATTCAGTAGGGTCTGAGCTACTGAAAAATACTGAAAAGTGTCAAATGGTGTGGTGCGAGTAAATAGTTTCAAATGTGCGCGGCAAGCAACATATTTTTTGCGTAATTTTGCTATGAAGGTCGAATATTTTTGTGGCGATAATTTATCACCGCTCAGGATAACCGTACAATCACTATTGTTCTTCCAAAAACCGAAAACTGACACTTTTGTTTGTCAATTTTCAGGAAATGCAATGAGAGCGTTCCCGTACTTTTCATGAATTTCCCCCACCACATGATTCAGGAAAATTCAGGAAAATTCAGTGACTGAAAGTCCGGGAACAGACCTAATAAGTATTCGCGAATAATTGTATAATAGCCTATACACACTGAAACTAAATCACGTGATTTCGATCAGTTTATCAATTTAAACCCAAATCGATCACAAATCTACTTGATTTACCATTCATTTGTCTCTACTCCTGACAGTCGAAGGCAACCTGATTTATATAAAACTATTGGGTAAAACTGGACTTGATGCCCCACACAGCTGTTGCATGAATCTCGCCGATAGATGTCGGGCTAATATGTTTGTGTTTTTGTGGTTGTGCGTTTGCTTTTGGGGCTTCTTTTCTTTCTTTTCTTTCTTTTTCTTAATTAATTGTTACTAATGTTCGAAGAACATTAGTATTAAAATCGATTCGGCCAAAAATTCATATTTCCATATATATATATATATATATATATATATATATATATATATATATATATATATATATATATATATATATATATATATATATATATATATATATATATATATATATATATATATCTATATATATATCTATATATATATCTATATATATATATATATATATATATATATATATATATATATATATATATATATATATATATATATATATATATATATATATATATATATATATATATATATATATATATATATAATATATATATATATATATATATATATATATATATATATATATATATATATATATATATATATATATATATATATAAATTATATATATATATATATATATATATATATATTGATTTTTTTTCGTTGTCCGCTTCACGTGAAATGCCCCATATATATCATCAAAAAATTTCAGTGAGATAATCTCGGCAACGCGCCATCCGATTGAGCTGAAACTTTCAGGATACATTGGTGTATATGCAGAATAGGTCCAGGTCTCACTAAATGTCAGTTATTGTTAACCTTTTGGCGCCGGCGGTCATTTAAGTGATATTTTTAATATACCTATTATTTCGTACACAAATAATTTTCGCAAAAATAAAGTTGACGAAATAGATTTCGAACGTGTTTTACATGTGAATCGGATAATGCTTTGGAATTTTTTAACCCTATGTGTGCGCTGGGTGCCTAAAAACAGAACGGGAAAATTTGAAAATTTTCCCGTTCGCGCCTGGTAACCCTTGCCCAATTTACCTATATTTTTAGCATCAAAAACTTCTGTTCACGGAAACTCACGATCCGATGAGCAGAATTATTTGAAATTCACAGAATGTATTGGTCTTAAATAGGACCAGGTCTGATAGAAGTGATTTTGAAATGCGGGCGATTCTGTGCCAGTGGTGCCATCTTGAAAAATCACTAAAAAAGATAACTGCTTTTAGCCCTATAAATTCTGATTGAATCGTTCGATTTTGACGAAATTTACACAGTAGCTGAACCTTATTTTAAGCCACGTTTGGTAGAAGTTTGGTCGCAGTTGCCAGCTACGATAATTTTGGTGTCTTAAATTTGAAAAAAAAAATTTGGTAGTGAAAATATTCAAACCATCGAATATTAAAAAACATGTCCGTTTCTTATAATAAAACCAATCTGTTTACAAATCTTATGCTTTATCTACACGTTCAAAGTTAAACTTTGGAAATTTCATGTCGGACAAGAACGGTAACCCTCTCCCAGTTAACCTATATTTTTAGCATCAGAAACTTCTGTTCACGGGAACTCACGAACCGATGATCAGATATAGCTGAAACTTACAGAATGCATTGGACTTAAGTAGGACCAGGTCTGATATAAGCGATTTTGAATTGTGGGCAACTCTGTGCCAGTGGTGCCATCTTGAAAAATTATATTTTTGCCCTATGAAATGTGAATAAGTTACCAGATTTTCATGAAATTGACACAGTAGCTGAACCTTACTTTAGTCTCTGGTTGGTGGAAATTGGGTTGAAAAATTTGATTGATGCTGCCAGCTATGGTAATTTTTGTGTCTTTGGTTTCGAAAATTGGCTCAGGAATATAAAACTTTTTGCACTATAACTTCCAGTGCAGTCATGAAATCAATACGAATTTCATACAATTAATGAAACCTATCATAAACATTATTCAGGCCAAATTTGGTTGAAAAGCCACGATAGGGTTGCCAGCTATTTTTGGTTTTGTGTTTGTTTGCAATATCATTATTAAGCGGTTTTATCGTAGAATTTTCAAATGGTGATGATATTGTAGTGACAATAAACAGCAAATATTAAGTTTTCGATTATTTGAAAAAATGATTTCGCGGCAGGTAGCCCTAAATTTCTTTATACTCCTATAACTTCGATTGTAATATAACAACGTGAAGCAGATGTGATATATTCTTGGCTTTGATACTGGCAGAAGGTTGCCAGCACGAGTCGGTTGTGCTACATTTGTATCAATAAATGCTTACAGTTTAGTATTCATACCGGAAACAAATATATAACCAATGTTTCAATTCCCAAAGTTCTGCAAATGTTTCGGATCGCAGCCCCAAACACCAACTTCAGTTACAGTGCTGCAGGCACTGAGCATTTTCTTCATTGATGTTATATGAGATGCTGCTTTCAAAATTATGTGAAATAAGCAATTGATAACGAATATAATTAACCCGTGTTTTGCTCTCATAAACGTTGAAATTCATGCCAGTGGTAATATCTGAAACCTTCCACCATATGAGTTATAATGCATTCTTGAGACCAAAGTAAAACGTGGCATTTGAAACAGTTTGGCCGTAATAAGCAGCACATGTGGTGGAATATGCACTCAAAACCTGCACGATTCTTCTACTGTTCTTCGAACATTAGTGTTTCTAGCGGTTCAGGTGCGCTAGAGTTTTTTATCTTCTTTTTTATTTTTTTGTATAATTTTGTCTGTTTTTCTTCATTTTTTCAACCCTTCTACCACCTTTTCGCCCTCTGTTGGCGGGATTTCCCGGGTGTGGGGCATCAAGTCCAGTTTACCCAACTATTGTGAATTTTGGGTGATATTATAGTTTTGGTTGTGAATACTTCAACATGATTTACAATCATAAGTACGATTGTGAGGTGATTAGAATCTCAAGTCTCACTTAAGCCAAGGATATGGCCGTCTCTGTAGACTTTGATGACGTCACACTAAAGATAGACTTTGATGACGTCACACTAAACAGCCAGCGCGTAAATACTTGTGCGATCGCTCGTTTTGACGAAAATGTGGCGGTCGTGGCAATATATTTATTTACGATGTGTGCACATATAAATATTTCAATAAAAGGATTTTGGATTTAAGTTTGCAAAATTATTTATTTTGATATTTATTAATTATTTTATTTATTCGTTAATTTCGGTCATTGATGAACAAGATTATTTTGAGAACTTAACATATATTTGATTCAATCAAAACTATGTATATTTAGTTAATATCAATTATTTATAAGCTTGTTGAAAAAGTGAAATTTTGTAACAGCTTGTATATGTATTTATGTGTAACAATAATAAAGCAAGAAAGTCATTTATTTAGAGCTTTGAATTTTCGTTTATTAGATTTGTCACTGACGCAGTAAAATGAACATAGTATTTGCGTTTCTGCAATAATTATTCAGAAAAATATTGCATTGAACTAGTGAGGACTTTTTAGTCAAGGAGACATTATTTTCGCCGCATTGGCAGTATTCGAGATAGGAAGCAACGATTCCATTCAAGTGATCCAGACTACAAGAGTCTTTACATACTTTGATCATAAGTTAAAGCTTTGCTAATAAAGAATTAATATAATAATTTAATTTTGCAAAGAAAATTTACATAAAAACTTTGCTTATCATATATACTAATCCTAATGTTAACCTAACCGTAAAAAACTTAAATTAGTAAAGATAAAAATAAAAATAAATAAATTATGCGTCAATGCAGTATGTCACGATTAATAAATGCAAGAAGAGGGTTATTTATATTACGAAGCTTAGCATAGAATGCAATCATGTGTTTTTCTAAGAGTTTCTGTACCGTTGGCAACTGTGCAGTGCAAAGCAGAGTGTACGTCGAGAAGTACCATGGCTTGTTTAATAACATTTTCTAACATTTATTTTGAGCGATTTGCACTTTTTGATGTAACTCTTGGCACACGTACTCCATACGGGAGCTCCATAGTATATAATGGGCTGTATTGCAAGTTGGTAAATGAGCAGTTTGTTGGGTTTTGAAAGGTGCGATTTTCGATTTATGAGGGGATAGAGGGTTTTAACGGACATTGATATCTTGTTGCAAACGCAGCTCACATGTTCACTGAAGGATAAGCTTTTATTAAACATCATGCCGAGGTATTTGATTCTGGTTCTCCATTTAATGCTTTGTCCTAAAAAGTTAATGGGGCTGCAAGGAAGATTGATGTGTTATCTTTTTTTGGTGAAAAAGATTGCTGTGGTTTTTGCTGCATTTATTTAACTTTTCCACCTAAAGCAGTATTGATAAATCTTTTTAAGCTTATTTTGCAAAGTGTGGGTGATCTTGTGGGGGCAGTGATCACTTGTATATAAACAAGTGTCATCTGTATACATAGCCACTTCACATTGTGAGTCAATAGGGATGTCTGCAGTGTATATGTTGAACAATGTGGGGCTCAAAACAGCTCATTGAGGTACACCTGCTGATATATTTTTCAAAGACGAAAACTGATTATTGACCTTCACCGAGAATTTGCGGCAAGAAAAAAATGAAGCTTTAATGTTTATAATGTAATTCGGAAACCCAAATTTTATTTATTTGTATATAAGCTTTTTTTTCGCCTTTTCAATATCTAAGGTGACAGGCCCTACTGACTTTTTAGCTTTTAAAGATTCAGAAATATACTGAGACACTCTGTAAAGCTGATGGGTAGTTGAAAGTTTCTGCCGAAAGCCAAACTGACAATTTGGGATGACATTAGATGTTCGCAGGAATGATTGTATTCTCATCAGTAAGATTTTTTCAAAAACTTTACTGAGCGTAGGGAGTAGGCTAAAAGAACGGAAGTCTTTTGTAGATCTTGAGTTTTTTTCCCGGCTTTTTAACGGGTAGAATGTTTGCCTTTTTCCATTCTGCGGGATAGTATCCATGCTTGATGCAGGCATTGAATATAAATATGAAAAGCACTATAGCTTTCTTCGGCAGGTTGTTTAGGTAGGTAAGGAATAGGTAAGGAATACAATCACCACCAGGTGCTTTGCGGTTTTTAATAATTTGAACCACCAACACCAAATCTTTGGGCTTGCACATAACTTTTTACTAATGTTCGAAGAAGAACATTAGTATTAAAATCACTTTGGCCAAAAATTCGTATTTCTATATATACATATATATATATATATATATATATATATATATATATATATATATATATATATATATATATATATATATATCATCAAAAAATTTCAGTGAAAAAATCTCAGGAACGCGCCATCAGATTCAGCTGAAATTTTCAGGACACATTGGTGTGTATGCAGAATAGTGCCAGGTCTCACAAAAAGTTAATAATCTTTAACCCTTTGGCGCCGGCGGCCATTTTAGTGATTTTTTTAATATACCTATTATTCCGTACACGAATAAGTTTTGCAAAAATTAAGTTGACCAAATAAATTTCGAACGTGTTTTACATGTGAATTGGATAATGTTTTGGAATTTTTTAACCCCATGTGTGCGCTGGGTGCCTAAAAACAGAACGGGAAAACTTGAAAATTTTTAAATTGCGATTACTTTTGACAGAGTTATTCAATCATTACGAAATTTTTAAGACATATTGGTATTATTTAGTTGTAGATTTGTGTAGCTTTTGATGAGCGTGCTGGCAACCCTGTAGCTAGGGTAGACACTGAAAGTGAAAACCTTCAAATCATCGTCTCTCTTGAAAAACTGCCGCTTCTTCAAAAAAAAGCCACTAATATATAAATCTTGTGCTTTGTTTACAAAGACAATAAAAAAAATTTGAGATGGTATTACGGGCACGCCTGGTAACCCTAGCCCAATTTACCTATATTTTTAGCATCAAAAACTTCTGTTCACGGAAACTCACGATCCAATGAGCAGAATTAATTGAAATTTGCAGAATGTATTGGTCCTATATAGGACCAGGTCTGATAGAAGTGATTTTGAAATGTGGCTCGTTCTGTGCCAGTGGTGCCATCTTGAAATATCACTAAAAAAGATAACTGCTTTTAGCCCTATAAATTCTGATTGAATCGTTCGATTTTAACGAAATTCACACAGTAGCTGAACTTTATTTAGTTCCACGTTTGATAGAAAGTTGGTCGAAAAATTCGGTTGGAGCTGCCAGCTATGATAATTTTGGTGTCTTAAATTTGAAAAAATAAAAATTTGGAAGTGAAAACATTAAACGATCGAATTTCCAAAAACTGTCCGTTTCTTACAATAAAACCAATCTGTATACAAATTTTATACTTTATCTATACGTTCAAAGTAAAACTTTGGAAATTTCATGTCGGACAAGAACGGTAACCCTTTCCCAGTCAACCTATATTTTTAGCATCAAAAACTTCTGTTCACGGGAACTCACGAACCAATAATCAGATACCATTGAAATTTACAGAATGCATTGGACTTAAGTAGGACCAGGTCAGATAGAAGCGATTTTGAATTGTGGGCAACTCTGTGCCAGTGGTGCCATCTTGAAAAATTACAAAGAAAAAAAACTGCTTTTTGCCTTATGAAATTTGAATAAGTTACTAGATTTTCATGAAATTGACACAGTAGCTGAACCTTAATCTAAACTCTGTTTGATAGAAATTTGGTTGAAAAATTCGATTGGTGCTGCCAGCTATGGTAATTTTTATGTCTTTGGATTTGAAAATTCGCTCAGGAAAATAAAACTTTTTGCCCTATAACTTCCAGTGCAGTCATGAAATCAATACGAATTTCATACAATTAATGGAACCTACTATAAACATTATTCAGGCCAAATTTGGTTGAAAAGCCACGATAGGGTTGCCAGCTATTGTTGGTTTTGTGTTTGTTTGCAATATCATTATTAAGCGGTTTTATCGTAGAATTTTCAATTGGTAATGATATTATAGTGACAATAAACAGCAGATATTAAGCTTTCCATTATTTGAAAAAACTCGCTGCAGGTAATCCTAAATTTCTTTATACTCCTATAACTTCGAATGTAATATAACAACGTGAAGCAGATGTGATATATTTTTGGCTTTGATACTGGTTAAAGGTTGCCAGCACGAGTCGGTTGTGCTACTTTTGTAGCAATAAATGCTTACAGTTAGTATTCATACCGGAAACATTTACAATGAAAATAAATAACCGATGTTTCAATTCCCAAAGTTCTGCAAATTTTTCGGATCGGAGCCCCAAACACCACCTTCAGTTACAGTGCTGCAGGCACTGAGCATTTTCTTCATTGATGTTATATGAGATGCTGCTTTCGAAATTTTGTGAAATAAGCAACTGATAACGAATATAATATACCCGTGTTTTGCTCTCATAAACGTTGAAATTCATGCCAGTGGTAATATCTGAAACCTTCCACCATATGAGTTATAATGCATTCTCGAGACCAAAGTAAAACGTGGCGTTTGAAACAGTTTGGCCGTAATAAGCAGCTCATGTGGTGGAATTTGCACTCAAAACCTGCACGATTCTTCAACTGTTCTTCGAACATTAGTTTTTCTAGCGGTTCAGGTGTGCTAGAGTTTTTTTAATATCTACTTCCTCCCTGGTAAAATTTTGGACTGCTGCCATAACAATACTATTCGTGATAGTGTTGCTCATGTGGGATATGATGTCATGTGCATTGTGGAAATGATTTGCGAGCGTTTCCGCCTTTTCTGAGTCGCAGCCAACCACTTTACCGTCACTTTATACTCTTTCACTCTTTTAAAGACGTTTATTTTTTAAAGCTTTTTTAATTTTGCATAAATTTGAGGAGCCTTGATCCATTCTTGAAAGTAAGTTGTTCCATGCAGAGTTTCTAGCTACATGGATCGATTCCTTTTTTTCCCAATTTAGCCTATTTATTTAAGTCTTAATGCTATGCAAGTCTTAATGCTATCTCTATTACGCTGCCATTGGCGTCGGATATAATTCTGCTTTTGGATCAGAGCTCTGGTGTTAGTGCTGATAGTAAAAGAATTCTGGTAGTTTTTCACTTCCATACAAGGGGTTGTAGCATTTATCGCATTCCAAATATTCATATAAGCGTTTGTTATTAGATTTTCTATCTGTTCGGTGCTGATGTTGGACAAATTTAATGTATTTAGACAAATTTTCCCACTAAGAATCTCCCTAAATTGTTTCCAATTCGTATGTTTAAAGCTGAGAATATTTGAATGAGGCTTCTGTATTGTGTGCGACAGAAAGATTTCACTAGAGACAGGCAAATCAGTCGAAGAGAGAGCTTGCAGAACCTGAATGTTTGTCATTTCCGTGATTTTGTCGCTAATAATCAGATCCAGAGTTGAAGGCCTACCAACACCAGAATAGAAGGTCGGTTCCGGAGGAATATGTATACGTAGATTTTTCTGAAAGACCCAGTTAAAAAGTATTTTACCCGCTTTATTAGATATAACACAGTTCCAGTATTGATGTCTCGCATTGAAGTCTGCACAGATTAAAAAATTATTCTAAGTTCTCTTCAGAGCACGCAAGTCTGCTTTTAGAAACTCTAGTGCTTCCGAATTTAGCTTTGTACCAGGAAAGTATACGGCACAAACAACTAAGTCGATGTCTATGATTTCGATTGCAATAGCTTCTATGATTTTGGTGGGTAAGAAAGGTAGTGTTTTATATTTAATATTATTCTTAATACATATGGCAACTCCTCCGCCTCTTGCATTTACTATATCATGTCTCTGCACAATGAAATTTGGTACATAAATTTTATCGTTTGGTTTTAGCCAGGTCTCGGTCATTACACAGACATCAATATTATTGTTTTCTAGGAAGTCAGAAGTTTCAGTGATTTTATTTTTTTTGCTTTGTGCATTCAATAGAAGGAAGTTTAGAGTAAGTTTTTCTAGAAAAAAATTTTAAAGCCAATTTGACTATAGTAGGCGTGTTTTTTTGCTCCGATACAGAACAGAATAGAACTATGCCGCAAAAAAAAAAAACGATCAAGCACAAAACAGCAGTGCATTTGCTAAGACTAACATAGGTTGCTATATTTGCTGTGGTATCACAAAACAGCTGCAAATAATGGGAGAAAATAACGGATATACACTACCACAATCGATAGAAAATAGAAAAAAAAAAATCTAGCGCACCTGAACCGCTAGAAAACTAATTTTCGAAGAAATTGTCTTTGAGTGACAAAAAAATGTGGAAAGACGTAATACACTTTTTTGTAGAACCATATCAACCATTCTGTTAACGTCAACGCTCTTTTGCGATGACCTGCAGCCAAGGTACCTGTACCTGGTTGCTACGCGTAGGAAAAAACTGCCTACGATTCTTGGATCGTTGGCAAAAGCAGCTGCTTCACCGCAAAACCACTATACTTCACCTTTATTTTTATGTCCGCCTTCTCAAAGGCCAACGCCTCTTGCGTTGACCTGGAGCCTAGGTGCTTAACCTTTGCTCCTTCGCCGGAATGGTTGCAACGATACTATATCGCTACAATCGCTCTTCTTCCTTGGTATTATACCGAACAATTACAACGATACCTTGCTGCTAAGATAGAAACAAGAAATTAATATTCACTTTTGAATTCGAGAAAAAACACCCTTTTAGTTCGAGCTCTCTAGTACGAATGAATTTTATTGTGCATATGGCTTACAGTCATGGTATCCGAAAGTTACATGTTTATTTTTCACAAGGCATCACTTTACCGCCAGACGCTATGATCAGCATTTTTTTTTTATATCTTGCAAGAAGTCGAATCTATTAAAGCACGCAACATTGTTGCGCTCCGATCACGAATAAACAATCTGGTTGTGGTAATGTGATGCCTTGATTACATTGTATGGATATGCTTTGATTGCTTTACAGATTGTTGCTGATGTTTGCAACTTAGAAAACTGCTATTGAACATTGGATATGATTTGATTGCTGTGTTTAGAAAACTGTTATTGAATAATAATAATAATAATACGGATTGTTGTTGATGCACATTGATTACATTGTTGGATGGAATTGATTTTGCTGTGTTTAGAAAACTGTTATTGAATAATAATAATAATAATACGGATTGTTGTTGATGCACATTGATTACATTGTTGTATGGAATTGATTTTGCTGTGTTTAGAAAGCTGTTATTGAACATCCTCCCCCGCGTTGAACGGTCCGTTCAACCATTGGCTTGGGTGCCCGGCAGGCTATGCGCTCTGGGACGCGGGCGATTTTCAATGGTCACATGATTGCGAGGCTGCGCTCTACACTTGGCGATCAGGTAGATGGTGAGTGCGATGGCAACTGCCAGGCTTAGGTATCCGATCGTATAATGGTGAATGTTGTGGGCGTCAATCTCGCTGGGAAGATGTATTTGCTGCGCGTGCAACTGCCGCTTTAACTGACCAATGGCGGTGTTAGACGTTTGGTATGGTTTTAAAGTTGAAGGAGCACGCGTGTTTTTGGTCCAATGGCGGTGTTAGACGTTTGGTATGGTTTTAAAGTTGAAGGAGCACGCGTGTTTTTGGTCGCTATGAATCGGGGCAGGTCCGGTGTGCGTGAAAAGGAGACTCTTTTGTTGCTTGCGTAAACCCGATGTGCCCTGCTAGATTCATAGTAGCGACATAATCTCACAGACGATGCTGATTGATGCCCTGCCCTTTAATGCATAGATCCAGGTATTAGAGAATGAAAGTTGCACCCAAAATGGAG
Source organism: Nemotelus pantherinus (assembly GCA_963978885.1). Classification (NCBI taxonomy): domain Eukaryota; kingdom Metazoa; phylum Arthropoda; class Insecta; order Diptera; family Stratiomyidae; genus Nemotelus; species Nemotelus pantherinus. The sequence continues at coordinate 126,041,108 of OZ022263.1, forward strand.
ATGCTTGAATTTCTCTGAGCTGACACTGTGGGGGCAGAGACTGCTCTCTTAGAAGCGATACTTCACAACAGCTGATGTTCGCCTCCTTTTCGTAGAGAGGATGAACCTGCTCGCACAGATACAGGTCTTGTTCAATTTTGGTGCAGGCTCCGTATTCTTGTTCCGACAGCGGATAGTACTGATCTCGATGTTGGTTTATGACTAGGTACGGTGAGGTAGGCACAAATGCCATCAGCTTATCTTCAGTCAATGTTGGTATCGAGTACAACCGATATAGGTCATATGTAGCAGCGCTGACCAGGGGCAATTTCAGCTCAAAAATGACATGGTTCCCCACTACTCGGGCCTTCGTGGTTATCAAATTGAAGAGATGAAGCAAATCGTCCCTTTCGGTGGGAAGGCGAAGAGCCGCGGGCAAGTGAGTCTTGATGGTTATGAGTTCTGTTTTCAGCTGATGCCGAGATAATAACAACGGACTCAGCTTTCCATGATGAGTGTCGGAAATTACGTCTACAATGGCATCCTGTGTTCTCTTGAGGTCAGAAGCCATTAATGTCATTTGAATGGCGAGTGTAGAAAAGAGACTTGCTATCGAAGTCTGGCTGTTCTCATTGCTAGGGTCCTTCACTTCATTGGCCAGTCTTTTTAATTCTTCATCTATCATCTTAAACTTTCTTTGGGCGGCAAGCTCGTCCTTCTGGATGACGTTTAGTGTGGAGTCGATGATTGACGTTTGATTTCTCAATAATGCAAGAAGTTGGTTTTGGTTTCCCTTGACGCTAGTGATCGTTTTGGACATTTCTTGGGCATATTCATCGTCAAGTACACCAAACAAGGATTTTGCTAGATTGCCAACTATGTTGAGGGCTCCCCTTCTTTTTCTGGCTCTGAACAGCTGCCTGTAGGTACTCAATTCAACCTGAAGGTTACGGAAATAAGTTACAACGGGATGGCAGCTATTTTTTAGAGTCCAGCGGTCGCAGAGATGCTGCAGCATGCTCGTTCCATTGCGCAGATTGGACAGCTCTAGCCAGTACGGCATTAAGTCATAGTAAATTATCAGCTTCCATTCGCTTGTTGCCAAACATGTCCTTCCTATTGACTGGAAGTGCAAACCCGGTTGCGGGCCCATGGGAGTAACTTCAACGGGATCTACATGTATGATCGGGAGGATTAAGCAGCTCAGCATGAGTGTCGCAAGAGAAGCTCCTCGCTGTTTGCGTGCCCTCTTTTTTGGCTCCTCATTGCCTTGCGTTCCCTCCGGGGTGCCAGCCTTAGAGGATCCTTCCGATGAAGTACGTTTTGTTCGGGTCGGTTTGGGTTGCGGAAATTCTTCTTCCTTTGCCGTTGCGTCATCCTTCTCAATAGGTAGCGGAGCCAGTCTGTGGATCGATCTGCGCAAAACGCCGGAAGATGTTTTGACGTCAGCGACCCGAACGTGCCCGTCATCTCCCTCATAGGTTTTAATGATTCGTCCTAGTGGCCATTTCATCACTGGGGTGTTATCCTCTTTGATGATTACAACGGTGCCGGGCTGGACATTTGAACTACTGTGTTTCCATTTCAAACGATGCTGCAGCTCACTTAAGTACTCGCTAGTCCACCTGCGCCAAAACTCATTTTTGATGTGTGTCACTAACTTCCATCGAGTGAGAAGGCCAACCTTGATCGGCTCTGCAGCGGTATCAATGGAGCTTGTAAGGGGCTCCCCGATTAGGAAGTGACCCGGGGTTAATGCTGCAAGATCGTTAGGGTCTGCTGACATCGGTGTAATTGGCCTGGAATTTAATATTGCCTCAATTTCCACTATCAGTGTCTGCAATTCTTCGTGGGTTAGCTTGGCTGAGGACGCTCCTCTCAGTAGCAGGTGCTTTGCTGATTTAACAGCAGACTCCCACAACCCTCCGAAGTGTGGGGCACGAGGAGGTATAAAATGAAAGTCTATGCGCTGAGAGGCACAGATCGTGGTAATTTTTTCTTTGGCTTTGTCTGAATATATGGCACCCTTTAGTTCATGCAATTGGTTGTAAGCTCCCACAAAATTAGTGGCATTATCGCAATATAAATTTTTGCAGTGCCCACGCCTTCCTAAGAAACGCTTTAACGATCCGATAAAAGATTCTGTGGTCAGATCGCCTACCACTTCTAGATGAGCGGCCTTAGTGGCAAAACAACAAAATATTGCTATGTATCCTTTCTGGGGGCGACTGCCTCTGCCCCGGTAATGAATCGAAATTGGCCCGCAGAAATCAACACCCGCGTTAATGAATGGCCGCGCAGGCTGTACTCGTGTGGATGGTAAGTTCCCCATTAGCTGAGAGAACATTTTTGGCTTCGCCCTGCTGCATCGTACACATCGCTGTACAACAGATCTCGCTAGCGTTTTTCCCTTGATCGGCCAGAACCGTTGTCTTGTAGATGCAAGCAGCGCTTGGGGGCCTAAATGCAGTCTTTCGTGGTGGATGTCTGTCATTAGTATTTTGGTAAACGGATGCTTATAGGGCAGCAAGATAGGATGCTTCGCATCATAATGCATGCTTGATGCCTCCAATCTGCCGCCAACACGTAAAACGCCACAATCATCTAGGAATGGCGTCAAAGTGGTCAGTGGGCTTCGCTTATTAATCTCCTTACAGCTACTCAATTTTCTAATTTCGTCACTAAATTCTTCAGACTGCATGATTTTGACAATGACAACCAGCGCATCGTCCAACTCTTTGCTAGTTGGAGTTTTGGTTCTGTTTTCGATTGTGCCCATCGATCGTAGTCGATTGACGAACCTTATTACGTATGCCGTCACGCGTTGTAGTTTTTTGAAAGAGTTCCCATGTTGTATTTCATTCACGAAATGGGTAGGCTTCTCCTCGGGGTGGATCATGGTTAAGGCTGATCTTTTCCTTTCCATGTCGCATACGGATGCCTTCACATTCTCCGGTGGCCATATAGATTCCCTCCCATGCAGATAAGGAGGTCCGTAAAACCAAAGGTGACAATTACCTAATTTTGCAGGAGCAATGCCACGAGAGAGAATGTCCGCAGGATTTTCGCTCGACATAACGTGCCGCCACTGTTGCGGGATGGACAGAGATTGAATTGCTGATATTCTGTTTGCCACAAATGTATGATATGAGGAAGAAGTAGAATTTATCCACCCCAAAACGACTTCGGAGTCGGTCCAAAAGAAGGTAGTAATGTCTTTCATCTGCATGTCCTTCTTTGCTCTATAAGCCAGGTCGGCGCCCAATTTGGCGGCGCAAAGCTCCAATCGCGGGGTTGAAGTTTTCTTAAGAGGCGCGACCCTTGATTTGGCGGTTAACAGTCGCACGATGATTCTTCCATCCGTGGTGATGGATCGGACATAAATGGCAGCACCGTACGCCTTCTCGGATGCATCTGTAAAAACATGGAGTTGGATTTGATTGGGTGCCTCATTCGCCAGCACATGTCGAGGAAACTGCATGTTTTCCAGAATCTTCAATTCTTCCCGGAACTTAGTCCATCTAGTGTACATTTCCTGTGGGAGGGCAGCATCCCAGTCCAGCGTTAGTTGCCACAGCTGCTGCAGGAAAATTTTAGCGAGAACAACAACTGGCCCCATAATGCCAAGGGGGTCAAACATTCTTGCAATGTCGGAAGCAACCGTCCGTTTTGTTACCTTTTTATTCTCCTGTTGCCAGCTAATCCTAATGCGAAAGTTGTCTGGCTTTGGCAGCCATGTTAGACCCAACGTCTTGATATAGTCCTCTGATTCGTTATTGAAATCCAATTGAACTTCTTTGTCCTCGTGCGGTATGCCTTGGAGCAAACGCGGATGATTGGCGCACCATTTTCTGAGCTTAAATCCCGCACCTTGCAGCAGTTTGGTCACTTCTTCCTGCATTTGCGAGGCCTTCAGGAGGCTATTTGAACCCGTCATGACGTCGTCAACATAGAAATCTCGTTGCAGGATTTCAGCTCCTAGCGGGTATCGTGCTGCTTCCTCCTTGGCCAATCTATGCAGGCATTTGGTTGCTAAATACGAGGCAGGTGTCGTACCGTAGGTTACTGTTTTAAGCTGGTAGCAGCGCCTGGGCTGACTTGGTTTGTGTCTCCAAAAAATCATATGGTACCTTCGGTCGTCAGGGTGCAGTATCACCTGGCGGTACATCTTTTCGATGTCCGCAGTGAATACAAATCGCGGTAGTCTAAACCGGAGAAGGATTGCTACGAGGTCATCCTGGAGGGTTGGCCCCGTGTACAATATGTCGTTCAATGAAACATTCGACGCCGTCTTGCATGACGCGTCGAACACAACCCTAAGCTTTGTGGTGCTGCTATCGGGCTTGGTAATGCAGTGATGAGGAAGAAAGTAATAGGGCGCTTGAATCGCTTCCTCTTCTACTTCCTCCATGTGGCCAAGTTCCACGTATTCCTGCATAAATGTCTGGTATTGCTGCCTGAGCTCGGCATTTTTCATTAATCTTTTTTCTAACGCCTCGAAGCGTCGTAATGCAATATCTCTTAAACTGCCTAGCTTCGTTGGCTCAGCAGCAAAGGGCAACCTAACGACAAAACGGCCTTCATTGTCTCGTTTTGCGGTCTGACAAAAGTGCGTCTCGCATGCCATTTCCGATGGGGTCATTGCTTTTTGAGGCAGGTCAGCATCTTCTAGCTTCCAAAACCTTTCTATGGATTTGGCCAGACTTTGGTCTTCCGTGAGCACTCCACATGTAGCGGCTGAGGATGGATTGTCTGCGATTTTACCGGTTGCCACCCAGCCAAGGAGCGTGTTTTGTAATATTGGCAAGCCATTTTTCAGCTTGATTTGCCCCACAAGTAGCAGCTCGTAAAAATGCTCAGCACTGAGGAGCATGTCGATGTGCCCACTTTCGTTGAACAATGGGTCTGCCAATGTTATATTGGAGGGTATTGGCCACTTGGAAATATCTATTTGGTGAGCCGGCTGTGGAGAAACAATTTGGGGTAGCACGTATGCTTCGAGTCTGGCTGAATAAGAGTTTATTCTTGAGCGGAGCTCAAGATTCACTCTGTGTTGTGTTCGCTCTGTACTACAGCCAACCCTTTCGATAAAAGTCACAGATCGCTGGGGCGCCAAACCCAGTTGTTTCACAACGCGGTCGGTCACCAAGTTAATTTGCGAGCCTGGATCCAATAGAGCTCGACATTCCAAGGAATCCCCGACTGCATTGACGACCGTGACTCTGGCAGTACCCAGCAGCACGTAGCCACCCTTGGGCGGTTTTCCCGCTGCGGTCAATGTGAGGGAGCGATCCTCATGCTCTTTTGCCACGGCAGCCGCTGATATTGCTTCCGACGCTGACGGTGCCCCATGTTTATCTGGTTTGGCCGTATATTTCGCAGCATTTGTCTTTCCAAAGTGCAGCAGGCTATTATGCCTCTTGGAGCATTGTTTGCAGCCTCTCAAGGTGCAGTCTCCAGACGTATGGCCGGTTCGGAAGCAGTTGATGCAAAGCTTATGCCTTTGGACGACCTTTAACCTATCGGCGGGTGCCATTTGTAGGAAGTTTGCACAATGGAACAACGGATGGCCCTTGCTGCAAATGGGACACGATGGTGTCGCTGATATGGCAGCTGTGAGTCTTGACCCGCCATAATTTGTCGTGGAGCCAGCTGATTTTGCCTTGCTCCCTAATGCTTCTAGTGCCTGAAATCGATTCTGTAGAAAGGCCAAGAAGCCCGCAACGCTCTGGATTTCTTTCGGGTTGAGAATGGATTGCTCATATAAAGTATGAGTGACGGAGTCTAACCTTTTCGTTAATATATGAAGCAACAGCGGGTCCCAGCCGCTGGTTGAGATGCCCAGATTTTCCAGGCCCATAAGACACTCTTGTGTGCTATCATGTAAGGTCTTCAGTGCCGAAGCAGATGATTTGTCGTGCGTTTGCGATGGCTGCGCCATTAGTTTATTAACTAGAGCAGCTACAATCAGTCTCTGATTGTCGTATCTATCCTCGAGTGTCTTCCAGGCTGATAGGTAATTTTTTTCTGACAGTGGGAAGTTTCTTATGAGCCTTTCGGCCTCTCCTGTCAAGTTCATCTTGAGGTACCACATTTTTTGGCAACCTGATAGTGGTTGTTCATGCACCATCTGGACAAACAAGTCACGGAACTGGCGCCACTTTATATATTCACCCTCAAACTTTGGAATGGAGATTTTAGGAAGACTCAAATTGGTGTTTGCAGCTGTTGGCGCTGCTGGCACTGTTGCAGCATTAGACTCGTCTAATTTGGTGGACAGATACACAAGCCACTCTTCCATGGCAGTTTCGAGAGCAATGTGCACCTCTAATTGATATCCGCTGGCGACTGGATCATCGCTGAGCCCGTAAATTTCTTGGTGGTATTCTTGAAGCTGAGCCCAATACTGCTTTATGGAGCTCAGTTTCATTTCATAAAACTGCCTTGGGTGTTCCACATGATCCAAGCGGTCGAACAGCCTGCTCAAAGAATCAGCCAAGGCCTTGTGCCTTCGTACTAGTCTGGTCAACTCACTCAGATATGGTGCGCCCTTCAATGTCGTTGGCAATGCTGCCGATCTAGCCTTGGGTTCAGGATTGCTTGTGACGCTCCCATCCTCAGAAGATCGCGCCGGCTGACCGAGCGAGCGAATTCGTTCCTGAAAGTGATGGCGAAAGTTCGTGGCGTTCTGCTTGGTCGTATCATACAGGCCACTCGTGAAGTACTCGTGACTGGTTGGTACGTCCTTCAAGTTCCGGATGGCCGTGTCGGTTTCTTCGAACGGTTGCCAGGCTGCTTCCAATCGTTGCAGCCGCTCCTCGAAATATTCAACCCTATTTTTCCTGCCCTCGGAGTCCTTTTTGTAGTTTGCGATTATTTGGTCTATTTGAGCGGACCGCTCCTGTTGCTGTTCAACCAAGCGCTCCATGATGCGTGTGTAGCTTGTAGTTGCCAGCGTGATTTCCAGGCTTGGAAATCACGTCGGGGTCACCAATGTTAACGTCAACGCTCTTTTGCGATGACCTGCAGCCAAGGTACCTGTACCTGGTTGCTACGCGTAGGAAAAAACTGCCTACGGTTCTTGGATCGTTGGCAAAAGCAGCTGCTTCACCGCAAAACCACTATACTTCACCTTTATTTTTATGTCCGCCTTCTCAAAGGCCAACGCCTCTTGCGTTGACCTGGAGCCTAGGTGCTTAACCTTTGCTCCTTCGCCGGAATGGTTGCAACGATACTATATCGCTACAATCGCTCTTCTTCCTTGGTATTATACCGAACAATTACAACGATACCTTGCTGCTAAGATAGAAACAAGAAATTAATATTCACTTTTGAATTCCAGAAAAAAACACCCTTTTTAGTTCGAGCTCTCTAGTACGAATGAATTTTATTGTGCATATGGCTTACAGTTATGGTATCCGAAAGTTACATGTTTATTTTTCACAAGGCATCACTTTACCGCCAGACGCTATGATCAGCATTTTTTTTTATCTTGCAAGAAGTCGAATCTATTAAAGCACGCAACATTGTTGCGCTCCGATCACGAATAAACAATCTGGTTGTGGTAATGTGATGCCTTGATTACATTGTGTTGGATATGCTTTGATTGCTTTACAGATTGTTGCTGATGTTTGCAACTTAGAAAACTGCTATTGAACATTGGATATGATTTGATTGCTTTACAGATTGTTGTTATGTTTGCAACTTTGATGTTTGCAACTTAGAAAACTGCTATTGAACATTGGATATGATTTGATTGCTTTACAGATTGTTGTTGATGCACATTGATTACATTGTTGTATGGAATTGATTTTGCTGTGTTTAGAAAACTGTTATTGAATAGTAATAATAATAATACGGATTGTTGTTGATGCACATTGATTACATTGTTGGATGGAATTGATTTTGCTGTGTTTAGAAAGCTGTTATTGAACAATATATATATATATATATATATATATATATATATATATATATATATATATATATATATATATATATATATATATATATATATATATATATATATATATATATATATATATATATATATATATATATATATATATATATATATATATATATATATATATATATATATATATATATATATATATATATATATATATATATATATATATATATATATATATATATATATATATATATATATATATATATATATATATATATATATATATATATATATATATATATATATATATATATATATATATATATATATATATATATATATATATATATATATATATATATATATATATATATATATATATATATATATATATATATATATATATATATATATATATATATATGGAAATATGAATTTTTGGCCGAATCGATTTTAATACTAATGTTCTTCGAACATTAGTAAAAATTATTCTGTAGATTTGATTTAATATTTGGTGGCATTTCCATTAGCTTTAATGACTTCTGCCAAACGCCTGGACATTGAGTTAACAAGTTTTGATATGATTTCCGGTCCGATTAAATTCCATTCTTCTTGTAGTTTAGCCTTAAGCTCTTATTTGCTTTTTATCGGGTGTTTCCGCACTCTGCGTTCCAATTCATCCCATAAATGCTCAATGGGATTTAAGTCAGGTGATTGTGGTGGACTGTGAAGCTGCCTGGGCACGTTATTCAAAAGCCATTCCTTAACTACCATTGAGGTATGCTTTGGGATATTGTCTTGCTAGAAAATGAAATCACTTTATAAACCCAAAGCATTGACATTTTCGCGCTGACAAGTTTTTCAAAATATTTAGATAGTGCCACCGATCCATTGTACCATCAATAAAGTGCAGCTTTCCAACTCCTGAAGCCGCCATACACCCCCACAACATCAGACTACCACCATCGTGCTTAACAGTTGGGACTAGATTTTTTACGTTCAGCTCCTCCTTAGGTTTGCGCCAGACTTTTCTTCTGCCATCTGAGCCGAACACGTTCAATTTGCTCTCGTCCGAAAACAAAACTCGATTTGAAAAGGTAGCATCCTTATTTTCCTGAATTTTTGCAAAATGTAATTGCTTCTTTCGATTAACTTTTGAAAAAAAAGGCTTACGCCTAGGTTTTCGACCATGGAAGTTATTCTCTCGTAGAACATTCCTGGTGGTTTCATCACTAATTGTTAGGTTGAATTCCTTTCTTACCTCGTCTGCTATTTTAGATGCGCTGGTTCTTGGATTCTCCTTAATTTTAAGCACTATTGACCGTCGGGCTGTAGCACTTAAAATTTTTGAACGTAATAAACGAGGCTTTCTTTTCAACGATCCAGTTTCTCCGTACTGCTTGATGATATAATGCGCACTAGACTTCGGTTTTCCAATTATTTTCGCTTTTTCGCCCATTGACTCTCCTTGGCAATACAGCTTAGCGATGATTTTGCGCGTATATAAACTGATTTCCTTACCAATAGCCGATGGTTATGTTTTCTGAACTTGCCTCGAATTTTCACAAGGCTATAACTATACTAGCTGTATGCTAAGAGAAATGCTCAAATTTGTATGAAGTTGACGCGCGTCTAGCACTGCACATGTTTGTATAGCACGGTGTTGCCATTTATTCGTACGGAGACTTTTTTGATATAAAAATTGGAACAATTTACTTTAATGAATTACTATATCATTATGAATGGATAAATTTGAAATTTTTTTTCTGATATTTGTAATTAAAGAGTTGTAGAAAGCATTTAATTTTTTAAACTAATAATATTTTGTAACATCACAATGTTATTCTTGTAAATCAAGAAAAAACAGCATCGTACGGAGACTTTTTTGTCTGACTGTATGGGAAAAGAATCTGC
>OZ022263.1:126051115-126073615 GCA_963978885.1 Nemotelus pantherinus
ATATATATATATATATATATATATATATATATATATATATATATATATATATATATATATATATATATATATATATATATATATATATATATATATATATATATATATATATATATATATATATATATATATATAGAAATATGAATTTTTGGCCAAAGTGATTTTAATATTAATGTTCTTTTTCGAACATTAGTAAAAAGTGAATATCGAAATTCAAAAGGGAGATATATTTTTGAAATGAAAACTTTGCAAAAATTGTGAGAATATTAATTTGAATATTGATTAGAAGAATCTAAAGAAGTTGCTGGAAAATTGGCGTTCCACCTATTCTGCCAAATAAACAAATTCTGATGTGCAAAAACAATTTGATGAGATGTTTGATAAATCACAAAGACTTCAACATGTTCAACTGTTTTTTTTGGCAAAAATTGATCGAATCTTATCAGAAATTAAAAAGGGGGTGGATAGTGCTATCACGTTTAATTTGAATTTTGCATTTCTCAATGGTACTGAAATTCTGAATATGTCAACCGAAGAACTGCAGAAGCATGGAGCAGATCTTGCACGAAAACACGAGCAACATTTAAACACAGCTAAATTCTGCTAGGAACTCTACGTTTTAAAGAGCAAACTCCACTTTTATTTGGAGATATAAAAAATGCCAGCACTTTCAATCTCTTGCAACACATCTATGTGCATCATTTGCAGGATGGTTTTCTTAATACTGGTATTGCCCTAGAAGTTTACACTACGCTTACTTCTACATCCGCAAGCTGCGAGCGACGTTTTGGCAAACTTTAATTTATTAAATATTAGCTGCGTTTTATTTGCATCCAGAGTGTAGTATGTATCCTGCATGCATAATAAAACGATCCAGAGTAGCTATCAGACAGTTGTCATTTCAAAATTTTAACTATCATATAACCAACGCCGTTTTCAAATGTATGACTATTTATCCTGGTTGCCAGGGTGACATGGAAATTTTTGAAAACTCCAACTATTCCAGTTGACATTACATTTCCAAATACGTTCCACAGAGAGCACGAGTACGAACTCCACTGAATTCACAAGTGTTCGTACTCTGGATGTTGTTGTTGTTTCGTGTGCAAATCGATATCCTGCACTACTCTGGATGTAAAATAAAACGCACCTATTGCTTACACTCAAAAAAATTTTGGTTGAATTTTACCCTTATAACAGTAGGAAACTTGTTTCCTACTATAAAATATGTAAATTTACAAAAGTGCGTAAAAAGAATATTTTACGTCTTAAGTGTTTAAATTTTTTTACGACCAAATTGTGTAATTTTTACCCTAAAAAGACGTAAATTTAGGACGGAATGCATAAAATTTATGTAGTATTGGTCGTTTTTTAAGAGCTTTCTTAAATAATAAGCGTCATTGATTCGTGAATTTAAACAAAAATGTGTAAAAATCACAATCAAGCACTGGTAAATTTCTACATCAAAAGTTATTTATTGTGACCTATTTTAAGAAATTCGCACTATTAAAGCGTGAATTTCATGATCTAAAGTTTAGTCATTTAAATCAGGGCAATGCTGTAATATAAAATATTGCCCCAAATGAATGTAATTAACAAAAAGCTGTAAATTGGTAACTTTAAAAGCCAAAAAAAAGGCGAGAGGCCTATCAAGTCAAGGAAGTAAAATATAAATATTTTTATTATCAAATACAAACACTTTTTCCTTTCAGTTTATAGTTTATTGTAATTTATTGTATACAAATATGCACATAAACTTATAACATAATTACTATTCTACACTTCTACACTTGTTACATCGCAAGAAAAGACTGCACTGTTCACTTAACTGCAACTATTCAAATGTACATCACCAAACGTCATACTCGTTCAATCTTGCCAAATTACCGTTTTTCGTCACAATATTACACCAATAAAAAGTCAAATTCGAGAAAATGATGTAATTTTATGGCTTCGGTGCAAAGATGAATAGCAAACTAGTAAATTCACACTCTTTTTGCTTCAATTTACAAAAAGCTGTGTGTTATTCAGCTGATATGACGTAAAAGCAAAAAATGCACATCGAATGTGTAAAAAAATTTGTGATTCGTTATTTTAAACAGAAAAATGAATGTATTTACTATTATCAAAGTATTAATTATAGACCCACTTTTTAGAGTGTACAATCGTCGACCAGCCAGGAACGTTTGTTGAGTCTCGCAATATAAGCAATACAAAATCGAACTGATCATGTGATTAATTATGACAAAGACATAGATTTGTTTGCAGAACAAAAGCCTCGAAAATGAGATCTATAACTTCAATGTGCAACATAATAATTACTTTTAATCTCACATTTTATTTCAGACCCTATCCTGTCCTATCCTAATTAAAGTTCATGTATTTTTGGAAAAAACATATGAATGCTTAACAGAGAAAGAGCAGCGCTAGACCCGTCGTTGTGGCGTTCTATGGGGGAGACCTGTGTCCATCAATGCGTGATACAGGTAAAAATATTGGTGGGTGGGGGCGGCATTTTTCAGTTTTCTCCCCGCTTCGAAAAAATTCAAGATCCGGGGCTGCATTGATGCTATGGGATGACGTCTGACGATATCACTGTACAGTGGAGTTTTTGTATTTGTGTAATTGCTTATTGTATGAAACGAATGACTCGCCTCTGGCGTTGCTAAGACGGATGCTGAGAAAAGATTTCCATGAGTTGCATGGTGCTGTAGATGGCCTCTTGATGGGCGAATCTGCTGATTCAGTGCAGGGAAGGAATAAGTTGCATGGTTGTTTGCACGGGATGTAGTCGATTCTCGTTTCATGTATTTAGATTTAATATTATGTTTAATATTTATATATATTTCTCTATCCTTGCACTCCTAAGAATTTGAAATATGCTAAAGTCCAAAGTTAAAGCATCGTATTTTGCTAGTGTCTTTCTCTGTGAGCGTGCACTCAGTATGATTATGTTCACCACTGCAAAGAAGACATTTTGTGAGCAGATCCGTGGCCATACATTTGGCAGTTTCTGCACTGTGTAGGCCCACTGCTGTTCTTCTTATAAAAGTCAAATTGGACTATTGGACTAATTGGACTATAGTCGTTTTGATTCGCTAAAGCTGGTGGCACTTGGCACCAGGTTCCAAGAATAAGAGGTATCGAAGCTGAGCATTTACCCCAGCTCCTACATTAAATTTTTACTAATTTTCGAAAAAAATTAGTATTAAACTCGTTATATATAACTATATAACTCGTATATATATATATATATATATATATATATATATATATATATATATATATATATATATATATATATATATATATATATATATATATATATAGATATATATATATACATACATATATATATATATATATATATATATATATATATATATATATATATATATATATATATATATATATATCTATATATATATATATATGTATACATATATATATATATATATATATATATATATATATATATATATATATATATATATATATATATATATATATATATATATATCAGTGGCGTGGCGTGACACTTTACCGAAGGGAAGCAATTGGTTGATGTCCATGGTTGATTACGCTTTCCGCAAATTCGTTACGTGTAATAGAACCTCTCTATAAAAGCACCCAGGAATTACTAACGGGGACGTGGGAGTGGACATTCTGTATTCTTATGAAAATAAAAGTTCACAGCCCTTCACACAATAAGAAACCATATCAATATTTATCAGTAAAATAATAACATTCCCAGAACTAGAAATATAATATTTTTGAAAGTGGCCAAACTTCGAAGAATTGAAACGGTTTAAAAATATGAAACCTTGAGTTTATTTTAACGATTATGCTACCAAATATTTCGAAATAAGCACTTGTAAAGAATGGTACAGCATTCTCATTGTTGTCAATTATGCACCTTGCTGTTTTACGTCGTTGTGCTGTTATGCAAATCGACCATAATTCGTTCCCAATTTCCGTGAAACTGTTTCTGAAAGATTGTATTAGATATGAATATGATACAGTATATTACTTTGTTAGGACTGAAATATATCGAATAGTATGTATTTTTGTTTTTAGAAAAAACATTAAACAGAAACATATATATACATACCTAACATATATATTTTATTCCACTGTGATTTCGAATGCTGGTTCGCAACGCTGCCTTGGTCGTGGTGTTGGTTTGGATCGACAAATTCGAAGTTGACCAGTGATCTTGTAGGATACCAAGATGATGATGAGAATAATTGCTATCAAAAGTCCGAGGTAGCTGACCGCAAATTGGTGGGTGTCGGTTTGTTTGACTCTATGTGGAAGATTCGCCAGTTCCGGTATGTTGAGCTGTGCTTGAATGGCCTTGAGTTCCTTGAGGTGTATTTGTTGATATACAATGGCTTGGTTTGTATATAAGTGAGTATTTTCGATGTTGTCAAGGTGAGGAAGATGAACTAGTTTTGTATACGAAAGATTCGTACTGCCGGTGTGTGATTGCAGTCCTCTGATGGTGAACCAATCGTGTTTGATGATACAATTAGCTTGTAGGTGCACTATACCAGACCCTTCTAGCATTTGTGACGAAGCCTGATTTCCATATGCTAAGTTGATGTTGATGCCCTCGTTAAAAGCGAAGAGCCAGGTATTTGGTCTGGCCAATTTCGCCCAAAAAAAGTGATTCGCCAATTTTCTCAGCTTGCATGCGGTTGTCATCGGCATGTTGTTAATTAGGTTAACTTCACAGGTACTGATGTTAGACATCCTTCGATAAAGTGGATGAAGCGCTTTGCAAATGTAGGTTGACGAATTTGTAACCTTACAGGCACTGAGTTCCCGGTCATCCATCGTATAGAATTGGTCTCTATGGAGAGTAATGGCGAGAAACGGAGCTGTTGGTTGTATGGCAATTAGGGTGCCATTGATTGAGCTCGGAATGGCCATCACCCGCAAGAGTTCCAAATTGTCAGTGGTGATCAATGGTACACTGAACTGGAATATTATGTATTTTTCCAACGTGCGTCCCTTGACTTCCATCAGCTGGTAAAGGTAATGAAGGTCATCTGGCTTTACGGGCAGCTGAACGGTTGCAGGCAAATGGTTTTTGATTGCGATGAGTTCTTGACGCAATCGTGTTGGCGGCAAGATGAGTAAAGGAATTTTTCCTTGACGCGTATGAGTAATGACGTCAATCATTGATGATTGCATTCGTTGTAACTCGGACACCATAAATAGCATCTGAATCGAGACCGACATGAAAGTTTGTAATATGGTTAATTGCTGAATTTCATCACTGGTGCGGTTGATGTGGTTGGTTAATCGCTGGATCTCAGTTGTGATGGACTGAAAAGCGGAGTTTGTTGCTTTCTGGTTGGTGTTGATGAAGTTGATTGTAGAATCGATGATTGATGTTCGATTCCTTAACATACTGAGTAAATATTCTTGATTCTCTTGAGTGGAATCCAGGTTTTTCGCAATTTCTTCGGCGTAATCAGCATCAAGAAGCCCAAAAAGCGAGTTGGCTATTTGCCCCACGATATTGAATGCACCACGTTTTGATCGGTTGTGGCTTGAGTGAGGACGCAAAAGCTCGTTATCGTCCTTTAGCTCTCTCATAATGTATTGGCATTGTTCAATGACTGGCTTACATAGGTAGCCTTTGGTCACTCGATTACATAGCTTTGTCATGGTGTCGATGCCGTCCGCTGTGCTTGCAACATCCTTCCAATACGGGTCCAAGTTATAGTATACAATCAAATTCCATTCATCCGTGGCCAAGTCAACGGTCCCCAAGTGGTCAAAATGGAAACCAAGTCCTCCACTGAATTGCTGAATTTTAATGGGTGATGCAATGGAGCAAGGCAGCACTAGAAGGGTCAAGAAGAGTGACAATAATGCTGGGCCGCTGACCACTCGTCGTTTTTTGGGAGGAATTTCGTGTTGGTCTTGATGAGATTGTGCCGCTGCTGGTCTTGCCATCGGAGGATCAATCGTACTGGCTGCCATTTGAATCTTATCTAAAAAGGATTCATCGTCTGTGACCGATTCGCCGTCACATGGAAGAGGTGCAAGCTTGTGAATGGGCCGCCGAAGTATTCCTGAGGCTGTCCTTACGTCCACAACACGAACGTAACCATCCTCGCCGGGATATGTCTTTACAATTCTTCCCAAAGGCCAATGCAGTACTGGCGTGTTATCTTCCTGCACGATGACCATGGTGTCAGGTGTTACATTCGGTGATGGTGTCTTCCATTTACGACGATGTTGCAACTCGCTCAGATACTCTCGGCTCCACCTGCGCCAAAATTCATGTTTTGTGTGCGAAACCAGTTTCCATCTAGTGAGCAAACTTGTTTTGTGACGATCAGCATGCACATCAACAGGAGTTGTGAGAGGTTCGCCGACAAGAAAATGACCTTGCGTTAACGCGTTAAGATCATTCGGGCTCGTTGACATAGGAGTGAGTGGGCGCGAATTCAGGATCGCCTCGATTTCCACGACAACTGTTTCGGGCTCTTCGTAAGTTAGGGATGCTGATGCTAAGTTTTGTTTCAACAGCTTTTTAGCAGACTTTACCGCTGCCTCCCACAAACCTCCAAAGTGTGGAGTTCGGGGAGGTATGAATTTAAAGTTGACTCCCTTTGAGACACACATTGACTTGATGGCTTCCTGTGACTGTTCGGAATGGATGATTGGGACTAGTTCGTGCAGCTTATTAATGGCGCCCACAAAATTGGTAGCGTTGTCACAGTAGAGTTCCTTGCACCTTCCTCTTCTAGCCATGAACCGCTTAAGTGCCCCGATAAAGGCATCGGTGGTGAGGTCCGACACCAGCTCAAGGTGAACAGCCTTTGTTGAAAAGCAGCAAAAGACGGCGAGGTAGCATTTGTGGGCCCTTTTCCCTCTGATTTTGTAATGGACAGACAAGGGGCCACAGAAGTCAACGCCAGAGTGAACAAAAGGCCTTGCAGGCTGCACTCTAGTAGCCGGTAGATCCCCCATTACTTGCTGCAACATTTGAGGTTTGCTTCTGGCACATTGTATGCAAGAGTGTATCACAGATCTGGCCAAGGTCTTTGCGTTTAGGGGCCAAAACCGTTGTCTGACGTCTGCAAGTAAGGCCGTTATGCCTGCATGAAAGTTTTCGCGATGAATATGTTCCATCAGCAATCTTGCCACTGGATGCGAGTAAGGTATAAGCATTTGATGTTTTGCGTCAAACTGCAACGCGGAATTTTTTAATCTCCCACCAACTCTCAAGATACCCTTATCATCTAAAAATGGAGCTAAGCAGCTAATACGGTTTTTTTTATCAACCTGCTTGTGTTTCCGTAGTTGATCAATTTCTTCTTTGAACTCTTGCTTTTGCATCTCTTTGACAATAACCTGGAGCCCGTCATCTTTTTCTTGAGTAGTTAGATGGTTATCTATAATTGTAGTTTGCGGATGCCGTTTCATCTTGGAAATGAACCTTAGGGCATACGCTATTATCCGTTGCAGCTTTTGAAATGAGTTTTTGTGATTAATCTTATCAATGAAACTCCCTTCCTCCTTCACTGTTGCTGCTGATATCAATCAGTTTTTTGCCTCGATGGAGCACTTGCCACTTGGCTGAAATGGTGGAGGCCACAAACACTCATCTCCATGCAAAAATCTTGGCCCATAAAACCATAAATGACATTGTGGTAGTTTTTCGGGGGATATTCCACGAGATATGACATCAACTGGATTGTCCTTACTTCCTACATGACGCCATTGTTGTTGCGTTGTGGTTTCTCGGATGGACAATATCCTGTTTGCGACGAAGGTATTGTAATTGGCAGCCTCAGAATGAACCCAGGCAAGTACTATCTGTGAGTCGGTCCACAGTGTCACCTTTGTTGTTTCGAGCTTTAAATCTGTTGTCACCCTCTCGGCAAGGTCAGCTGCCAATTTAGCTGCGCACAATTCAAGCCTTGGCACCGTTAATTTTTTGATTGGGGCTACTCTTGATTTTGCACAGAGAAGGCGCACGATAGTCTGGGCTCTAGAGGTTGACCGAATATACACGGCAGCTCCGTATGCTTGCTCTGATGCATCTGCGAATATGTGAATTTGAATTTTGGTCGCATTTTCTGGCAGAAGTACGTGGCGAGCGATCTGAATGCTGTCCAGTTCATTTAGTCTGCGACTAAAAGTCGTCCACTGTGTGTGGATTTCTTGTGGAACGGCAGCATCGCAGTCCAGATGAAGCTGCCATAGCTGCTGCAACATTATTTTTGCTCTTGTGATTACGGGTGCTACAAGTCCCAAAGGGTCAAACAGCCGGGCTATTTCTGAGGCCATTATTCTTTTGGTAACCCGCTGATGGTCAGTGAAGTGGGTTCGGATTCTAAGTTTGTCTACTTTAGGAAGCCATGACACTCCTAGAGTTTTGATAGCTTCGTTGTCTCTTTCTGAGAAGTTAAGTTGAACCTCTTGTTCAGCTGCTGAAATATTCTGCAGTAGTCTTGGATGGTTTGTACACCACTTGCGCAATTTAAAGCCTGCCTTTTCTAGCATACTTATGAGTTCGCTCTGAGCGGTGATTGCTTCTGACAGGGTGTTGAAACCTGTTATTACATCGTCAACGTAGAAGTCTCGCGCTAGTACCTTTGATCCTTCTGGATATGAATTTCGTTCGTCAAATGCTAGGCGTTGAAGTGCCTTGGTTGCCAAATACGGAGCTGATGCAGTGCCATAGGTCACAGTAGAAAGCTGGTAGCATTTGATTGGCTGATTGACATCTCTTCGCTAGAATATCAATTGGAAGTTACGATCACTAGGTCGGATAAGAACTTGTCGATACATTTGTTGTATATCCGCTGTGAACACATAGCGCGGTAAGCGAAAACGGAGTAAGATTGTCAACAGCTCACTTTGTACTGTTGGGCTCACAAGTAGTATGTCATTTAATGAAATGTTCGCGCTTGTTTTGGCTGAGGCATCAAAGACCACGCGGAGTTTCGTAGTACTGCTATCTGGTTTCATTACGGTATGGTGGGGCAAAAAATAGTGTGGGGATTTGATGTTCTTGATGTCAACTTCCTCCATGTGGCCCATTTGGTAATAGTCTTCCATGAACTGAATGTATTGTTGTCGTAACTTGTCGTCCTTAGCGAGCTTCTTCTCGAGAGCGTAAAATCTACGCAGTGCCATGTCTTTAGAATTTCCCAGGCAATCAGGGCTCCTTGCGAACGGCAGTGCGGTCATAAATCGACCACTAGGTAGTCGTTGTACTGTTTCATTGAAATGCCGCTCGCAAGCCTTTTCAGAGGTAGAAAGAGTAGAAGCAATATTGGTAATTTCTTCAATCTTCCAGAACTTTTCGATCGAATCGCTTAGTTGTTCTTGGGTCACACCAACACCACAGACTGCTTCTGATCTAGTGTTGACGCTAACATTTCCTGAGACGATCCATCCAA
Organism: Nemotelus pantherinus; assembly: GCA_963978885.1. Taxonomy (NCBI): domain Eukaryota; kingdom Metazoa; phylum Arthropoda; class Insecta; order Diptera; family Stratiomyidae; genus Nemotelus; species Nemotelus pantherinus. The sequence continues at coordinate 126,060,550 of OZ022263.1, forward strand.
ACACTGTGTTTTGTAGTGTCGGAAGTCCCGATGCTAGCTTTATCTGTCCCACTGCTAGGATTTGGTAGAAGAACTCGGCACCAATAAGTACGTCAATGTTTTTTACCATGTGAGATTCTGGATCAGCTAAGGTAACATTCCGTGGAATACCCCACTTCTCAGGGTTTATGCTTTGTGTTGGCTGTGGTGGTACTATTTGGTCTAGTACAAACGCTTCAAAGTGTTCGCAGAAACCAGTGGTTCTTGATTTCAGCTCCAAGTTGACTCGACGCTGTGTGCGTTGGCTGGCACTTCCAATGCCTTGAATATGCATGGCATCAGGTCTCACCGCGACTCCCAATTTCTTAATTATTCGGTTTGAAATTAGATTCACTTGGGATCCTGAGTCCAAAAGAGCTCGACACTCTACCTCACGTCCATTTTCTGAGACCAATATAACCCTGGCCGTACTCAGGAGAACGTACCGACTATTACATCGATTGCCCTGTGCCGCAAGTGCAATCGCTTGCTCTGGCTGCTTTAAGTGTGTCGATGAAGGTGCCTTTGGTTGCTTAATTTTGCCGGTTATTGTGCCTTTGGTCGATACCTCGGGCAGATGAAGCAAGGTATTGTGTTTCCTTGCACACTTAAGACATGTTCCACCTTCACAAGTGTTCGATCAATGACCAGGTTTCAGGCAATTTAAGCACAGGTTGTTGTTGCGTACAATCTGGATACGCTCGGCCGGCACGCAGCTCAGGAAGACATTGCGTCATCCGTTGTCTGACGTCTGCAAGTAAGGCCGTTATGCCTGCATGAAAGTTTTCGCGATGAATATGTTCCATCAGCAATCTTGCCACTGGATGCGAGTAAGGTATAAGCATTTGATGTTTTGCGTCAAACTGCAACGCGGAATTTTTTAATCTCCCACCAACTCTCAAGATACCCTTATCATCTAAAAATGGAGCTAAGCTGCTAATACGGTTTTTTTTATCAACCTGCTTGTGTTTCCGTAGTTGATCAATTTCTTCTTTGAACTCTTGCTTTTGCATCTCTTTGACAATAACCTGGAGCCCGTCATCTTTTTCTTGAGTAGTTAGATGGTTATCTATAATTGTAGTTTGCGGATGCCGTTTCATCTTGGAAATGAACCTTAGGGCATACGCTATTATCCGTTGCAGCTTTTGAAATGAGTTTTTGTGATTAATCTTATCAATGAAACTCCCTTCCTCCTTCACTGTTGCTGCTGATATCAATCAGTTTTTTGCCTCGATGGAGCACTTGCCACTTGGCTGAAATGGTGGAGGCCACAAACACTCATCTCCATGCAAAAATCTTGGCCCATAAAACCATAAATGACATTGTGGTAGTTTTTCGGGGGATATTCCACGAGATATGACATCAACTGGATTGTCCTTACTTCCTACATGACGCCATTGTTGTTGCGTTGTGGTTTCTCGGATGGACAATATCCTGTTTGCGACGAAGGTATTGTAATTGGCAGCCTCAGAATGAACCCAGGCAAGTACTATCTGTGAGTCGGTCCACAGTGTCACCTTTGTTGTTTCGAGCTTTAAATCTGTTGTCACCCTCTCGGCAAGGTCAGCTGCCAATTTAGCTGCGCACAATTCAAGCCTTGGCACCGTTAATTTTTTGATTGGGGCTACTCTTGATTTTGCACAGAGAAGGCGCACGATAGTCTGGGCTCTAGAGGTTGACCGAATATACACGGCAGCTCCGTATGCTTGCTCTGATGCATCTGCGAATATGTGAATTTGAATTTTGGTCGCATTTTCTGGCAGAATTACGTGGCGAGGGATCTGAATGCTGTCCAGTTCATTTAGTCTGCGACTAAAAGTCGTCCACTGTGTGTGGATTTCTTGTGGAACGGCAGCATCGCAGTCCAGATGAAGCTGCCATAGCTGCTGCAACATTATTTTTGCTCTTGTGATTACGGGTGCTACAAGTCCCAAAGGGTCAAACAGCCGGGCTATTTCTGAGGCCATTATTCTTTTGGTAACCCGCTGATGGTCAGTGAAGTGGGTTCGGATTCTAAGTTTGTCTACTTTAGGAAGCCATGACACTCCTAGAGTTTTGATAGCTTCGTTGTCTCTTTCTGAGAAGTTAAGTTGAACCTCTTGTTCAGCTGCTGGAATATTCTGCAGTAGTCTTGGATGGTTTGTACACCACTTGCGCAATTTAAAGCCTGCCTTTTCTAGCATACTTATGAGTTCGCTCTGAGCGGTGATTGCTTCTGACAGGGTGTTGAAACCTGTTATTACATCGTCAACGTAGAAGTCTCGCGCTAGTACCTTTGATCCTTCTGGATATGAATTTCGTTCGTCAAATGCTAGGCGTTGAAGTGCCTTGGTTGCCAAATACGGAGCTGATGCAGTGCCATAGGTCACAGTAGAAAGCTGGTAGCATTTGATTGGCTGATTGACATCTCTTCGCTAGAATATCAATTGGAAGTTACGATCACTAGGTCGGATAAGAACTTGTCGATACATTTGTTGTATATCCGCTGTGAACACATAGCGCGGTAAGCGAAAACGGAGTAAGATTGTCAACAGCTCACTTTGTACTGTTGGGCTCACAAGTAGTATGTCATTTAATGAAATGTTCGCGCTTGTTTTGGCTGAGGCATCAAAGACCACGCGGAGTTTCGTAGTACTGCTATCTGGTTTCATTACGGTATGGTGGGGCAAAAAATAGTGTGGGGATTTGATGTTCTTGATGTCAACTTCCTCCATGTGGCCCATTTGGTAATAGTCTTCCATGAACTGAATGTATTGTTGTCGTAACTTGTCGTCCTTAGCGAGCTTCTTCTCGAGAGCGTAAAATCTACGCAGTGCCATGTCTTTAGAATTTCCCAGGCAATCAGGGCTCCTTGCGAACGGCAGTGCGGTCATAAATCGACCACTAGGTAGTCGTTGTACTGTTTCATTGAAATGCCGCTCGCAAGCCTTTTCAGAGGTAGAAAGAGTAGAAGCAATATTGGTAATTTCTTCAATCTTCCAGAACTTTTCGATCGAATCGCTTAGTTGTTCTTGGGTCACACCAACACCACAGACTGCTTCTGATCTAGTGTTGACGCTAACATTTCCTGAGACGATCCATCCAAACACTGTGTTTTGTAGTGTCGGAAGTCCCGATGCTAGCTTTATCTGTCCCACTGCTAGGATTTGGTAGAAGAACTCGGCACCAATAAGTACGTCAATGTTTTTTACCATGTGAGATTCTGGATCAGCTAAGGTAACATTCCGTGGAATACCCCACTTCTCAGGGTTTATGCTTTGTGTTGGCTGTGGTGGTACTATTTGGTCTAGTACAAACGCTTCAAAGTGTTCGCAGAAACCAGTGGTTCTTGATTTCAGCTCCAAGTTGACTCGACGCTGTGTGCGTTGGTTGGCACTTCCAATGCCTTGAATATGCATGGCATCAGGTCTCACCGCGACTCCCAATTTCTTAATTATTCGGTTTGAAATTAGATTCACTTGGGATCCTGAGTCCAAAAGAGCTCGACACTCTACCTCACGTCCATTTTCTGAGACCAATATAACCCTGGCCGTACTCAGGAGAACGTACCGACTATTACATCGATTGCCCTGTGCCGCAAGTGCAATCGCTTGCTCTGGCTGCTTTAAGTGTGTCGATGAAGGTGCCTTTGGTTGCTTAATTTTGCCGGTTATTGTGCCTTTGGTCGATACCTCGGGCAGATGAAGCAAGGTATTGTGTTTCCTTGCACACTTGAGACATGTTCCACCTTCACAAGTGTTCGATCAATGACCAGGTTTCAGGCAATTTAAGCACAGGTTGTTGTTGCGTACAATCTGGATACGCTCGGCCGGCACGCAGCTCAGGAAGACATTGCATGCGTAAAGTGGATGCTCTTTGTGGCACACTACACACAACGTTCCGGAAACTACCGATGCAAGTATTCTTGTTTCCTTTCTTGTCTGCTGCCTTTCGTTAGTGAACTTGGTCTTCAAGCCAAGCGCCTCCAAGGTTTGGAATCTTGTTTGCAGAAATTCCAAGAAGTGTTTCATACTCTGTAGCCCCTTTGGATTTTCTAGGGAATGTTCATAGAGCAGATGAGTGGATTTGTCCAGATTGTTTGACAAAATGTGTGAAAGGATTGGATCCCAGGACTCTATGGACAAGCCGAGGTTCTCCAATCCAAGCAAACACTCGCACGTAGTGCCGTGGAGTGCTTTAATGGCGGCCGATGATGCATCTGAGCCCACATTTGATTGAGTTACCAGTCGTCTAATCACGGTGGTAACTAACAAACGCTTGTTCTCATACCTGTTATGAAGTAGCTCCCAAGCTGTATGATAGTTCTTGTTTGACAAAGGAAGGTGTCTCACGAGTTTCTCAGCTTCGCCAGTTAGATTGGTCTTCAAATACCACATTTTCTGGCAGTTCCCTATGTTTTGTACGTGCACTAGCTGTTCAAATAGATCAGCGAATTGTCGCCATTTCACATAGTCGCCGTCAAACTTAGGGATCGATATCGTTGGAAGCTGAACTGGCATCGGCTGTGCGGTGTGTCGCCCTGCATGTGGTTCACTTGCCGTTCTGCCAGTTAATCTTGAAGACAACCCGATAGTCATTTTCCGATACTTCATCCTCGAGATGAAGATACTCTTCGAAATCGTACCCTAATGCTATAGGGTCACTTGAAATCTCCCAAATCTTAAGATTTGTAGCAGCAATTTGACTCCAGAGCTCTCTGAGAGTTGTCATCGATACCTCGTAGTAATGGGTACGAGTTGTTCGAGCTGATCATCAGTTGTTCGATCTAAACTGCTGACCAATCGCTTTAATGAATGGGTAAGCGCTCTCTGTCGTCGAGTATTTCGTTCGACTTCTCTACCTTCGGATGCATCTACTGGCATTTTCACCTGAGCAGCTTCGGGAGCTTGAACTGTAGCAATCCCGAAAGCTTTTATAGCGTCCATAAAAATGCGACGATATTTGTCGTGAAGCCGTTTGATCTCCCCGTAATAATCTTTCTCGAAATAGTCATGTTCGGGTGGAAGATCACTTGCCTCAAGTTGATCATGCCCTTCTTGGAAGTCATGCCATGCTTCATCAAGTCGTTGCAAGCGGACTTCAAAATAAGACCTAGATCTTTTTCGGTCTTCGGAGTCTTTATTAAAATTGGCAATAATTCGCTGAATCTCCGCACCCTTTTGCGTCTGCTTTAAAATAATATCTGCCATTTTGGACCTGCTCAGACACCTCTTGATCTGAAAATCACGTCGGGGTCACCAAAATTTATGTCTACGCTATTTTGCGTAGACTTGTGACGCAATCAATTAGTTGAAGCACCAAGTGAATGCCTGTTGATCTGATACCTTCAATTGGCCGAAGCACCAATTGAAAGGCGTTGAAATAAATCGAATCAATTGGTCGAAGCACCAGTTGATTGCCTCAACTTGCTACTTTCAATTGGTCGAAGCACCAATTGAAAGGCGTTGCAATGAAACCAATTAATTGGTCGAAGCACCAATTGATTAATTCTCAGCTTGCTACTTTCAATTGGTCGAAGCACCAATTGAAAGGCGTTGCAAAGAAACCAATCAATTGGTCGAAGCACCAATTGAATGATTCTCAACTTGCAACTTACAATTGGTCGAAACACCAATTGAAATTCCAAAATTTATTGTGGATATATGTTATATATTATATAATCATATATATTCTATAATCACCCAAAAATAAAAACTGTACTGATTTACGAGTTCTAGTTTTAATGATCTGCACACTATGATTGTCAATACAAGACTGATAATTTTCTCGCTATGAATCTAACTTAAGTACACAATTAAATTTTGCAGGAGTAAGCATATCATGCAAATTCCAATGTTTTGGCTATACCCATTTGCGAAAAATATGAAAAATAGACAATGTAAAAATAGAACGTAATCACCGTTGCATTAGCGTACTTAGAAGTTTACGCAGACGATATGCAAGATGATCAGGTTACATCTTTTCGTTGCATTTCAAATGCTCAAGCGTAAACATTGTTATGTCTACGAGCAATGCAATGAAGATGCACAAAGCGAAGAATGTGCTGAGTGCGTTGCATTATTGCAGTTGTACGTTAACAACGATTGTATGTTAATATTGAACACTATGAATTTGCTTTTCTTAATTTCATTACAAATATCTTTCAATATTTTTTTTTTGAAAATCAACTTACTAGATCGTTTTGAATATAATTTAATGCTCCGGAAGAAACACTTGCTTGGTCCAAGTAACCTGGCAATTATCGATTACGCACTGTCAAAAGATTTATTGCCTTTAGGTGATTTACCCCTATTGCAAGAATATACATTTTCATTATGACATCCTAAATGACACACAATGTTTATTAGAATCTTCATTGTTTCTCAATTTCTCCTAACTGTGAGCAATATCACTGAATATTTATATTGACTACTCAGCAATTTTTCAAATCACCGGAATTAAACTTGGAAAGTAAAAGGACTGAGTTGAAATGATCAATGCTATTTCTACCATGCCTGTTCACAGTTTTAACATTATTTAAATTACAAAATCCGATATTTCGCCAAATGTCTGAAACGCTTGAAAATAGCACACATGACCAGCAAGGCTATTTTTGTTTAATATTACAACCGATCATCCGTTCCGAGTTTTTCATTTATTAATTTTGCGATCAAACTGTCGAGTAGGTATACCTCTTTGTTATAGAGACAATTTTCAAATTCGGTTTTGATCGGTCCTGGTTGATAATGTCCTTTTTTTAAGCAAATTACCGAGATCCAATGAAATAAAATTTATATAAGTTGACGAATTCTAAAATTTTGACCCACAGAACAAGTGAACACATTCACCTATTTCAATCTTTCACTATTTCAAATATCAATTAAAAGTATCATGCAATTTTACACAGTAATTTTACACATTCAATTCTGTACAATTCTAGTCTACAATTTCGGCATTACTACCAAATCCTATAAGCTATAAGTGACTAAAAGTCTTCGCCAACTGAACATACAAAAATAGAACATACAAAAAAATAATGTCATAATATAAATCATAAATAAAATACATAAAATAACAACTTATTGAATCCACAGCCTCTGGCAACGCTCTTCACATATCGTAGCTCAAAATCGCTCACAGCAAGTATTCTTCATTCACAAAAATCTGTACAAGCAAAGTAAAATGATAGCAATAACAATTTACCCTGCTACTAGTGAGGGAAACGCAGGAATATGTTCCACCAATAGTCATGCGTTCGCAGCTCTGCTCTGAGTCTCTCTCTCTTGAGAGGATAAGTTCCCCAAGGAAGCAACATTTCGATTGCTTCCAAACATATCATATGAAGACATTTATTTTAATGACGTCACTGTCTAGTCTATATGGGGTCAAATAAATGGTCGTAGATGCAATTTTTACGTTGCTTCCAAGCCGTGGTTGTGCTTTCATTATTTTCATTCTGTAGCGTTACCAGATCAACTGTGTGAGATGTTCACAATTTGATTTGAAAATTTTTTTTTAATAAATGTTAATACGCGACTATTTCACGATTTCAAAAAAAAAAAAAAATATAAAAACTATGTCAGCCAAATGTAAGGGAAGCAATGCTTCCCTTGCTTCCATGAGCGCCACGCCACTGATATATATATATATATATATATATATATATGTATATATATATATATATATATATATATATATATATATATATATATATATATATATATATATATATATATAGTATATATATATAGATAGATAGATAGATATATATATATATATATATATATATATATATATATATATATATATATATATATATATATATATAGTATATATATATAGATATATATATATATATATATATATATATATATATATATATATATATATATATATATATATATATATATATATATATATATATATATATATATATATATATATATAAGAACTGCTTAGTTGAATTCAATATTTCAACAGATAACTTTAAGCAAGCATTACCTTGCTGTAAGTATTTACTTGCTACATTAATTTTATCCAAGATGGCATGCCAAATTACAACACAGCAAATGAACTTAAAGTCGCTGATTTTGTTTCCAAGCGATTGGGCCATACTCTTAGACTTTGCGTCATCATTCTCTGAAAGTTCGACTAGAGCTTCATATACATCCCCTAAATGTCTTGCTTATGGTTTGATCGCATCTATCCTGCTTTCCCACCTAGTAGTGCACAAAGGTTTAATAGTCAAAGCAGTCAAATATTTTTTTAACGTTTGCCATCTAGTCACAGAACTGGAAAAATAAACATAGAGGCTTTCCACAGTATCGAAAAATGCAACTGCGTCAAAAGAACATTGCACTTCATCAACGAGAACTAAGTTAAGAGAATGTGCTGAACAAGGTACAAAAAATGCCCTTGGTTCTAATACCTTAATTCTTGCCTGCATTCCGCAGTGTTTCCCTTTCATGTTAGAACCATTATCGTATCCTTGACCTCTACAATTGGAAAGTGATATATCAAAATGTTTGAGTTGTTTTAGCACAAGATCGGTTAAACTAGCCCCAGTTGTTTTTACTAATGTTCGAAGAACATTAGTATTAAAATCGATTCGGCCAAAAATTCATATTTCCATATATATATATATATATATATATATATATATATATATATATATATATATATATATATATATATATATATATATATATATATATATATATATATATATATATATATATATATATATATATATATATATATATATATATATATATATATATATATATATATATATATATATATATATATATATATATATATATATATATATATATATATATATATATATATATATATATCATCAAAAAATTTCAGTGAGATAATCTTGGGAACGCGCCATCCGATTGAGCTGAAACTTTCAGGATACATTGGTGTATATGCAGAATAGGTCCAGAATTCTTTAAATGTCAGTTATTGTTAACCTTTTGGCGCCGGCGGCCATTTAAGTGATATTTTTAATATACCTATTATTTCGTGCACAAATAATTTTCGCAAAAATAAAGTTGACGAAATAAATTTCGAACGTGTTTTACATATGAATCGGATAATGTTTTGGAATTTTTTAACCCTATGTGTGCGCTGGGTGCCTAAAAAGAGGACGGGAAAATTTGAAAATTTTTAAATTGCGATAACTTTTGACAGAGCTATTCAATCATTACGAAATTTTCAGGACATATTGATATTATTTAGTTGTAGATTTGTGTAGTTTTTAATGAGCGTGCTGGCAACTCTGTAGCTAGGGCAGGCACTGAAAGTGAAAACCTCCAAATCATCGTCTCTCTTGAAAAAATGCCGTTTCTTCAAAAAAAAGCCACTCATATGTAAATCTTGTGCTTTGTTTATATAGACATTAAAGAAAATGTGATATGGTATAACGGGCACGCCTGGTAACCCTTGCCCAATTTACCTATATTTTTAGCATCAAAAACTTCTGTTCACGGAAACTCACGATCCAATGAGCAGAATTGATTGAAATTTGCAGAATGTATTGGTCTTAGATAGGACCAGGTCTGATAGAAGTGATTTTGAAATGCAGGCGATTCATTGCCAGTGGTGCCATCTTGAAAAATCACTTAAAAAGATAACTGCTTTTAGCCCTATAAATTCTGATTGAATCGTTCGATTTTAACGAAATTCAGACAGTAGCTGGATCTTTTTTTAAGCCACATTCGGTAGAAATTTGGTCGAAAATTCGGTTGGAGTTGCCAGCTTTGATAATTTTTGTGTCTTAAATTTGAAAAAAAAATTTCAAAGTTAAACTTTGAAAATTTAATGTCGGACAAGAACGGTAACCCTTTCCCAGTTAACCCATATTTTTAGCATAAAAAACTTCTGTTCACGGGAACTCACGAACCAATAATCAGATACAGCTCAAATGTACAGAATGCATTGGACTTAAGTAGGACCAGATTTAGTAGAGGTGATTTTGAATTGTGGGCAACTCTGTGCCAGTGGTGCCATCTTGAAAAATTACCAAAAAAAAATGCTTTTTGCCCTATGAAATGCGAATAAGTTACCAGATTTTCCTGAAATTGACACAGTGCTTGAACCTTACTTTAGTCTCTGTTTCTTGGAAATTTGGTTGAAAAATTTGATTGGTGCTGCCAGCTATGGTAATTTTTGTGTCTTTGGTTTTGAAAATTCACTGAGGAAAATAATACTTTTTGCCCTATAACTTCCAGTGCTGTCATGAAATCAATACGAATTTCATTGAATTAATGAAACCTATCATTACATTATTCAGGCTAAATTTGGTTGAAAAGCCACGATAGGGTTGCCAGCTATTGTTGGTTTTGTGCTTAATTGCAATATCTTTATGCTGACCAAGAGAAGAATACCAACCGTTATACCCATGACGGTTGGCTCTGAAGTACTTGAGACCAGAAAATCGGCTAAGTATCTTGGAGTGATATTGGACTCGAAGCTGGGTTATGGGGAGCACATCCGAAAAGTATGCGATAGGGCGCTACTGTCTGTTATCTCGCTTGGGAGACTCATGGCAAACGTTCACGGTCCTAGTCCGAGTAAACGTAAGCTCCTTATAACGGTGGCTCATTCAATGCTGCTGTATGGTGCGGAGATATGGGCCACTGCGTTAAGGTTTGAAAAGTATCGAGCTAGGATGGTGAGCGTCCAGCGTAGGGGAGCGCTGCGAATTGCAAGCAGCCATAGAACAGTTTCAGGAAACGCCGTGTTAGTGATACCGGGAGTAATCCCAATTGAGCTATTGGCGAACGAACGCAGGGAAGTGTTCCTGAACAGAGCAGAAGTGGGAAGAGAAATCTTGGTTGCTCAAGCACGAGCGCGAACGCTTGAGCTTTGAGAGGAGCGGTGGGCTACGAGCACGAAGGGAGCATGGACGATTAGGCTAATTCGCGCCTTAAAACCTTGGCTTAATCGCGACCACGGTGAAATAAACTTCTACCTGTGCCAGTTCCTATCGGGCCACGGCTACTTCAGGAAATACCTTCACAGAATGGGGAAAGTCAGGACGGAATTCTGTAAGTACTGCGCTAAGGAAAGTGATGACGCTTTGCATACCTTTTCCCATTGCACCCGCTTTAGAAGCGAGCGACACATGCTCTTCTCTGCAATTGGCCCTGTGACGCCGGAGTCAATCGTGGAGATTATGCTACAGTCAGAAGACGCCTGGTCAGCTGTGTCAGCATATGTGGAGCTGGTATTGCGCTTAAAAAAAGGAGAAGGATGTCTCATAGACTCCTGAAAGCCTGACAGAACGGAAGTAAGCCAATGGGACACCTGATGGGTGGAAGTAGCACGGCCGAGTTGAAGTAATGCGAAAGCGGTTCCGACTCGGACCTCCGTGGTTGGCGGGTGACGTTTTTTAGTGAGTAAGAATCTCACATAATCTTGTTTAGTTCGCAAGATACCTATTGAAGGTTTTTGACATCCGCTCCCAAAAAAACAAAAAAAAAAACAAAAAAAAACAACAAAAACAAGTACAATTTTGCCACTAAAGTAACGTCAATTGTGTAAAAGAGACAAATTCATGACGGTGTGTATTAAAATTTTTCCGTTAGTTCAGTCAGTGGCTTAGCAACTACTTAATTAGACAAACGCGTTACAAGTGTTTTTTTATAGCTTTGCGAGATAATTTCTCTGCAAAAAACTTTGAATAAATATAAAAAAAACTTTAAGTACATATAAAAAAAAATGTAAATATATATTTAAAGTCTTTTGTAGCGAAATTATCTAAAAAAAAAAACTATAAAAAAGCACTTGTAACGCGTTTATCTAATTAAGTAGTTGCTAAGCCACTGAAAAATATAATTAACATCATTAAAGCTTCGCAAAATATGATCTAATGTTCGGACTTAAGGCATTTTATATAATTTAAAGTTTCTGTAATCTGGCGTTAGGTGGCGGTAGGTGCGAGCCGAAAGCTGGCCGTTAGGCTTCGAAACTATAACTGGTCTAGCTTCTTAACGACCTCTGTGCCCATTATGAAACTCGGCAAGGATTATCTACACACTATAAGCTATTTATAGAAAAAAAAAATAAAAAAATAAATGGTCGAACTTTGTGAAATTTAAGTTTTAAAAATTTAAATATATTTTTTTCCCCAAAAAAAAATTTTTTTTAATACCCTAAAATGCATTTAATAAGCCCATTATATGAAGCTTCAACTCGAGTGCTTTATTTATTTTATTCTACTTTTTAAAACTGGATAATGTGATTCGAAATAGCGTATACCTATCGGTAAGTCAAATTTTTAAAGCCCTCTAGCTCGCTAACCTGACATAGTACTGTAAAAATATTTTGCATCTGGATCGAGAACATATCGTCGCTGTGAAATCAAACCGGCATATCTGCAAAATACACATTCTTCGCTAGAGCGCTTTAAAGTTTTCGCATGTGGGCTATTTCCACGTGAATGCAAAGCGGCAAAACACAATTAGACGGGTTTTTATTCAACTTTACGATATGCCAGTGCGACATAAAAATAGAGGGGAAAATAAGGAATTTTTTGATACCAAAAACTCAAAAACTCAATTTTTGCAGATATGCCGGTTTGATTTCACAGCGACGATATATAGGTATAACATAATCAAATATTACTAAAATCGGAAACCTGAAATTTTTTTAATTGTCCGCCTCACGTGGAATGCCCCTTGAGTATAATTTTTTTTCTGAAAAGAACCGTTATCTCAAAAACAGTAAAAGCGAAATAAATGAGCTAACATGTGCCAACGAAATAGGAAATACTTAAGGCGACATAGCACCTTCAAATTGAAAAAAAATGTTATTTTCAAAGGCTTGTTTTTAATTGAATAAAAAGACATATCTTAATGAAACTTTTTACACATACTTTATATGTCTTAGACTACATAAACAAAATTGTAAGAAATATTTTGTGGCCCCCTGTCGCCTGTAACAATTTTTTGGAAAATACACCAAAAAAACCTGGCGTCCATGATAATTGCCCTCAGGAAAGTCTGAAAAAAAAACAAAAACGGGGTTTTGACCAGCATCAAAGCGGCCTTGGAAT
>OZ022263.1:126078615-126103615 GCA_963978885.1 Nemotelus pantherinus
GCAGGTAACCCTAAATTTCTTTTACTCCTATAACCAGTTGTCTGGGAAGCACTATAAAAAAAAAAAAAAAAAAAAAAACAAATAACTTCGAATGTAATATAACAACGTGAAGCAGATGTGATATATTTATATAACATTTACAATGAAAATAAATAACCAATGTTTCAATTCCCAAAGTTCTGCAAATTTTTTGGATCGCAGCCCCAAACACCAACTTCAGTTACAGTGCTGCAGGCACTGAGCATTTTCTTCATTGATGTTATATGAGATGCTGCTTTCAAAATCATGTGAAATAAGCAACTGATAACGAATATAATTAACCCGTGTTTTGCTCTCATAAACGTTGAAATTCATGCCAGTGGTAATATCTGAAACTTTCCACCATATGAGTTATAATGCATTCTTCAGACCAAAGTAAAACGTGGCATTTGAAACAGTTTGGCCGTAATAAGCACCACATGTGGTGGAATATGCACTCAAAACCTGCACGATTCTTCTTCTGTTCTTCGAACATTAGTATTTCTAGCGGTTCAAGTGCGCAAGAGTTTTTTTGATATTTATGAAATGTTTTAAATGTATTATATATATATTTATGAAAAGTTTTATGAAATCAAACGATTGGCTTCCATGTTTTACCAACACGATGGGACTCTAGCTAACTATGGCCGACAAATCAGAGATTGGTTGAATTCCAATTAAAACAATCGCTGGATCGGTAGAAATGGACCAATACACTGGCCTGCAAGATCTCCTGATCTAATAGTTATGCATTTTTTACATGGAGACGGATGAAGCAACTTGTCTACATATCGGAAGTATCAACATTGGAAGAACTAAATACCAGGATCGATGCGGCTGCAACAGAAGTGAGGCAGCAGCTGAGAAGTATGAATATGAAAAGAACGCCTGCGAAACGAGCTTTACCGTGTATTCAAAATGAAGGTGGCCATTTTGGAAATTTACTGTAGCTCAAAAATTTTGAAATAAAGCATAAAAACCATTATTAAATTCTTTCAGTTCAAGCAAAGAGTGTAGATCGAAAACAAGGGCCACTTTATGGCATATTCAGTTTTTAAGCGATATGAATTTCCGCTTACTACTTGCAAAATGATAAAAACTAAGAATATATATATATATTTATATATATATATATATATATATATATATATATATATATATATATATACATATATATATATATATATATATATATATATATATATATATATATATATATATATATATATATATATATATATATATATATATATACATATATATATATATATATATATATATATATATATATATATATATATATATATATATATATATATATATATATATATACATATATATATACATACATATATATATATATATATATATATATATATATATATAGATATATATATATATATATATATATATATATATATATATATATATATATATATATATATATACATATAATCCGTCGATGATGATATCTCTGTTGATACAAAGATTGCGCCGCTTGTGAACTTCGCCGGCACTCTCCATAAACGTACATAATATCTGCATATTCTTCATTAGTGTAGTGATACATTTTGAATTTATTTTTAAATTTTTGGTAATATCTTGTAGTTCGAGTACTGTACTGGAACTAACAAAAATTTGAAAGTGGTTCTGTTTTATGGGATCTTAAGTTTTTAACGTATCCCAATAATAAAGGCGAAGAACTGTACCCAATTTTACCTGTCACATCCAGGCAGATGCATTATTTATGTAACTAATAACTAATATAACTTATGTAACTAAACGACACGGAACATTGAATTGAATTGCAAAATATTTTATTTTTAATTAACGGTACATTCTTAGCCTAACTTAAAGTTTAATTAACAAGAAAACTTCCAATCTAGCGGCTATACTATTTTAGCCTGTTGGCTCTGGTTTTTTCTTAATCAAACACCAGTAGGCCAGAAATCACGGCACTTGATTGCGCTAAGCTCAGTCGAAAGCGTGAGAAAGAAAGATCCGACAATGCGACTGCCGTCCAAACCCTTTTTTAACTTGTTGCAAGAAACGTTTTTACTAATGTTCGAAGAACATTAGTATTAAAATCGATTCGGCCAAAAATTCATATTTCCATATATATATATATATATATATATATACATATATATCATCAAAAAATTTCAGTGAGATAATCTCGGGAACGCGCCATCCGATTGAGCTGAAATTTTCAGGATGCATTGATGTATATGCAGAATAGGTCCAGGTCTCTTTAAATGTCAGTTATTGTTAACATTTTGGCGCCGGCGGCCATTTAAGTGATATTTTTAATATACCTATTATTTCGTGCACAAATAATTTTCGCAAAAATAAAGTTGACGAATTAAATTTCGAACGTGTTTAACATATGAATCGGATAATGCTTTGGAATTTTTTAACCCACTGTGTGCGCTGGGTGCCTAAAAAGAGGACGGGAAAATTTGAAAATTTTTAAATTTCGATAACTTTTGACAGAGCTATTCAATCATTACGAAATTTTTAGGACATATTGATATTATTTAGTTGTAGATTTGTGTAGCTTTTGATGAGCGTGCTGGCAACCCTGTAGCTAAGCCAGGCACTGAAAGTGAAAACCTACATATCATCGTGTCTCTTGAAAAAATGCCGTTTCTTCAAAAAAAAGCCACTCATATGTAAATCTTGTGCTTTGTTTACATAACCAAAAAAAAAAAGATATGGTATAACGGGCACGCCTGGTAGCCCTTGCCCAATTTACCTATATTTTAAGCATCAAAAATTTCTGTTCACGGAAACTCACGATCCAATTAGCAGAATTAATTGAAATTTACAGTATGTATTGGTCTTAAATAGGACCAGGTCTGATAGAAGTGATTTTGAAATGCGGGCGATTCTGTGCCAGTGGTGCCATCTTGAAAAACCACTAAAAAAGATAACTGTTTTTAGCCCTATAAATTCTGATTGAATCGTTCGATTTTGACGAAACTCACACAATTGCTGGACCTTACTTTAAGCCACGTTTGGTAGAAATTTGGTCGAAAAATTCGATTGGAGTTGCCAGCTATGATAATTTTGGGGTCTTCATTTTGAAAAAAAAAATTTGGAAGTGAAAACATTCAAACCATCGAATATTCAAAGAAAGTTCCGTTTCTTCCAATAAAACCAATCTGTATACAAATCTTATGTTTTATCTACACGTTCAAAGTAAAACTTTGAAAATTTCATGTCGGACAAGAACGGTAACCCTCTCCCAGTTAACCTATATTTTTAGCATCAAAAACTTCTGTTCACGGAAACTCACGAACCAATAATCAGATACAGCTAAAATTTACAGAATGCATTGGACTTAAGTAAGACCAGATTTCATAGAAGCGATTTTGAATTGTGGGCAAGTCTGTGCCAGTGGTGCCATCTTGAAAAATTACAAAGAAAAAAAACTGCTTTTTGCCCTATGAAATGTGAATAAATTACCAGATTTTCATGAAATTGGCACAGTTGCTAAACCTAACTCTAATCTCTGTTTGGTGGAAATTTCGTTGAAAAATTTGATTGGTGCTGCCAGCTATGGTAATTTTTGTGTCTTTGGTTTTGAAAATTCGCTCAGGAAAATAAAACTTTTTGCACTATAACTTCCAGTGCAGTCATGAAATCAATACGAATTTCATACAATTAATGAAACCTGTCATAAACATTATTCAGGCCAAATTTGGTTGAAAAGCCACGATAGGGTTGCCAGCTATTGTTGATTTTGTGTTTAATTGCAATAAATTTATTAAGCGGTTTTATCGTAGAATTTTCAAATGGCAATGATATTGTAGTGACAATAAACAGCAAATATTAAGCTTTCCATTATTTGAAAAAACTCGCTGCAGGTAACTCTAAATTTCTTTATACTCCTTTAACTTCGAATGTAATGTAACAACGTGAAGCAGATGTGATATATTCTTGGTTTTGATACTGGCAGAAGGTTGCCAGCACGAGTCGGTTGTGCTACTTTTGTATCAATAAATGCTAACAGTTAGTATTCATGCCGGAAACATTTACAATTAAAATAAATAATCAATGTTGCAATTCGCAAAATTCTGCCAATTTTTCGGATCACAGCCCCAAACACCAACTTCAGTTACAGTGCTGTAGGCACTGAGCATTTTCTTCATTGATGTTATATGAGATGCTGCTTTCAAAATTTTGTGAAATAAGCAACTGATAACGAATAAAATTAACCCGTGTTTTGCTGTCATAAACGTCGAAATTCATGCCAGTGGTAATATCTGAAACCTTCCACCATATGAGTTATACTACATTCTTGAGACCAAAGTAAAACGTGGCATTTGAAACAGTTTGGTCGTAATAAGCAGCACATGTGGTGGAATATGCACTCAAAACCTGCACGATTCTTCTACTGTTCTTCGAACATTAGTGTTTCTAGCGGTTCAGGTGCGCTAGAGTTTTTTTACTTATGTTCGAAGAACATTAGTATTGAAATCGCTTCGCCGAAAATTCGTCATATATATATATATATATATATATATATATATATATATATATATATATATATATATATATATATATATATATATATATATATATATATATATATATATATATATATATATATATATATATATATATATATATATATATATATATATATATATATATATTTATGTATTTATATATATCAGCAAAATGGTTAAGGGAGATAATCTCTGGAGTGGATGATCCGATTGAGCTGAAATTTTCGGAGAACATAGATGTATATAGCAGGTAAATCTACAACTTGCTCGAATTATCTTAAACGTTTCGGCGGCGGCGGGCATTTAAGTGAATTTTCAGGTGCTCCTATGTTTCCAAGCAGTGCAAATTTTTGTTAAAAAAAGTACTAGGAATGAAAGCTTATTATGTTCTAAGTTTGCTTATGATAAAGAAATCCTTAAAATCATCGACCTTCCTGAAAAATTTTTGATTTTTGAAAATAAATTCAAATTTTTGATACATTTTGACTTTTGTCCACCAAGTCAAATAAAATATTTCAAAATCCCGCGGTTAACAAGAACGGTAACCCGTGATCATATTACCTCTCTTTTCAGCACTCAAAACTTCTGTGTACGAGAACTGACGATCGGATATTGCGATGAATATGAAATTTACAGGACATGTTGGAATTTGCTAGGATAGGAGTGATTTTGAAAAACGAGCAACACTGTAGCAGTGGTGCCATTTGGAAAAATCGCTGAGAAAAAAAAATGGTTTTTGGCCTATAGCTTCCGATTTAGCTTTCAGATTTTCACAAAATTCACGCAGTAGGTGAATGTTGCAATAAGATAATAACTCTAAGATAAATTTCATATAAATTTGGCTGAAAAATTAGTATAGGGACGCCAGCGACGGCAATTTTAGTCTCCTGAATATTGTAAATTTGCTCAGGAAAATAAAGATTTTTTCCCTATAACTTACGATGCAGTGACGAAATCAAAATGAAATTCATGTGATAAGCATATTTTGTTGTGTTTTTAATTCTGTAGAAGTTTCGTTGAAAAACCGTGAAAGGGTTGCCAGCTATGATGAATTTCGTAATTAATTGATATTTCTTTATCGATTGATGTTGTCATGAAATTTCCAAATGGGAATGATCCTGCAATAACAATTAACAACAAATATAAACGTTTCAAAAAATTTAAAAAGTTTCTACGATGGTTACCCTAAAATTTAATTCACTCCTATAAATAACAGCGCAGCCATTCAATCGAAACGAAATTCATAGGGTGGGCTTAACACAACGTGAAGCACCTATGGTGCTAGCACATGATTGCCAGCACCGGACAATTTCGTAAATATCGCACCAACAGATGCTTCCATTTTCTATTCATAAGCAAAGCATTTACAATAAAATAAGCAACCGATATTTAAATGTTCTGAGTTTTGGAAATTTTTTGGCTGGTAGCCCCAGACATAGTTTAATTGCTGAAACTTTTGATGACATACTCGAATGAAAATGAAATTCAAAGGATAGGTTGATTAAGCACGAGCATGTTGGACAGTGCAGTGTTGGACAAATGTTGCCAGCACTGAACATTTTCATCATTTGTGCTATAGAAAATGTTGTCAGAAAATTATATTTGTTCCTATGAGTAAGAAATGGTTGGTATGATACTACAAAGAAGTGTATAGCGTCTTCACACATTTTTAAATTCCTCAAAGATAGCTTCTTCGAAAATTAGTTTTCTAGCGGTTCTGATGCGCTAGAGTTTTTTTTTTCTTTAATGCCAAAGATCAGGGGATAGCCCTTTGAAGCGAATGCTTAGCGATTGCGGTAGGGAGACACATATGGGAGAAGTCGATATCAATTATTCAATTATTCTGTTTTTTAAGTGCCACATTTATTTCTTATTTTCTAAAGCACTTGTGTTATGACTAGTCGCCACTAAAGCTTTAATGTGACACTTAATTAATGGAGCGCTGGTATTATGCCCAGTCGCCAACTGTTAAGACAACACGAGACGAACAAATACAGCCATGGACACGGCGGGATTTGAACCCTCGGGCAGTAGATCGTTGCTTCGGACTGACGCGTTAGCGAGCTAAGCTACCGACCCCCTCCAAGCTTCAAAGATATACAACTCTTCAAGTCTTCCTCGGATGTATCAGCAGCACCTCAAGCAAGAAAAATTTGATGAGGTGGAGGTACCACTCTAATGAGACCATTAAAATCATCATCATTGGCACTAGCAAATTGTAGTGCGGGACCAGGAGACGACACTGAAAACGCCATGCGAGAATGACATTGCAGCTACAGTGAACTGAGCTGCTGAGGCAGCTGTTGTTGTCCCAGTTGCAGAGGCATCAGTTGTATAAGCTGCTTAAGCTGTCATTGAGGCTGACGTTGAAGCTCAAGAGGCTGCGACTGTTCCTGCTCATTTACCAGAGAATGCTGATGCTGCAGTAGCGGCTGAGCATCAAGGCTTTGTCGTAGAATCAATTGGCTTTGATTGCCTTGATTCTGCTGTTGTTGCAGTAATTGCCACTGTTTGCGTTGTCCACGAGTTAAAATTGGTGACAATAGCAAATTACCTTGATTGTGAGGCAAAACTGGCGCTGTGGTCTTGGGTGAGTTCAACTTCTGCTCTACATCTGCCCCTAAAGCCAGTGGTTTGAATTATTTAGCGGCTGATTCGAGCCTGCTGCCAAAAGCATGAAACTCGGCCTGTATTGAGTCCAACATCTGTTTTACGGAGCGCAGTCGATCAACAAAAGAAAGCATAAAATTGGATTTGCATTTTGAACGAAACCATTAAACTCCAGATGACGATGACTGAGCTGCTTCTGCAACATTTATGTGCATCCCAATGCACTTCGCATGAATTGTCTGCTCAGAGAAGCCAAAGCAAACCACCATCTATTCGATTTATCTAAGCACTTCGAAGCTTGACAAAGAGCCATTATGGGGCGCAATTTAGTTTCTTTTAATTAAAAATCGATACTTAAACACACAGCATTTCATCCTTAAGCAGAAAACCAGATAGATGTCTCAAATGACAACAAAGGTTTGTAAGAGTTTCCGACAAAAAAAATAGTCGGTGTCAATGGCAACTTGTGGTAACTGTCTACGATGAATTATAGTACGTAGCACCGTTATTGAGCCTTGGTTTAAATAAACTTGTATCTTTGTCAATTCTTGACAGGGGACAGTCGTAGCATAAGAACTAATAAATAGCATGGTTAGAACGGTATTTTGCGATATTTGCCTGATGGAAGAGAGTGGCAGAGAGTGAAGGATTTACCATCAGCTGGCACCTAAGAAGAACCAAAACCAAAATAAGTTCACTTTATCATATGCAAAAGTGAGAAAAGCATACTCTCAAACGACAGGTGAGAATGTGTGGGCCCTATTCTGAGAGTCACCTCACGTGACGAATAAAGTGACTCTCTTGATTTCGTATTCCGAGAGTTACGTGAGGTGACTGCATTTCATCTCTAGTGGCATGTTCGATCCGTCGGCTATTTTAAGAATCACATGAAGTGACGAGCGTCACGTGAAGTGAGATTTTCAGTCACTTGATTATATGAAGTGAATGTGGTCAGAAATGATATAAATTGATATTTTGAAAAGAAAGAAGAAGGATTTTGACAAAGTTTGGATCGTGAATCATGAAAAATAGTAAACAAATCTTATTTTGAAGATAATTTATCTATTTTTATTTGAATAATGCGCTTAAACTCGACTACATGATCCCCATAGTCGTTAGACGATTTTCCTGATAAATTGTTGGCTCGTAAGTTGTGATTTTGTTGTTGTGTGTTAATTTTTAGAGTGTTTTATGTTTGATTGGTTGATTTTTTTAAGTGTATTTTCTAGTATATTCTCGTGTTTTCTTATGTTGTGTTTTTCTTGAATTTTTGATTTTTTATTAGGTTAAGCTTAGTACTGCCTTCGATTTCACGTGAAATTTTTTTCGGCAAAAATTTAGCTCGAAAATAAGCAAAAACTCACTAGTTAGAATAAAAAGTTTCTTTGAAGTTGCTTTCACTTTGAAAATGCAAATAGCATTGACACATGTCTACAATTGTTTTACGCCAATTAAGTATGTGCAGCTAAAAAGTGACATTTGGTGTTTGAATTTGAAAATTGAATTGTGCAAATGTCTTTCCAATAAGAAAATTGATCGAAAATTGACCAGCCAAGTACCAGCCTTAAAAAGTAAAAGCTGGTACTGAGTTAATCGTGAAGCTAAATTTTGACAAGTCTCCATTATCTCGTCATTTTTTCGAGCGAAAATTTTAACAATGGAGAAAAACAGATACACAGTTTATTCCTGACGGATAAAATGTCAAGGATTTCAATTTTTGATCGATTTTCTTATTGGAAAGACAAGCGACAATTCGAATGCCTCATTGAACTGATGGAGAGTCATTCACAAAGTCTGAAACAGCACAGCGAACATAAAACCACTTTTAATGCTCACCAATACTTTTTCCTAATCTTTATATTTATAATCTTGTAAAGCAAGTTTAAATATACCTGGTACACTTGTAAATACCGTCCTCATTTTTATTTCACTAATCATTTGCTTATCCCTGGAAATTTCCTGTTTGCGTTCGATTTTCCTTACTTTTCATTTGAACTTCAATTTTCACTAATGTTCGAAGAAGAACATTAGTATTAAAATCACTTTGGCCAAAAATTCATATTTCTATATATATATATCTATATCATCAAAAAATTTCAGTGAAAAAATCTCAGGAACGCGCCATCCGATTGAGCTGAAATTTTCAGGACACATTAGTGTATATGCAGAATAGTGCCAGGTCTCACAAAAAGTTAATAATCTTTAACCCTTTGGCGCCGGCGGCCATTTTAGTGATTTTTTTAATATACCTATTATTCCGTACACAAATAATTTTTGCAAAATTAAAGTTGATGAAATAAATTTCGAACCTGTTTTACATGTGAATCAGATATCGTTTTGGAATTTTTTAACCCCATGTGTGCGCTGGGTGCTTAAAATGAGACCGGGAAAATTTGAAAATTTTTAAATTGCGATAACTTTTGACAGAGCTATTCCATGATTACGAAATTTTCAGGACATGTTTGTTTTATTTAGTTGTAGAGTAATATATAGTGTATTTAGTTGTAGATTAATATAGATTAATAATTTTAATGAGCGTGCTGGCAACCCTGTAGCTAGGGCAGGCACTGAAAGTGAAAACCTCCAAATCATCGTCTCTCTTGAAAAAATGTCGTTTCTTAAAAAAAAAGCCATTCATATGTAAATTTTGTGCTTTGTTTACATAGGCAAAAAATAAAATTTGATATGGTATAACGGGCACGCCTGGTAACCCTTGCCCAAGTTACCTATATTTTTAGCATCAAAAACTTCTGTTCACCGAAACTCACGATCCGATGAACAGAATTTATTGAAATTTGCAGAGTGTATTGGTCCTATATAGGACCAGGTCTGATAGAAGTGATTTTGAAATACGGGCGATTCTGTGCCAGTGGTGCCACCTTGAAAAATCACTAAAAAAGATAACTGCTTTTAGCCCTATAAATTCTGATTGAATCGTTCGATTTTGACTAAATTTACACCGTAGGTGCATCTTACTTCAAACCACGTTTGGTAGAAATTTGGTTGACAAATTCGGTTGGAGCTGCCAGCTATGATAATTTTGGTGTCTTAAATTTGAAAAAAAAAAATTTGGAAGTGAAAACATTCAAACCATCGAATATCCTAAAAAATGTCCGTTTCTACAATAAAACCAATCTGTATACAAATCTTATGATTAATCTACACAGTCAAAGTAAAACTTTGGAAATTTCATGTCGGACAAGAACGGTAACCCTTTCTCAGTTAACCTATATTTTTAGCTTCAAAAACTTCTGTTCACGGGAACTCACGAATCAATAATCAGATAGAATTGAAATTTACAGAATACATTGGACTTAAGTAGGGCCAGGTCTGATTGAAGCGATTTTGAATTGTAGGCAACTCTGTGCCAGTGGTGCCATCTTGAAAAATTACAAAGAAAAAAATGCTTTTTGCCCTATGAAATGTGAATAAGTTACCAGATTTTCATGAAATTGACACATTAGCTGAACCTTACTCTAAACTCTGTTTGATAGAAATTTGGTTGAAAAATTCGATTGGTGCTGCCAGCTATGGTAATTTTTGTGTCTTTGGTTTTGAAAATTCGCTCAGGAAAATACAACTTTTTGCCCTATAACTTCCAGTGTAGTCATGAAATCAAGACTAAAATCAATTACTGGAACCTATTCTAAACATTATTCAGGCCAAATTTGGTTGAAAAGCCATGATAGGGTTGCCAGCTATTGTTGGTTTTGTGTTTGTTTGCAATATCTTTATTAAGCGGTTTTATCGTAGAATTTTCAATTGATAATGATATTGTTGTGACAATAAACAGCAAATATTAAACTTTCGATTATTTGAAAAAACTCTCTGCAGGTAACCCTAAATTTCTTTATACTCCTATAATTTCAAATGTTATATAACAACGTGAAGCAGATGTGATATATTCTTGGCTTTGATACTGGCAAAAGGTTGCCAGCACGAGTCGGTTGTGCTACTTTTGTATCAATAAATGCTTACAGTTAGTATTCATACCGGAAACATTTACAATGAAAACAAATAACCGATGTTTCAATTCTCAAAGTTCTGCAAATTTTTCGGATCGCAGCCCCAAACTCCAACTTCAGTTTCAGTGCTGTAGGCACTGAGCATTTTCTTCATTGATATTATATGAGATGCTGCTTTCAAAATTTTGTGAAATAAGCAACTGATAACGAATATAACTAACCCGTGTTTTGTTCTCATAAACGTTGAAATTCATGCCAGTGGTAATATCTGAAACCTTCTACCATATGAGTTATAATGCATTCTTGAGACAAAAGTAAAACGTGGCATTTGAAACAATTTGGCCGTAATAAGCAGCGCATGTGGTGGAATATGCACTCAAAACCTGCACGATTCTTCTACTGTTCTTCGAACATTAGTTTTTCTAGTGGTTCAGGTGCGCTAGAGTTTTTTTTTTCTACTCCCTTCAAAGTAAGCCGCACTTGTGATATAAAGGGATGAAAAGTTTGTGCGCGCCAACGACATGCGGTGTTTCCAAACCATCCCCCATCTAAGTACGGACCACGCCCAACACTGCTTAGCTTCGGTGATCGAACAGGAACCCATGGATCAAGTACTAAAGGTCATGGATCAAGTACTAAAGGTTACGACATGAGCACGACCACACGCCTACAAAACATCCAAAATTAGCCGGTTTTTAGGTGAATGAAGAGTACTGTTTTTGGTTGTGTCCAAACCTATCTGTTAATGAGAATGTTAATGAGTTTATTGGATGTTACAAGCCTAGGCAGACGGGCAATTAAATAGCTAATTTGAAATGGAGAAATTTAAAGTACTTGAAGTGTGTGTTGCCTCTTTTATGCTCTAATTAATTAAATTACATAAGACGCAAAATCGACGTTTAAATTCTTTAAATATATGACTTTTTACAATGAAATTATTATAAGTTCGCAAAGTTTAAGTGTGAGCTCCTTCAAGGATAAACGACTACGGTTAAAGTATCATTAAATTTTTAAATGAATTTTAATTTTGTCTTTTAACGATGTTTAGTTATAACTACCATATGATAGACAGCACTTAAATGATCATTTATGACAAATAATCATTTAGGCAGCGCTGTATGTATACTATTTATACAATGAAAAGAAAAAACCAATACAATTCATACACTCGACTATTTTTCCATAATTCGCTGGTCTCCGGTACGCGACGAAATAGGATGCAGCGGCGAATAGCGACCGCCCATTGTCGTTATCTTGTTTCCTTGATTCATGCTAAAGGTTACGACATGAGCATCACCACACCTACTCGTGACGAAATAGGATGCAAACACGCCTACAAAACATCCAAAATTAACTGGTTTTTAGGTGAATGAAGAGTACTGTTTTCGGTTGTGTCCAAATCTATCTGTTAATGAGTTTATTGTATGTTACAAGCATAGGCAGACGGGCACGTTAATTGCTGATTTGAAATGGAGAAATTGAAAGTATTTGAAGAGTATTTTGCCACTTTTATGCTCTAATTAATTAAATTAGAGTACAAATGACGCAAAATTGACGTTTAAATTCTTTAAATACATGACTTTTGACAAAAAAATTATCAGAATTTCGCATAGTTCAAGGACAAACGACTAAAGTTGAAATATCATTAAGCGATATTTACATAAATTTCAATTTTGTCATTTAACGATGTTTAGATAGAATTACCATATAATAGACAGCACTTAAATCATCATTTATAACAAATGATCATTTAGACAGCGCTGTGTGTCTACTTTTTATACAATGAAAAGAAAAAGTAAAAACAATTCATACAATCGACTATTTTTTCATAATTCGCCGGTCTCCGATACGTGACGAAATAGGATGCAGCGCCGAATAGCGACCACCCATTTTCGTAATCTTGTTTCCTTGATTCATGGCAAGAACCGACTGATGTCAGTGTGCTATGGATGTGGTAAATTTCGAACGTTGATAAATTTCAATGACGTGGTAAATTTCAAACGTTCAGGCATTGCCGTTCAAACACAAATTGGTAGTCACCTCACCCAGAGTCACTTCACATGACTATCAGAATACCAGTTCGTAGGTGACGTGACTTTCGAAATGACGAAAGATCACACATGAGGTAACCCTCAGTATAGGGCCCTATATATTCGTGTTAGCTGATAGGTGAGAGTGTGTTGGCGTGCGGATAATACCATCAAGTAACAGTAAGCGCGGCGAACATTCATTGGCAACAAACGAAATTCTCTGTATTGGGTTGCATAAAAGTGTCGGAGATATTCCTTTTACTTGCCAAATGGTATAGAAAGTAGTATTTTGCGTTAACAACTCTATCGCTTACCATTTTCATACTCAGAAAATGTTTTAAGAAAATTTATGTTGCATAAATTGCCGTTTGTTAAAATAGTCTCTTTGGCAAAGGACATGTATATTGCCTAGTGGGAATGAGAAACGTATCTGATCGTATGAAAGAGGCGTGTCTTACCGTGTCACTTTGTGTCTTTTTACTAATGTTCGAAGAAGAACATTAGTATTAAAATCACTTTGGCCAAAAATTCATATTTCTATATATATATATATACATATATATATATATATATATATATATATATATATATATATATATATATATATATATATATATATATATATATATATATATATATATATACATATATATATATATATATATATATATATATATATATATATATATATATACACATATATATATATATATATATATATATATATATATATATATATATATATATATATATATATATATATATATATATATATGTATATATAAATATATATCATCAAAAATATCAGTGAAAAAATCTCAGGAACGCGCCATCCGATTGAGCTGAAATTTTCAGGACACATTGGTGTATATGCAAAATCGTGCCAGGTCTCACAAAAAAATAATAATCTTTAACTCTTTGGCGCCGGCGGCCATTTTAGTGATTTTTTTTATATACCTATTATTCCGTACACAAATAATTTTTGCACAAATAAAGTTGACGACATAAATTTCGACCAAGTTTTAAATGTGAATCGGATAATGTTTTGGAATTTTTTAACCCCATATGTGCGCTGGGTGCCTAAAAAGAGAACGGGAAAATTTGAAAATTTTTAAATTGCGATAACTTTTGACAGAGCTATTCCATGATTACGAAATTTTCAAGACATGTTCGTTTTATTTAGTTGTAGATTAATAAAACATTAATTTTAAAACATTAATTCAATTAATAATACATTCGAACCATCCAATATCCTAAAAAATGTCCGTTTCTACAATAAAACCAATCTGTATACAAATCCTATGCTTGATCTACACAGTCAAAGTAAAACTTTGGAAATTTCATGTCGGACAAGAACGGTAGCCCTTTCTCAGTTAACCTATATTTTTAGCTTCAATAACTTCTGTTCACGGGAACTCACGAATCAATAATCAGATAGAATTGAAATTTACAGAATGCATTGGACTTAAGTAGAACCAGGTCTGACAGAAGCGATTTCTAATTGTAGGCAACTCGGTTCCAGTGGTGCCATCTTGAAAAATTACAAAGAAAAAAAACTGCTTTTTGCCCTATGAAATGTGAATAACTTACCAGATTATCATGAAATTGACACAGTAGCTGAACCTTACTCTCAACTCTGTTTGGTGGAAATCTGGTTGAAGAATTAGATTGGTGCTGCCAGCTATGGTAATTTTTGTGTCTTTGGTTTTGAAAATTCGCTCAGGAAAATAAAACTTTTTGCCCTATAACTTCCAGTGCAGTCATGAAATCAATACGAATTTCATACAATTAATGGAACCTATTATAAACATTATTGAAGCCAAATTTGGTTGCAAAGCCATGGTAGCGTTGCCAGCTATTGTTGGTTTTGTGATTGTTTGCAATATCTTTATTAAGCGGTTTTATCGTAGAATTTTCAATTGGTTATGATATTGTAGTGACAATAAACAGCAAATATTAAGCTTTCGATTATTTGAAAAAACTCGCTGCAGGTAACCCTAAATTTTTTTATATTCCTATAACTTCAAATGTCATATAACAACGTGAAGCAGATGTGATATATTCTTGGCTTTGATACTGGCAAAAGGTTGCCAGCACGAGTCGGTTGTGCTACTTTTGTATCAATAAATGCTAACAGTTAGTATTCATACCGGAAACATTTACAATGAAAATAAATAACGGATGTTTCAATTCCCAAAGTTCTGCCAATTTTTCGGATCGCAGCCCCAAACTCCAACTTCAGTTACAGTGCTGCAGGCACTGAGCATTTTCTTCATTGATATTATATGAGCTGCTGCTTTCAAAATTTTGGGAAATAAGCAACTGATAACGAATATAATTAACAAGTGGTTTGCTCTCATAAACGTTGAAATTCATGGTAATATCTGAAACCTTCTACCATATGAGTTATAATGCATTCTTGAGACAAAAGTAAAACGTGGCATTTGAAACAATTTGGCCGTAATAAGCAGCGCATGTGGTGGAATATGCACTCAAAACCTGCACGATTCTTCTACTGTTCTTTGAACATTAGTGTTTCTAGCGGTTCAGGTGCGCTTGAGTTTTCTTTCAACTTGGATTTGGACATTGTTGTCTACTTCTTGCAATCAGTGGGGAAATATTGGTATCTCAATTCACATACTTTCCAAGCTTTATATAGTTCTTAAGCTTTGGCACAGTTATTTCCAAAAAAATACAGAATGGGTAAGGTGGTGTTGCGTACACTGAAAACAACACTGACGTTTCGACACTTGTCGAAATGTCATATACACACATAGCGACTAGAGCGCCCTAATTGCACGCGGTGGTAAATCGTCGGAACTAGATAAATTATTTTTGATTCGCGCAGATTTTTGAAAAACAATAACTGTACTAATATTGTTATAAAAGCTCGGAATGGTTAACAATAAAGATTATTCTTCGCTGGTAAGCCAAAGCCATAGCGGGGACCAAGCATTAAATAGAATCGTTTTTCTTATTTTGAATATTGAGTCTATTTTCAATTTGCGTAGCGGCGACTAATCTTATATTACATGGCGACCGTGCCAACGGCGGACCGGGGTAATTTCAAACACGATCTTCCCAAAGAAGGAGGACCGCAGCCACGGGAAGACCCGAGGATCATCCAGGCGCGAAAGGACGAGTCAAAATTAACCAATATACCATATCAGGACACTCGCCGCAAGGAAAAAAAAAACGCGGGGGTAGAAAGGTGTATTTAAGGAGGCTCCAAGCGGCACTCAGAAGAGTAGCGACTGATGAGGACAATCCACCACCTTGGGAACGACAAGGAGAGCTGTTCGAACAAATTGAGGAGATAACAAACGAATTAAGAAAAAAAATATATATATAAAGAAAAATTGTAAAAACAAAAATGTGCATACATAAATTCAATACAGTAGAATGAATTAAATAAAATCAATTATTGTTATGAATTATAGTTAAAAAAAAAATATAATAAATGAAAACAAAACAAAAAACAATATATTTCTATTAGGATACAAAAAAAGAATAAGAAACAAAAAATCTATGGTCCATGGTATGGATATTTTTTTTTAAATGGAAGACCAAGTTAGTGCCATATCGAAAATCATATTGAATTTTTAAAAAAATCCGGGTAGGGTATACAAGACTGATACTATCATAGAAAAATTAAATGATATAGAAGACTTAAAGAAAAAAGTATTAGAGACAGAATATAGTCCAGAATTGCAAAAAATATTCTTGGACAAATATAGTGTAGCGAAAGAATTGTTAGAGGATAAATTAGAACAAGCAGTAGAAAATAAAATGGGAACTTTTAATATAGAAGTAGCATTAAAATCAATACCAACTTTCAATGGAAACCCAAAAGAAGTAGATGCATTTTTAACCATAGTTGGGTTACTAAATGAAAGTCTGAATGAAGAAGGAAAATTAAATTTATTAAATTTCGTTAAAAATGTAAAGTTAGGAGCAAGCGTAAAGGTACAGCTAAGTACATTAGAAATAAACAATTATTCAGCGCTAGAAAAACACTTAAAAAATAGGTACAAAAGTAGGAAAACCTTACAGCAAATACACACGCAATTTGCTCAGCTACAGCAAAGAGACAATCATAATTCGAGACCAAGTGAAATAAACAATTCGAATAACTACAGAAACAACAGAGATACTTAAAATAATAGAAATAACGAGTGGAATCAAAATAATACTTATAGAAATAACAATTATAGAAAAAATAATAATAATAGAAACAATCACAGCTCAAGGAGTAACGAAGTAAATTATCGAAATCACAAAAACTACACTCAGAAAAAAACTCGTTGTATAAATAAAAAACTCTAGCGCACCTGAACCGCTAGAAACACTAATGTTCGAAGAACAGTAGAAGAATCGTGCAGGTTTTGAGTGCATATTCCACCACATGTGCTGCTTATTACGGCCAAACTGTTTCAAATGCCACGTTTTACTTTCGTCTTAAGAATGCATTATAACTCATATGGTGGAAGGTTTCAGATATTACCACTGGCATGAATTTCAACGTTTATGAGAGCAAAACACGGTTTAATTATATTCGTTATCAGTTGCTTATTTCACATAATTTTGAAAGCAGCATCTCATATAACATCAATAAAGAAAATGCTCAGTGTCTGCAGCACTGTAACTGAAGTTGGTGTTTGGGGCTGCGATCCGAAAAATTTGCAAAACTTTGCGAATTGTAACATCGGTTATTTATTTTCATTGTAAATGTTTCCGGTATGTATACTAACTGTAAGCATTTATTGATACAAAAGTAGCACAACCGACTCGTGCTGGCAACCTTTCGCCAGTATCAAAGCCAAGAATATATCAAATCTGCTTCACGTTGTTTAATTACATTCGAAGTTATAGGAGTATAAAGAAATTTAGGGTTACCTGCAGCGAGTTTTTTCAAATGATCGAAAGCTTAATATTTGCTGTTTATTGTCACTACAATATCATTACCATTTGAAAATTCTACGATAAAACCGCTTAATAAAGATATTGCAATTAAACACAAAACCAACAATAGCTGGCAACCCTATCGTTTCCTTTTCAACCAAATTTGGCCTGAATAATGCTTATGACAGGTTTTATTAATTGTATGAAATTCGTATTGATTTCATGACTGCACTGGAAGTTATAGTGCAAAAAGTTTTATTTTCCTGAGCGAATTTTCAAAACCAAAGACACAAAAATTACCATAGCTGGCAGCACCAATCAAATTTTTCAACCAAATTCCCACCAAACAGAGATTAGAGTTAGGTTTAGCTACTGTGCCAATTTCATGAAAATCTGGTAACTTATTCACATTTCATAGGGTAAAAAGCAGTTTTTTTTCTTTGTAATTTTTCAAGATGGCACCACTGGCACAGACTTGCCCACAATTCAAAATCGCTTATATCAAATCTGGTCTTACTTAAGTCCAATGCATTTTATAAATTTGAGCTGTATCTGATTATTGGTTCGTGAGTTTCCGTGAACATAAGTTTTTGATGCTAAAAATATAGGTTAACTGGGAGAGGGTTACCGTTCTTGTCCGACATGAAATTTCCAAAGTTTTATTTTGAACGTGTAGATAAAACATAAGATTTATATACAGATTGGTTTTATTGTAAGAAACGGACATTTTTTTGAATATTCGACGGTTTGAATATTTTCACTTCCAAATTTTTTTTTTCAAAATGAAGCTCCAACCGAATTTTTCGACCAAATTTCTACCAAACGTAGCTTCTACCAAGGTCCAGCAATTGTGTGAGTTTCGTCAAAATCGAACGATTCAATCAGAATTTATAGGGCTAAAAACAGTTATCTTTTTTAGTGGTTTTTCAAGATGGCACCACTGGCACAGAATCGCCCGCATTTCAAAATCACTTCTATCAGACCTGGTCCTATTTAAGGCCAATACATTGTGTGAATTTCAAATAATTCTGCTCATCGGATCGTGAGTTTCCGTGAACAGAAGTTTTTGATGCTAAAAATATAGGTAAATTGGGCAAGGGTTACCAGGCGTGCCCGTTATACCATATCTTTTTTTATTTTTTGGTTTTGTAAACAAAGCACAAGATTTACATATGAGTGGCTTTTTTTTGAAGAAACGGCATTTTTTCAAGAGAGACGATGATTTGGAGGTTTTCACTTTCAGTGCCTGCCCTAGCTACAGGGTTGCCAGCACGCTCATTAAAAGCTACACAAATCTACAACTAAATAATATCAATATGTCCTGAAAATTTCGTAATGATTGAATAGCTCTGTCAAAAGTTATCGAAATTTAAAAATTTTCAAATTTTTCCGTCCTCTTTTTAGGCACCCAGCGCACACATAGGGTTAAAGAATTCCAAAGCATTATCCGATTCATATGTAAAACACGTTAGAAATTTATTTTGTTAACTTTATTTTTGCAAAAATCATTTGTACACGAAATAATAGGTATATTAAAAATATCACTTAAATGGCCGCCGGCGCCAAAATGTTGACAATAACTGACATTTAAAGAGACCTGGACCTATTCTGCATATACACAATTGTATCCTGAAAGTTTCAGCTCAATCGGATGGCGCGTTCTCGAGATTATCTCACTGAAATTTTTTGATGATATATATATATATATATATATATATATAGAAATATGAATTTTTGGCCGAATCGATTTTAATGCTAATGTTCTTCGAACATTAGTAAAAAATAGATATGAATCAAATATTTTCAGATATGATTTGGCGGCATATACGTTTCTTTTTAATTCAAATAATCTGACTTCATTTCAATAACGCTGTATCAAAGTGTGTCTTGTTTGTTTTAATGTTTTGTTTTTCATTCAATAATGAAAATTTTGATATGAAAATAACATTTTTATGATAAAGTGGAATCATTTTTATTGAATGTGGGGGATTATTTAATTCAAATAAGATTCGTTTTTTATTTAAAAGTGTTTCAACTTTTGATTTAAATTTGATTCTATTAAATTTTAAGTGTTGATATTTTTCTGAGTGTACGATAACAGCAGAACTAATAACAGAAATTTCAACGATAGGAGACAACGAATAAATATAGTCCAGGGAAACGCGACGAGCCCGGAGGCCAGCGACAATGAACAATAAAAGTTGACCCCGGGACCAAGACAGAAAAAATATTATTAATGGAAAATTACGTCTTAGTTTACTGCGAGGATAATAGAAAATATTTAAAATTATTGGTCGACAATGGAGCAGATGTGTCACTATGTAAAGCGAGTGCGAGGTCGGATGATCAAATCATAAATGAAGACAAAAGATGTAAGTTTTCCGGAATAACTGATGAACAAGTACAGTCGATTGGAACGACTAATTTAAATTTGAGTATTGATGGAAATAACATCAATTTTGCATTTCAAATAGTGGATTCTGATTTTCCTATTCTTACGGACGGAATATTAGGAAGGGATTTTCTTACCCAAAAATTAGCAAGAATAAATTACGAAACATACACAATAACAATAAATATCAATTATGAAGACTATACTATACCCATCGCTACAAGAAAGCATAGAGTTACAGTACCACCAAGGTGCGAATACGTCTGTCCCATCGACATTAACATAGAGGAAGATAGTGTAACCACTAACAAAGAAATTAAACCAGGAGTCTATATAGCCAGTTCAATAATCCCAGTAAGAGGCATAAAACACATTAAGATATTGAACATGAATGAAGAAGAGGTAATACTTGAAAATCTTAAAACTGAAACTGAACCCTTAAGAAACTTCAAACCATGTGAAATGAGTAAATCAGTAGCACGAACAATCAGGGACAAACAAAGATTTAAAGACATATTAAAACATGTTAAAATAAACCACCTAAATGCGAAAGACCAGAAGTCTCTATTAGAAATTCTCAGAACATACCAGCATATATTCCACTTAGAAGGTGAAGCTTTATCCACAAACAACTTCTACACTCAAAAAATACAAGTTACAGATACCACACCGACATACATAAAGAACTACAGGTTACCTCATACACATATTAACGAAGTAAACAAACAAGTACAGGAATTGTTGGACAGCAATGTCATCGATAACCAGCCCCTACAACTCACAACTACTTCTAACACCGAAGAAGAGTAAACTAGGCGCAAATAAATGGAGACTAGTGGTTGATTTTAGAGCACTGAATA
Source organism: Nemotelus pantherinus (assembly GCA_963978885.1). Taxonomy (NCBI): domain Eukaryota; kingdom Metazoa; phylum Arthropoda; class Insecta; order Diptera; family Stratiomyidae; genus Nemotelus; species Nemotelus pantherinus. Next base: position 126,099,907 of record OZ022263.1, read on the forward strand.
AGAAAATAGTAAATGATAAATTCCCTCTAACAAGACTAAAAGATGTTCTAGATAGTCTGAGGAGAGCTAAATATTTCTCTACTTTAGACATGACAAGTTCATTCCATCAAATAGAGCTTACGAAAGAGTCACGACCATTGACAGCCTTCTCAACGAACAAAGGGCACTATCAGTTTAAACGACTACCATTCGGTTTGACAATTTCCTCAAACAGTTTTGAACGTATGCTCACCATAGCTTTGAGTGGTCTGGTCTCAGCAGCTTTTCTACATGTAGATGATATAATTGTTTTCGGCTGCAGCTTAGCACACCATAATACAAATTTAGTACGAATACTTGAAAGATTTAGAAAATACAATCTTAAGCTAAATCCTAAAAAATGCAATTTCTTGAGAAGCGAAGTGGTTTACTTAGGACATCTAATAACCAAGGATGGAGTTCGCACTGACCCCGGGAAACTTGATAGAATCAAAAAGTACCCAGTACCAACAAATCCAGACGAAGTCAGAAGATTCGACTCATTCGCCAATTATTACCGTCGATTCATTCCCGACTTCGCTAAAATAACTAAATGTTTATATGACCTGCTAAAAAAGAAAGTTGAATTCAAGTGGACACAGCAATGTCAAACAACATTTGAATTACTTAAAAACAAACTTATGACTGCACCAATTCTCCAATACCCGGACTTAAGCAAACCATTCATAGTCACAACGGATGCATCAGACTATGCGTTAGGCTCAGTACTGTTACAAGGTGACATAGGACAGGACTTACTCATAACTTACGCGAGTAGAACTCTCGTTAAACACGAAATAAACAAATCTACAATAGAAAAAGAATTACTGGCGATTCATTGGGCAATAAACTTCTTCAAACCAAATTTTTTTTGGAAATAAATTTACGGTGGTCACTGACCATAGACCACTGATATCGTTATTCACACACAAAAACCCATCATCAAAAATGACACGCATAAGAGTCGATTTATGTGATTATGATTTCGACATAATAACCCGAAAAGGAAAAATGAATGTCAATGCAGATGCACTATCACGCATCAAATTAAACTCAGATACATTAAAAGAAATGATCCCGAAGCAAGAACATACCGTTAAGAACAAAAATATATTAGCAGTCACAAGAAACATGACCAGAGAGAAATACAACACACCAACGGTAGAAGCAGATGAACCAAACCAAAACACAAAGTCAAATGAAACGTATATATGGAACAGCGAATTAATGGCTGACATAAAAAATTTAATAAATTTAAAATTTGAAACGGGGAAAACCACAAAGATAAACATCGGAAATAACCAATTTACAGTTGAATGCTGTGATAATCCATCGGAATTAGTTTCGTTACTGGAGAAGCTGACGTCACAAGTGACAAGGAGAAATATAACAAAGATATACTAAAAAGAAACCGATGAAATATTTAACATAATAGGGAAAAACGAATTCAAAGAGATATTCAATCAATTACAACAGTGTGTTCAATCAAAAGGCAAAAAAACTCTAAGAATTATAATATACGAACCCCCCAAAAGAATAACAGATAAAATAATACAATTTAAATTGATAAATGATTACCATACAACACCCATAGGAGGACATTTAGGTGTGAGAAAAACGACATTAAAACTCAAACAGAAATACATATGGAAAAATATGAACAAAATGATCAAATCCTTTATTAACAATTGTGAAACTTGTGCTAAAAATAAACAGACAAAACATATAAAAGCAAACCAAATTATAACAGACACACCTGCTAACACATTCGAAACAATCGTTATAGACACAGTAGGACCACTTAGGTTGAGCAACAATTATAGATATATACTCACAATGCAGTGCAAATTATCAAAATATGTTATTGCCTATCCAATAGAATCAAAAGACGCTAAAACTATCGCGAAAACAATAATTGAACAATTAATATTAAAACACGGCCTTTTCAAAAAACTGAAGTCAGATAATAGAACTGAATTCACCAATGAGCTAATGGCAAACATTTGGAGTATGTTAAAAATAGAACAAGTTTTCTCGACACCCTATCACCATGAAACACTGGGGACAGTGGAACGTAATCACAGAGTATTAAACGAATATTTATTGAACTTTACCAATGATCACGAATGGGATAAATGGGTACCTTACTATACTTTTGCATACAACACTAGCCCCCATGTAGACACACAATATTCTCCATACGAACTAGTATATGGCAGATTACCTCATCTACCTAAAGACATAATAGAAAAAGAGGAACCAATAAACAATATAGATAATTATGCTAATGAACTAAAACTCAGGTTAAAAAATAGTATTAATCTAGCACGAAAAATAATCGATAGAGTAAAACACGAAAGAAAACTTAAATTAGACAATTTTGCAAAACCATCAAACTTGAAAGTAGGAGATTTAGTACTAGTACGAAATATGAATAGAAATAAATTACAAAACACATACCACGGACCATACGAAATAAAATTCAGAGATGGCGTAAATTCAGATATCTTAATAAACAGCAAATCTAAAAGATATCACAACAATTTGTTAAAGTTATACAAGCCACAGACAAGAATAATAATGTAATAAACTATAAGCATGCAACTACAAATTTCCACAATCAGATAAAAAACACACAAAAAAAAAACAGAATAGAATCAAACAATATGTACACTATAAGATAAAATTAAGTCAAAATAAAGAAAATATCAAGAAAAGAAATATATATATGAAATTGCGAATTAAATAGAATTGAGTCAGGCAAAATTAAGAATAGCATCAAGTTATGTGAAATTATAATATATATGAAATTGCGATTAACGAAAAATGAATTAAATAGAATTAAGTCGGAAAAAAATTAATAATAGCATCAAATTATATGAAATTGTAATGTGCGAATCTAAAAATTAAAAATTTAAAAAAATTTCTTTTCATACAAAAGAAAATTTTTTTCCCCCAAAGAGAGAGGGTGTTGTGTACACTGAAAACAACACTGACGTTTCGACACTTGTCGAAATGTCATATACACACATAGCGACTAGAGCGCCCTAATTGCACGCGGTGGTAAATCGTCGGAACTAGATAAATTATTTTTGATTCGCGCAGATTTTTGAAAAACAATAACTGTACTAATATTGTTATAAAAGCTCGGAATGGTTAACAATAAAGAACATTCTTCGCTGGTAAGCCAAAGCCATAGCGGCGACCAAGCATTAAATAGAATCGTTTTTCTTATTTTGAATATTGAGTCTATTTTCAATTTGCGTAGCGGTGACGAGTTCGCCAAGGCAAATAGGAGAACTCATATCTACTGAGAAATAAGATCCAACTAGCTTTGCGTAGCGGCGACTGGCTCGCCAAAGCAAATTGGTCAGAGCTCTTTTCACTCTTTTTTTGTTGGAAGGGCTATTTGCAGCCTTACATTAGCCTATACGACTGATCTTATATTACAGTGGTTACACCATATTATGTGACTTATCTATAGCATAAAAACTAATAAATAGCACTGAAAGTACGTGATTGATTGATGGAAGAGATTGGCAGGGAGTGAAGGATTTGCCATCAGCTGGCACCTAAGAAGAAAGAATCAAAACCAAAATAAGTTCACTTTATCATATGCAAAAATGAGAAAAGCATACTCTCAAACGACAGGTGAGAATGTATTTATCTGTATTAGTTGATAGGTGAGAAT
>OZ022263.1:126108615-126131115 GCA_963978885.1 Nemotelus pantherinus
AAGTTGCGGCCCATAGTAACCTGGCCGAGTCTGGCTACAGTCTAAGCAACTCAAAGCTTCTCAGCCAGCCTCCATTCTATGCTTCATTTCAATACTAGCTATTTAGTTAGGTGCTTTGTATCAAATTTCGTGCTGATATACAGACCGGGTAAAGCAAAAATGGCAAAAATTGCCAGCGGCCAGCCGCCGCCAACTGCTTCAACTCTGCTTAAAAGCAACAGGCATCGTACATGCTCCGTTATAGTACGCTAAAGTCAATGTTAGGATGCTTTATGTTTCTCAAGAGATGTAAAATAGCATTGTATGAAGAATGCCTAGTGTTTGGTAGGGTAATAAGACGATGGTAGTAGTAAAATAGAAAAAAAATATGCTTTTTCAATTGGTTTTTTGTTTTGATTAGGAGACTGTGGCTATTGTATAGATTTGGGTACTTTTCTGTTTTCCCCCCCATTTTTTTTCACCTTTTGTTGTTGCAATGCTTCTAAAATTGATTAAAAAGTAGTAATTAACCAAAATTATGATGGAAAAAAAAGTTTAAAAACAGAAAATTTTTTAATTTTATTTTTATTAATTTTTTAATTTAAAAATTAATTAAATTAATTTAAATTTGGAATTAATGTCACATAACAGTGAGAATAAATTTTGGTACTTTTCTGTTATTTTCCCTCCATTTTTTTTAATTTTTTTCATGAAAACTGCTCGAAATGGGTTAAAAAGTGTTACTCCACAAAAATTGAGATGGGAAAATGCATTAAAAAAAATTTTTTTTTATAATTTTAAATTTTTTTTCCATTTTTATGTGGCAGAATGAGTTTTTCAAAAGTTAATGTGTCGTTGGGGAGGCCTGCTGTAAAATAATTGTAAAATAAATTGTAATATAATTGCTTAATTGTAAATTATTTCGCAAAAATAAAGTTTATGGAATAAATTTTTAACGTGTTCAAAATGTGAATATGACATTTTTTGACGTTTTTAGCCCCATGTGTTCAGTAGGCGCCTAAAATGGATTGGGAAATTTGAAAATTTTTGAATTGCGATAGCTTTGGACCAAGTTATCAGATCATTATGAAACTTACAGGACGTATTGTTCTAACTAAGTTGTAGACTCGTGTAGATTTTTATGAACGTGCATGCCGTCTCGTCTTTTACAGTGAATGCCAATTCATATAGAAATCTTATGCATTGCTTATGCAACCAAAGGAAAACTTTTGAAATTTCACATCGCACACAAACGGTAGCCCTCTTCCAATTAACCTATACTTTAAGCATCAAAAACTTCTGCTCACGAGAGCTCACGACCCAATTATCAGGTACTAAAGAAATTCGCAGAATGTAGGAATCAAGCAGGACCAGGTCTGATAGAAGCAATTTGGAAATGTGGGCACCTCTGTGCCAGTGGTGACATCTTGAAAAATTATAAAGAATAAAAAACTGCTTTTTGCCCTATGAATTCTGATGCAATTTTCAGATTTTCATGAAATTAACACAATAGCTGAATCTTGTATTTAGCCGTGTTTGAAAGAAATTTGGTTGAAAAATTCGGTGAAGGCTGCCAGCTATGGTAATTTTGGTGTCTTGGGTTTTGAAAATTTGCTCAGGAAAATAAAACATTTTGACGTATTACTTCCAGTGTTTTCGAGTGTTGCATTGCATTGCATTGGGTTCACTGGCCTGAGCGCAGCTGATTTCAACGAAACTTGAATCAGCTACGTTATCAGCCCATTGAAAATGGTAACTTTGGGACCAACTACGTCGATGTGAATGACCTTAAAACGCTATCTTGCATCTTTGACAAGATAGACATTCTCGGGTCCAAGTGGCAATGTTCTTGTTCATCCAAGGCTAGAAGAATTTGGTTGAAATGAGCGTTACTATGTTCTGGGTTGAGCACCTATTTTCTGAACGTTTGAGGAATATAAGGTCGTATGGTTGGGCCAGAAACTTAACAAAAAATGTCGAAGTTGGTGCCAAAGAGTGATTGTTTCTTTAAAAAAAATTTAGAGTCTTTTAGAATCTTCTAAAACTCTGCATTCGATGCTTCGGACGAGGCAATTGCGATTAAGTCGAGAGTACTGGGAAGAATGATTTCTTCTAGATGTATCGGTAATGATGAAGTCTTATGAAAACTACCGACGGAATCCCAGTTCTAGTTTGATCACCTTTTGTCCACAGGTGTTGATTGTTGATTGGTTTGCCACGGCAAGTCGCATACCAGAAGCTGAAAGTTTTCCGGTTGCAGGTGCTGGAAGTACCGAAATATTTGCGCCTGTATCAATTAGGTAGTGTCGTTTAAACAAGTTGTCGTGAATTATTAGACGACGGCTAGGTAATAAGTCGCGTTTTCTTACCGTCTGAAGAGAACGGCGACTTAGTTTTTTGGTTCAGGTGAACCAGCTCTGTAAGACGCATGGAGGAATGCATTTGAGCACCTTTGAACTGAATTTGTTGTGATACCAACAAACATCAGCTCCTCGCGACTGGCTTCGGCGACGCGGTTGGGACCTTGAATGCGATCGTAATTGCTGGTGTATAAGTTTTGTCAGCGCAGTGACCCGTTTTTTTAATATGGCCATCTCTGACTGCTGGGAGGAAACGGCGACTGAGTTTATTTGCGGCTGGACAAAAACTTGTTGTTTTGTTTCCGCCAACTTGTTCAGGTTGGCTTCCTGAGAGCAGGTTTTAATAGCCTGAGTCTGCTTCGGAATTCGCTGCAGCCAGAGGGTCCTTAACAGGTCGTCTCCAACCGCGGAACCTTACTTATCACCAAGTGTTAGATTCTCCAAGAAGTGCTTCAGTTTTGTGTGCTCCGAATTGCTGGCTGAAAGTCACGATAAAAGCGCCCTGTTGAGGATCTCATACGGTGTTTCGGGGTCTGTGCTTGCAACCACGTCCCTGACCACCTTCAGCTGCTCTGAGAACAGCGAGGACACCACATAGTGGTACTTGGTCTTCGAACACTTAATCTGTGCTTTGGCAAACTGGCTTTCTAATTGAGAGAACCACATAGGTGGTTCTTGTTGCCAGAACGCGGGTGGTTTTACGGACGTGGCCTTAATTTCGGAACCGGATGGCATGCCCGAGGGAACTTCATCCTCTTTGTCCAGCGAAATTTTTATTCGAAAAACGCGACGAGACGGACGGAAAACGGCAGAAAAGTATGGTCCCTGAAATAAGTGTTTAAATATATTTAGAGGTGAAATGTTTGTAATAATATATTGTTAACATATAATATATTGTTATTGTTGATGTAATAGTAAATATTTTTTTAATTTCCTTAAACTATTGTTTACTTTGAATTATTTATTCTAGATTATTTGAAGCTGTTTTTCTTTTAGCGAGGTATCAAGCATGGAATACTTGTCTTCTCAAATTCGAATAAAGCTGCCAGGATCAGCTGGATATCTTTGTGAGCTCGAAACGTGGACTAATCATGTTAGTTGTTCTTGCTTTGATGTTGATGCTTATGGGCACGTGTTGATTCCAAAGATTGTTGATTGTTGATTTTTTGTTTTAGCGGGGTATCTAGCATGAAATACTTATCCTCTCAAATTCGAATAAAGCTGCCAGGATCTGTTGGATATCTTTGTTAGTTGTTCAATATTGGGCGGCATTACAGGTTGGATTTGATCACCGTGATGTAGCTCTTGTGCACACTCATGGAAGCTTGGAATGATCTGCTGACCAGTTTTAGCCAGAGAGAATGGCGGTTGAGCAGCGGCTTCAAGTGCCGTTTCACCACTGTCCGTGATAAATTTGTTGGTATGTTTTTCTAGGTGATGGTGTTATCGAAAGCTGTTTGAATATAGGGTCTTGACCAAATATTTTATTAACATCGCGGCGATGGAGTACCGATGAATAAATTGACTTCAATTGGATGTTGCAGTCGGTCACAGTGCGTCTGTCTTCTTTGCCGGGATCACCAATTTTAGTATCTTGTGGGATTTATTATCATAGATGAAGAGACGACAAGTATCTTAAACTCTTATTAGCCCCAAACAATAGTTAAAAAATTACCATATCCGAGACAAACTGAATTTATTATTTTGCTATATGAATAGTATACACGACTTAGCACAAACAATGAGTTGGTGAAAGAATTGATTCAACGGTATGAATGTTAACAGTCACTAAAAATTCACAATCATATTAACAACTTAATATTACAATTCTCAATCGTTGACAACTCAAAAATTATTTTTCAATGACATTTTATTTGTTTCTTTAGTCTACTTGTGTTTTGAAATAGTGTTGTGTAAAGTGTTTGTAAAGAGTTGTGGAATGTATGTATCTGAAGTGTGTTTATGTGATTTTATCCCCAATTTTTTACTAAAAATATAATAGTGAGAGCCAGTTGTTTTCCGCAGCATATTCACAGATTCAAAAAAAATCTTTGGGGCTGTAGGTTATATGCCAGTAATCTTAATGAATCTTTCTAGGCTTCGCATGGAATTTTTTGAAAAGTAAGATGCATTATTTTTTAATACAATGGATAGTGTCGAGATTATTTTTCATTGATTTGCAAATCTTATTTCTTTAGTTTCTCTAACATCTTAGAGTATTGTCAAGCCAAGGGTCAGAAAGTGCATCCTTTCTCATAATTTAAGAGACACAGCTTTCAACCACGACAAACATTTGTCTACAAAATGAAGATACAGCATCGTCAAGCGATTATTAGTAGAGAATATTTATCCAATCAACATCGTCAAGAAAATTGTGAATGCTATCATAATCAGCGCATTACGGAAATCAATTGCAGTTCGTTTGCAATTGTATTATTATCAAATTGAAAGGTATTAGAATTCACAGTGGATAGTTTAAGCGTAAGGCTATTAGAGAAAAGCTTCTCTGCGTCACTAGTACGGCTAACCACTACTATGTCATAAAGGATCGTAAATATAAGGTGTAACCAATTATCATTACGGTTGGGATCCGAAGAAATCTGCTAAAATTAATACCATAAAAAGGGTAAAATCAGAATAATTAATATGGTTTATAGTATAAGGAACAAAACGGAAATTTGGGCGATTAAAATTTATTGTAATTTAAAGACAAATTTTTCCTTTAGAAATTATATAAAGTTTTAATTTCTTAACAGATATCGATATTTCAATGGTCTTCTACCCTCTTTTCTCGTATCTATCGATTAAATCTTAATGTAACTTAAGTATCTTACTTTGACCCTTTGTGACCGTATGCCTACGCTCAGCCACCAAAGCTTTTTTACCGTGCCGGCCATAAGTCTACTAGTTTCAATCATTATGCGATCGTGAACGAAAAAATAAATTTATTTTCTTTTTAACACCACTTTATTACAGTTTGTTAATTAAAACCACCGCCGCGTGCCCGAAAGGTAAAAGTATTGTACAATCAAAAAACTCTAGCGCACCTGAACCGCTAGAAAAACTAATGTTCGAAGAACAGTAGAAGAATCGTGCAGGTTTTGAGTGCATATTCCACCACATGCGCTGCTTATTACGGCCAAATTGTTTCAAATGCCACGTTTTACTTTTGTCTCAAGAATGCATTATAACTCATATGGTAGAAGGTTTCAGATATTACCACTGGCATGAATTTCAACGTTTATGAGAACAAAACACGGGTTAATTATATTCGTTATCAGTTGCTTATTTCACAAAATTTTGAAAGCAGCATCTCATATAATATCAATGAAGAAAATGCTCAGTGCCTACAGCACTGAAACTGAAGTTGGAGTTTGGGGCTGCGATCCGAAAAATTTGCAGAACTTTGGGAATTGAAACATCGGTTATTTATTTTCATTGTAAATGTTTCCGGTATGAATACTAACTGTAAGCATTTATTGATACAAAAGTAGCACAACCGACTCGTGCTGGCAACCTTTTGCCAGTATCAAAGCCAAGAATATATCACATCTGCTTCACGTTGTTATATAACATTTAAAATTATAGGAGTATAAAGAAATTTAGGGTTACCTGCAGAGAGTTTTTTCAAATAATCGAAAGCTTAATATTTGCTGTTTATTGTCACAACAATATCATTACCAATTGAAAATTCTACGATAAAACCGCTTAATAAAGATATTGCAAACAAACACAAAACCAACAATAGCTGGCAACCCTATCATGGCTTTTCAACCAAATTTGGCCTGAATAATGTTTATAATAGGTTCCACTAATTGTATGAAATTCGTATTGATTTCATGACTGCACTGGAAGTTATAGGGCAAAAAGTTGTATTTTCCTGAGCGAATTTTCAAAACCAAAGACACAAAAATTACCATAGCTGGCAGCACCAATCGAATTTTTCAACCAAATTTCTATCAAACAGAGTTTAGAGTAAGGTTCAGCTAATGTGTCAATTTCATGAAAATCGGGTAACTTATTCACATTTCATAGGGCAAAAAGCATTTTTACTAATGTTCGAAGAACATTAGTATTAAAATCGATTCGGCCAAAAATTCATATTTCCATATATATATATATATATCTATATATATATATATATATATATATATATATATATATATATATATATATATATATATATATATATATATATATATATATATATATATATATATATATATATATATATATATCATCAAAAAATTTCAGTGAGATAATCTCGGGAACGCGCCATTCGATTGAGCTGAAACTTTCAGGATACATTGGTGTATATGCAGAATAGGTCCAGGTCTCTTTAAATGTCAGTTATTATTAACCTTTTGGCGCCGGCGGCCATTTAAGTGATATTTTTAATATACCTATTATTTCGTGCACAAATGATTTTCGCAAAAATAAAGTTAACGAAATAAATTTTGAACGTGTTTTACATATGAATCGGATAATGCTTTGGAATTTTTTAACCCTATGTGTGCGCTGGGTGCCTAAAAAGAGGACGGGAAAATTTGAAAATTTTAAAATTGCGATAACTTTTGCCAGAGCTATTCAATCATTACCAAATTTTCAGGACATATTGATATTATTAAGTTGCAGAATTGTGTAGCTTTTAATGAGCGTGCTGGCAACCCTGTAGCTAGGGCAGGCACTGAAAGTGAAAACCTCCAAATCATCGTCTCTCTTGAAAAACTACCGTTTCTTCAAAAAAAAGGCATTCATATGTAAATCTTGTGCTTTGTTTACATAACCAAAAAAAAACAAAAGATATGGTATAACGGGCACGCCTGGTAACCCTTGCCCAATTTACCTATATTTTTAGCATCAAAAACTCCTGTTCACGGAAACTCACGATCCGATGAGCAAAATTAATTGAAATTTGCAGAATGTATTGGTCTTAAATAGGACCAGGTCTGATAGAAGTGATTTTGAAATGCGGGCGATTCTGTGCCAGTGGTGCCATCTTGAAAAATCACTAAAAAAGATAACTGTTTTTAGCCCTATAAATTCTAATTGAATCGTTCGATTTTGACGAAACTCACACAGCTGCTGGACCTTACTTTAAGCCACGTTTGGTAGAAATTTGGTTGAAAAATTCGGTTGGAGTTGCCAGCTATGATAATTTTGGTGTCTTCATTTTGAAAAAAAAAATTTGGAAGTGAAAACATTCAAACCATCGAATATTCAAAAACATGTCCGTTTATTACAATAAAACCAATCTGTATATAAATCTTATGTTTTATCTACACGTTCAAAATAAAACTTTGGAAATTTCATGTCGGACAAGAACGGTAACCCTCTCCCAGTTAACCTATATTTTTAGCATCAAAAACTTCTGTTCACGGAAACTCACGAACCAATAATCAGATACAGCTCAAATTTACAGAATGCATTGGACTTAAGTAAACCAGATTTGATAGAAGCGATTTTGAATTGTGGGCAAGTCTGTGCCAGTGGTGCCATCTTGAAAAATTACAAAGAAAAAAAACTGCTTTTTGCCCTATGAAATGTGAATGAATTACCAGATTTTCATGAAATTGACACAGTAGCTAAACCTAACTCTAATCTCTGTTTGGTGGAAATTTGGTTGAAAAATTTGATTGGTGCTACCAGCTATGGTAATTTTTGTGTCTTTGGTTTTGAAAATACGCTCAGGAAAATAAAACTTTTTGCACTATAACTTCCAGTGCAGTCATGAAATCAATACGAATTTCATACAATTAATGAAACCTGTCATAAACATTATTCAGGCCAAATTTGGTTGAAAAGCCACGATAGAGTTGCCAGCTATTGTTGGTTTTGTGTTTAATTACAATATCTTTATTAAGCGGTTTTATCGTAGAATTTTCAAATGGTAATGATATTGTAGTGACAATAAACAGCAAATATTAAGCTTTCCATTATTTGAAAAAACTCGCTGCAGGTAACTCTAAATTTCTTTATACTCCTTTAACTTCGAATGTTATATAACAACGTGAAGCAGATGTGATATATTCTTGGCTTTGATACTGGCAGAAGGTTGCCAGCACGAGTCGGTTGTGCTACTTTTGTATCAATAAACGCTTACAGTTAGTATTCATACCGGAAACATTTACAATGAAAATAAATAATCAATGTTGCAATTCGCAAAGTTCTGCAAATTTTTCGGATCGCAGCCCCAAACACCAACTTCAGTTACAGTGCTGCAGGCACTGAGCATTTTCTTCATTGATGTTATATGAGATGCTGCTTTCAAAATTTTGTGAAATAAGCAACTGATAACGAATATAATTAACCCGTGTTTTGCTCTCATAAACGTTGAAATTCATGCCAGTGGTAATATCTGAAACCTTCCACCATATGAGTTATAATGCATTCTTGAGACCAAAGTAAAACGTGGCATTTGAAACAGTTTGGTCGTAGTAAGCAGCACATGTGGTGGAATGTGCGCTCAAAACCTGCACGATTCTTCTACTGTTCTTCGAACATTAGTGTTTCTAGCGGTTCAGGTGCGCTAGAGGTTTTTTTTTTCTTTGTAATTTTTCAAGATGGCACCACTGGCACAGAGTTGCCTCCAATTCAAAATCGCTTCTATCAGACCTGGCCCTCCTTAAGTCCAATGTATTCTGTAAATTTCAATTCTATCTGATTATTGATTCGTGAGTTCCCGTGAACATAAGTTTTTGAAGCTAAAAATATAGGTTAACTGAGAAAGGGTTACCGTTCTTGTCCGACATGAAATTTCCAAAGTTTTACTTTGACTGTGTAGATTAAGCATAAGATTTGTATACAGATTGGTTTTATTGTAGAAACGGACATTTTTTAGGATATTCGATTATTTGAATGTTTTCACTTCCAAATTTTTTTTTTTTTTCAAATTTAACACACCAAAATTATCATAGCTGGCAGCTCCAACCGAATTTGTCAACCAAATTTCTACCAAACGTGGCTTGAAGTAAGGTGCACCTACGGTGTGAATTTCGTCAAAATCGAACGATTCAATCAGAATTTATAGGGCTAAAAGCAGTTATCTTTTTGAGTGATTTTTCAAGGTGGCACCACTGGCACAGAATCGCCCGTATTGCAAAATCACTTCTATCAGACTTGGTCCTATATAGGACCAATACATTCTGCAAATTTCAATAAATTCTGTTCATCGGATCGTGAGTTTCGGTGAACAGAAGTTTTTGATGCTAAAAATATAGGTAACTTGGGCAAGGGTTACCAGGCGTGCCCGTTATACCATATCAAATTTTATTTTTTGCCTATGTAAACAAAGCACAAAATTTACATATGAATGGCTTTTTTTTTAAGAAACGACATTTTTTCAAGAGAGACGATGATTTGGAGGTTTTCACTTTCAGTGCCTGCCCTAGCTACAGGGTTGCCAGCACGCTCATTAAAACGTATATTAATCTACAACTAAATAAAACAAACATGTCCTGAAAATTTCGTAATCATGGAATAGCTCTGTCAAAAGTTATCGCAATTTAAAAATTTTCAAATTTTCCCGTTCTCATTTTAGGCACCCAGTGCACACATGGGGTTAAAAAATTCCAAAACGATATCTGATTCACATGTAGAACAGGTTCGAAATTTATTTCATCAACTTTAATTTTGCAAAAATTATTTGTGTACGGAATAATAGGTATATTAAGAAAATCACTAAAATGGCCGCCGGCGCCAAAGGGTTAAAGATTAGTAACTTTTTGTGAGACCTGGCACTATTCTGCGTATACACTAATGTTTGCTGAAAATTTCAGCTCAATCGGATGGCGCGTTCCTGAGATTTTTTCACTGAAATTTTTTGATGATATATATATATATATATATATATATATATATATATATATATATATATATATATATATATATATATATATATATATATATATATATATATATATATATATATATATATATATATATATATATATAGAAATATGAATTTTTGGCCAAAGTGATTTTAATACTAATGTTCTTCTTCGAACATTAGTAAAAACTGAACTGAACTGTCGCGCGATCGAATCAACTCGTTATATATGAGAATTAGAAATGCTAGCTTGCATTTGCACCTGTACTTGCTAAATCCGATTAATTGTTTCTGCATATGCACATGTTGATTGCGTAGGCAGAAACGTGATCAAAATTGATTTCTTATGAAATGGAAATTTACCGTGCCAATTAATCTGGCGGAAGGGTAATGCACTTAAGGTGCGAAGGCAAGCTAGATTATGTGAGGTGGGCAATTATGCATTATAACACCCCCACCGTTAAATTGAGGCTCCAGCGAAATATGAAGCGAACGGTGATTTTGTTTTTTATACAAATAGATTCCGACTAATATTAAATTTATAAAAACAATGGTAACGTCAGAAGACAAACTAACAAAATTAATTTTCTTATGTTTAATTAAGATTTCTCCGATATTATCACTATGTTCTAGTTGTTTTAGATACAAGTTTTCAAGTTTTATTTCTGGTATGGTATCATTTTGATTTACTTTTGTAACAAAATTTGGTAGAATCAACTTTTCGTACAGCTTTATATTTGTATTTAATAGGTTTTATTTAGAGTTTCTATTTTGCAGTTTTCGAACCTAATAAGAAAAGTTCCTTTCATTTTTATTTCTTTTTCATTACAATCATGTTTGATGTCTGAGTGAAAATTTTTAAATACAATAACTCCTTGTAAAATTTCAATCACCTCAGTATGTTCAAATATCTTTACTTTACAATTGGCTTCTTCAAATTTAATTATATTTTCTAGGCAGCTATCATTCTTAATTTCGATTAAATTCTTCTCAAGGTTATCTTTTACACTTAATTCGTACATTGTACCATTTTCGCTTGCTAGTATTTCATGGCGACTGAGGGATATTGATTTATTTCTGATATTGGAAATTGGTTCGAATATAATTTTTGTTAAAATGTTTTTTGAAAATTGTGGAATTGATAATATTAAAACTATACTATTATCGTGGAATGTTACAGCAATTTTTGTGTTTACATAGCTTTCAAATTCGTCAATTAAGTCTAGTTCTGTCTTTGTCAGAATGTTCTTTGAAATTATTCCAAGTTTACTGGAGAAAATGACCCGTTCAATGTCATCAAGATAATTTCTCAAAAGTGTAATACTATTATCGATTTCATAGACTTGCTGTAGGAAATTTAGCTCATCTTGAAGTGTTGCTATTTTATTTTGGAATGTATCTCGAAACTTGTTCAAATAGTTAGATATTGCTTTCTGCTGGGAGTTTATGTGATTTGTAATATTTCGAATTTGAGTGGTTATGTGATTGTTATAAAGAGTTACGTTGTTTATTATGTCTGTAAAATCTTGCTGATTGTCAGTTAGTGTTTTTAGAGCATTATTAATTTCTTTTTCATCATCACTATCGAGAGTTCTAGCTATAATTTTTAATCCTCTTCCTAGCACGTTAATGAGACCACGTTTTTGTTTGAAATGGGGAATTAAGCTATTGATTTTTGCTGTTAGTAATATAAAGTTTTTGGTAATGGTGTTTACAATTGTTTTTGATTCTGTTGTCGATGCTTTTAGTAAATTAATATTTTGTTGTATGAGTTCTGTGGTTTGTTGGTATGTTGTAATGTTGATTATGTGTATTACTTTGTCATAGTGCGAAATTACCTTCAACTCGCCAGTTTTTAAGAGTAAGTATCCGTTATTGTTTGTTAAGTCCTGAATGTCTATTGTTTGCGAAATGGCAAAATAGCATAGTGATAATATTACAATCATGAACATGGTTGGTGATTTCCTGGAAAAATGAAAAACAAAAAAAATAATGAATTATAAGTACATTACTTTCTCTTTTTGTTTGATTTTATTGTAGGGGACTTCCTATCCAGGTACTTTTTCCCTTTTCGTATGTGTTTCTTATAATATTTGAAATTGTTGTTTGCGTCTACTACATGATCATCGTCAAGCTTATTGGTCTCCACTTTTCTGTATTTTGAATGATTTTTTCCTCCTCTTATTTCCTTAATGAAGTTAGGTCCTTCTTGTATTTCAGTATCTATTCGGTCTTTGTTCAATTTGTTTATTATTTTTTCTTTCTTCTCAGCTATTAAATCATGTATTCCCTGATATTCTTCGTAGGAGATATTTCCGTTCATAAAGTCGATGGGTCTTCTGTTAGTGGTACTGTGAATTGTGTTATTATAGTAACTAATGGCTTTGATTACTTTTTCCTCTACTGTATCCAGATCAATACCTTCGTCATGCTTGAGGAGACGAATGTGCTCATTAATGGTGTTGTGCAACCGCTCAATATCTGGTTTAGATGTATGGTTACTGTTTGATGTAAAATGAACTTCTATTCCTTCTTTTTAGAGAAATTCCTGCAACGGCAAAGCTTTCAAGCCTAGTTCATTATCTGCGACTATTTTCTTAATATTACCGTGAGAACTAATATACTGAGCTATTTTCGTTTTGAATTCGGTCCAAGTACGACCGTTCATTTTGTATGCCTGAGCGAATTTAGAAAATGTGTCAATTGTTGTCATGAAAATTGTTTTTCCTAAACTGTAAAATATGTCGATTTGAATAATCTCATTGGGTGTTGATGGAGTCTCAGTAATTTTAAAGGGTATTTTGGGAGGATTTCTGTCGTATTTTTCCAACGAGCAAATTTCGCAATTATTTATAAACTGAGTGATCCTTATTTTTAGCTTTGGATGGTATATACTGCTTTTCAATTCCTTGAAAACAACATCTATGCCTCTATGATTGTTTCATCTGTGCTCCTTTTCTATTAAGTCAACTAATTTTTCCTCATCTTCTATATCTTCAACTAATTTCTTACATCTGATAATTTTAAATCTTGTATTATTAGAGAAAGTGGTACGGAACACGTCATTTAAGTTATCAAAAAACTCATCGTCAATTATTATAGCATTAAGTTGGTTTGGATTAAAATGATTTTTTAGTAATATTAGTGCAGTATCTATATTTAATTCTTTCGTGTAGATGATTTTTCTGTTATTACTAAAGACGTGAAAGTTCCGTATTCTCATTGAGCCAGAATTTGCTTTTTTTATTATAATTTGGTTTTTGAACACATTTATTACTGTATCGGTGCTGGGAATTATACTCCTGTTGCTATTTCCATCCTCATTCGATTCTGCTAAATTAACTTCATTAATTCTAGATAGGGCGTCGGCGTTACTATTTTTGGTCCCTTTTTTATATTTGATAGTGTAGTCGAATTCGGAAAGCTTCAGTTTCCATCTTACTAATTTAGAGTTAGGTTCTTTTAGGGAGAATAGCCATGTTAGGGGTTTGTGGTCTGTTTCAATTATGAATTTCCGTCCAAATAGGTACGGCCTAAAATATTTGGTTGCCCAGATAATGGCAAGAAGCTCCTTTTCAATTGTGCTATAATTTATTTCATGTTCATTTAATGTTTGGGATGCGTAACTAATAGGGTGGTCGTCTTGAGAGAGGACGGCTCCCAATGCGTATTGACTGGATCCGGTGGTAAGTGTGAATACCTAGTTAAAATCGGGATAGTGTAGAATTGGATCGTTAATAAGCATTCTTTTTAGGGTATTGAAACTATCTTGATACGATGGATCTGAAATGTCGATCTTTGCATTTTTCTTTAGAAATTTCGTCATGGGCTTGGCTATCATAGAGTAATCTTTAATAAATTTACGATAATAGCCGGTCAATCCGAGAAATTGTTTAATTTGTTTTGCTGTTTTTGGGATAGGAAAGTTCACAACACATTCGATTTTTTTCGGATTGGGTTTAATTCCGTTTGGTGTTACCACATGTCCTAAAAATTCAGTTTCTCTCTTGAGGAATTCTGATTTATCGAGTTGTACAATACTTTCAGGTTCACTTCTTTCAAGCGGTTAAAAATTGTGGTTAAAGAGTCTATATGTTCTTGTAATGAGGTAGAGAATATGATAATATCATCGAGATATACCAGGCATATTTTATTAATGTACTCTCGTAGTACATTATTCATCAGCCTTTGAAAGGTGGCTGGTGCTGTTTTGAGACCGAATGGCATACGTAAAAACTCATAATGACCGTTTTCAACGGAAAAGCAGTGTTATGGGTATCTCGTTCGTCGATTTCAATCTGATGAAATCCTTTGGCCAAGTCTAGGGTCGTGAAGTACTGGCATCTGCCTAATTTGTCCAAGATCTCGTCGATATTAGGAATTGGATATTTATCGTCTATCGTAACTTCGTTGAGTTTACGGTAGTCGATAACTATCCTCCATTTAGTTTTTCCGCTGGCATCTACCTTCTTAGGTACGATCCAGATCGGAGCTGAATAAGGGGAGTTACTGGGCCTTATAATTTTGTTTTCTAGCATTTCATTAATTTGTTTCTCAACTTCTTTTTTATGAATATATGGATAACGATAGGATTTTACGTGTATTGGTATATCGTTGATTGTTCTTATTCTGTGTTTAATAGCATTAGTAAAAGTAAGGTTTGTATTTTCTTGATAGAATATTTCTGAATATTTTTTTATTGTTTTTATTAATATCTGATTTTCTTCTTTATTGAGGTGTTCGGTGCGGATTTGTTGTAAAATAGGGAGATAATTTTTTTCTTCTAATATGTTGAAATTTTTATAGTCGACTTTTTCAGTAGGAATGGTGCCAATATTCTCAGGGATCTGATGGTTTGAGTAAATATCAATGTTAGCTTCAACCTTATAATTTTCTACATTATATATACCCTCTTTGATGGTTACATCTCCATTTAAAGACTTCTACCCTTAACAAAGACTAGGCCATCACTTTGGTCACAAGACAATTTTGCTGTAAGTTGATTAAGAGGACGCAACATAAGGGGTATCACATTTCCGTTTATTTCTAATTTATGATTTTCATAATCGATTTTAGCCCTAAACCGTCGAAGAATATCATTACCGATGATTCCATCATAATATTCGTGGAACTGGTAGACAAGAAATTTGCATTCTTCATCTGAGTCACCCAATTCTACAAATAAGGGTATTTTCACTTCTCCTGTAATTTCGATTTGATTAGCCATAGTTTTTAAAGTTACATTTTGGATGGGGATATGCCACTTTGGATGACAGAGACCGAGATTGATAATAGAATGAGAAGCTCCGGTGTCTATCATGAATTTCAAAGGATAAAGTTTTGACTTAACTATTATATGGGGAATGTTTGCGTTGAGGCAGCTGTGGGAAAATTTTCTACCTCGTGTTTGTTAATATTCATCGGCTCGAGAGGTGGTTGCGCGATTGGGTTGTTTGAACGTCTATCAGGGCCATTATTGAAGTGTTGGCCGTCGTTATTATTAAAAAGATTTGGCGGATTGTAAGGGTTATCACGATAAAAATTTTGACGATTATGACTGTTTGGATTAAAAGGGTTATATTGATTATAATTATGATGATGAAAATTGTTGCGTCCGTTTTGTGGTCCATTGTTATAATTATTGTTTCGAGGAAGGTAATTATTCTGGTTTGTATGTGAAGATGTATTATGAAATGTATTTCTAGTGTTGTTACATTTATTTTTGTGAGTTCTGTCGTCATTGTTTCCTTGTGGTTCAGTCCGTTGTTGGTTATTGTTTTTGTGTCTATTCTTGTTTTGTTGACTAGTTTGTCCATTAATTCCCATGTAAGCATAACCGGAGGTAAAAAGTATGTCCATAGCATCTTCTAACGTCGAAGGGTTTCTACAAACAAGTACAGTTTTCATTGGTTCTGCAATCTTGCTTTTGAAAATATTAAGAGCAGTTCTTTTGTTGTTCTCTATGCACTCGTGCATATCATCCCCTAAACCTAGTACAGAAAGTGTTTTATTGTTCAACATTCTGAGTTTGTTTTTGATTTCATTATAGAATTCAACACTATGAGTTTTAAATGTTACAGATCTTAATTCATCGTAAAGTTCCTCGACACTTCTTCTATCACTAAAATTATTTCGTAGAACGTTTTTTATTTCATTCCAAGATACAGCATGGCAATTAATTTCAATTGTTTCTCTTGCCTTGCCTTTTAGTCTACTTCTGATAATGTCTGAAAAAAGTAACTGGGAATGTTCGTCAAATGTCTGTAGGAATGGATGTACGCGGTCAACTAAATCTATAAACACTTGGAATTCTTTCGGATCACCATTATATTCCGGTAATTTACTAAGGTATTTGAGGGTTCGATTGACACTGCACGTACGGCCATTTTCTACACTTTTTTTATTTATTTATTAATTTAAATTTTTCAGTTAGAGTCTTGTACTAGTCGAGTTTTGTCTGTCAATTTACAAAGCATACAAAAATTGAAGAAAAAATTTTTTTTTGACTGACTTACTTATTTCTGACTTAGTTCTAAATGTTTCGTTCTGCAGCAAATTCCTTTCTGGACCAATTCTTCCTTCTGAGGCAGCTATTCTTCGATTCTTCGTTGGATATGTTTTAAATTTCGCACCTCCACTTCAGGCTTGTTTCTCGGACCTCCTTAGATGATTTATGTCTCGAACCACAATCGTTATACAATCGTTTGGCAATATACTTGGATGGTTTTGCATCAATTACGGGAACTTGGCAAAGTCTTGATTGCACAATAGGTACGCGGCTGGAACATATACTTCTCTTGAAGTAATTTAAACTTGTATCACTGGATCACTGATTCCTCTTGGAGCACAGGATATTACTTATGTTCACGATTCGTAAAATTTTCAACCTCCTCCTCTTGGATGGTAGGTTTTGGTAGATTCGGATGCACCACACGACTTAGAAATGTCTAGCGTTACAGTAACCAGATCTCGTGCCAGCCTCAGCAGAGTGTTTGAAGGATATTCGTAGGCTTATACCTTCTAGTTACTTTATAACACTTGGTGCATCCTACCGACTGCGCCAGTTTCAATCATTATGCGATCGTGAACGAAAAAAAGAATTATTTTCTTTTTAACACCACTTTATTACAGTTTGTTAATTAAAACCACCGCCGCGTGCCCGAAAGGTAAAAGTATTGTACAATGAAAAAACTGAACTGAATTGTCGCGCGATCGAATCAACTCGTTAGATATGAAAATTAGAAATGCTAGCTTGCATTTGCACCTGTACTTGCTAAATTCGATTAATTGTTTCTGCATATGCACATGTTGATTGTGTAGGCAGAAACGTGATCAAAATTGATTTCTTATGAAATGGAAATTTACCGTGCCAATTAATCTGGCGGAAGGGTAATGCACTTAAGGTGCGAAGGCAAGCTAGATTATGTGAGGTGGGCAATTATGCATTATAACATCTACTCTCAGTCACCAAAGCGTTTTTACCGTTCCGGTCGTATGTCTGATCTCAGCCACCGCAGTAAGAAATCATACTAATCCTTACACTGTATTAATCCATGTATCAGTTTACACTTTCTCTGTACAAACCCCAATGTCTAAAGAACCTAGTCACCAACAAACACGCTTGTTCTATCAATTAAAGATAACGAAACCCAATATAAACAAAAGCTGCAGCCCCGTCGCGACGGAGGACGTCGTGGCGAGTCAGACACTTTTTGTGCGTAAAAAATCGACAAGGTTCGAAAATACTTTGTAGAGTTCCCAATAATATTATACAATTTGTGTTTAACTGTAATTAGGCATTCTCGCTTTTAAAGATATTTTAAAATAATACTCTGAGATGGCAACAAGAAAGTTGCCGACTGAAGTGAACTGTGAAAATAGAAATAGCAATGAAGAGTTTTATTTTGCCTAAAATTTTCGAATCTCCTAAAAAATGTCCGTTTTTTACAATAAAAAAAACTTGTGAACAAACGTTTTGCTTTATCTACGCATTCAAAGTAAAACTTTTGAAATTTCATGTCTGACAAGAACGGTAACCCTCTCCCAATTTACCTATATTTTTAGCATCAAAAACTTCTGTTCACGGGAACTCACGAACCAATAATCAGATACAGTTGAAATTTACAGAATACATTGGACTTAAGTAGGACCAGTTTTGATATAAGCGATTTGGAATTATGGGCAAGTCTGTGCCAGTGGTGCCATTATGAATAATTACAAGGAAAAAATCTGCTTTTTGCCCAATGAACTCTGATTCAGTTACCAGATTTTCATGAAATTGACACAGTAGCTGAACCTTACTCTAAGCCGTGTTTGATAGAAGTTTGATTGAAAAATTCTGTTGGTGCTGCCAGCTATGGGAATTTTTGTGTCTTTGGTTTTGAAAATTCATTCAGGAAAAAAAGTTTTTTCCCTATAACTTTCAGTGCGGTCGTGAAATCAATACGAATTTCACACAATTAATGAAAACATGATTCAGGCCGATTTAGGTTTAAAAGCCACCATCAAATTGCCAGCTATTGTTGGTTTTGTGTTTATTTGCACCATCTTTACTAAGCGATTTTATCGTATAATTTTCAAATGGCAATGATATTGTGGTGACAATAAACAACAAATATTAAGTTTTTGATTATTTGAAAAATTTTGCGGCTGGTAGCCCTAAATTTTTTTTATACTCCTATAACTTCGAATGCAGTCATCGGATCGAGACAGAATCCGTAGGGTAGGTTAATTTGCACGCGAAGAAGATGTGATATATTTTTGGCTTTGGTACTGGCAAAAAGTTACAAGCACGAGTCGGTAGTGCTATTATTGTATCAATAAATGCTTACAGTTAGTATTCATACAGGAAACATTTACAATGAAAATAAATAACCAATGTTTTAATTCCCAAAGTTCTGCAAATTTTTCGGATCGCAGCCACTAACACCAACTTCAGTTACAGTGCTGCAGGCACTGAACATTTTCTTCAATGATGTTATATGAGATGCTGCTTTCAAAGTTTTGTGAAATAAGCAACTGATAACGAATATAATTAACAAGTGTTTTCCTCTCATAAACTTTGAAGTTCATGCCAGTGGTAATATCTGAAACCTTTCCACCATATGAGTTATAATGCATTCTTGAGACCAAAGTAAAATGTGGCTTTTGAAACAGTTTGCCTGTAATAAGCAGCTTGTGTGGTAGCATATGCACTCAAAATCTGCACGATCCTTCAACTATTCTTCGAACAGTAGTGTTTCTAACGGTTCAGGTGCGCTAGAGTTTTTTCAACCCAAGCCGATCAAATTTGGTTAAGTGTATTGCATTCTGTTCATGACACGGTTGTTTATGGGCTTACATGTAGAGAGTGCTGATAATAATAAGAATGTTTTAAACGGTTCGTACCACTGCTGTTGATTATTGTTTGAATTGAATGAATTTGCATAGCCCTCCGCAGTTGTCAATTATTTTACATCAAACCTTGCAGTGTGTAGATTCATATGCAAAATTAATGTATGATCTCAATTTAAACCTAAGTTAGATTGTGTTTTCTATGTGGTATAGAATAATGCAGCAACATTATCCAATATAGCAAGCTTTTTGCTTCTTTCTGGGGATAATAGGCTTTTATTATCAATAGCTACATCTAAAATAAAGCGGCAGCAATAAGAGACACGCCTGTGTCACATTTGGTGTTTATTCGAAAATTTGTGGAATAATTTGTAGGTTATTTTCGTGATGAAGCATCTTTAAAGCCAAGAATACCATTGACCTCAGATACAGAAAAAAATTTTTATGGAAAACTGCATACATTGCAGCACTGTGAAGATGCAAAAAGGAAAAATTGTTTTATGTGTTCGAACAGAAAGATTAAGGGTGGAAGATGCCAAACTTATTATTTTTACAACACATGCTATCGACTGTTTTGAAGGATATCACACGATATAGAACTAAAAAATATCAGTTTTACATAAATTGTTTATACATATATTTAAAGCTCAGAGCGAAATTAATAATTCTTGATTATCTTTCATAATCTTGCATCACCGCTCTTTCAACGGAATTTGATTCCGATCAGTACAACACCAATCCCCAAAATTAATATGACCGCAAGGGGTTAAACGTATTGATTTTAGCTAATTACCCACTAATCAGTTAGTAATTACTTACTTAAGTACATATATACTATATATAGTATATTAATTTTTTTTTTACATTTTACTCCAAACCATAAAATGTCCATTCAAATTGACCTGAACGAAGTTGATGTTCAGCTTCTGTGGCCTAGGTCTGGCCTAGTTCTACAATCTAGCTTCGTGATCCATCGGGGTTTTGCCATATGTTTAGGCACTTTACGCATCTAGTTTTCTGCTCTACCTCCTTCATCACCTCCACGCTCTCCCACGTAATGCTGTGCTCCTCCTTCCGGATGTTTTTTGATACTGATGATCGTACTAACGTTGTGTTCCTTTTCCTCGCTGAAACTACTCTCCGGTTATGTTCCGTAAGCCTTACAGCAACTAATCGTTTCGTCTGACCAGTGTATATTTTGTCGCATTTTGGGCAAGTAATTCCGTATATTCCACATTTTTTGTTTTTATCTTTTTTGTCCTTTACGTGACATAATTTAGCACCTTTTTTTGGCCTTACTGGTTGTGTGTTTGTATTGAAGCGCTCCAGAATTTCTCGAACATTTTTGAAAATGATGAAATGATCCATGGGCGCTATTTATCGAGTTACAGGACCGCATTTTGTGAGAATACCAATGATCAGACGTGGATGGTGTTGTTCTCTGGGTGTGTTTTTGTGGGCTTTCGGTAGACATAAAATCCAAGGAGACCTTCTTTCTTTATTTATTTATTTATTTATTCATGTACGGGCAAGTTGTCCATTAAAATAAATCCTATAATAAATGCAACTTATTACATACTAAGAATAATTTATAAAAATAATTTAAATTAAAAAATCTGGAAATTAATAAATTAATAACTCAATCAAAAAAATGATTCAGATTGCATAAAAATAGCTTCTATTAAGTTAACGTGAACATCAAATGCATGCACATAGCTCCATAATTCATTTTTTGTACGCTTCATGCGTTTTAAAGGGGAATGGAGGCTAAGATTTGTTTTGAAATTATGAAGACAAAAAAAGTCGTTGCTTCTTGATTATCTTGTAGAAGTTCTTAAGGCAAAATTCGCAAGCAGCTCAGGTGAATCAATTTTCTCATTTAATATTTTGAAGATGAAAGTTGCGTCATTTGTTTTTTTAAAAAGTAAAAAGTAAAAGTCTTGATTATTTCTGCACAGCATTCTATTTGCTTGGTTAACAATACCTTTTATATAAGGTATAAAACTAAGGATGATATCAAAAGTTACTTCGGGATCTTTCACACTGTCAAGATTAATCGTGTACGTATAGCTATAAGTTTTACTTTTATTAAAAACCGTAAATTGACACTTCTTTGTATTTAGTTCTAGGCAGTTGTTAATGCAATAGTTATAAAAGTTGTTTAAATTGGACTGCGAAATTTCAATGTCAGCTAATGATGTAATGGTTTTAAAAAACTTACAACCGTCAGCAAATAGCAAAAATTGAACATCGTGAAAAATTAAACTGATATCATACATAAAAATTAAGAGTAAAAAGCCAAGATGAGGGGGGCCACCTGAGGATGGGAAAAAGGGATGAGAATAGTGATTATTAATGTTAACTAATAAAAAGCGTCCTTTTAGGTAGTCGCAGAACAAATCATAAAATTTACTACGAATTCCAGAGTTTTTAAACTTTTTCGATAGCATATTTAAATTTATTTTGTCAAAAGCTTTATTAAAATCTATGTAAATAAAATGAACTTGATGGTATGATTCAAGTTACTCGTAAAGATAGTAATAATAAGTAAGCAAATTAGTCGACATTAATTTAGTAGAGGCCTCAAAATTGGAGTCATGTTATCCCAATGTATGTTGGGGTTATGTTGCGAGACTTTCGAAAACTTTAGGTATTGTTGATAGAATACAAATTGGACAGTAATTTCATGCGTCTGATCTCTAACACGGATACTACAAAGCTTGATTTCTACACATCCGAAAAAAACGCCACAATCTAATGACCTATTGAAGATGTGTAGAAGTACTGGGGCCAACTCAAAATCACAATTTTTAAAAAATACGTGTGGAACTCCATCAGATCTAGTATTCTTACTAACATCCAAAGATGACAGTTTATCGATAAGACTATTTAAATCGACTACAAAATTTGAAATAGTCATATTTGTATCGATAGTAGGTGGACTATAGCGACATGAGGAATCACTAAAGACCGTAGAAAAAGTGCACGTAAGCATGTCTG
>OZ022263.1:126133615-126188615 GCA_963978885.1 Nemotelus pantherinus
GCTCCTGAAAAAAATTCAAATCATCGACCCTCCTGAAAAATTTTTGTTTTTGAAAATGAATTCAAATTATTGATGAATTTGGACTTTTGTTCACCAAGTCAAATAACAATTTTCAAAATTCCCCAGTAAACAAGAACGGCAGTCCATGATCAAGTAACCTCTATTTTCAGCATTCAAAGCTTCTGTTCACGAGAACTAACGATCGGATAATCCGATCAATACGAAATTTACAAGACATGTTGATTTGGAAATACGGGTAATACTGTGGCAGTGGTGCCATTTTGAAAAATTGCTCAGAAAAATGGTTTTTGGCCTATTGCTTCAGATCTAGCCACCAGATTTTTAACAAAACTCACGCAGTAGACGAACCTTACTTCAAGACAGACTTCATAGAAAATTGGTTGACGAATAAGTACAGGGTCGCCAGCTATGGCAATTTTTGTCTCCTAAATATTGTAAGTTTGCTCAGGAAAATAAAGATTTTTCCCCTATAACTTCCGATGCAGTAACGAAATCAAAACGAAATTCATGTGATAAGTGGATCTTGCTGCATATCTAATTCTGTAGGAGTTTCGTTTAAAAATAAAGAAACGGTTGCCAGCTATGATGAATGTCGTAATTTATTGACATTCCTTTATCGAGCGATGTTGTCATTAAATTTCCTAATGGAATGATTCTGCATTGACAACAAATATTAAGGTTTCGAAAATTTGAAAACTTTTGAGGATGGTCGCCATAAAATTCTATTCACTCCTATAACTTCCAGCGCAGCCATTCAATCGAAACGAGATTCACAGGGTGCATTTAATACAGGGTGAAATTGCTAGCACCAGACAATTTCGTGAATCTTGCATCAACAGATGCTTCCAATTTGTATTGATAAGCGAATCATTTACAATAAAATAAACAACCGATATTAAAGTTTTCCGAGTTTTGGAAATTTTTCGGATGGCAACCCCAGACATAATTTAATCGCATAACCTTTCGATGATATCTTTGGATGAAATTAAATTCAAAGGATAGGTTGATTAAACACGCGCATGTTATGGTAGAATTAATGCTGCTATCAAGATTGATTGGAAGCTATTTGATATAGCAATCAACTCACCACTACGTTTGGCTTCATTAGAGGTAATATCATCACGGTCACAACGATAAACCTTGTAGCCTTTAAATTCCTGCTCAATAGTTTTGTGGTTCGGTGAAAGCCAGGTTTCCGTTAAAATGATCGCATCATTGTTATTTATATGTAATTTGCATATAACGACAGACGTCCATGGCAGTTTGCTGGTCTGCTACTGGACGCGTCCGCAGGTGGCGGATAGGGGCAGCCCAGAGTGGTACGACGGCTTCGGAAGGTTATTAA
This sequence comes from Nemotelus pantherinus, assembly GCA_963978885.1. Classification (NCBI taxonomy): domain Eukaryota; kingdom Metazoa; phylum Arthropoda; class Insecta; order Diptera; family Stratiomyidae; genus Nemotelus; species Nemotelus pantherinus. The sequence continues at coordinate 126,134,982 of OZ022263.1, forward strand.
GTGCAAAGTGCGGTTTAACTGTGTGGTCGCTGCTATATAAGATGACACCACTGTTACATCTAACTGTGTACGTGACTGCGACTAGATGGTCAAAAATTGTTCATACGAATAAGCAGCCGTGGACCAAAATCATGCCATGAAAGCTTGATCTCATGATCCTGAAGAACTGCGCATCTGGGACCCAGGTAATGTTTCCAGCATTATTTGACGGCTGCGGTCATCAAGCTCCCCTGCTCACCATTGATGCGTCGTAGCACTGCCCCCAGCAGAGCAGCGATGCAGATATGGTGTTTCTACATTGGCACAAACTGGCTTACTTTACACGGACAAGGATCTCGACTAATGATTTGGAATCGATGCATTTGGGCTGGTGGCTATGGTATTCTGGACCTAGTAACACCGAAGTGACATCCGAGTGCCAACGGCTCCAGGTTAATATCATACCGCCTCCGTCCTGTTAAAACCTTGGCAGGCCTCAGAGTACGTTCGAAGTTCGCGCTGTTGAGTTGGCGGGACAGGTTCAGTTGAGTTGCACTCCTGATTAGTGCTGATCTGGCTCTGCGCAGGCGACCCCATAAGGGCGCCTCGCAAACCTCGCGTGGCCTCCCTGCTTGCATTAGATAACCACGGGATCATTAAGGTGACTGTCTATCCGGGCCTAGATAGCGGCTCTGAGGGAGGACCCATAAGACATGATCAACAATAAACATAATAGTAATGACGATAAAGTGAACGAAGCAGATGGAAACACACCAGTGACGAAGGAAGTAAATCCTTTTATTGGTAGACCAAAGATGCAAAGATTTTTCCCACCTGTGGGAAAAAACTCCGCAAGAACAGAACAGGGGCAGTCTGAAACATCTAGCACCCTGAATTCTGCTGAGGCAGTTAGCGTGGCCACCACGAATAAAGTGGGTGAAGAAACTGCGCGTGCGGAACGGTGTTTGGTCCAGAGAAACTTACGCAGGCACTGCGTTGTAGTGGGTACCTGTCCAGCGACGACGGCACGATCTTCTTCAAATTGAAGCTTTATTGCTGAAGAAAGGGCACAAGAAGAAAAGATGCTGCGAAAGTCCCAGGAAATAGTTAAAAAAATAGCAGCTGCATCCCAAGTGCAGACAAATATATCGCGGCATGTGAAAGACGGTCTTCTTGAACTCGAAGAGGCTCTGGAAGTTGTAGAAGCTTGCAGAGAAAATTGGAAGAAGGCTGAGCTAGAACTGAGGCAAATTGAAGGAGCCCAGCCTTGAGAGCACGGAGTAAAAGATACTGCCGAAACTCTATGCACTGTGGAAGCCAAAGCACAAAAACGGGCAAGAACACATGAAGGTTGTCCTTACAAAGAAAATATCCTTCGAGCAGGAACTGAAGTAGGCACCACCGAACAGCACACATGGGTGACTGTGTTGAAAAAGTCACGTAAAAGTAACGGCCGGCAAGATAAAGCGGCAAATTCTGGTTCAACCAAGAGCTTGGCGTCGAATTCAGAGCTTAACCTGAAAAAACCGAGGCGGAAAAAACGAAATCGCCTAGGGCAAGAAAGGAAGCTGTGGTAATAAAGCCTACCCAAGAGAAGAGTTATGCAGAAGTCCTTCAGCATATTCGGGCAGGGGTAAGCCCAAGCAAAGTTGGGGCACACGTTCACCAAATCAGAAAAACAGCAGACGGTGGGGTGCTTGTGACACTGGCAAAGTGTGAAGACATCTCGAAATTCGGTGATGCAATCCAGGCAGCTGTGGGGGGTTTCGGAGAGGTTAAAAGGCTCGTCTCCAAAGTCAAAATCGAGATACTCGACCTCGACAGTCTTACGACAGAAGAGGAAGTGATAGCAGCGATTCGAGAAGAGGGGATTTAGAACGAAAAAGTTACCTTATTTCCCCCGAATACAAGGGAACAGAGGAAAGCCGTCGTTGAACTGGACGAAGCAAAAGCTTTGAAGCTAGTTGATACTGGACGAATTAGAATTGGCTGGGTTAACGCTAGGGTAAGGAAGCGACCTGAAGTTGTGCGCTGTTTCAAGTGCATGAGATACAACCATACTAAAAAAGACTGCAAAGGACCAGACCGTAGCACTAACTGCTGGAAATGCGGACAAGTGGGACACGTTGCAAAGGTATGTTCGGCGGAGCCATTCTGCCTGCCGTGCAACGACAAAGGTAAAACAGGAGAAGTGAAGCATGTTCTGGGATCAAGAACATGCAAAGCTTTCCAAGAAGCGCTCGGTGCGCAGAAGAAGTTGCTGCGTAGATGAGGGCTCTACAGGGGAACCTGCAAAGATTCTGCACTGCGGACGATTTACTCACGCAGCTTATGCAAGAATCCAGAGCTCAAATCGCAATGAGCAGCGGACCATATCGAAGGAGAAATCCAGAGACATGGTATTCAGACACTTCGGGCTATGCAGCTTTATGGGTTGCAGACACTCGGAAAGTCCGGGTTGATCGGTGAGGTTTGGGCGATGGATATGTTTGGATTGACAACTGCGGCATCAGCTTTGCCAGGTGCTATTTTTCACCGAACGACCCAATAATGGAATTTCCTACAAAGATAGAAGCAATAAAAGACTCTCTTCGAAACCTTCCTGGCAAACTGGTAGTAGCTGGTGACTTCAATGTGAGAGCCTTGGAATGGGGGATGCCGACTCAAAACACAAGAGGGAGATTAATTATGGAAATGGTGTCCAGGCTGAGTTTGGTCGTGGTGAACAGGGGCTCAACACAAACTTACCGCAGGCCAGGCTTCGATGAGTCCATTCCCGATATAAATCTAGTCTCGGAGACGTTGTCCATGATGACAAGGGATTGGAGGATGATGGAGGAGTACACTGGAAGTGACCACAACTATATTACCTTCTGGCTGTCGGAGGAAAGTCCGGCCCCTCAGAACTTAAGACGGAAATTACTCGGATGGAATATTTCGAATTTGGATAGGAGGAAGCTATTGGAGTCACTAGGCAACAGCTTAACTGATGAAGTAAGCGCAGGACAAGCAGGAGTAGCAATGGGCCCTGAGGAAATAGGTACGGTTGTAAATTCGACCATGGGCGAAATTCGGCGAGCGTGCATTGCGTCGATGCCACTTCGAAAATCACTACCGGGCAAACAGAGCGCTTATTGGTGGACTGAGGAGATAGCGGAACTAAGACGAAGAGCTCTAGCATGCAGGCGTAGGGCACAGCGGTCTATTGGTTGACTGGAAGCGCTGCTACTTGTCGCGACCCACAAAAAGGCAAAAAAAGAATTGGGAATAGCTATAAAACGGAGGAAAAGGCAAATGTGGCAAACTTTATGCGAAGAAGTAGACGGGGCCCGTGGGGCCAGGGTTACAAAATAGTATCGGGTAGGCTGGGCCACATGGGTCCCACCCCACCCATGGAGGCGGATGTCCTGAGGAATATTGTAGATTCACTGTTCCCAGCGCACGATGAAAGAGCAGAGAACAACCACACAGTCCGCCAGGAAGATATCCCTTTGTTTACTGAAGAAGAACTACGAAGCGCGAGTGTCAGAATGAAGAACCGAAAAGCCCCAGGCCTGGACAATATTCCAGTAGAAGTCTTAAAAGTAGTGGTGGAACGACACCCGTCAACATTACTACGCATGTACAATGAATGTTTACTAGCGGGTGTCTTTCAGTCACCCTGGAAAGTGGCGCGACTTGCCCTAATTTCAAAGGGAAAGGGAGATCTTAGCACACCATCAGCGTACAGACCTCTCTACATGCTGGACATTGCGGGGAAACTTTTGGAAGGGCTGCTGAAACCTCGACTAAAGGCAGCTATACGAACAACAGGTGACCTCTCGAAAAACAAACATGGATTTCGCAGTGGCCACTCAACAATAAGTGCCATCTGCGAAATAATTAGCGCAGTAGATCGCGCAGAAGCCGCTTGTCATCGGGCTAGACCCATTGTGTTTTTGGTAACGCTGGACGTTCGTAACGCCTTTAACTCGGTGAGATGGACAGACATACTGGATTCTCTTCAGCGACATTTTCAAATAGAGGAATACTTGCTGGCAATGGTACAGGATTACCTGAAAGACCGCCATTTGATCTATGAAACAAATCAGAGAACTGTACACAAAACCATTACAGCTGGGGCAGCACCAGGATCCATTCTCGGGCCAGACCTATGGAATATTGCGAATGATGGTCTCTTACGCCTCGAAATGCCGGAAGACGTGCTCTTGGTGGGCTATGCTGATGATCATTACGTCTAGAAATCCTCATCTCGCCCAACTCAAACTCAATCAAGTAATGATAAGGGTCGAAGCCTGGATGGAAAGCCATGGTCTCCAGCTGGCGATCGCAAAAACTGAGACTGTCATGTTGACCAAGAGAAGAATACTAACCATTATACCCATGACGGTTGGCTCTGAAGTACTTGAGACCAGAAAATCGGCGAAGTATCTTGGAGTGATATTGGACTCGAAGCTGGCTTATGGAGAGCACATCCGAAAAGTATGCGATAGGGCGCTACTGTCTGTTATCTCGCTTGGGAGACTCATGACAAACGTTCGCGGTCCTAGTCCGAGTAAACGTAAGCTCCTTATGACGGTGACTCATTCAATGCTGCTGTATGGTGCGGAGATATGAGCCATTGCGTTAAGGTTTGAAAAGTATCAAGCTAGGATGGTGAGCGTCCAGCGTAGGGGAGCGCTGCGAATTACAAACAGCTACAGAACAGTTTCAGGAAACGCCGTGTTAGTGATAGCGGGAGTAATCCAAATTGATCTATTGGCGAACGAACGCAGGGAAGTAATCCTGAACAGAGCAGAAGTGGGAAGAGAAATCTTGGTTGCTCAAGCACGAGCGGGAACGCTTGAGCTTTGGAAGGAGCTCTGGGCTACGAGCTCGAAGGGAGGATGGACGATTAGGCTAATTCGCGCCTTAAAACCTTGGCTTAATCACGACCACGGTGAAAAAATGTCTACCTGTGCCAGTTCCTATCGGGCCACGGCTACTTCAGGAAATACCTTCACAGAATGGGGAAAGTCAGGACGGAGTTCTGTAAGTGCTTAGGAAAATGATGACGCTTTGCATACCTTTTTCAATTGCGCCCGCTTCAGAAGAGAGCGACACATGCTTTTCTCTGCAATTGGCCGTGTGACGCCGGAGTCAATCGTGGAGATGATGCTACAGTCAGAAGACGCCTGGTCAGCTGTGTCAGCATATGTGGAGCTGGTATTGCGCTTAAAAAAAGAGGAAGGATGTCTCATAGACTCCTGAAAGCCTGACAGAACGGAAGTAAGCCAATGGGACACCTGATGGGTGGAAGTAGCACGGCCGAGTTGAAGTAATGCGAAAGCGGTTCCGGCTCGGACCTCCGTGGTTGGCGGGTGACGTTTTTTAATGAGTAAGAATCTCACATAATGTTGTTTAGTTCGCAAGATACCTATTGAAGGTTTTTGACATCAGCGCCCAAAAAAAAAAAAAAAGTCTAGCGCATCAGAACCGCTAGAAAACTAATTTTCGAAGAAATTGTCTTTGGATGACAGAAAACTGTGGAATAACGTTATACACTTTTTTGTAGAATCTTATCAACCATTCCTTATCCAAAGCAACAAAACTCAACTATAACACCTATGATGAAAATGTTCAGTGCTGGCAACACTTTCCCAACGAAGCAGCAATAAGTTTACCATGACCAGATCATACTTAAATCAGCTTATCCTTTGAATTTCGTTCTCATTGGAAAATTTTATCGAAAATTTCAGCGGTTAAACGTTGTTTGAGGCTGCCATCCGAAAAATGTTCAAAACTCGGAAAATTTAAAAATTGGTTTCTTATTTATATTGCAAATACTTTGCATATGAGTACGCAATTTGAAGCATCCGTTGGTGCAATATTTACGAAAATGGCCAATGCTGGTTACCCTGTGTCAGCAGCAAAGCAAAATATGTACCAAATCTGCTTCACGTTAAGTTAAACTCAACCAGTAAATTTCGATTCGATTGAATCACTGCGCTGAAAGCTGTACGGGGAAAAGGATTTTCGGGCTGTCATCCTCAAAACTTTTCAAATTTTTCAATCGTTAATATTTGTTGTTAATTTTCATTGCAGGATCATTCCCATTTGCAAATCTAATGACAAATCGCTCAGTAAAGAAATTCCAAAAAATTACAAAAATTGTCATAGCTGGCAGCCCTTTCATGATTTTCTTACAAAATTCCTACGACATTTTGCTTTTATTAAAGTCCATTTACTGCATGAAGTTCGTTTTGATTTCATGACTAGACCGGAAGTTATAGGGAAAAAGGCTTTATTTTGCTGAGCAAATTTGCAAGATTTAGGAGACGAAAATCACCGTAGCTGGCGACTCTATTCTAATTTTTCAGCCAAATTTTCCTCAAATGTTATCTAAACTAAGATCCAAGTACTGTGTGAATTTTGTTAAAATCTCCTGGCTGAACTGGAAGCTATAGGCCAAAAATCGGTTTTTTTTTGTCTGGGTGATTTTTCGAGATGGTGCCACTGCCACAGGGTTGGCCGCATTTCAAAATCACTTCCATCAGACCTGGTCCTAACTAATACCAACATGTCCTGTAAATTTCATTATGATCGCATGATCCGGTCGTCAGTTCTCGTGAACAGAACTTTCGAGTGCTGAAAATAAAGGTAATTTGGTGATGGGTTGCCGTTCTTGTGCAAATCGGAATTTTCAATATTTCCATTTGACATGATGGACAAAGGTCAAAATTTATCAATGATTTGAAAAAATTTTCAGATATCAAAAATTTTTGAGGAGGGTCAATGAACTGAAAGATTTTTTTCTGGCGCCTGCCGAATTTTTTTTATTTTTTTCAGCTACAGGGTTACTTGCACTATCTTGAAAACCCATATACGCCAAGTCCTAGTCAACATCAATACGCTCTGCAATTTGCACGATCATCCAATGTTTTTGTCAGAAGTAATAAAAAATCAAAATTTAAAAAAAAATCCTTGTCTACTTTTAGGCATGCTGCACCTACACACGGCTCAACATTTCCAATTCTTTACCACAGACAAGCTAAGAACATAACAAGTTTTTATTTTTTTTTACTTTTTTTTAACAAAAAGTTACACTGCTTGGAAATATAAGAGTACCTCAAAATTCACTAAAACGCTCGCCGCCGTCCTCCGAAATCTACATCTACGTCCTCCGAAAATTTCAGCTCAATCGGATCGGCCACTCCAGAGATTATCTCGGAAAATCATTTTGCTGATATATATATATATATATATATATATATATATATATATATATATATATATATATATATATATATATATATATTATATATATATATATATATATATATATATATATATAAATATTTATATATATACATATATATATATATATATATATATATATATATATATACATAAAGAAATATGAAATTTCAGCGAAAGGAGTTTAATACTAATTTTCTTCGAAAATTAGTAAAAATATAACGACTGACGTAAATTGGGTAGTGTAGTAAACAATCGTCATGTGTTTCGGTACTTATTATCCATTGTGATTCTAATTTTTTTTTGCATTTTGCGGGACAATCATATTCGGAATACCGTTTATGTATTTAATAACAGCAAGACGCTGATATTTTTTCTCGTTTTCAAGCTGCCTGCTAATATCTCTGAGAAAAATTGTTTCGTTGATAGTCCTTTCACATGTTATCATCAAAGACTTGCTTTTTAGATATTCACTCGGTGTATGCTTTCTCCTTACAACATTGAGCACAATTATATTAAACCCGAAAAATTAGTATTAAACCAGAAAATTAATATTTATTTTTATTTATTTATTTATTTATTTACTGACAATTTCATCAACGGAATGATTACTACAAAAAAAAACAATATTTACACATGTAATTATGAAAGATAATTAATCGGTCGTTTAAGCCGACACTTGAACATATCAACAGTATAATTAAAGTCGAACATTAGATACGCTGAGTTAAAGCTTCGGGCTATTGCGCAGGTTGGTTCATTCAATCCATAATTGGTTTTATGAAACGGGATGGATAAGGCGCTATGATGTCTACGTTCACCGTGGCAAACACGAAAGTTAAGTTTTGATAACAAGAACTTAGAGTTCACGTTTCCAGTGAGTAACTTCGCAGCGAATAGAGCCTTGAAATTTTGACGTCGAGTTTCAAGAGTGTCCATGGTCAATAATTGCAAGCGGTTTTCATAAGGAGGTAAACGAATAGGATCAGACCAGCGGAAAGAACTAAGAACAAAAATTAAAAATCTCTTTTGGACAGACTCAATGCGATCTATGTGCTCCTTATAATACGGAGACCACATCAGGCACCCATATTCTAGAATAGGGCGAACCAGAGAGCAGAACAGGATTTTAGTCAGAAAAATGTCATTGAATTCTTTAGATCGTCGTTTTAAGAAGCCAAGTGCACTGTTGGCTTTTATTATTATTGAGTCAATGTGGTCATTAAAAGTGAAAGCGGAGTTTAATAGTACTCCTAGATCACGAACTTTCTTGGAGCGAGTTAAAAGAGTATCGTTTAAAGTGTAGTTGAAATTAATCGGAGATTATTTGTGGGAGAATGAGATAACTGAGCATTTTTCAACGTTTAGTGAAAGTCGGTTTAGAGTGCACCAATTGGCGAAGTTGGACACGTTGCGTTGCAGGATCGTACAGTCATTAAGTGATGATATTGTATTAAAAATCTTTGCGTCATCAGCGTACAGTAGAATGGAAGAACCTGGAACAAAAGTGATCAGGTCATTTATATAAATGGCAAAAAGAGTGGGACCAAGGTGGCTGCCTTGTGGAACACCTGATGTAGCAATTATGTCAGTGGATAGAATGCCACGAAATCGAACGTTTTGCTTGCGATTAGAGAGATAAGATTTAACCCAGTCTATAAACTTATTAGGGAACTCAAGAAGATGCAATTTACATATAAGAATGTCATGATCCAGCTTATCGAAAGCTTTCGTGAGGTCGGTGTAAATGCAGTCAACTTGTTTCCCTTCTTCAATCGCAGGAATGACTAAGTTCGCAAGTTCTAAAAGGTTAGTGGTGGTAGATTTACCTTTAATAAAACCATGTTGGCAAGGTGAGATTAAAGACTTAGAGTGAAAAGATAATACCTCGGTAACTATGGCTTCAAAAAGCTTGGCGACGCATGGTAATTTGGCGATTGGCCTATAGTTGTGCACGACTTCTTTGCTGCCTTTTTTGTGGATCGGAGTAAGTGAAGAATATTTCCATAAGTTTGGGAAAATACCGGACGAAATCGATAGATTAAAAAGATGAGCTAATAGTGGTGAGAGGATATTAGCGCAACGTTTAAGCACTACGGTCGGTAATCCATCAGGACAGGGGTGAAAATTATTCTCAAGATGAGATATATGTCTTAAGATAGTGGGAATGTCGATGTAAAGGTCTTTCATTCCCAACGTCGTTTTAGGGGAGTCTATTAGGTAATTGAAAGTAAGTTTATTGAAATCGGAGAGAGGTAGTCCATAAGCGGATTGGAAGTAATCTGCAAATAAGTTACTGATTGCTTGCGAGTTATTAATGACCATGCCGTCAGATATAAAAGAGCTAGGGTATCCGTCATGATACCTTTTTGAGTTTACAAAATTCCAAAAACGCTTGGGATGGCTTATAAAAGACTGCCTTAGCTCGTCCATATAGTTGGAGTAGGCAGATGAGGTTCCAGATACGAATCTATTTCGTAATTCCTCATAAACTTTATAATCATCCTCTAGACGCGACGAGCTGTACACTTTCCAGGCCTTGATTTTCAAATTTTTGAGATTTATTAAATCTGTATTGATCCATGGAAAGCGTTTCAAAGGTACAGATTTACTCAAAGGTATACAGCGAGCAAAGCAACCGAATAAGATAGAATGAAAGTTTGTGACTGCAACGTTTACGTTAGATTCATTCACAACTGAAGACCAGTCGCATTCGGTCATTACTTCACTCAGCGTATCAAAGTCAACTTTCTTGAAGTTAAAGTTAAAAAGATTTACAAAATTAGGCTCCCTTAGTATATCGTCATTAATTTGAAAATTGATATGATGAGCTGGATAGTGTAAAGATTCATTAAGTAGAGGAGATGAACATCGTTCAATAGAGACATCAGATGAGTTCGTAGAAAAAATCAGATCCAAAAGTCGTCCGTTTGTGTTGTGGATGCCATTGATCTGCTTTAGTCCAGTTGAAAGAATGGCGTCAATGAAGTAGCTTTCTCGTCGGTTATTGGACGAAGGAAGATAGTGTTCACTATCGTTAGAAATTCGCCACTCCAGATGCGGTAAATTGAAATCTCCCATACAAATGAGATCGTCGGACGGTTCCATTATGCGGCATATATATTCGGTTAGGTTATACGCCAAGTCATATGTTGAGTTTGATGCGGATGGTGGGATGTACAGTATTGCCACGAAAATTCTTCTTAGATGAAGGTTTAGTGAGATACATACGTATTCCAGATCAAGAGTGTCAGGTATATCAAGTCGAGATACTGGCAGTTCTTTACGTACAGCAAGCAGAACACCACCGCCGACAGGAGCATCTGGACAATTAAGATGGCGATCACGACGAAAAACTGCAAAGTTACTGTTGAATAGTTCAGCATCGTTCATGCTTTCACATAGCCAGGTTTCGGTAAAGCCAATTATGTCGAAATTAGATACTGAAGAAGTGACGTATAAATCATTAATTTTAGAGCGCATGCCACCTATGTTGGCGTAGTGCGCTGAGATTTCTTTTGCCCGTTTTTACTAATGTTCGAAGAACATTAGTATTAAAATCGATTCGGCCAAAAATTCATATTTCTTTATATATATATATATATATGTACAAAAAATTTCAGTGAGATAATCTCGGGAACGCGCCATTCGATTGAGCTGAAACTTTCAGGATACATTGGTGTATATGCAGAATAGGTCCAAGTCTCTTTAAATGTCAGTTATTGTTAACCTTTTCGCGCCGGCGGGCATTTAAGTGATATTTTTAATATACCTATTATTTCGTGCACAAATGATTTTCGCAAAAATAAAGTTAATAAAATAAATTTCTAACGTGTTTTACATATGAATCGGATAATGCTTTGGAATTCTTTAACCCTATGTGTGCGCTGGGTGCCTAAAAAGAGGACGGGAAAATTTGAAAATTTTTAAATTTCGATAACTTTTGACAGAGCTATTCAATCATTACCAAATTTTCAGGACATATTGATATTATTTAGTTGTAGATTTATGTGGCTTTTAATGAGCGTGCTGGCAACCCTGTAGCTAGGGCAGGCACTGAAAGTGAAAACCTCCAAATCATCGTCTCTCTTGAAAAAATGCAGTTTCTTCAAAAATAAGCCTTTCATATGTAAATCTTGTGCTTTGTTTACATAACCAAAAAAAAAAAAAAGATATGGTATAACGGGCACGCCTGGCAACCCTTGCCCAATTTACCTATATTTTTAGCATCAAAAACTTCTGTTCACGGAAACTCACGATCCGATGGGCAGAATTATTTGAAATTCACAGCATGTATTGACCTTAAATAGGACCAGGTCTGATAGAAGTGATTTTGAAATGCGGGCAATTCTGTGCCAGTGGTGCCATCTTGAAAAACCACTAAAAAAGATAACTGTTTTTAGCCCTATAAATTCTGATTGAATCGTTCGATTTTGACGAAACTTACACAATTGCTGGACCTTACTTTAAGCCACGTTTGGTAGAAATTTGGTCGAAAAATTCGATTGGAGCTGCCAGCTATGATAATTTTGGTGTCTTCATTTTGAAAAAAAAAATTTGGAAGTAAAAACATTCAAACCATCGAATATTCAAAAAAATGTCCATTTCTTACAATAAAACCAATCTGTATATAAATCTTATGTTTTATCTACACATTCAAAATAAAACTTTGGAAATTTCATGTCGGACAAGAACGGTAACCCTCTCCCAGTTAACCTATATTTTTAGCATCAAAAACTTCTGTTCACGGAAACTCACGAACCAATAATCAGATACAGCTAAAATTTACAGAATGCATTGGACTTAAGTAAGACCAGATTTGATAGAAGCGATTTTGAATTGTGGGCAACTCTGTGCCAGTGGTGCCATCTTGAAAAATTACATAGAAAAAAAACTGCTTTTTGCCCTATGAAATGTGAATAAGTTACCAGATTTTCATGAAATTGACACAGAAGCTAAACCTAACTCTAATCTCTGTTTGGTGGAAATTTGGTTGAAAAATTTGATTGGTGCTACCTGCTATGGTAATTTTTGTGTCTTTGGTTTTGAAAATTCGCTCAGGAAAATAAAACTTTTTGTACTATAACTTCGAGTGCAGTCATGAAATCAATACGAATTTCATACAATTAATGAAACCTGTCATAAACATTATTCAGGCCAAATTTGGTTGAAAAGACACGATAGGGTTGCCAGCTATTGTTGGTTTTGTGTTTAATTGCAATATCTTTATTAAGCGGTTTTATCGTAGAATTTTCAAATGGTAATGATATTGTAGTGACAATAAACAGCAAATATTAAGCTTTCGATCATTTGAAAAAACTCGCTGCAGGTAACCCTAAATTTCTTTATACTCCTATAACTTCGAATGTAATTAAACAACGTGAAGCAGATTTGATATATTCTTGGATTTGATACTGGCGAAAGGTTGCCAGCACGAGTCGGTTGTGCTACTTTTGTATCAATAAATGCTTACAGTTAGTATACATACCGGAAACATTTACAATGAAAATAAATAACCGATGTTACAATTCGCAAAGTTCTGCAAATTTTTCGGATCGCAGCCCCAAACACCAACTTCAGTTACAGTGCTGCAGGCACTGAGCATTTTCTTCATTGATGTTATATGAGATGCTGCTTTCAAAATTATGTGAAATAAGCAACTGATAACGAATATAATTAACCCGTGTTTTGCTCTCATAAACGTTGAAATTCATGCCAGTGGTAATATCTGAAACCTTGCACCATATGAGTTATAATGCATTCTTAAGACGAAAGTAAAACGTGGCATTTGAAACAGTTTGGCCGTAATAAGCAGCACATGTGGTGGAATATGCACTCAAAACCTGCACGATTCTTCTACTGTTCTTCGAACATTAGTGTTTCTAGCGGTTCAGGTGCGCTAGAGTTTTTTGAATTAAGGCTTGATGAAATCAACTCTTGATGTTGATGTTTGGGAACAAATTCCCTGATGATACACAATGGAGGCCAGTAGCTGCTACATGAAATAGTGTTGAAGCACCACTCAGGCATGATAACTTTGAATGATGACACACGCTGGTGGTTCCCAATTTTTGTACAAGATATAAAATTGGACGGAGCAAACATTTTATTGTATTGGAGAATATTGTTCACATTCGCTAAGACATCATCGTTGGTCGTGTCTTCAGCTAAGCGAGATAAAAATAACACTTTAGGTTGAACTGCAGCTTTAAAGCAGCAAGAAAAATTGTGGTCATTGTGTCCAAGCAAAGTGCGACCATCAGTAGCGACGCCCACGATATTGTGTGTTCTGTCTACATTTTCAGGTGCTGGTGCACAATTCTGATCGGCATCAAAGGCACTGGAGGATTTCGAAGTCTCGTTCCCATTCACGTTGCTTTCCGTAAGATCGTTTGTTGTTGTGATATTTCTTTCTCCAATCGCTAAGATATTGGGAACTAAAGTTTTGTAGATGTAGTGTGAACCTGCTTTGATTGTTTACGTTTGCTTGCTCTAACATTATTTGCAGGCTTTTTGGATGCTTGAGAAGGGGTATGCATGCTATTAGATGCTGGCGTGGGTGTGTCAGTGGATTTACTGCTATGGTCCAAGTTATCAGTCTGACAACCAATGCTGGTTAAGGTTTTAGTAATCGAAGTAGCAAACAGTGGTTGATTATTGTGTTTTTCTTCCCAGGTATCAGTTTGGCAGCTAAAACTACGTCGAGATGTATTAGTAGGTGGCGTTAAGCGGCTGTTAAGATCTGAGTATAATTTGTCAACCTTCATTTCTAACGACTGGAGAATATCGACTGACTTACTTTGAGAAAGTGGCTCATTGCAAGGCAACGGGTGCAAGTCAATGATCGAGTCGTTTAAAATGCCAGTTTTATTTTCAAGTGTTTTAATTTTTCCTTGCATTGAATCAAACTTATCATGTAAGACGCCTATATTATGCTTGATATGTTTGAATTCATCTAATTGAGCTCGTATATCGAACAATGCTTCAAAAAAAGGCGAGAGAGCTGTAGATATGCTGTGGATTGTATTGGCGATAGTGGAGTTGTCTTCTTTCAATGATTCGCTTACAGTGCATATTGTTTGAGCATTAGAATTTGTAAGTTTTAACAACCGCAACACATGGCACGGCTTTATTTCAACGCCATCTTGGCACGTAAACGTTGTTGATGATGGTGATCTACGGGCCGATTTGATGCACGTAACGTGAAATGATCTCTCACATATTCCATCACAAGAGACAGATTTCGCATCGACATTAATTGCTTTGCCACAACTACCACAGGGAGTTTGGCACGTGCGGGATGAGTTGGTTGATTCCATTATCTTATATTTTGCTATGATAGAGCTCATTGCTTTTGAATCGATATCGATATTTATTGATGGTGAATAAGGCCCTTAAACAAAATAATATGGTTCTAGTCTCCGATGATGATTTTCATAAAAGTTGCGTAAAGTTGTCTGGTCACGCTGGACGTACAAAATGCCTTTAACTCGGCAAGGTGAACAGACATCCTGCAGGCCCTTGAGCAGACGTTTCGTATCCCTGACTACTTGCTAGCCATTCTAACTAACCTCAGGGATCGCTGGTAACCTCAGGGATCGCTGGTTGCTCTACGACACCGACGAAGGAGTCAAAAGAAGGCCTGTCACTTCAGGTGCGGCACAGGGGTCGATCTTAGGACCTGACCTCTGGAACATCATGTACGATGATCTGCTGCGCCTGGAAATGCCTGCGGATGTGTTTCTGGTAGGTTACGCTGATGACGTCGCGGCGGTAATCACTTCTAGATCTGCCGAATGCGCTCAATTGTGACTTAACCAAGTCATGAGGAGGGTGGATCGGTGGATGACCGAACACGGCCTCCAGCTGGCAATCTCTAAAACAGAGATTGTTATGCTGACGAAGCGGAGGATACCAACTGTCATACCCATGACAGTTGGCTCCGTCGAGGTCCAGACCAGCAAGTCGGTCACGTATCTGGGAGTGACTCTGGACACCAAGCTGACGTATTGGGATCATATCCGCAGGGCATGTGACAGGGCTCTAGTAGTCGTCACCTCGCTGAGTAGCCTAATGGCCAACGTCGGTGGACCCAGTGAGACGTGAACAGAGGCTGCTGATGGTAACGACTGATTCCATCTTGCTATATGGAGCCGAAATCTGGGGAGATGCGCTCCGAACTGAAAAATTCCGGAAGCGCATTGCCAGTGTCCAGCGCAGGGGTGCCCTGCGTATCGCCTGTAGCTACCGCACAGTCTCAGAAGAGGCTGTGATGGTGGTATCGGGAGTAATCCCGATCGATCTACTAGCGCGAGAACCCAAAGAAGGGTACCTCTATCGCTCAGAGCTAGGTAGAACTGAGGCTCTGACGCACGTGCGTACGCTTACTCTCCAACTCTGGCAACAACGTTGGAGTTTAAGTGCTAAAGGACGCTGGACGGCTAATCTAATTGGTCTCATTGAGCCTTGGCTTCACCGGAGCCACGGAGAGCTAAACTTTTACCTTTGTCAATTCTTGACAGGGCACGGTTACTTCAGGAAATACCTGAACAGAATGGGTAAGTGGTCACACCGTACTGCCGGTACTGTGTGACTGAGCTCGATAATGCTCAGCACACATTCTTTATGTGCAGTCGCTTCGTAAGTTTGAGGCGCACCATTGAGTCTACGATTGGCCTGGCAACGCCTGAGACGATCGTGGAAGCAATTCTGCGAAACGAGGAGAACTGGCGCGCAGTCTCAACATATGTTGAGAAAGTGCTGCGCATAAAGCGGGAGGAGGGTTGCCTTACCGACCCATGAACTGTGGTAGTTTCTGAAGTCCGTGGTTACCAATAGGTGAGTCAGCACGACCGGGTCGAAGCATTGCTTAGGCGGGTCCCGACTCGAAACTTCGTGGGCTTGTAGATGGTCTTTTTTTTTAGTGAGTCAAACCTCACATACCCCGAGGTGATAGGTCACCCGGGGATCTGGTATGCAGATTTTTTTTTTGCCAACTACACTAGGGGGGGGGGGGTTGAAATCGTCCGTCTGCACAACAAATCAGGCAGAAAATATAAAACTCCGATCGGCTTGCTCGTAACGGATACACAGAAGCAACATTCGTCCAATCTGCTATCATTCATAGCTTTCGCTACACTTCCTGCACAAAAATCAAGAGGAGTCTTGATTAGCCTCACAAGCTACACCACAAAGCAATTTCATTATGTTGCCACTCTCCAATCTTTCCTAATCACTTTGAAATTTCTTTGTCCAAGGTATTGACGCAATTTTACGTTTTTATTATTAAGTTTATGTTTCAAACCAAAACTGTATCGCCTTGCCGACTACCCCTGTGAAAATCGACGGCAATTGAATGATATAAAACCGTTATTTTTCTTTTCCTGGCGATTCTATTCATTTACACTCTCTTTGTTTGTTAAGAACTTGAGAAAAGGGTCACTTGTCAAGCAATCCATTTAATTATTCCACCAACTGGTTAATTACGCACATATTCACGAATGAAATTCCTTCGATCGCCATAACTTTAATTCAAATTTATTGTGTAGTCCCGGTCGAAATCGCGATAAGTTTTTTTAATACGCCAGCAGCACTATCTTGAAATGTCCAGTTTAAGTAAGGATTCCCCTCTACACATTCGACCACAGGTACTCTCTTAAACTTCACGGCGGCAGTCAAACTCCGTCTCAAGCAAAACCTCCAAAATCTTACTCCCAAATTTCCTCCTTCTAGCTCAAAATCAAAACTCCTACCCGTTCCAGCGCCAAAACCCAACTCCTCGACCCCAGCTAAAATCCCGACCACCAACCAGCTCAGTTTTCCCGCTGATCATCCCGTTGCCGCCATCTCCCGTAATCATGCATTCCATCCATAACAAGCAACGACCGGTCATCGCCCGAGCATCGATCAATGCAGTTCAAATGCATTCAGGTGTCGATGACACACAATTGAGTTGCATTTGAACTGCACTCCTTCGTTGTTGTTGTTATTTTCTAGTATTTTGCGATAATCGCACAGCAATGACCGGCCGTCACATCTGCCTACAAACAATGCACTTTTTTCGCTATTGCGGTGAGTGGCGGCAAACAGCTGTCCGTAAGAATATATATATATATATATATATATATATATATATATATATATATATATATATATATATATATATATATATATATATATATATATATATATATATATATATATATATATATATATATATATATATATATATATATATATATATATATATATATATATATATATATATATATATATATATATCTATATATATACCATTTGCAAGTCAAATTCATCATTTTGCAAGTCAATTTAACACTTTTGCAATTCAATTTAACATTTTTGCAATTCAATTTCACATTTTCGCAATTCAATTTAACTTTTTTGCAAATCGGTTTAACGCTTTAGGAATTGTGATATAACTTAGCTTCGAGTGTGCGAAATGAATAGAAGAAACGACGAATGTGAGTGATTGTTTAATTAAAATCGGAAAAGTAGTATTACAAAAATAAGTAAATATTCTATTTTACCAATTTGTAAATTACGTATGATATTACTATTGCTATTATAGGAATTTAATCTTACCATTGATAATAAAAATGTTGTTTACTGTTTGTCCTAATGAAAAATATTTTCAATTGCTAAAAAAAATTATGTACAAATTATCAAATAATTTCATTCTGACTTCATTTGAATGAAATGATACGCAAGTACTAATACAAATCGAAAAAATCGAACAATAATTACCGAAGTTAGAATAAAGTAATGAAATCATATATATATATATATATATATATATATATATATATATATATATATATATATATATATATATATATATATATATATATATATATATATATATATATATATATATATGTGTATATATATATATATATATATATATATATATATATATATATATATATATATATATCTTATATATATATATATATATATATATATCTTATATTTTATCTACACGTTCAAAGTAAAACTTTGGAAATTTCATGTCGGACAAGAGCGGTAACCCTCTCTCAGTTAACCTATATTTTTAGCATAAAAAACTTCTGTTCACGGGAACTCACGAACCTATAATCGGATACAGCTGAAAATTACAGAATGCATTGGACTTAAGTAAGACCAGATCCGATAGAAGAGATTTTGAATTGTGGGCAAGTCTGTGCCAGTGGTGCCATCTTGAAAAATTACAAAGAAAAAAAAACTGCTTTTTGCCCTATGAAATGTGAATAAGTTACCAGATTTTCATGAAATTAACACAGTAGCTGAACCTTACTCTAATCTCTGTTTGGTGGAAATTTGGTTGAAAAATTTGATTGGTGCTACCAGCTATGATAATTTCTGTATCTTTGGTTTTGAAAATTCACTCAGGGAAATAAAACTTTTTGCACTATAACTTCCAGTGCAGTAATGAAATCAATACGAATTTCATACGATTAATAGAACCTGTCATAAACATTATTCAGGCCAAATTTGGTTGAAAAGCCACGATAGGGTTGGCAGCTATAGTTGGTTTTGTGTTTAATTGCAATATCTTTATTAAGCGGTTTTATCGTAGAATTTTCAAATGGTAATGATATTGTAGTGACAATAGACAGCAAATATTAAATTTTCGATTATTTGAAAAAACTCGCTGCAGGTAACCCTAAATTTCTTTATACTCCTATAACTTCGAATATAATATAACAACGTGAAGCAGAAGTGATATATTTTTGGCTTTGATACTGGCAGCAGGTTGCCAGCACGAGTCGGTTGTGCTACTTTTGTATCAATAAATGCTTACAGTTAGTATTCATACCGGAAACAATTACAATGAAAATAAATAACCAATGTTTCAATTCCCAAAGTTCTGCAAATTTTTCGGTTCGCAGCCCCAAACACCAACTTCAGTTACAGTGCTGCAGGCACTGAGCATTTTCTTCATTGATGTTATATGAGATGCTGCTTTCAAAATTATGTGAAATAAGCAATTGATAACGAATATAATTAACCCGTGTTTTGCTCTCATAAACGTTGAAATCCATGCCAGTGGTAATATCTGAAACCTTCCACCATATGAGTTATAATGCATTCTTGAGACCAAAGTAAAACGTGGCATTTGAAACAGTTTGGCCGTAATAAGCAGCACATGTGGTGGAATATGCACTCAAAACCTGCACGATTCTTCTACTGTTCTTCGAACATTAGTGTTTCTAGCGGTTCAGGTGCGCTACAGTTTTTAAAATTTAATGTTACATTCGCCCGCACCGACACCTATTTCTTTTCCCCCCTTTTGCGTTTGCCTCGTCAGCACAATAGCCTTAACCTTTGGGCCTCTGCCTCAAACGTTATCTGTGTTTAAAAATACTTTAAAAAATCACGTTCTTTTATATAATCGAAATATGTCCTAATTTACTCAATTGGTTTGTTTCTTTTTCGGTCGACTAACTTTTTATTCTTTTGTTTGTATTATTATTCCACTCTGAATTTTATTAATTTTCTTAGTTGTATGTTATTTTTCCTATCTTTTTCTTATATATTTTTATGTATGTACTTTTTTTTACTGTATTTTATTTTTTCTTCTTCTTGTCTAACCTTTAATTGTATTTATTCTGTAGATGCGGACAATAAATAAATAAATAAATAAAAACGGAGACAGTAGGCTCGTCTACAAACCCGATCGACTTGGACTGACTTGGCTGGAAATGGATTGAAATGAAACTTCAAACTAGGTTTTTGGTGCGACTGGGTTAACGTGAATTAACCGAATAAAATTCAGCTAGTTCTACTAAAGTGAAATATATCGTATCGCAACGTCACATATATGAACAGAACTCAAGTGGGCTTCAAATTTTTCAATTCTCAATTCCTCGTTCCGGGTTTCTTAACGCCCAAGTCGATTCGATCCAGTTAAATTTCGTGAATGAATCGACTTATCTGAAATCAATCCCTTGCGGTTATACAACGTGGCTTGACTAATCTTAATCCTCCACGAGGCTACTGCTTATCTTTCACGCATAAAATAACTTAAATTGTCTCTCGAGAATTTTAGAATTTTGTTGATTGTTGTTCGATTTGTTGTGTTGTCTTGTTTTGAATCCGTACAGGATAGCTACTACCAAGATGATTGCTATTGATGTGTAATTTACAATATAGTTGTTTTTGTCGTGTGTTAATAGATGTTCTGGTAGTTTGACATTCATTTGGTCCCGTACTTCGTTTGTCAGTTTTTGTAGATGGGAATGATCCATGGTGAAGTTTAGTAGTGTTGGTGGTGTGAGTGGGTGTTGAATTTTGATAAGATGCTTTTCGACAGGTTTATTGTGGGAGCAAACAAGAAGCTAGCTTTGTCTGTAAAGACTGTTTGTCGAGAGATCATTACTGCCTGATTACTTATTACGCAGTCATGCTTGAGTTTCAGAATTCCAGTTCCCGAGATGATCTTGTTATAGAAATGTGTGCCACAAATTATATTATCGGTCGTCTGTTTTTGGAGTATGAATATCCAATGATTTTCTGTTGATAATTGGATCCAATGATCTTGGATTGTAGTTGATTGAATCTAGCAAATTGGGAAAATTTTGGAATCATGTGTTAGCAGGCTAAATTTGCATCTGCTTATGTTTGATTGCCTTGTGTAAGTCGGATGTTGTTGACTACAAATGAAGTTCCTTGCTTCAAATTGGTGGCATTTGCTCCTTTTCATATCAGATAGTGGATAATATATGTCACGTTGCATCGTTACTGCCAGGTATGTTGCGGACGGCTTTACTTGGACTGATTTTTTTTTTAAATGAGTTGGTACTGGATAAAGTTTTATAAGCTGATATTTTTCTGCACTTGCAAGTGGAATTTGGATATCGAAAATAATGCTTTTTTGCTGTGGCTCTAGCTTTTACTGTGGCGATGCTGAAGATCGATTGCAGTGATATTGGATAAACTGGAACTACTTGCAACATATCTTCTTGTCGTTTTTGTAAATGATCAAGGAGTAATGATGTTTGTAGTGCTAATAGGTTGAAGCTTTGTAAAAATTACTCTCGTCTTTTTGATGCCGTAGTTAATTCTTGTAGTTGAGATTCAATATTTCAAACTGATGATGGATTGATTCAGTGTTCCTTTTAAAGATAGTTAGTGTTCCGTCAATAATGCTAGTTTGGTTTTTATTAACTTTAGGAGGTG
This sequence comes from Nemotelus pantherinus, assembly GCA_963978885.1. Classification (NCBI taxonomy): domain Eukaryota; kingdom Metazoa; phylum Arthropoda; class Insecta; order Diptera; family Stratiomyidae; genus Nemotelus; species Nemotelus pantherinus. Next base: position 126,156,396 of record OZ022263.1, read on the forward strand.
ATTTTCATTTGCCCTTGTTTTCTTAATATCTTCTTCATAGTTTCTCGCAAAGTCTTCATCAAGTACGCCAAACAACAAGTGTGCTGCAAAACCGATTACGTTGAAAGGTAATCGTCGTTTTCTTGAGTGGTGTTGGTACATATGCTCATTCTTTTCTTGTATTTCTATTTGTTGATGTTAAGGCTGAGACAAGATTACGTTTCAAAATTGAGTGAACTTCGGTCATCTGTGTTAAATAACTTGTAAGACCTTCATATAATAACTTGTAAGACCTTCATATAAAATCCAGCACCCGGTTGGATCGTCAAATGTGAAAATTTTCCAAGTACTGTAAGTTAGTCTGATTTGGCTGATTTTCTCAAGTAATATGCCCGGATTGTCTTGAAAAGGGATAACTTCAATTGGATTTTAGCTGCTATTTAATTTTTTCAATGTCTGATCCTTTGATAACTGGTAGCGCCAAGAACACACACAACAGAGTTTGGAAGAGTGATTTTTTTCCTTTCTTTGGGTTTTGTCTTTCGGCATCGTTGGTTTTTCGTTTGGTGTTACGAGTGTTTTGTAGTGTAACATCAATACTTGGCTTACTTTTTTGCCATTTATTTCTTGGTTGAAGCTGCTAAAGATATTCCTTTGACCATCTTCGCCAAAATTCAGAGTGCAAATATCTAACTAACTTCTATCTTACTGTAATTCAGATGTCTGAGGGTTCTATCATCGGTTCGCCTAATATTGTTGGTGGTTGTCAAATGAGGAAGTGCCCAGGAGTGAGTACTTGTGGATCATTGGAATCTGATGACATTGGTGTAGGGGGCCGCGAATTTAATAAACCCTGACTCTTCATATTTTAGGACAGCAAACTCCAAAACCCTTTTCAGATGATATTTTGCTGATTTTACTGCAGCTTCCCACAGACTTCAACATTGTGGAGATCAGGGAGGAATATGTAGCCATTGTATCCTCTAGATACTACGAATAGTTTGAATTCGCTTTTTTACGCTCTTTCTGATGAAAGACAGAAGATAATTCCTCTAACTCTGAGTGTGCCTCGACGAAATTAGTAGCATTATCACTAAAAGTTTAGGCTGGCCTTCCACTTCTGGCGATAAATCTTTTCAAACATCCAATAAATGCGACTGACCTTAAGTCTGACACCAGTTCTAAATGGACTGCTTTCGTAGAAAAACAAACGAAAACGGCAATATACGATTTTCTTGGCCAATTTCCTCGTTTAAAGTGGATTTGCATAGGTCCGCAAAAATCAACACACACGTTAGAAAAGTCTTAATTATTGAATCCTTTCGACTGGCTAATTCCCCATTAATTGACTTAATATCTCAGGCCATGACCTTGCGCACCAAACACATTGACTGACAGTAGAGTTGGCAACATTTCTTCCATTAAGAGAAAATTCTGCTGCCGAGTTAGCGCACACATGGGGTTAAAACATTCCAAAACATTTTCCGATTCACATTTAAAACACGTTCCAAATTTATTTCACTAGCTTAATTTTTGCAAAAATTATTTGTGGACGGAAAAATAGGTATATTAATAATAAAAAATATGTTGAAATAAAGTCTCGGACATAATTTCGGACATATTTCCGACACATTGGAAACTTCACTGCGCATATGTCCACAGCAGACCGAATACATAAGGTGGATGTATCTCACTAACAAAAAGACACTTTTTACTCATTATATATATATATATATATATATATATATATATATATATATATATATATATATATATATATATATATATTTATATATATGTATATATATATATATATATATATATATATATATATATATATATATATTTATGTATATATATTTATATATATATATATATATATATATATATATATATATATATATATATTTATATATATATATATATATATATATATATATATATATTTATATATATATATATATATATTTATATATATATATATATATATATATATATATATATATATATATATATATATATATACATACATATATATATATATATATATATATATATATATATTTAAATATATATATTTATATGTATATATACATATATATATATATATATACATATATATATATATATATATATATATATATATATTTAAATATATATATTTACATATATATATATATATATATATATATATATATATATATATATATATATATATATATATATATATATATATATATATATATATATATATATATATATATATATATATATATATATAGGAGTACCTGAAAATTCACTAAAACGCTCGCCGCCGCCAAAAAGTTTAAGATATCCGAATGTTAGCAAATCATGGACCTACTTATTATATACATCTGCGTCTTTCGAAAATTTCAGCTCAATCAGATCGTCCACTCCAGAGATTATCTCCCTTAATTATTTTGCTGATATATATATATATGGTATATATATATATATATATATATATATATATATATATATATATATATATATATATATATATATTTATATGTACATATATCAGCACAATGATTAAAGGAGATACTCTCTGGAGTGGACGATCCGATTGAGCTGCAATTTTCGAAGGACGGAGATGTATAAAGTAAGTAGGTCCATAATTTGCTTAAATTTGGATATCTTAAACTTTGTGGCGGCGGCGAACGTTTTAGTGAATTTTGAGGTACTCCTATATTTCCAAGCAGGGTAAATTTTTGTTTCAATAAATGTTTGGAAATGAAATCTTATTGTGTTGTTAGCTTGCTTATGACAAAAAGTTGGAAATTTTGAGCCGTGTGTGGGTACAGGGTGCCTAAAAGTAGGCAAGGATTTTTTTAAAATTTTGATTTGTCATTACTTCTAAGAAAAACAATGGATCATCGTGAAAATTGCAGAGCGTATTGGTGTTGACTAATATTCAACACACATGGATTTTCAAGATAGTGCAGGTAACCCTGTAGCCACGGCTGGCTCCTGAAAAAAAGTCTTTCAAATCATTGAACCTCCTGAAAAATTTTTGATCCTTGACAAAAAGCTCAAATCATCGATAAACTTTTAGTCTTTGTCCATCAGGTCAAATGAAAATTTTTTAAACTCCGATTTGCACAAGAAAGGTGACCCATCACCAAATTACCTCTATTTTTAGCACTCGCAAGTTTTGTTCACGAGAACTAATGACCGGATTATTCGATCATAATGAAATTAACATTACATGTTGGTATCAATTAGGACCAGGTCTGACAGAAGCGATTTTGAAATGCGGGCAACCCTGTGGCAGTGGTACTATCTTGAAAAATCACTGAGAAAGAAAATTTGGCTGAAAAATTAGAATAGAATTGCCAGCTATGGTGATTTTTGTCTGCTAAATCTTGCAGATTTGCTCAGCAAAATAAAGCTTTTTTCCCTATAACTTCGGGTCTAGTCATGAAATCTAAACGAAGTTCATGCAGTAAATGAACTTCTATGTGAACCAAATGTCGTAAGCATTTCATACAAAAATCATGAAAGGGTTGCCAGCTATGACAATTTTTGTAATTTTTTGGAATTTTTTTACCATGTGATTATGTCATTAGATTTGCTAATGGGAATGATCCTGCAATGAAAATTAACAACAAATATTAATGTTTAAAAAATTTAGAAAGTTTATGAGGGTGGCAACCCTAAAACTCTTTTCACCCGTGTAACTTCCAGCGCAGTGATTCAATCGAAACGACAATTGCTGGTTGGGTTTAACTTAAGGCAACGTAGCACCTCCAAATTTTTGAAAAATCGATTTTTGTTTTTTGATTGAATATGTTAGAATGGAGCTTTAAAAACATGATTTTAATAATATAAAATTGACATTCTAAAAAAAAAAATTTGTGAGTATATATAGCGAAGCGCCCCAAGGTAATTTTTTCTATGATTTTCGTTGACTTCGCTATATCGCTACATCGACTTAACCCAAAGTGAAGACAAAGATAAGTGAGTCATCTCCTTTAAAAGAAGCAATAAAACAGTTACCCTTGGCAGAAAAAAAAACAAAAAAATTGGCCTAGCTATACGACGACATATTATGGCCTAGCTATACGACGAAATCCTGATTCAGTTGAAAATATGCGCAAATAAATTTGGGCAGCATATTACCACAAAATTTCAACTGATGAGAACCCTCAACACTGTTATTGTCCTGTTGGAGAAACGACTTGGTGTAACTGGCGCAAGGCGGAGGCAGCTGGTGATAGTGCATTAAAAAATTTCAAGCATCCTCTACCTTTAGATGATGAGGTATAAGAAATTTTAAAGCCTATTTATGCTGACTTATCATCAAAAGATTTATTAAAGCGCTGCTTGGGCAATTTCACGCAGAATAATAACGAAAGCTATAATTCTTGTGTTTGGAATTTGGCCCCCAAATATACTTTTTGTGGGAAAACGTGCTAAATATGGCTGCAAATATTTCTGCATGTACATTTAATGAAAGATTTATAGCTGTTGTGAAAATAATGCAAGTAATGGGAGTTACGATTAGCGAACGTACGCTGGAACATGCAGAACATAGAGATGCTGCAAGAATCAACCAGGCGGAAAAACACTCCACTGAGGCATCTAAAGAGGCCAGAACTGCTCGAAGGGAGCACAAATCTTTGGAAAAGGAGGAGTATGAGCAAGAAGAAGGTACATTGTATGGTCCAGGCATCGCAGATTAATTTTTGGTAAGATTTATTGCAAAAAATATTGAATTTTAACTTTAAGCGCGATTTTCTCGAAACAACGTTTTGCAAGTTGGCGTGCATGATTAAGAAAAACAATATTATCCAATCGTTCTGAAATTTTAACACGTTAATCTGCACATGTTGATGCTCAGAATGAACTACGGATGAAAAAATTGGCACTACATTTTTTTAGTTATAACCGATTTCTGGGGAAAAAAAACCTCGATTTTCGAAAAAACGCCGCCATTTTGTTATTTTTCAGCCAAATTTTTTTTTTAGTTCATTCCAAGGCCGTTTTGATGTTGATCAAAACCACGTTTTTGTTTGTTTTTTCAGACTTTCCTGACGACAGTTATCATGCACGCCAGGTTTTTTTGATGTATTTTCCAAAAAATTGTAGCAGACGACAGGGGCCCACAAAACATTTTTAACCGTTTTTTTGATGTAGTATAAAAGAAGTAAAGTATGTGTAAAAAGTTTCGTTAAGATACGTTTTTTTATTGAATTAAAAACAAGCCTTTGAAAAAAGCATTTATTTTTCAATTTGAAGGTGCTACGTCCCTTTAACGTGAAGAAGATTTGGTATATTTTTGCTTTGCTGGTAACACAGGGTAACCAGCATTAGCCATTTTCGTTAATATATACTTACTCATATGCAAAGCATTTGCAATAAAAATAAGAAACCAATTTTTTAATTTTCCGAGTTTTGAAAATTTTTCGGATGGCAGCCTCAAACAACGTTTAATTGGTGAAACTTTCAATGAAATCCTGCGATGAGAACAAAATTCAAAGGATAAGATGATTTAAGTATGAGCTTGTTATGGTAAACTTATTGCTGCTTCTTTGGGAAAGTGTTGCCAGCACTGAACATTTTCACCATTGGTGTTTTAGTTGAGTTTTGTTGCTTTGGATCAGGATTGGTTGATATGATTCTACAAGTAAGTGTAGAACGTCTTCCACATTTTTTGTCACTCAAAGAAAATTTCTTCGAAAATAAGTTTTCTAGCGGTTCTGATGCGCTGGAGTTTTTATAAATTAATGACGCAATTTATATGAAAAATGCAAAACTTCAATTGACTGCGAAAATGTCGTGACCTTTCGCTTGACAAAAAATTTAACTCATATATTATGATCATCAAATCCAAGAAGGGTATTCTTTCGTTGCTTTTGCCTTCAATTGAAAATTTGATATGCTTATGTGCTTGCTTCAGCTTCTCCAAAGCAACTGCCAAAGCATCTTTTTTTACGATAATCTCATTCATAAGGGATTTCTCATGGCGACACCTTTGATAGCCAACAACATACATTGGTCAAACAAAATGGTTGGTTGGTGTTAGACTAACAGACCATAAGCGGGAAGAAGAATCAGCGAAGAAAAGGCACACAACGTTAGAACGATCATCGGTAGCAAAACATATCTTAAAGGAGGAGCACAACATTACGTGGAAGAACGTGGAGGTGATCAAAGAGGTACGAAAACTAGATGAAAACGAGAGCTTGAACATGTGGAAAACTCAGATGGATAGAAGACCTTTGTTGAGATTGATTTGAACAAGCACTTTATAGTTAGGAACTAATTGTAAAGAAAAAAAAACTCTAGCGCACCTGAACCGCTAGAAACACTAATGTTCGAAGAACAGTAGAAGAATCGTGCAGGTTTTGAGTGCATATTCCACCACATGAGCTGCTTATTACGGCCAAACTGTTTCAAACGCCACGTTTTACTTTGGTCTCACGAATGCATTATAGCTCATATAGTAGAAGGTTTCAGATATTACCACTGGCATGAATTTCAACGTTTATGAGAGCAAACCACGGGTTAATTATATTCGTTATCATTTGCTTATTTCACAAAATTTTGAAAGCAGCATCTCATATAACATCAATGAAGAAAATGCTCAGTGCCTGCAGCACTGTAACTGAAGTTGGTGTTTGGGGCTGCGATCCGAAAAATTTGCAGAACTTTGGGAATTGAAACATCGGTTATTTATTTTCATTGTAAATGTTTCCGGTATGAATACTAACTGTTAGCATTTATTGATACAAAAGTAGCACAACCAACTCGTGCTGGCCACCTTCTGCCAGTATCAAAGCCAAGAATATATCACATCTGCTTCACGTTGTTATATTACATTCGAAGTTATAGAAGTATAAAGAAATTTAGGATTACCTGCAGCGAGTTTTTTCAAATAATCGAAAATTTAATATTTGCTGCTTATTGTCACTAAAATATCATTACCATTTGAAAATTCTACGATAAAACCGCTTAATAAAGATATTGCAATTAAACACAAAACCAAAAATAGCTGGCAACCCTATCGTGGCTTTTCAACCAAATTTGGCCTGAATAATGCTTATAATAGGTTCCATTAATTGTAATAAATTCGTATTGATTTCATAACTGCACTGGAAGTTATAGGGCAAAAAGTTTTATTTTCCTGAGTGAATTTTCAAAACCAAAGGCACAAAAATTACCATAGCTGGCAGCACCAATCAAATTTTTCAATCAAAATTCCACCAAACAGAGATTAGAAATAGGTTCAGCTACTGTGTCAATTTCATGAAAATCTGGTAACTTATTCACATTTCATAGGGCAAAAAGCCGTTTTGTTTCTTTGTAATTTTTCAGGATGGCACCACTGGCACAGAGTTGCCCACAATTCAAAATCGCTTCTATCAAATCTGGTCCTATTTAAGTCCAATGCATTCTGTAAATTTCAGTTGTATTTGATTATTGGCTCGTGAGTTCCCGTGAACAGAAGTGTTTGATGCTAAAAATATAGGTTAACTGGGAAAGGGTTACCGTTCTTGTCCAACATGAAATATCCAAAGTTTTACTTTGAACGTGTAGATAAAGCATAAGATTTGTATACAGATTGGTTTTATTGTAACAAACGGACATTTTTTAGGATATTCGATGGTTGAATGTTTTCACTTCCAAATTTAAATTTTTTCAAATTTAAGACACTAAAACTATCATAGCTGGCAGCTCCAACGGTATTTTTCAACCAAATTTCTACCAAACGTGGTCTGAAGTAAGTTCCAGCTATTCTGTGAATTTTGTTAAAATCGAACGATTCAATCAGAATTTATAGGGCTAAAAGCAGTTATCCTTTTTAGTGATTTTTCAAGATGGCACCACTGGCACAGAATAGCTTGCATTTCAAAATCACTTCTATCAGACCTGGTCCTATATAAGGCCAATACATTCTGTAAATATCAATTAATTCTGCTTATCGGATCGTGAGTTTCCGTGAACAGAAGTTTTTGATGCTAAAAATATAGGTAAATTGGGCAAGGGTAACCAGGCGTGCCCGTTATACCATATCAAATTTTATTTTTTGTCTATGTAAACAAAGCACAAGATTTACATATGAGAGGCTTGTTTTTGAAGAAGCGGAAGTTTTTCAAGAGAGACGATGATTTGGAGGTTTTCACTTTCAGTGCTTGCCCTAGCTACAGGGTTACCAGCACGCTCATTAATATATATATATATATATATATATATATATATATATATATATATATATATATATATATATATATATATACATATATATATATATATATATATATATATATATATATATATATATATATATATATATATATATATCATCAAAAAATTTCAGTGAGATAATCTCGGGAACGCGCCATCCGATTGAGCTGAAACTTTCAGGATACATTGGTGTATATGCAGAATAGGTCCAGGTCTCACTAAATGTCAGTTATTGTTAACCTTTTGGCGCGGGCGGCCATTTAAGTGATATTTTTAATATACCTATTATTTCGTACACAAATAATTTTCGCAAAAATTAAGTTGACAAAATAAATTTCGAACGTGTTTTACATGTGAATCGGGTAATGTTTTGGAATTTTTTAACCCCATGTGTGCGCTGGGTGCCTAAAAAGAAAACGGAAAAATTTGAAAATTTTTAAATTGCGATAACTTTTGACAGAGCTATTCAATCATTACGAATTTTTCATGACATATTTGTATTATTTAGTTGTAGATTTGTGTAGCTTTTAATCAGCGTGCTAGCAACTCTGTAGCTAGGGCATGCACTGAAAGTGAAAACCTCCAAATCATCGTTTCTCATGAAAAAATGCCGCTTCTTCAAAAAAAAGCCACTCATATGTAAATCTTGTGCTTTGTTTACATAGACACAAAATAAAATTTGATATGGTATAACGGGCACGCCTGGTAACCCTTGCCCAATTCACCTATATTTTTAGCATCAAAAACTTCTGTTCACGGAAACTCACGATCCGATGAGCAGAATGAATTGAAATTTGCAGAATGTATTGGTCTTAAATAGGACCAGGTCTAATAGAAGTGATTTTGAAATGCAGGGCATTCTGTGCCAGTGGTGCCATCTTGAAAAATCACTAAAAAATATAACTGCTTTTAGCCCTATAAATTCTGATTGAATCGTTCGATTTTAACGAAATTCACACAGTAGCTGGACCTTACTTCAAGCTACGTTTGACTTAAATTTGGTCAAAAAGTTCGGTTGGAGCTGCCAGCTATGATAATTTTGCTGTCTTAAATTTGAAAAAATAAAAATTGGAAGTGAAAACATTCAAACCATCGAATATTCAAAAAAAATTCCGTTTCTTACAATAAAACCAATCTGTATACAAATCTTATGTTTTATCTACACGTTCAAAGTAAAACTTTGAAAATTGAATGTCGGACAAGAACGGTAACCCTCTCCCAGTTAACCTATATTTTTAGCATCAAAAATTTCTGTTCACGGGAACTCACGAACCAATAATCACATACAGCTGAAATTTACAGAATGCATTGGACTTCAGTAGGACCAGATCTGATAGAAGCGATTTTGAATTGTGGGCAACTCTGTGGCAGTGGTGCCATCTTGAAAAATTACAAAGAAAATAAACTTGCTTTTTGCCCTATGAAATGTGAATTAGTAACCAGATTTTCATGAAATTGACACAGTAGCTGAACCTTACTCTCAACTCTGTTTGGTGGAAATTTGGTTGAAAAATTAGATTGGTGCTGCCAGCTATGGTAATTTTTGTGTCTTTGGTTTTGAAAATTCGCTCAGGAAAATAAAACGTTTTGCCCTATAACTTCCAGTGCAGTCATGAAATCAATACGAATTTCATACAATTAATGCAACCTATGATAAACATTATTCAGGCCAAATTTGGTTGAAAAGCCATGATAGGACTGCCAGCTATGGTTCGTTTTGTGTTTAATTGCAATATCTTTATTAAGCGGTTTTATCGTAGAATTTCAAATGGAAATGATATTGTAGTGACAATAAATAGCAAATATTAAGCTTTAGATTATTTAAAAAACTCGCTGCAGGTAACCCTAAATTTCTTTATGCTCCTGTCACTTCGAATGTAATATAACAACGTGAAGCAGATGTGATATATTCTTGTTTTTGATACTGGCAAAAGGTTGCAAGCACGAGTCGGTTGTGCTATTTTTGTATCAATAAATGCTTACAGTTAGTATTCATACCGGAAACATTTACAATGAAAATAAATAACCAATGTTTCAATTCCCAAAGTTCTGCAAATTTTTCGGATCGAAGCCCCAAACACCAACTTCAGTTACAGTGCTGCAGGCACTGAGCATTTTCTTCATTGATGTTATATGAGATGCTGCTTTCCAAATTATGTGAAATAAGTAACTGATAACGAATATAATTAACCCGTGTTTTGCTCTCATAAACGTTGAAATTCATGCCAGTGGTAATATATGAAACCTTCCACCATATGAGTTATAATGCATTCTTGAGACCAAAGTAAAACGTGGCATTTGAAACTGTTTTGCCGTTATAAGCAGCACATGTGGTGGAATATGCACTCAAAACCTGCACGATTCTTCTACTGTTCTTCGAACATTAGTGTTTCTAGCGGTTCAGGTGCGCTAGAGTTTTTTCTTTGTAAATTTTCAAGATGGCACCACTGGAACAGAGAGTTCCCGTGAACAGAAGTTTTTGAAGCTAAAAATATAGGTTAACTGAGAAAGGGCTACCGTTCTTGTCCGACATGAAATTTCCAAAGTTTACTTTGACTGTGTAGATTAAGCATAAGATTTGTATACAGATTGGTTTTATTGTAGAAACGAACATTTTTTAGGACACTCGATGGTTTGAAAGTTTTTACTTCCAAATTTTTATTTTTTCAAATTTAAGACACCAAAATTATCATAGCTGGCAGCTCCAACCGAATTTGTCAACCAAATTTCTACCAAACGTGGTTTTAAGTAAGGTGCAGGTGTGAATTTCGTCAAAATCGAACGATTCAATCAGAATTTATAGTGCTAAAAGCAGTTATCTTTTTTAGTGACTTTTCAAGATGGCACCACTGGCACAGAATCACCCGCATTTCAAAATCACTCCTATCAGACCTAGTCCTATTTGAGACTAATACATTCTGCAAATTTCAATGAATTCTGTTCATCGGATCGTGAGTTTCCGTGAACAGAAGTTTTTAATGCTAAAAATATAGGTAACTTGGGCAAGGGTTACCAGGCATGCTCGTTATACCATATCAAATTTTTTTTTTGTTTATATATAAACAAAGCACAAAATTTTTATATGAGTGGCTTTTTTTTAAAGAAACGACATTTTTTCAAGAGAGACGATGATTTGGAGGTTTTCACTTTCAGTGCCTGCCCTAGCTACAGGGTTGCCAGCACGCTCATTAAAACTTACATTAATCAACAACTAAATAAAGCAAACATGTCCTGAAAATTTCGCAATCATGGAATAGCTCTGTCAAAAGTAATCGCAATTTAAAAAGTTTCAAATTTTCGCGTTCTCTTTTTAGGCACCCAGGCACTTCGATACGCGGTGTGCACATGGGGTTAAAAAATGTATCATTTATAAAAAAATTATCCGATTCACATGTAAAACTTGTTCGAAATTTATGTCATCAAATTTATTTTTGCAAAAATCATTTGTGTACGGAATAATAGGTATATTAAAAAAATTCACTAAAATGGCCGCCGGAGCCAAAGGGTTAAAGATTTGGCACTATTCTGCATATACACCAATGTGTCCTGAAATTTCAGCTCAATCGGATGGCGCGTTCCTGAGAAATATGAATTTTCGGCCAAAGTGATTCTAATGCTAATGTTCTTATATATATATATATATATATATATATATATATATATATATATATATATATATATATATAGTTATATATATATATATATATATATATACTTATATATATATATATATATATATATATATATATATATATATATATATATATATATATATTCTATATATATTCTATTCTATTTCATATATCTATATATATATATATATATATATATATATATATGTCTTTATATATATATATATATATATATATATATATATATATATATATATATATATGTCTTTATATATATATATATATATATATATATATATATATATATATAGATATAAATATATATATATATATATATATTTATATATATATATATATATATATATATATATATATATATATATATATATATATATATATATCAGTGGCGGCTCCTCAGAGGAGGCAAGGGAGGCAGTGAAAGAACGTTTCTATGCGGTGGCAAGACAATTGTGAAGAGCATTTGTCTTTGGTCGCATTAACGAGCTGCCGGAATCATGAAAGGCGTCCGCCCACGCGGCAGCGGTAGTTTAAATGAACATTGTTTGTTTAGTAGGCATGCAGCATAGCTGCGAACCCCTAAAAATGTATTTTATTTTAACTGTAGATGCAAGAAAGGGACAACAGTTCATCGCGTAATGTGCGAATGTCCGATTTAGCTAGAAGTAAGCAGTCCATTGGTCCGATTTTGCTAGAAGTAAGCAGTCCAATAAATAAATAAATAAATAAATTAACTTTAATTGAAGCAGGATGGAAAGAACAGAGGAGGACCAACCTGTTCATCAAGGACTCTGCGTAGTTCTTAATTAAAAAAAAGAATGTGTTCTTAAATAATGCGGTACCTATCTTAGTTATTGAAGAGCCCGCAATGAATCATGAATGACCTAGATTCAAACCAGACACCAAACACTCGAGTGACTGGTTAGCTTTTTAAACAAATGGACAAACTCTGTTATCCTAAATTGGCTTTCGTACACAAAATACTACAGCTATATTCGAAAGTTCGAATATATTAAATATATTGAAATATTCATCTAAAGCAATACATTATATTCGTGGAACTTCTAAGATTTTTTTTTAACGGACACGTTCTTCCGTACTTCCTCAAAAAACCTCACCAAATTATCATAAAAATAACTTGTGGATAACCAATACAATGAACTCAATATCTTATTCACAGTATGCACTTATCTTATTATCTTGACATTATCTATAATACCTCTCTTTATATTGATAATAATATATATTCAAACAGTATTCGAGTCTACTTAAATTCTGTTGCTTCGACCACCAACAATCTCAAGCCCAAAATCTAAATGCATAACCAAATTAATAGCTCTGTATTCCTAATGCTATTTCTACGTTGAAAATGATCTTTTTCCAAACGCAAATAACGAGACGAAAAAAAGCTGTGGTAACAACAATTCCACCAAAAAGTCTTAAAAAGAAAATTTCACAGCCAGTCATTTCGGTTTATATTGTTACTTCATACACCAAATCGACGCCACTGTGCTGTAAAAGTAGCTTTGCGTTAACTTTCTAAATAGATCAGTCGGTTACTTTTCTTTTGCCGTCATTTCCGAGTTTATGCAGTACTTTTTTGCGTTTATAATGTTATAGAATCTGATTGTTTGGTGATTTTTTCGCTGTATAATTTTCTTGACTAAATAAAAAGATTATAAAGTAACAAAAAAATTGGACAAAAGTGTCATTTGACCCTTTTTTTGCAAGTGACTCTTTTGAGATCTAATGAACTAGAAATTGTTTACGATTTCCATTCAACGAAAATCAACAAATATGAACTGCTTTGTGGAATAATAAAACACAGAAAACAACTTTCAAAATGAAAGTACGATATGTTTTATGACATTCACAACATGATTTTGGAAAAAGCTGTTGGGTAACAGCGGCCAATATTTGTTACCGGCTTTGTCTGGTGTTATCAAAATATACATATAGAAAATAAGCTGCCCAAATCATTTCAAGTTGAGATGAAATATTTTGGATTTTCATATATTATCAATAATTATTATCAATAATCATTAATTGAAATATTTTCTATAATTAACTGTCCTCCTGTACATTTCGTCGCATTACTCTCTTTATATGTTTGTATTGCATCTACTTATAATTCATTGCGACTTAATTTATCTATATATCTTTATCCATTCATCTTTGAATGGTTTTTGGTGCACGAACAAAGTACAAAAATTTTAACCCTTGACGTAGGCTGGTAGATGAGCACAATTTTGTAGCGCTTAGAAACCACTAGAACCACTATATTTTGGAAAAAAGAAGAAGGATTTTTCAGATTTGGAGGTCATATTCTGCCATTCGTGCTTTTATTTTACCAACCTATTTCAAAGGTCAGGCATAGCTTTGATCAAAAGAATGCATTGAAACTCATATAGTAGAAAGATTTTCAAGGCTACTTACTCGCAAGGATTTCAGAATTTAGGCAAGTCAAACACTTGTCACTTATATTTATTGAACGAGTAGGAAGCTAATGGGTTATCCCACGTGAGCGGACAACGAAAAAAAATCGAGGCTCTGGATTTCGTTCATATTGTGCATAGTGGTGCTTCTAGAGAATATGAACGTTTTATGAGGTTTAGTTGCCGAGTTATGGGCTTCTGAATGTTTGACGAAATTGATGAAAGGATTTTGTGGAAGCCAATTCTAAGATTCTAAAAAAAAATCTGAAAAACATTAAACATAATAAATGGTATAGAAAATTAACTGCTCTTATTAATTTTGAAAGTGGATTTGAAAACCAAAGTTTTTTTTCTCTGTAAACCCGAAAGTAAACTTTTTAACTCGTTATTCGAAGCATCTGGACCAGGTTTTTGCTTAATACTAATGTTACGTTAGTAAAGAGGGCTGCGGTGGGAACGCGGCTTGCATTAGGCCACCAATTTGGGCCCATTTGCCACCCTCCGCTGGCTTGTTAGAGCTGCCAAGTGACCGCTTCGCCAAACTGGATCAGCTGACTCAGCGTGACGGTACTGGCCACCTCTGCTAACCCTTGAAAGTGGTAACAACCAAAAATCTTGAGGCATTTATTATTTAGGACCGGACAATCACAGAGTGTATGCTCAATGGTGTCCTCTTCCATCTCGCACCTCCTGCATAAATTGCTGGATGTCAGTCCCATTCTTTTCGCATGAGACGCGGTAAGGCAGTGCCCTGTGAGCAAGCCGAGCGTGGTTCTCAAGCGGTTTCTGCTGAGCTTGAGCAGTTCCCTGCTTTTGCTCAGATCAGGTGATGGCCATAATGTCCTGGCTACCCTGCAGTCCAACCTGTTTTCCCATTCGGACTTCAGTTTGGCCCATATGGCGGCATCAAGATTGCTTGTGGTGTCAGCGATTGACCGTGGTAAAGTGATGCAGGGGCTATTGCTAGTTGCTGAGCCTTTCCTCGCCAATTCATCGGCTTTTTTGTTGCCTATAACTCCACTATGCCCTGGCACCCACATAATCTGGATAGGAATATGCCTTGCCTTTTCATTGAGTGCCACTCTGCAAGCGTTAACAGTTTTTGAAGAACATCTGTAAGACGCAAGAGCGAGAATGGCTGCTCTGCTGTCGACGCAAATCGTCATTGGTCTGGTTGATATTCCGCTAATGGACTCAACTGCCATGCGTATAGCATGTAATTCAGACTGAAAGACGGTAGCATGGTCCAACAGTTTGCACCACAAGTTAAGGTTCAGATCCGTAGAAAACACGCCCAAACCAACTCCTGTGTCCGTCTTTGACCCGTCCGTATAAATCTAGACGCCCCCATCGGTGGTAGCTTCCTTTTTCTTCCAGTCTGTTCTTGTGGGTATCTTGGTCTGGAAAGTCCTGCCAAGATATATTATTTTGCTCATGTGGTCCGTGTCTTCAGCAACGAGCCCAAATCTTTTGCCGCATTCTGTAAGAATACCGATGTGGCCCCGCTGATCTGAATCGTTCCACATGCCGGAACTTTTAGCGCGTATCGCCGCTAGGCTTGCGCTTCTAAAAATGAATTGATCTAGGGGCATGAGTCCCAAAATCGGTTCCAACCCAACCATTGGGGCGGTTCTTAAAGCGCCCGAAATACATATGCAGACTCATCTTTGCAGTCTTGTTAGCTCATTGCTATTAGTTTTGCTCTCCGCTGCCTTCCACCACACGATCGCTCCGTAAACCAAAATCGGCCTCACCACACATGTGAATAAGTAATAGGCCGCCCTAGGTTTAAGACCCCAGGTATTGGAGTAGGCGGACCGGCAAGCGAAAAGTGCTGTGTGAGCCTTACCAATTCTGTGCTTCACGTTAACCCCCTAGTTCAGTTTTCTGTCTAGTATAAGGCCCAAATATTTAACACTATCAGCAAGTTCCAATGTTATTCCGCTGAGGTTAGGCGTGGTAATAGCCGGTACCCTGTGTCTGCTTGTGAAGAGTATAAGTTCGGTTTTTGTCGGGTTTGCCCTAAGACCGACTCTTCTAGCCCAGGTTTGGACAAGTACCCCTCACAAGTACCACATGGTCATCGGCATACGCCATCACCTCAAAGCCACTGGCCCTTAAATTCTCCAGTATCTCGTTGACTGTCAGGATCCAGAAAAGGGGAGATATAATCCCTCCTTGTGGTGTTCCGGTTCGGAATAATCTTTCCGCTTTGGCCTCCAAAAAGGTAGCCTCAATCCGCCTGCTCTTGAGCAAGTCAGATGCCCAGGTCGCCAGGGTTTTATCCACTCCATGTCGAGCCAAGGCATCAATGATACTCGCGACAGTGACATTATTGAAGGCCCTTTTAATGTCTAAGAAGGCTGCTAGCGTGAATTCCTTATGCCGTAAGGATTTTTCTATTGTAGCGACAACTTTGTGTAATGCCGTATCTACTGCTCTGTCCGCTAGATACGCGTGCTGATCAACACAGGGTCTCGCGAAATCAATCGAGCTTTTGATGTGCAGATCAACAAGCCTCTCTAGTGTTTTGAACAGAAACGATGTTAAGCTGATTGGTCTAAAGTCCTTCACGTAATGATGATTCAACCTACCAGGTTTCGGAATGAAGACCACCCTAGCTTTCGTCCTTTCGGGTACTACCCCGAAGTGAAGTCATGCGGTAAAAATACGCTGCAGATTGGGAATGACGGTTTTATCTGCTTTTTGAAGCATGATGGGTAATATCTCATCAATCCCTGTAGCTTTGTAAGGTCAAAATGTGCCAATAGCCCACTTGCGGCGTGCCAAGGCTTCGTCCTATCTTTTGAGCGAAAAATTGACAAAACTGCAAGCCTCCCCCTACATTGCACTTGTACAGGAACCGTGGGTTCGAGGCGGTAGGATCTACGGACTTAGTCCAACCACGGGGGCCAAGATCTTTTATGATGAAAGGTCAATACGGCCGAGGACTTGTGTTCTGGCTTCCAATCTGCTTGATGCCACCATGCTCAGACATATTTCAAGCCCGGACCTGTCAGCGGTCGTCGTACAACACCGAGAAAATGGTAGGCTTAAGCGCACGATAGTTGCCTCAGCTTACTTTCCCTTTGACTCCTTACTCCCGCCGCCGATACAGGAGTTAAAGGACCTGGTTTTGTACGCTGAATCGGAGAGACTTGAACTTGTGGTGGGCTGCGATGCCAACTCCCAGCATACCAGCTGGGGTAGCAACAAATGTAACGCCAGGGGTAAAAGTCTCTTTGATTTTATAACTTCTGCCGGGCTGATGATTTTAAACACTGGGACTACTCCCACATTTGTCACCCCAAACAGAAGGGCGGTCATTGATGTATCGCTATGTTCAGCTGGAATAGTTGGATCAATGACTGGATGGAATGTATCAGATGAGGATTCACTCTCTGATCATCGCTACTTGGTGTTCTCTTTAGCCACGGATCTAACACCCGTGGTGGAAAGAAGAAACCCAAGAAACACTGATTGGCCTACGTTCAACCGGCTTCTTGCAGACAAAGCGCGTCCTAGTGGTAGGATAAGATCGCCAAAGTCAATAGAATCCCGGTTGAGCACTCTGAATAGAGATCTAATGAGTAGCTATGAAGAGGCCTGCCCGATCAGTAAGAGCAGATGTGGCAAGACGGTTCCCTGGTGGAATCGGGAACTACAGAAGCTAAGGAAAAGTACCAGGAAAATTCTCAACAGAGCTTGTAAGAGCAACAATGAGGATGACTGGATCGCCTACAGATCTTCGCAGAGAACGTATAAGAAGCTGGTGAGGACCTCTAAGAGGGAATCATTTAGATCTTACTGTGAAAGACTGGAAGGCGCACGGGAGACGTCTAGGCTTTACAAAGTCCTAGAGAAGGATCAATCAGCTAAGCTAGACTCTCTAAAACGCTCGGATGGTGATTTTACCAAGTCCAAAAAAAAGTCTTTGCAGACTTTACTTGGGACTCACTTCCCGGGAGCCCCGGTGATTGAGTCGCAGAAGGCAAATGCGCCTGTGACCGAAATCCCTGCTCTTCGCAGCAGTAGGAAGTGCTGGTACACAACTAGATCTGTGGTCACTAGTGAAAAGGTCAGGGATGCAATCATGTCTTTTGAGAATTTCAAATCGCCGGGCCTGGATGGTATCTATCCGGTTATGCTTAGGGAGGGAATTGACCACTTGGGGGCAGACCTGAGAGAAATCTTCTGGGCATGCCTTTCCTTGGGGTATGTTCCGTCACCTTGGCGAGAGGTTAAGGTAGTTTTTATACCTAAACCGGGGAGAGATGACTATTCCGATCCAAGGAACTTTAGACCGATCAGCTTAACTTCGTTTATGTTGAAATGCCTAGAGAGACTTGTCGAACGACACATACGTACTACGGCGCTTAGGTTTAACCCTTTGAATGATGAGCAACATGCGTACCAGCGAGGAAAATCATGCGAGTCGGCCCTTCATTCTTTGGTGGCCAGAGTTGAGGGAGCGATCTCCAATGGTGAGTATGCGTTGGGGGTGTTTGTGGACATTGAAGGGACCTTTGATTGCGCGCCCTTCGTGGAACTATGTGATGCTGCGAAAGTGCATGGCGTGGATGATGTCTTAGTTAGGTGGATTCATGCCATGCTGACGCAGAGATGGTTGCTGGCGGAAGCTGGATCCGATTGCTACTTAAGAACAGAGGCGACAAATGGATGCCCTCAAGGGGGCGTCCTATCACCGCTCCTGTGGAGTATGCTAGTCGACTCCCCGCTTAACGAACTGCAACAAGAAAGGCTGCACGCACAAGCTTATGCTGATGACGTGGCCGCACTGGCTGTCGGTAAAGATCTGAATGTGGTATGTAGAAATACACAGCGTGCATTGGATCTGATTGGCAGCTGGTGTTCGAGGCACGGCTTAACAGTGAATCCTGGTAAGACGAAACTTGTTTTGTTTACCAGGAAAAGAAAACTGAGAGGACTAGTGCTTCCAATCATGAAGGGTGTAACACTTCAACTTTCAGATGAAGTCAAATATCTTGGAGTAATCTTGGACAAAAAACTTCTCTGGAAGAAACATGTGGAAGTGAAGCTTACTCGTGCTATAAAAGCTTTCGGGCAGTGCAAGAGAGCTTTTGCTACCACATGGGGTCTAAAGCCTCGTGTAGTGATGTGGATCTACACAGCAATAATTAGGCCGATGTTCACGTACGCATCGGTGGTGTGGTGGACTATCGTGAGGCTATTGTATGCTCGGAAAAATTTAGCCACGCTGCAAAGGACGGTGTGCCTGGGTATCTGTGGTGCCATGAGCACTACTCCGGGTGCGGCTCTTGATGCGCTTCTCAATCTGCCTCCTCTCGACATTCAAGTTCAGAGTGTGGCGATGAGCTCTGCCCATAGACTAGCTCAGCTTGGCTTATGGGTAGGTGAGGACGATGTGGGGCACTGCTCTATTAGGAGGTCGATGTGTGAGATCTCTCCGATTCTCGCGATGCCTTCGGACGCTCGGGTGCCCTTCCTCGACTTCAGAAGAAGGTACGAAGTAATCCTCTTAAGCAGAAGTAGCTGGGATGATCCCGATCTGTGTACGAGGGGATATTCAGAGACCTTCTTCACGGACGGCTGGAGGTCAGATAGTAGATCTGGAGCTGGTGTCTATCTACATTCATCGAATGGCAGATGGGCTTTCTCTCTTGGAGAGCACGCTTCGGTTTTTCAAGCAGAAATGTTTGCTATCCTGAGAGCTGCCTGTTGGGCAATTGAGGAAAGATGGAGGGGAAAGAGTATTGCTATTTGCAGTGACAGTCAAGCTGCACTGATGGCGCTGCGTAAACCCCTGACAAACTCGAAAATTGTCCAAGAGTGCAGAGCACGATTGAACTCTGTCGCCAGATTCAATAGGGTGCATCTGCTCTGGGTACCGGGGCACTGTGGTGTTGAGGGGAATGAAATTGCTGACGTCATTGCGAAGCAAGGTTCGGAACTTCCGCTACGGGGCCCTGAACCCGCCTTGGGTGTGCCGACCGCATCTGCACGTGCCATTATTCGCAAGTGGGTAGATGATGCTCACAAAGATAGATGGACGGCTGCCGGTGTGGCCAGGCACACGAAGGTATTCCTTTCAGAACCCAACCATGTGACTGCGGGATTCTTGCTCTATAAGAGCAGGAAAGTTTGCAGGGCCATGGTAGGTATTCTGACTGGACACAACTGCCTAGGAGGACATATGTACCGAATAGGTGTTGTACAGGATGACCTCTGTTCATCCTGTCTAGAAGAGGCTGACTCTGCGGAGCATTTCCTCTGTGAATGCCCAGCGTTTGCGCGTCTCAGATATCAATGCTTTGGCTGGGATGTTGCACGCATGCAGACGATAGCCTCTTTTCCCCTATCAGTGATCCTAGACTTTATCAAGAGGTCTGTGAAACTATGGTAGGCAGGGGGTAATGAGTACAATGGGTCCTTTGGCCTGAGTGCTTAGAGGCGCCAATGCGCCTCTCCCCCAACTCACACACACACACACACACAGCCCACTCGATCTTGACCTCATCAACTATTTCCTTGATCAGCCGCTCAGACGCCCGGTGGATACCTCGAAGTACGTCACTACATGGTGCCGCGCAAGCTGATTCTGGAAAGTGAGTTTCCATTAGCATGTCCAGGCACTCTTTCGGGTCCTCCACCCAATCCTCGTTTTCCCTTCGCAAAAGCGTAGGTACGTAGGGTCGTGTAGGGTCGTGTATTTGTAGCCAAACAGTGATTGTCATTAATTATTAAATATAAACATCAATCCAATATTACCAACTCGAGTGTGGAATCTTTCATAAGACCTATTTTCGTGTCGTATGCCCATGTTTGCCTGCGCAAGTGAATAAAACATTTATACATATTCGCGTAACGATCTTGTTTTTGTTTTTATAAAACACACTAGTGATTTGTGCAAACGTATGTAAAATAAAAAAATTAACTTTTTATAAATTAAATATCTACTATACTATCCAAATTTATTGACCTAATTAACCAACCGACGAGCACTGTGCCCAAACACTTACTCATACTCGTATATTTTACAAACTGTCTAGTGAGTTGTGCAAACCACAATTATGAATCACAAATGCTGTTTGGAAAATTGCACCGCTTACGATAACAAATCAAAGTCGGTTATTTGCAAGGGTTTTTGTCAGCGCAAACTGCATGGATCATGTATGGATGCACCAAGAGATTGGTATTCTAACTACCTCTCTGACCATTTTATATGCTCTGACTGCCAAGACACCAAAGGCTTACTAAGATGTATGTTCGACGACATCAGCAATCGTATTGCTAGCATCAATGCGGATAAAGATGACATCATAGCCAAACAGTTAGCGCAATCGAAAGCTACTGCTGAGAATTTTTCGGAAATGGCAAGTTGTTTTGATGGGCTGGTGCACACAGTCACGAACTTCCACAACAAGCAGAGTGTCGAAATGGCAATATCGACACTCGATAGAATATTGACGACGATTATCTCAAATCAGAAGAAAGGTTGTGTAGATCCACCTTCGCCCCGGAAACACGATACAATCCCAAATAAAGACAAAGATATCGTGGTTGAACTCCTGACAAAAATTTGTGAAAAATTAGATAGCCTCGACAGCGGCTTCAACTACCTTTCCGACAAGTTCAATAAGCTTGCCGAACTTCCATTTGTGAAAGAAGCCCCCAATCCCAACTCAGCTCAACCGGAAACTTACTGTCCTAGGGAGCAGCAGTTAACATCATCAAACAGCACCTCCACACCAACAGTTTCGAAAGTGCCGGAGCGTCCTATTCTTAAATTTGGCACTACGTGGTCTCGTGAAGAGTGGGACAACAGGATCAAGAGGATTGAAAATGTTCAAAAATCCTACAATAGTAGCAGTGTAAATTATGAAAGAGCGAAAAGTGCTTACGTAGCAGACGTTTCCACAACAAGTTTTTTTGTTAAAGGTGCTCCTAGTTTCGCCGACGAGGCCTGGCTTTCTAAGGTGTTGAAGAAAGGCCTCAAAATGAAAAATTGCACATGCAAAGAATTACCAGCCCGTTTACATGGAAACAAGCAAAAATCATTTACTTGCTTCAAATTATCTGTACCAGCTCAATATGCTTGGATATTTCTCAACCACGAGCGTGATGGACATAACTTTTTTACATGGAAAGGAATGAAGTTCAGCCCATGGATTGAAAGAACCAACAAACGAGTCTCCTCCGGACGTCAAAAACCAGCTTTACAACGTAATAAAAATAAGAATACTTATTTAGGTAATTTCTCTATCCCTCCTTTACTTCCTCAATCCTTACCTTCTCCTAGCTTGCCTAAAATTGCAAAACAAAATATTCCTTCTTTCACTTCAACATCACTCGCATCTCTTTCTACGTCACACGACCCGCTCACTTCCCACAAGATTTCGGGAAAATTCACTTTAAGCAGTAAAACTAAGTCCTCGTCTCCTACTAATTCAAAAGAAAGTCAGCCCTCCAGCAGTTCACAGGTAACTGAATCTCTCGGTGCAATCGATCCCGCGCCCAATACTGCTCATATGCAATTAAAACCTACCGAAGCCGTGTCGAAATCAATATATTCTAATTTTGTTCGTGGCGATGATCTGATACCATCTCAATCTGGTGCAATCATTATGCCAAAAACTTCTGTCAATCGACCATCTTCACCCAAATACCTCGACCCACTTGTACCACCTGTCGTAAAGCTGACTGCAACCTCTAAAGATGATCTAGAGAGCAGATACCTCTTGTCTCGTTTCAGAGATCATAAGATTTACGACAATGTCCGTCTTTTCCTTGCATACATGCATGATGCACATGAAACCACCTGTTTTGATGGGAAAACGAAGACTAAGCTCAAAGTTATGATTCAACAAGAGGGTCTTCCCACTGACCTTGAATCTTTAAGAATTATTTTTAATCGCTACCATGAAGAACTTGGAATGTCTCCGGAGCAAGTCAAACGAGATCTTCTGACTTACCGCTCCTATGTCAATTCCAAACATATTTCTCTATTACAAAAATCACGCGACGACCAGAAGAAATATTACTCCTAACAACAAAGTTGCTTCTATTCGCCCAAGGTTTCTCTACCACAATTGCGGTGGTATGAGAAGTAAATTAAACAAGCTTTTTCTTGACGCTAAATCTTGCCATTTTAATATACTAACGATCAGTGAAACGTGGTTGAACGACTCACATATAAACGAAGAAATTCTTGACACTGATTGGACCATCTATAGAACCGATCGCGACTACCTTTATACTGGAGTTTCAAGAGGAGGCGGTGTACTTATTGCGATTCGCAATATCCTCTCAAGTGAACTTGTTGTGACCAGTTCTTACAAACTTTTTGAACACAAATTCGTCAGAGTCTTATTCGACAAGCATTACCTCTATATTGGTATCGTTTATATCCCACCTCATTCTGATGAAACTACTTACATGGACGTTTGTGACTTGATATCTTCAGTAACAGCTTCCCTACATGACGATGACAAAATAATTGTTCTGGGGGACTTCAACCGTCCAAAAATCAGTTTCGTTCTCGACGAAAATGATGACCGTCTCCTTCCAATCAACCTTTCTGACTCCATTGACTTCAACCTTATAAGTACGTTCTATGGCAACGATTTACAGCAAATAATTCCTATCCCTAACCAAAATGGCAATTGGTTAGATCTTATTTTTACTAACTTTTATGACGAAGTGGTGGTTAGCCCAACTATTGACGCCGAGAATCTTTTCTCAAACACTCTCCATCACTCCGCTTTTACAGTTGAGCTTTCCGCTACAAATATTTCTTTCACCCAATCGTACAATAATGAAATTGTATATGATTTTCAAAATGCTGACTACTTAAGCATTAGAAACTATTTGGACACAGTAAACTGGACAATTTCTCTTTCATTATTAGATTTAGATGAATCAGTGTCTTCCTTTTATAAAATAATTTTCAATGCCATTCACTTATTCGTACCGAAGCTGAAGAAAAAAAACAAACTCTCAGAGCCTTGGCTCGACAATAATTTTAGGCGTCTCAGAAACCGTAGAAATAAATTATATAAAGCAATTAAAAATGAAAACTTGCTCAATGAGGGTCTAATCAGATTATACGATCAGCTATCCAACGAATTTTCCATCAAATCCCGCGAAGCGTATGAGTTCTATGTTAACTCAATGGGTGAAAAAATCATTAGTGATCCCAGGAAGTTTTACGATTTCGTTAACTTGAAACGTAAAACAACCGGCTATCCCTGTTCGATCTCCCGTGGTAACATGGTTTCTTCCTGCCCACAAGCCATTTGTAACTTTTTTGCTGATCACTTTCAAAATTCTTTTTGCTCGCCAATAACGTCCACTTCTACTATGTCTGCAAGAATCACCACGAGACCTCTTATCGCCGGGTTTGTTCTTACACAAGAGGCTATTATTGAAGCTATTCATCAACTAAAGATCGGCAAAGGACCAGGCCCTGATTTGGTTTCTCCTTCCTTCGTCGTGCAATTTGCTGACCAATTGATCACACCTTTGCACATGATTTTCAATAAATCCCTCTCCATAGGTGTTTTTCCATCTCTCTGGAAATCTTCATACCTTACGCCTATTTTCAAAAGTGGTGATAAACGATCAGTCGATAACTATCGGGGGATTGCTATTCTATCTGTTATCCCCAAACTTTTTGAGAAGTTAGTTTGTGAAAAACTTACTCGCATAATCGACCCTCTTTTAAATGAGCAACAACATGGATTTCGTAAGGGTAGATCGACTTCTACTAATCTCATGATCCTGGTCTCTGATGTGCTCTGTGAAATGGAAAAAGGAAGTCAAATTGACGCAGTCTATACGGACTTTAGTAAGGCTTTCGACCGGGTTGACCATCAAACTCTAATATACAAGCTTCGCAACTTCGGTATATCAGGGTCTCTTCTTGATTGGCTCCAGTCTTATCTTCGCGATCGAACTCAGCTTGTTAAATTCCAGGGCCACTTATCTAAAAGAGTTTTCGCATCTTCTGGAGTACCGCAAGGCAGTCATCTAGGTCCCCTGCTTTTTAACATCTTCATTTCTGATCTTTCTGAGACATTGCTTGGTATACCCCATCTCTTTTATGCAGACGATTTAAAAATTTACCACAGCGTAAACACGCAATCTGACGCAATTCTTCTACAATCAAAGCTTCAATCTCTCGAACAGTGGTGCAATGAGAATCATTTGGATCTTAACATTAACAAGTGTCATGTAATAAGCTTTTCCCGTAAGAATACGATCAAAAAGTATTCTTACTGCCTTAACAACACCATATTGAATAGGGTTGATCATATTCTAGATCTCGGGGTAGTATTGGACAACAAGATGCGGTTCAATCTCCACTATGACAAAATCCTTGCCAGGGCTAATAAACAGCTCGGATTCATTAAGAGACGTGCTAAAGAGTTCAAGAATATATGGGTTACCAAGTCATTATATATCACTCTGGTGCGTCCTTTATTGGAGTATGCCTGCATAATATGGAACCCAGTTTTTGAGCTACATAGTGAGAGAGTAGAATCTGTTCAGAAACAGTTTTTACTTTTCGCTTTGAGGGACCTTTATGATCCAAAAGACTTCCAACATCTTCCTTCTTACAAAACCAGACTGAGCCTACTTAATTTAATGCCTCTCTCTTCTAGAAGAACACTGTTAAGTGCATGCTTAACCTTTGATATTATAAGTGGTGCAGTCAATGTTGAAGCTCTCTCCAACAAAATTATTTTCAACGACCAACCAAGACGCACTAGGCATGCAACTCTGCTCAAGGAGTTCAATCACCACACTAACTATGCATATAACGAGCCCATAAATAGGTGCTGTAGAATTTTCAACTCTACAAGCAGCAACTACGCTTCGGGGATCTCTAAACACACTTTTAGAACAAACTTATTAAAGACCCTATCAACATCCTAATCCCACTTAATTTGCCCATCAATTTAGCTAAAATCAAAATAAAATATATTAAAGTAAAGTAAAGTAACTAAAATAAAAAGTTGTGTTGTATTTTGTTTTCTACTGTGTTGGAAAATTTGTATGTAATTGTTATGTTGTTATATTGAACTGTTAATGTATGTTGCCTTGTTTGGTAAATAAATTAAATTAAATTAAAAAAAAGTTACGCTTAGGACCTTCCTGATTCTGGCAGCCTCTGTACTTCCTTCAATGTTCTCACAGAATTCCCTCCATGAGTCGCGCTTGGCCGTCTTATCTTCTTTTTGAAGAGCGACAGCTCCTGCTTGTCTCGATCCCAGTCTTCAACGTTTCCGGACCGCCTTGCGTTGTTAAACGCCCTCCTTGTGCGAACTCTAGCCTCTGTAAGTTCACCATTCCACCATAAGGTAGTGTTCTTCCGGACACACGTCTTTGAAATCTGACACTAAGATTGTGTTAATCGATTCACCTGCTCGTTAAGTCGTCCTGGACTCGAAAGATATAGATCGTCTAGTGCCCTGAGGAGTCTATTTTTTTTCTTAGATTAAGCTTCCCATTGTGCTGTTCTCGGATTCCGTACCTTTTTAGGTGAGATAACAGAACAACCGATATTCCAGCATAGCCACTGATGGTCCGAGAGCGATGGCAGGTTAGAAACCTACCATCTATGGACACTTTCCATTATGCCTGGAGTTGCCAGGGTAATATCAATCACCTCAGCCCTGTCCCTAGTGATAAATGTAGGTTTGTTACCTATGTTAAGGTTACCTATGTTTGTTACCTAAGAGCGGTCGGTCGCCAGCCGAATAGGGGGAAAAACATGTAGTAGACGCAAATTTACACGTGCCGCAACTGTTCGGTCTGGTGAAAGTGTGATCCATAACCTCCTCGCGGTGGCCGCCGGTAACAATCCCCCGGAAGGCAGGATTGGCTAATTGGATCAGGCTAGTCCCTTCTAAGTAAGGTTGGTGAGAGATCTCTCTCCCGTAAAAATTTTTGGTTCTGCCGCACGCCCGTACAGCAGCCAGCTGTATGGGCTGTGTAAACGGAGGCCTCGCCCGTAACCGGCAGAGGGGCGCCCTTGTTTCTCTCCGCAGGGGTGATACGGAGGCCTGGGGAGAGGTCTGGGCTGGTGAGTGAGGTGAAGGTTCACCTGCGGGGTTCTGAATCCAACACTTCACTTTGCCCGGTTCTGGAACCTGGCGAACCGCGGTCTACAGAGTAGCGAACTGTTAGACTAGGGGAGACACCTTGGTTGCCTCGGCAGCAAGGAGCGCAGGTTCAGCGTACTGTGAAAGCCTACGGAACCCTCGGATGGTCTTGGGCGAGTCTGCCTCGCGATCCGAAGAGGGGGAAGGACGGTCGGAGCAATACGTTGTTCCTATGGGGGCGGGGTGTAGCGGGAGGTAAAATGCTGGCAATTGCCTCGGCTGTGGTCCGAGAACGCGAAACCGAAACCTGAAACATTGAATAAACAATATCTATGGATCCTACCAAAGACATAAATAAAAAAATCGAGTTTCCCGCCAGTACTACTGGAGGGAAATCACCAGATAACGACCCCTT
This sequence comes from Nemotelus pantherinus, assembly GCA_963978885.1. Classification (NCBI taxonomy): domain Eukaryota; kingdom Metazoa; phylum Arthropoda; class Insecta; order Diptera; family Stratiomyidae; genus Nemotelus; species Nemotelus pantherinus. The sequence goes on from OZ022263.1 coordinate 126,184,195, forward strand.
CAAAAGGAGTTCAAAGATGACACGATAACCAACGTCGGGAAGCGAAACGGCTCAGGGTCAGACGATCGAAAGATTGCGGGCCCTGAAGCTAGATGGGGAACCCGCCGCGGGATCTACTGTGAGTCCGATGGACGTAGCGGTACCCGTCAGCAGAGCAGCTACTCAGCAGTCTGGCGGCGGGTCTGGAGATTCACTGGCCAGTACAACGGAAGCGGCGGTTGAGCCGGCTTCTAGCAGAGCTGTGACCAAGAACGGAGGCGGCAAGCTGAAAGGCTTGCAGGTCACCGGGAAGGAAGCGGCGGCTAAGCCACTCAGCAGAGCTGTAACCAAGACTGGAGGTGGTGCCTCCAAAGATCTGCAGTCTACTGTGAAGGTGGCGGCAGCTGATCCCACCAAAGGGAGGAAGCGGAATGCCCAACACTTCAGAAGGAGAGAGGCAAAACGAGCGGCCAGTAGCACGGTGACACTGGAATCCAAAAGGGAAACCCGAGGTTGCCCAAGTGAAACCTGCTGCAGCGGCTGCAAGTAAACGCCAACGCTCAGAGGAGTTAACCTCGCCGAGAGGTAAATCGACGAAGAGGCCACGACAGAAGACGGCAGTTCGTTCCTTTAGGGACGTAGCGGAGAGTCACCTTAAGCTGGCCGTCGTTGACAAGCAGGAACCCCTGGAATGGAGACTTGAAGATGACGTGGCCAAGGTGATTCTTAAACGGATCACCGAGGAACTCCTCAGGTTTGCCATGTCAACGGAAGAAGGGTCACCTCGCTTTGAAGGCTGTAACATTGTTCGCGGCAACATTGCGGTGACCTGTAGTGACGTCTTCTCGACGGAATGGCTTCGGTCTACCGTCCTGAAGATCTCTGCAGACCATCCAGGTTTGGACGTAGTGGAGGAGACATCCGTGCCCAAGCTAATTACAGCGAAGGTGGCGGTGCCCCACTCGAACGCTTCGGAGGCTCTGTCTCTGCTAAAAAGACAGAACCCCGATCTGAAAGTTTCAGGCTGGAGATTATTCCAGGCTGTTAAACTACCTAACCAATCTGCGGAGCCTGACTTAACTGGTGCAGCTAAGTTAGTGCTTGTGCTGGATATCGATCGGGAGTCCGCGGATCAAGTACGGGCCAACAACGGGTTGATTCACTTCGGTCTGAAGAGGATCACCTTGAAAGTTGGAGCGGAGAAGGTGACTGAGGGTAGCCGAAGTGCGAGTGGTCCAAGCAAATCTGCACCACAGTAGAGGGCCGACGGCCAATCTGCTTCGGCATCTCAGTCGGGGGCACGCTGACATCGCACTGATACAGGAGCCGCTTCTGTACAAGAATGTGGCTTGTGGATTCGGCACCAGCCTCAGTGTGTTCCAGCTAAAAGGAAGGGACAAGGACTTGTATTGTCGCCAAAAAAGAGGTGAAAGCAATCTTGATTCCGCAGCTTTGTGATGGGGATACAACCACAGTGTGTGTGGAGTGGGGGATTGCTGGTAGCGGCACGAAGCGGTGTCTGTTGTTGGCGGTCTATCTACCATACGAGATAGATCCCATCACGCCCGGACTGAGAAGATTGGCAGTAGCGACTATGACAACGGATGCTGTTATCGGCTGTGACGCAAAGGCTCACCACGAAATATGGGGAAGCACCAACATAAACGAGAGAGGTAGGAGTTTGCTAGAATTTCTAACGTCAACCAACCTCAACATCCTCAACATGGGTAACAAACCTACATTTATAACTAAGAACAGGGCTGAGGTAATTGATATTACCCTGGCAACTCCAAGCATAATGAAAAGTGTCCACAGCTGGCAGGTTTATAACCTGCCATCGCTCTCGGACCACCAGTGGCTATGCTGGAATATCGGTTGTTCTGTTATTTCACCTAAAAAAGTACGGAACCCGAGAACAGCACAATGGGAAGTTTACTCAAGGAAAACAAATAGACACCTCAGAGAACTAGACGATCTGGAACTGACGAGTCCAGGACGGCTGAACGAGCAGGTGAACCGATTAACGGGAATCTTATTCAAAGACGTGTGTCCGGAAAAGCCCGTAAGGAAGAACGCTACCTTGTGGTGGAATGGCGAACTCACAGAGGCTAGAGGTCGCACACGAAGGGCGTTTAACACCGCAAGGCGTTCCGGAAACGTGGCTGACTGGGATCGTTACAAGCAAGAGCTGTCGCTTTTCAAAAAGAAGATTAGACAAGCCAAGCGCGACTCATGGAGGGAATTCTGTGAGAACATTGAAGGAGGTACAGAGGCTGCCAGAATCAGGAAGGTTCTAAGCGTAACCCCCGGCGTACCTACGCTTTTGCGGAGGGAAAACGGGGATTGGGTGGAGGACCCGAAAGAGTGCCTGGACTTGCTACTGGAAACTCACTTTCCAGAATCAGCCTGCGTGACACCGCGTAGTGACGTACTTCGTGGAACCCACCGGGCGTCTGAGCGGCTGATCAAGGAAGTAGTGGACGAGGTCAAGATCGAATGGGCTATTGGCACATTCCGACCTTACAAAGCTACAGGGATTGATGAGATATCACCTATCATGCTTCAAAAAGCAGATAAGGCCATCATTCCCATTCTGCAGCGTATTTTTACCGCATGCCTCCGCCTCGGGGTAGTACCCGAGCAATGGACAAAAGCTAGAGTGGTCTTCATTCCGAAACCTGGTAGGTTGAATCATCATTACGTGAAGGACTTTAGACCAATCAGCTTAACATCGTTTCTGCTCAAAACACTAGAGAGGCTTGTTGATCTGCACATCAAAAGCTCGATTGATGTCGCGAGAATCTGTGTTGATCAACACGCGTATCTAGCGGGCAGATCAGTAGATACGGCATTACACAAAGTTGTCCGTACAATAGAAAAATCCTTACGGCAGAAGGAATTCACGTTGGCAGCCTTCTTAGACATTGAGGGGGCCTTCAATAATGTCACTGTCGCGAGTATCATTGATGCCTTGGCTCGATATGGAGTGGATAAAACCCTGGCGACCTGGGCATCTGACTTGCTCAAGAGCAGGCGGATTGAGGCTACCTTTTTGGAGGCCAAAGCGGAAAGAACAGTCAGTACCGGAACACCACAAGGAGGGATTATATCTCCCCTTTTCTGGATCCTGACAGTCAACGAAATACTGGAGAAGTTAAGGGCCAGTGGCTTTGAGGTAGTGGCGTATGCCGATGACATTGTGGTACTTGTGAGGGGTGCGTTCCCACAAACTTTGTCGGACCTTATGCAATCGGCGCTGGACCATATTCAAATCTGGGCCAGAAAAGTCGGTCTTAGGGCAAACCCGACAAAAACCGAACTTATGCTCTTCACAAAGAAACACAGGGTACCGGCTATTGCCACGCCTAACCTCAACGGAATAACATTGGAGCTTGCTGATAGTGTTAAATATTTGGGCCTTATACTAGACAGGAAACTGAACTGGGGGGCTAACGTGAAGCACAGAATTGGTAAGGCTCGCGCAGCACTTTTCGCTTGCCGGTCCGCCTACTCCAATACCAGGGTTTTAAACCTAGGGCGGCCTATTACATATTCACATGTGTAGTCAGGCCGATTTTGGTGTATGGAGCGGTCGTGTGGTGGAAAGCAGCGGAGAGTAAAACTAATATCAAGGAGCTAACAAGACTGCAAAGATGAGTCTGCATATGTATTTCGGGCGCTTTAAGAACCGCCCCAACGGCTGGGTTGGAAATGATTTTGGGACTCATGCCCCTAGATCGATTCATCTTTAGAAGCGCAAGCTTAGCGGCGATACGCGCTAAAAGTTCTGGCATGTGGAACGATTCAGATCAGTGGGGCTACAGCGGTATTCTTATAGAATGCCGCAAAAGATTTGGACTCGTTGCAGAAGACACGGACCACATGAGCAAAATAATACATCTTGGCAGGAATTTCCAGGTCAAGATACCCACAAGAACAGACTGGAAGAAAAAGGAAGCTACCACCGATAGGGGCGCCTGGATTTACACAGACGGGTCAAAGACGGACACAGGAGTTGGCTCGGGCGTGTTTTCTACGGATTTGAGCCTTAACCTGTGGTGTAGACTGTCGGACCATGCTACCGTCTTTCAGTCTGAATTACATGCTATACGCATGGCAGTTGAGTCCATTAACGGAATATCAACCAGACCAATGACCATTTGCGTCGACAGTAGGGCAGCCATTCTCGCTCTTGCGTCTTACAGATGTTCTTCAAAAACTGTTAACGCTTGCAGAGTGGCTCTCAATGAAAAGGCAAGGCATATTCCTATCCGGATTATGTGGGTGCCAGGACATAGTGGGGTCATAGGCAACGAAAAAGCTGATGAATTGGCGAGGAAAGGTTCAGGAGCTAGCAACTGCCCCTGCATCACTGTACCTCGGTCAATCGCGGACGCCACAAACAAACTTGATGCCGCCATATGGGCCAAACTAAAGTCCGA
>OZ022263.1:126196115-126223615 GCA_963978885.1 Nemotelus pantherinus
CCTTCATTTTTACTAATGTTCGAAGAACAATAGTACTAAACTCGTTTCGCCGAAAATTCATATTTCTATATATATATATATATATATATATATATATATATATATATATATATATATGTATATATATATATATATATATATATATATATATATATATATATATATATATAAATATATATATATATATATATATATATATATATATATATATATATATATATATATATATATATATATATATATATATATATGTAGATATATATATATATATATATATATATATATATATATATATATATATATATATATATATATATATATATATATATATATATTGGGTGTACAAATAAGTTTCCGGCCTTTTTAGATAGATGTCGTTAGTATCACTGTTTGCATTTTATTCAATCGGGCAACACATGTGTTTTGGAGGTTAGGTGTCAAGCTTCAATAATTACTGGTGACATTTTTTCAAAGCGTAAACTACAGTTATTTTCATGTAATTGAAAATGTCGAATTTTGTGCCAACAAAACAACATTTGCGGGAAGTTTTACTTCAATATTTTTTTTTGAAGAAAAGTGCAGCGGAAACAAATCGTTTGCTTATGGAAGTTTACGGAGAACATGCTCCATCGAAAACAACATGCAAAGATTGGTTTCAACGATTCAAAGTTGGTGATTTTGACGTAAGAGACAAAGAACGTGAAGGGAGACCGAGAAAATTTGAAGATACAGAATTGGAAGAACTGCTTGATGTGGACCCTTGTCAGACTGAAAAACAATTGGCAGAACAGTTGAATATCACCCAACAATGTGTTTCGCAACGTCTGCATGCAATGGGATTGGTTCAGAAGCTGGGAAATTGGGTGCCACACAAATTGACAGAAAGGAATATGGAACGTCGGAAAACCATGTGCGAGTTGTTGCTTCAACGACAACAAAGGAAGGGGTTTTTGCATCGGATCATCACTGGGGATGAAAAATGGATCCGGTATGACAATCCAAAGCGCAAACCAGCGTGGGGCAAGCCAGGTGAACCAGGGCCATCCACGCCAAAAGCAAATATCCATGGTTCGAAGGTAATGCTTTGTATCTGGTGGGATATGAAGGGTATCGTTTATTATGAGCTGCTAAAAGAGCGTGAAACCATTACGGGACAAGTTTATCGACGACAACTGATGGCTTTAAAGCAATCTTTAGCTGCAAAACGACCGGAATGGGACAAAAGGCACGATAAGATTATTTTGCAACACGACAACGCTAGGCCACATGTTGCTGTACCTGTCAAAAATTACTTGGACAGGCAGAACTGGGAAATTCTACCCCACCCGCCGTATTCACCAGACATTGCTCCCTCGGACTACCACTTGTTCCGGTCGATGCAATCAGCCCTGGCACAGCAGCACTTCACTTCATATGAAAACGTCAAAAAATGGGTCGATGACTGGATCGCCTCGAAACCACCAGACTTCTTCCTTCGTGGAATCCGTTTATTGCCTGAACGATGGACGAAGGTTATAGCTTCCGAAGGAGCATACTTTGAATAAAGCATTCTTTTATTTTCTACACAAACTAATTTCTTTTATTTCAGTAAAAAAGGCCGGAAACTTATTTGTACACCCAATATATATATATATATATATATATATATATATATATATATATATATATATATATATATATATATATATATATATATATATATATATATATATATATATATATATATATATATATATATATATATATATATATATATATATATATATATATATATATATATATATATATATATATATATATATATATGTATATATATATATATATATATATATATATATATATATATATATATGTATATATATATATATATATATATATATATATATATATATATATATATATATGTATATATATATATATATATATATATATATATATATATATATATATATATATATATATGTATATATATATATTTATATATATATATATATATATATATATATATATATATATATATGTATATATATATATTTATATATATATATATATATATATATATATATATATATATCAGCAAAATGATTAAGGGAGATAATCTCTGGAGTGGCCGATTCGATTGAGCTGAAATTTTCGGAGAACGTAGATGTATATAGTAGGTAGGTCCACGACTTTCTCAAATTCAGATATTTTAAACCTTTTGGCGGCGGCGAGCGTTTTAGTGAATTTTGAAGTACTCCTATATTTCCAAGCAGTGTAAAGTTTTGTCAAAGAAAACCATTGGGAATGAAAACTTATTACGTTCTTAGCTCGTTTTTGATAAAAATTTGGAAATTGTGAGCCGTATGTGGGTGCAAGGTGCCTTAAAGTAAGCAAGAATTTTTTTTCAAATTTTGATTTGTCATTACTTCTAAGAAAAACAATGGATCATCGTGAAATTTCCAGAGCGTATTAGTGTTGACTAAAATTTAGCACATGTGGATTTTTAAGATATTCCGGGTAACCCTGTAGCTACGGCAGGCTCCTGAATAAAAAACCTTCAAATCATTGACCTTCCTGAAAAATTTTTGAGTTTTGACAAAAAAATCAAACCACTGATAAATTTTAACCTTTGTCCATCATGTCAAATTAAAATTTTCAAAATTCCGATTTGCACAAGAACGGCAACCCATCACCAAATTACCTCTATTTACAGCACTCGAAAGTTCTGTTCACGAGAACTGACGACCGGATTATTCGATCATAGTGAAATTTATAGGACATGTTCGTATTAGCTAGGACCAGGTCTGATAGAAGTGATTTTGAAATGCGGGCAACCCTGTGCCAGTGGTACCATCTTGAAAAATCACCCAGAAAAAAAACTGGTTTTTGGCCTATAACTTCCGATTCAGCCATCAGATTTTGACAAGATTCATCCAATACTTGGATCTTACTTTATGTAACATTTGATGAAAATTTGGCTGAAAAATTAGAATAGAGTTGCCAGCTATGGTGATTTTTGTCTCCTAAATCTTGCAAATTTGCTCAGCAAAATAAAGCTTTTTTCCCTATAACTTCCGGTCCAGTGTAAAAATCAGAACGAAGTTCACGCAGTAAATGGACTTTAATGTGAACCAAATATCATAGAAATTTCGTACCAAAATCATGAAAGGGCTGCCAACTATGACCATTTTTGTAATTTTGTTTATTTTCTTTACTGAGCGATTTTGTCATTAGATTTCCAAATGGAAATGATCCTGCAATGAAAATTAACAACAAAAATAACCCTTTAAAAATTTTGTTTTGAGGGTTTTGAGTTTTGAGGGTAGTAACCCTAAAACACCCGTATAACTTCCAGCGCAGTGATTCAATCGAAACGAAATTTACTGGTTGGGTTTAACTTAACGTGAAGCAGAATTGGTACGTATTATGCTTTGCTGTTGATACAGGCTAACCAGCATTAGCCATATCCGTAAATATTGCACCAACAGATGCTTCAAACAACGTTCTCATATGCAAAGCATTTGCAATAAAAATAAGAAATTCTTTTTTAAATTTTCCGAGTTTTGAACATTTTTCGGATGGCAGCCTCAAACAACGTTTAACCGCTGAAACCTTTGATGAAATCCTGCGAAGAGAACGAAATTCAAAGGATACGTTGATTTGAGTATGAGCTTGTTATGGTAAACTTATTACTGCTTCGTTCGGAAAGTGTTGCCAGCACTGAATTATATGTGTTATAGTTGAGTTTTATTGCTTTGGATAAGGAATGGTTGATATGATTCTAAAAAACAGTGTATTACGTCTTTCCACACTTTTTTGTCACTCAAAGACAATTTCTTCGAAAATTAGTTTTCTAGCGGTTCAGGTGCGCTAGAGTTTTTTTTAATAATGTGCTGGCAACTCTGCAGCTACGGCAGGCATCGAAAATGAAAACCTTCAAATATCGACTGTTCAGAAAATTTTTCGTCTTTTACAGTGAAAACTAACTAGAATTCGCATGCTTTGTTTATACAACAAAAGCAACACTTTTAAAATTTCACATCCAAAAAGAACGGTAGCTTTCTTCCAATTAACCTTTATTTTAAGCATCAATAACTTCTGTTCACGAGAACTTACGATCCAATCATCAGATACAGTTGAAATTCATAGAATGTATTGGTTTAAGGTAGGACCAGGATTGATAGAAGCGATTTTGGAATGCAAGTAACTCTGTGCTAGTGGTGCTGTTTAAGATTAGAAGTTTGGCAACACTGAAACACTTAATGTTATCGCCATTTTCAATTTTAATGAAATTTTATGTAATTGCATTCGATGCATTGAAGCATTCGAGGAATTGAGAAAAATATTGTTTTGTTATCTTCCACAAACGTTGAAAGGGAGAAATTTTAAAACTTGTCAATTGCTTATCAATTAAATTCATTCATAGGTTGGAAAGACAAATCGTTTTTGAATTTATCGATTAGTTGTCTCATATAAATTCTGGTGCCACCTGTGAGGTATGAGTTAAATCAAGCTTTAAAAGAGATTGACGGCTCATTGTATTTGCTTTAGAGAGTGTGATATAAGGGAATACTACACCCAACCTCGTTTGAGTTTAAACCGCTAGTACGGAAGACTTGAAATGGCGGCTTTATATCTGCGTGCATACTCACAAACTTCAATCCAGCGCATCAAGATGCAGATCTTAGCCGGAGACTATCGAGCAGAAGATGTGGTGGAGGCTGAACAGTCGTTGATGTTGGTAAAACATCATGGAAGATTCTGCGACAATTACTATGCATTAGTCGGTTATGAGTAAGCAGAGGAGTTGCTGGAGCAATATATCCTATATGCCAACGTAAAAAGGCATACAATGATGCGTCAATAAAATTACGGTGCATGCTGGTAATGAATAATGTAAGTTATGATTCGAAAAATCACGTTTTGGACATGCGGCTGGATCCTGTATCGATTCCTGTTTTCGACGGTTGCCCCGAGAATTGGCTAGTGTTCCAGGACAAGTTTGAGACACTTTTCCAAAGACGTTCAGATCTTACTCAGACACACAAATTAGGCAAGCTGCGGCAATATGTGAAGGCGGAGAGTGTGCCTATGGTTAGTGCCATATGTACTGGCGGCTTTGAAGAAGTCTGGACAGAACTCTTGAGAAGGTACGATAATCCACGGCTACTTGTGGAAACGCATGTGAACCGGTTGCTGGATTTACCGGTCAATCCTGCGGAAACACAGAGGGGCTTGCGGGACATTGTAGATTGTGTTCGGATTACCTTGAGTGCATTAGCAGAGATTTTCCTACACCCCCTAACACCCCCCTAATACCCCCTCTGGAAAGTGCATACACCCCCCCTAACACGGACAATTTTCCTACACAAAGCGAACTTTGTGTCCTTTGTTCCATAGGGACACCCCTCCTAAAATTCTGAACACACCCCCAATGAAAAATTCCTGAGAAAACCCCTGTGCATTAGTAGTGACAAATTTGCCAGAGGACCAGTGGACGCGTTGACTGAACCAATATTGCTAACCAAGATAACATCAACAACGTGGAGCGAATGGGGAATGAGTCTCCAGTTGAATGAGATCCCACGTTTTGAGGAGCTAATTGCATTTATTGAGCGTCGAGCGACAAACATTTCAACATCAGGCAGTGGAAGTTGCATTCAGCCCATCAAATGGGGGAACTTTCAGGGCGCTATGAAAGCAAACGTTGTGACATTAAATTTTCCCCGGAATGCAGAATAAGCTTTCAATAGGTCAGGTGAAGTAGCATGTGCACACTGCCGTGGAACACACCGACTGACAAAATGTCCGCATTTTATGAACTTATTTGTTTCGGATCGATGGAAAGTAGTGAAGAAAAGTAGTTTGTCTGCGATCTGGCCATGGTACTCGCGTATGTTCAGCTGGGATGTGTATATATTGCGCACAAAAGCATAACAGTCTTTTATGCCACGGCATAGATAATGGAGCAGGAGTACCTCTAGTAGGAAGTACAAAAACCATTGAACCTCAGCTGTAGCCTGAACTATTGTCTGGCTGCACAGCTCCTATAGTTCACTTAAGAAGACAATGACTGACCGATCAGGCGCAGTCATACTTGCCACATAATGAATCAATTGTACTACTTGCAACCGCGAAAGTTTGGATCATGGATTGTCAAGGAAACCTACAAGAGTTTAAAGCGCTCATCAATAAACATGGCAAACATCAACAGATGGCTTGTCTTCTTCACTCACGAGTTCTGGTGGCACCTCCATTCACCAATACAGGCCTCGATTTTTGTGGGCCATTCAGTATTCGTATCGGTAGTAGACGTACTACAGCTATCATCAAAACGTTTGCAGTTATCTTTATATGCATGTTCACTAAAGCCGTGCATATCGAGCTTGCTCAAGATTTGACAACAAGGTATTTTTTGGATGTTTTTGACCGGTTTGCAAGTAGAAAAGACAATTGTACGAATCTGTTTAGTGACAACGAAACACTATTTGTTGGATCTTATCGCATCATGAAACGTGATCTTTGCCAGTGGAATGCAGCTCAATCGAAGCAGCCTACTTCAGCTGCGGGTGTTGATTGGCATTTTATTCCCCCCGCAGCTTCATCTCATGGTGGGCTGTGGGAGGTCACTGTTCATTCTGCAAAAAAAAACATATGTTGGCAAGCAGCCGACGCAATATAACTCGTTGAATACGCTTCTAATGTAGCAAATAGATATTGGCCGAGGCCAGGCGAGCCGAAGTCAGACGAGGCCGCCAACATGTGGACGGCATTTGACAGCTCGTCTCGAATCGCCTTGGCTCGTGCTCAACATCCATTCCGATCGGATGTGGCACGAGCGCCTGTGACACCTGTCAAAGTCGCTCGCCTGGACCGTCCACACACTCGGCTCGCCTGGGCTCGGCCAATATCTATTTGGCACATAATAAGAATTGAAGCTTGTCTCAACTCTCGTCCGCCTATCGCATTGCACGACATCCCAGAGGGCATCTCAGCTTTGACGCCTGGAGAATCGGTCGTCCTCTTATTGTTCAAACTGAGCCTAGCGTACCTGACATTTCTGGAAATCGTTTGAAATATTGGCAACATGTACAGCACATGTATGACCATTTTTGGAAGAGTTGGCAACATGAGTATCTCTGAGCGTTGCAAATACGTAGTAAGTGGACGCGAGCTGAACCAAACTTAAAAATTGGTGACATCGTTATTATGCAGAACAATCATCTGACTCCAACTCGATGGCAGCCCGGGCGCATCATCGACGTTCATCCGGACTGCAATAGTATCGTCCGAATGGCAATCGTCGAATTTGTAAGCGATCAAAAAGGTGTTAATGGTTAACCTGTCAGGCAACAGTGCCAGCGGCCAGTACAGAAGCTATGCCGACTAATTCAAGCAGACAAAGATGTCCTGAATTGTGATAGTTCAGCCATGCAGGATGCTTAAGATTCAAAGTTTGACAACACTGAAACACTTTGTGTTATCGCCATTTTCAATTTTAATGAAATTTTCTGTCATAGAGATAGCTTTGAGACATTCGAGGAACTGAGAAAAATATTGTTTTGTTATCTTCCACAAACGTTGAAAGGGAGAAGTTTTAAAACTTGTTAATTGCTTAATAATTAAATATATTCTTTGGTTGAAAAGATAAATTGTTTTTGAATATATCGATTAGCTGTCTCATACAGGTGCCATATGAAAATATTACAGAGAAAAAAAACTGCTTTTTGCTCTATGAACTCTGATTCTATTACCAAATGTTTATGAAATTCACACAGAAGCTGAACCTTATTTTAAGCCACGCGTGGTAAAAATTCGGTTGAAGCTACCAGCTATAGTAATTTTGAGGTATCGAATTTTGAAAATTTTCCCAGTTAAAAAAGGTTTTTGACACATAACTTCCAGTTAAGTCATGAAATCAAAACGATGTTCATGTAGCAAATGGAACTAACTTTAGACAATACTCAGGAAAAATCTGGTTGAAAAAACCAACATAGGGTTGCCAGCTATTGTTGGTTTTGTATAATCTGCTATATTTTTACTAAGCGATTTTATCGTGAAGTTTTCAAATGGTAATGATCTTGTAGTGCCCACCAACAACAAAAATTAAAATCTCCAAAAATTTGAAATTTTTTGCGGCCGCGAACCCTAAATTTCTTTGTACCCCTATAAACTCCAAAGCAGTCATCAAATCAGTACGAAATTCACAGAGTGGATTGATTTTAATGTGAGGCAGGTGTGATATATTTTTGGCTTTGATGCTAGCAAAGGGTTACCAGCGCGAGGTGTTTTTGCTATTTTCGTATCAATAAATGCTTACATTAAGAAAAATTATACTATTGTATAGTCTTTCAAGAGCTTCTCATCAAAATTTCAAGTTTATCCGAGCTAAATTGACAAAGTTATGGGCACGATTTGGGCATGAGCTTAAGGACAAGCTCTCATGAATTAGCCCGCGAAGAGGATAGCATTCATATTAGCAGAGCTAATCAAAAAGCTGCAAGAGAGTGCAAAGAAGGTCAAGTCCTTCGAAGAAATCAACAAAAAGATGCTCTAGACATCATTGCTGATAGCCTTATACTTCATGGACGCGGTACTGACGATTCTGTGGGACTAGAGAAAAAAGTTAAGGTTTTTTTTTGTTTTAAAAAAATTTCAAATGCGTTTTCTGAAACTTATTGTTTTTAAAGTCGATGAGACACGTAACTCAAAAAATAACGAACCGATTTTTGTGAATTTTTGAACATTTATTTTGTGAGCACTTTTCAAGGTAACGCAGTCGAGATATTTTATTTTTAGACTCTAATTTTTTTAAATAGGAGTTTTTCTGATTAAAAATCACAATTCCGAAAATAAATTTTTCTTTTTTTCGTTTTTTTGACTTCGATATTGCAGCAATAATGAAATAAACAAAATAAATGAAAAACTTTGACAGCGTTTCCTCAAGAAACTTATTAACTAACAGAGTAGTTTTGGTTTTTCAGTTTCAGATGGTCCAGCTACTAGTTATGTTTGTCAGGGCAATATACCTTGTTTTTGGGACGTTTATTTGGATGTAGAGTCACTGGCTCATTTTTCAATTTTTTTCAATAAATAAACTACTGGGTACCGTTTAGTATATGAACTTTAGTATATTTTTTCAGTAAATGAACTAACTTTCACCATATTGCTAAAAAAAAATTCTTAAAATTATACTTAAAAAATCAAGAATTAACCATAAATATTCATATCGCGAGCATTTACAATGAAAATAAATTAGCAATGTTTAAATTTTCTAAGTTCTGGAAATTTTTCGGAGAGTGAACACTTTTCAATCACTGTAACTTACGGTGAAGCTCAGGATGGACAGGGTAATTTGATTATGACGTGAAACAGTTGTTGAAGACTTTAAGTTGCTGTGTTGCAAACACTGAGCATTTTCTTTATTTATATTACAGAAGATGCTACTTTCAAAGTTTTGTAGTGTTTGGCTTTTTTTAATCTTGAAATTCATGTAAGTGTTAACCCTGAAAACTTTCCACGCTATGTGTTTAAATGCATTGATGATATCAAAGTGGTTTTGCCCTTGAAACAGGTTGAAGCACGTGTGATAAATATGCACTCAAAATCTGCACGATTTTTCTTTTGTTTATCGATTAGTATTTCTAGCGGTTCAGGTGCGCTAGAGTTTTTTATGGTTTGAACTGGCTTTCATTGCTTGGTGACGAACTGCATAGCAACGCGATACTCTATTCCGAGCGAAAGTAGACCTCTGTACGACCCATGTCTAGAGAGTCGTTACTGACCACGCAGAAACTGACATACATAGGTACTGTAGTTGAATAGTTTCTTTCTAAATTTGACAACTTAATTGATGAGTTGCAATGGAGAAAAATAACAATATTTATTTGGTAGAGTAGCAAAAAGATAGTAATATTCATTACGATTTAATAATTAAACTTAAAGACTAAGCTAAGATGAAATCTTTCGTTTGAATTTTTAGTCAAAATAATCGATACTAGTCAAACTATTTTCTATTCAAAACCATATAGTACATTGCATGGCAACTTACCTCACAACATGATATGATTATGTAGCAAATCAAAAACAAAACATGCGTATTCCGTTTCAGTTCGTTTATTTTCAGCGGTAGCATCATTATTACCTGCAAAAAATAAAATGAGCATTCGATTATTTATTTCATTTACAAACAGTTTTTCAATAATCTTCATAAAGTAGCTGCCAACAACATATTAAAAGCCGCCAATCCGATAGACCACCGTTTTATTATCGTATTTAGTAATTTTGATAATATTTTGCATTACTTTCTTTCACAACCAGACTGCCATCCAACAAGTATCTGATTCTACGAGGTGAGGCCGATAAGAAATTTTCGCACAAATTTGACCAAGGTGCTGGATTTTCAGATGTGCTAAAGGTGCTTTCAAAGAAAACCCCTAGCGCATCAAAACCCCTAGAAACACTAATGTTCGAAGAACAGTAGAAGATTTGTGCAAATTTTGAGTGTGTATTCGATCACTAGCTATTTAAGACAACTACCACTAGCTACTTTTCCTACCTAAAACCAATACACCCCAAGTAGTAAAAGACCCTAAGCTAATTTAATTTCGATGACGTCATCGAAAGTTACAGCAATAAAAAAGTGTTTGGAGTTGCCATCCGAAAAATGTCCATGCCTTAGAAAATTTAAACATTGTTTCCTTATTTTCATTGCAAATGTTCACGATGTGAATACTTAATGTAAGCATTAATTGGAACGAAAATAACAAAAACGCCCCGTGCTGGCAATTCTTTCCTAGCTCCGAAGCCAAAAATATCTCAAATCTGCCTCATGTTGAAGTCAACCTGGAAATTTCGTATTGATCTGATGACTGCATTGGAAGTTATAGGGATACAAAGAAACTTAGGGTTACTACTCGAAAAAGTTTTAAAATTTTCTAGATCTTAGTATTTGTTGTAATTTTTCATTACAAGATCACAACGATTTGAAAACTTTATGATAACATCGCTTACCAAAGATATGTCAGAAAAAGTACAAAACCAACCCTAGCTGACAGCCCTATCTTTGTTTTTCCAACTAGATT
The DNA here is from genome assembly GCA_963978885.1 of Nemotelus pantherinus. Lineage (NCBI taxonomy): Eukaryota > Metazoa > Arthropoda > Insecta > Diptera > Stratiomyidae > Nemotelus > Nemotelus pantherinus. The sequence continues at coordinate 126,207,182 of OZ022263.1, forward strand.
TCTACTGAACATTGCCTACAATAAGCTTAATTTGCCATTTGAATTTCGTTATGATTCCATGACTGTACTGGAGGCTATAGGGCAAAGAGCTTTATTTTCGTGAACGAATTTTTTAAAATTTCAGTCACAAAAATTACCATACCTGAAAGCTCAACCCTAATATTTCAACCAAATTTCTAATAAACTTTGCTCAGAGTAAGATTCACCTAAAAGGCGCCCGGTTGCTCTGCTTGCTAAGGCGTCAGGCCGAAAAGTGGCGTGCTACGGGGCCTGCGGGTACGAGTCCCGCCAGTGCCATTGCTGAAAGTGTGAATGCGTGTGATTGTCTAAGAGTTTGCCAAATGGGCCCAAGCTGTTGGCCTAATGCTGGCCGCCTTCCCGGCAGCCCTCTTCACTAACCTAACCTAAACCAAATTCAGCTAATGTGTGAATTTATTCAAAATCTGGTGACTGAATCATAGCTTTTAGGACAAAAAGCAGTTATTTTTCCTATAGATTTTCCAAGATGTCACCACTGGCACAGAATTGATTACATTTCAAAATCACTTCCATCAGATCTGGTCCGTCTTAAATTTATTACATTATAAAGATTTCGGTTGGATCTGAATATCGAGTCGTGAGTTCCCGTGAACAGAAGTTTTTGATGCTAAAACTATAGATAAATTTATGAAGGGTTGCTACCCAAACAATCGTTGCTTTGAAGCGAGAAGAAAGCAGCTTGAGTAACAGTGCCTTCAAGGTTTCAATATCCTGCACTATTGCTCAATAAGTTCAGCACAATTGTTCAATCAGAAAGAAAAATGACACGACCGGTAGATTCAATTTCGAAATTCATCTTCTATTTTTAAAAAAACTCTAGCGCACCTGAACCGCTAGAAAACTAATTTTCGAAGAAATTGTCTTTGAGTGACAAAAAAGTGTGGAAAGACGTAATACACTGTTTTTTAGAATCATATCAACCATTCCTTATCCAAAGCAATAAAACTCAACTATAACACATATAATTCAGTGCTGGCAACATTTTCCGAACGAAGCAGTAATAAGTTTACCATAACAAGCTCATACTCAAATCAACGTATCCTTTGAATTTCGTTCTCTTCGCAGGATTTCATCAAAGGTTTCAGCGGTTAAACGTTGTTTGAGGCTGCCATCCGAAAAATGTTCAAAACTCGGAAAATTTAAAAAAAAATTCCTTATTTTTATTGCAAATGCTTTGCATATGAGAACGTTGTTTGAAGCATCTGTTGGTGCAATATTTACGGAAATGGCTAATGCTGGTTAGCCTGTATCAACAGCAAAGCATAATACGTACCAATTCTGCTTCACGTTAAGTTAAACCCAACCAGTAAATTTCGTTTCGATTGAATCACTGCGCTGGAAGTTATACGGGTGTTTTAGGGTAACTACCCTCAAAACTTATCAAATTTTTAAAAGGTTATTTTTGTTGTTAATTTTCATTGCAGGATCATTTCCATTTGGAAATCTAATGACAAAATCGCTCAGTAAAGAAAATAAACAAAATTACAAAAATGGTCATAGCTGGCAGCCCTTTCATGATTTTGGTACGAAATTTCTATGATATTTGGTTCACATTAAAGTCCATTTACTGCGTGAACTTCGTTCTGATTTTTACACTGGACCGGAAGTTATAGGGAAAAAAGCTTTATTTTGCTGAGCAAATTTGCAAGATTTAGGAGACAAAAATCACCATAGCTGGCAACTCTATTCTAATTTTTCAGCCAAATTTTCATCAAATGTTACATAAAGTAAGATCCAAGTATTGGATGAATCTTGTCAAAATCTGATGGCTGAATCGGAAGTTATAGGCCAAAAACCAGTTTTTTTTCTGGGTGATTTTTCAAGATGGTACCACTGGCACAGGGTTGCCCGCATTTCAAAATCACTTCTATCAGACCTGGTCCTAGCTAATACAAACATGTCCTATAAATTTCACTATGATCGAATAATCCGATCGTCAGTTCTCGTGAACAGAACTTTCGAGTGCTGTAAATAGAGATAATTTTGTGATGGGTTGCCGTTCTTGTGCAATTCGGAATTTGAAAATTTTAATTTGACATGATGGACAAAGGTTAAAATTTATCAGTGGTTTGATTTTTTTGTCAAAACTCAAAAATTTTTCAGGAAGGTCAATGATTTGAAGGTTTTTTATTCAGGAGCCTGCCGTAGCTACAGGGTTACCCGGAATATCTTAAAAATCCACATGTGCTAAATTTTAGTCAACACTAATACGCTCTGCAAATTTCACGATGATCCATTGTTTTTCTTAGAAGTAATGACAAATCAAAATTTGAAAAAAAATTCTTGCTTACTTTTAGGCACCTTCCTCCCACATACGGCTCACAATTTCCAAATTTTTATCAAAAACGAGCTAAGAACATAATAAGTTTTCATTTCCAATAGTTTTCTTTAACAAAACTTTACACTGCTTGGAAATATAGGAGTACTTCAAAATTCACTAAAACGCTCGCCGCCGCCAAAAGGTTTAGAATATCTGAATTTGAGAAAGTCGTGGACCTACCTACTATATACATCTACGTTTTCCGAAAATTTCAGCTCAATCGAATCGGCCACTCCAGAGATTATCTCCCTTAATCATTTTGCTGATATATATATATATATATATATATATATATATATTATATATATATATATATATATATATATATATATATATATCTATATATATATATATATATATATATATATATATATATATATATATATATATATATCTATATATATATATTATATATATATATATATATATATATATAATATATATATATATATATATATATATATATATATATATATATATATATAAAGAAATATGAATTTTCGGCGAAACGAGTTTAATACTATTGTTCTTCGAACATTAGTAAAAAAGCGTCTTGGCATTCATGGTAAAGCCCCTTAAAGCTTACGTGACAATATCACTTCACACCGATATATCATATAACTTTATATTCTTCAAGAATTGGATATATATATATATATATATACATATTTCGTCCTCCACGCTCACCTTCCAAGTGCAGCTCACCGTCGCTCCGACACTTCCCTTCATTTGTTCGTTGCGTACAACTTTGCTCGACGTTTTCAATTTCGTCCATTCCTCGCTTGCAATTCCGCTAAATCGTAATATAACTCCAGCGATGCTCAAAGTTTCATTTCCACCAGTCGTCTCGATATTCTCCATCAAAACGCTCTTCACTGGTGTATTACTTTCTTTCTTTTTTCGAAGCCTCGTTGACTCTATAATCCATCGGAACAATGAAACAAAGACCAGCATCAATTCAATATCTCGCAGCTACTTCCTTCTTTCGACCTGATCGCTTACCCGGTTGATGTTCAAGAGAGTGATTCTTCGTTTTTGTTCGGCTACAGAAAAATTTTCCTCATATTGGGACTTTCCCAATTCCGTTGAATCCACTCCAACTGGTTCGATTCCTCTCGAACGTCTTCCCACTCAAGTTATCTACTTTGAGACAGATTATCTTTCACTCATTTGAAATCATCTGACCGCCGTCAGCTGACACGTTGATTTGTCAGCTTGTTTACAATATGTTTGCATTATTTATTGTCACTTGTGGTGGAAGAGAACTGCAAAGTGATTCAAAGTGAATTACACCACACAGGTGTTATAAAAAAGCGATGGCTGATACTTAACGTGATGAATCATTATCAATTTAACCCCCATTTATGTATGTATTTTGATTGTCACCTATTTGCTATCAGTGACATCAAACATATTGTTCCGATCTACATCGGATAACCATATGTCCGCGGCCATGGTTCAATTCGTTACAACTGGTTAGTTTGATTGTCATTGTCGAAGTGTCCTTTGCACTAACGTTGGTCCTCTGTATCACGTTTGAGCCCTCCTGTGTTCTTCCGGTCATTATTCGTGTCGTGTCGATCTCGTATATGACTACGAACGAGATCGATAACTCAAATGCCTCGCTCGAAAGTAGTATGTAGGTCAAGTGTTTTTTTTTCCCTAGTGTAGATTGCGAAAAAAATCTGCTAACCAGATCTCCAGGTGACCTATCACCACGGGGTATGTTAAGTTTGACTCACTAAAAAAAAAGGACCATCTACAAGCCCACAAAGTTCCGAGTCGTGATCCGCCTTAGCACTGCTTCGATCCGGTGGTGCTGACTCACCCATCGGTAACCAGGTAAGGATCGGTAAGGAAACCCTCCTCCCATTTTATGCGCAGCACTTTCTCAACATATGTTGAGACTGCGCGCCAGTTTCTCCTCGTTTCGCAGCATTGCATCCACGATCGTCTCAGGCGTCCACTGAGACCACCGACGGTGGCCATTAGCCTACTCACCGAAGTGACGACTACTAGAGCCCTGTCACATGCCCCTGCGGGATATGATCCCAATACGTCAGCTTGGTGTCCAGGGTCACTCGCAGATAACTGACCGACTTGCTGATCTGGACCTCAACGGAGCCAAATGCCATGTGTATAACAGTTGGTATCCTCTGCTTCGTCAGCACGACAATCTCTGTTTTAGATACTGCCAGCTAGAGGCCGTGCTCAGTCATCCACCAATCCACCCTCCTTAGTTGAGCGAATTCCGCAGATCTGGAAGTGATTACCGCCGCAACGTCATCAGCGTAACCTACCAGAAACACATCCGCAGGTATTTCCAGGTGCAGCAGACTATCGTACATGATGTTCCAGAGGTCAGGTTCTAGGATCGACCCCTGTGCCGCACCTGAGGTAACAGGTCTCCTTCGTCAGTATCGTAAAGCAACCAGCGGATCCTGAGGTAGTCTTGCATCATGGCCAGCAAGTATCCTGGGATACGGAACGTCTGCTCAAGGCCCCGGAGGATGTCCGTCCACCTCGCCGAGTTGAAAGACTTTTGTACGTCCTGTGTAACCAGGAGGACCACCGGTCTGGCTTGATAACATGCCTCTTCCGCTCTTGCTGCAGCGTCAATAACCTCTGATATTGCATCGATTGTTGAATGCTCTTTTCGGAAGCCATGCTGCCCGCACGAAAGATCACCAGCAGATCTCACAGCTGAAAGCAGTCGTGGCATGCACAGTGGGCGGTATGCTGATGGACCGCTCATGTTACCCTTCCCCTTGTCCACAAATACCTGTCGAGCTACTTTCCACCGCGACGGGAAGACACCCGCGACTAAACATGAATTATACAAATCCAAAAATAGACGCGGTTGGACCTCCACCATGACTTTAAGCGCCTTAACCGGCACCCCATCAGGCCCCGGAGTCTTCCGGTTCTTCATCCTGGACACTGCACTGTTCAGCTCCGCGTTTGTAAAGGGTTGTAGGACAAGTGTTGTCATTACGAGTAACTTGAGCAGTGCGATGCTTTGTCGTGTATAACCATGCGTCGGCATTCGGTCCAAGTCCCCTCCTCACATAGCCTACTGCTTCGCGCGTTTGCTGTAGGTGCTTGATGTAAGTGTCGTCATTTTGATGTTTGATACAAGTGCTTGATGTCAACATTGTAGCATTGATGTTTGATGCAAGTGTTTGATGTAGGCGTTTAAATATACATCGAAAACGGAAATTTTTGTGTCCGGGTGTAATGTGTTATACTGAACAACTAACTTCTGACTTCTACTATTACAACCTTCTAATTCTCTTTTTGAACTAAAAACTGATTCACAATTAATTATCCATAAAATTCCATTTTTGTTTTTGTCTTAAAGTTACCGTGACACCCCCCTTTACTCAGAGAATTGCGTAGAAATTCTTGACGATACTTTTTTAACGGACTTAATGCAGTACTAAGTTTTGATTCATACACAGCCCCCACGCCCTCGTATCTTAGAATCACGAACGGCTAAATTCATGTTTAAGTTCTGGATCGTTCCTTGCATTACTAATTGAAAGACGAACACCGTCACTCATACACCACTCATCCACGCGACCATTTTGTTACATTGGCTACTTTTTACATTCTCATGCAGGCTTGTACGCTTTGTCTTTCTTAATAGTGTGAATGGTGATGATATCCGTAAACTATATATATGTAAAAATTCTGATACAAACCGACCTCGATTTTAGCCTTACTACTTCACCCTACGTCACGATGGGCTCAGAACTATATACAACCAAAACAAGGAAATGAAAGAGGTGGGGAAAAAACGTAGAACAGGGAGAGACGAAAGGAATAAGAACAAATATAAGAACAGAAACGGAAAACAATTAAGAACAAATATAAGGACAGAAACGGAAAACTTATGGTATTACTTTCACTATTGCAACAATGTTTAGTAATAATATATCATAAAACTACTTCTCAGCTTATTTCTAAATTTAACACTAACCATAGTTTTATCACGATCACCTATTATCTAACTTAGTAACCTCTTGTTCTTCATTACTTTTCTACATCTCATTACTACATTTCGAATTGTTTAGCACCATTTATTGCTTGCAGCTTAACTTCCCACTTAAACACCTAGTTGCTAATATATACCCCGCCTCCGACGAAACTTACTCCTATGCCCAGTTTAACCCCAAAATTCAAATGGAAACGTTATTCATAAAACAGTCCCATTTCAGACATACAAAACACGTGTTCATCTTTGTATAAACCTTTAGTTAATATGTGGGCGACCATAAATTCAGTGCTTACGAGTTATATACGTATTTTCCCTTCCAAACACTTCGACCGAACGAAATGATGACGAACTTCGATGCACTTTCTTCGAGGATGATACGCGTCAGTTTGCGTAAGGCTAATGGCACTCCGATTGTCGCAAAAAATCTTCGTAGGCTGTTCAGATGACCAAGACTGGTTTTCAAATTGTTGCAGCTATATGGCTTCTTGGTTTGCTGCCGATGGGCCTTTCATCACTTGTATTCTTGATGCACTCCTCAAACCGGTTTTCTTGGCAAGAGACGGAAGAATCAAGGGGAATTTTCTACTTTTTGCAGAGAATTCCACTTGATTCTTCCGTCTCTTGCCCAGAAAACCGGTTTGAGGAGTGCATCAAGAATACAAGTGTGAAAAGGCCCAATAAATTCATATACTCCGCCTTGGTCGAAGACAGCGCAACTGTTTGCTGTCATCGACCGTTTCATGAAATGCTTCCGTTACAAAAGAGCACGTATCCTGTGCAGGAACGCCTTTCATCAGCTTCGTTAGCCCAGTCTGCATCCGCATAGCCAAATAAACGAGTATTTATATCGTTGCCGAACTGTAATTTGAAGCTAACAGTCCCTTTCAGACAACGGAAAATACGTTTCACCCCACTCCAATGCGAGTTACTTGGTTTTTGTTAAAACGGCTAACCTTGCTAACTGCGAACGCGATTGGCTAATTCATTCCATAATAACTAAAATTCTTCACATGCAGTTTAACAAAAAAATACACCTCCATGGCCTCGAAAACCTATTACACCTCGCGAGCGGGTCATTATGCTCGCGAGTAATCGAGCCCCCTAATTACGCTTCCTTTTCGCATGGAAGATACTGTCCGTACGCGCGTCTTCGTACCTTCGACATTACCTCTATTTCTTCTCGTTTTTTCGGTGACATTTTCCTAGTCAGCTTTTGGTTGGGATCAACTGGTGTTGAAACCGGATTGCAGTTCTGCATTCCAAACTTATCCAAGATTTCACGAATGTGGCGCTCTTGATCCAAGTATATTTTTTATGTCTGCCAGGGTCTCGCAAGATTCAAAAGCCTATGCAATTTGCTGCAGCTCTAAGATTTTTCATTTTGAGTTCCCTCATCAAGGTTAACTGTAGCTCAGAAGGTGCCCTTTTGTTGCTACTAATTAACATCAAATCATCCACATACACAGCGACAAAAATCATAATTTTATCTTTGACTCGAAAATAGACACAAGAATCAACAGTTGATTGTTTAAACTTAGCATTAACAAGTGCCTTATGTAACTTTTGACTCCACAACTGACTTGCCTGTTTAAGACCATATATTGACTTATTGAGTTTGCATATTCGATCAGTTCTATCATGAAACAATACGTTACCATCCCCATCAACTTTCGATTTAAACATCCATTTGCAGTTTATTGCGCGTTTGTCCTTCGGTCGTTTGCACATATGCCAGGTCATGTTGTCTTTCAAGGATTCCATTTCTTCTTGCATGGTCAACAGCCAATTCGCTGCTTCAGAACTGTCCATTGCCTCCTTAACGCTACATGGATCACTATATCTTGCTTCAATGCACATATGCGTGACGACTCCATCAAATTGTCTCGGTTTCGGATTGCGATTAGATCTGCGTATTGCATCAACTGACTGCTGATCAATGTTTTCGTCTGGTGCATAATCTGGATCAATAAAATTGCTCTCTATTTCATCATCTGCAGCTGTAAAATCTTTTTTGGCTGCTGTTTTGTTATCTGCTGCTATTGTGTTTTTTCGAAGTTAAAAACTGTTAAAATTACGGTGCGGAGTAAGTTTATTTTCCTCTTCGTCTGATTTTCAACTAAAGTCTTAAATTCTTTGAATCGGTCAAGAGCTTCGTCTTTAGTCTTCAAAAAGTATACAGAAACCATTCTGCTGTAGTCGTCATTGAAGAGAAGAAAGTACTTTGCTCCGCCGACCGATACATTTGCCATGGGGCCACAAATATCGGCGTCAACAATTTCTGTCTTCTATTTTACCTTCATTATTGTGACCAAATCTTCGATGCCATGTTTGGATAGAAACACTTGAATTTGCTAGCATGCATTTTTCTTTTTGAATATTCAACCGATATATATTATCCACCAAATCGAGCTGCTATTAATTCTGATTATAAAAAATCACTTTATTCCCGTTCTTAATCAGTTGACTCAGAGAGAGAGAGCAGGTTTGTGGTCAAGTCAGGTACAAATAATACATCTTTCACAATTACATTGTGTATTTTTCCATTCGCATTGGTTTCTAGTTCAATATCACCACGGCAATGTATAGGTAAGCTCATAAGCCTTGTATATAACCAGGACCGACTTAGAGTGACTTGGCTTAGAACGGCTTGAAATGAAACTTCAAAGTAGGTTTTTGGTGTGACTGGATTAAAGTGGATTAACCGAATAAAATGCTGGTTCTACTAAAGTGACGTATATCGCATCGTAACGTCACATATACGAATAGAGCTCAAGCGGGCTTCACATTTTTCAATCCTCAATCGCTCGATCTGCGTCTTTTAACGCCCAAGTCGATCCAATCCAGTAAAATTTTGTGATCGGATCGACTTAACTCAAATCAATCCACTGCGCGTATACAACGTGGTTTGACGAATCCTAAACCAGTTTGAAACCACGTTATAAACGAGGCTATATTGTTGGCCACCTCTACTTCATTTGTAATTGCTGGTTTTCTAATTATAAGCTGATCTGCATTAACTGTTAAATGCACAGAAGCACCGGAATCTATATACCAGTCATTTTTACCGTAATCACCAGTCAAAAATACGGCACTGAAAGCATGCACATGTTTTTTGGATTTCTCATGCTTATCATCCGATTGTTGCCTTTTGTTTGGACAACGAGCCTTTATATGCCCATGCTCACCGCACTCGAAACACTTTATCAAGTTTTTCTTTCTCCTGAAAGATTTCTTTGCGAAGAACGCACCTTCATGGTTATCACCAATTTCACCGTCAAGAAGTTTTGACTTGATTTTTTCTGTCGTAGTCTTAATTCCAGAGTGTTCAATCGCCATTATCATTGGTGTAAATCTGAGAGTCAGCAAACCAGCTAATAATGAAAAAGTCTAGCGCATCAGAACCGCTAGAAAATGAATTTTCGAAGAAATTATCTCTGAGGGACTTAAAAGTGTGTGGAGACGTTATACACTTCTGTGTAGTATCATATTAACCATTTCTTACTCAAAAGAACAAATATCATTTTCTGACAGCATTTTCTATAGCACAAATGATGAAAATGTTCAGTACTGGCAACATTTGTCCAACACAGCAGCAATAAATCTACCATAACATGCTCATGCATAATTCATCAATCGATTGAATTTCGTTTTCATCCAAGGATATCATCGAAAGTTTCAGCGATTTAACTATGTCTGGGGCTGCCATCCGAAAAATTTCCAAAACTTGGAAAATTTAAATATAGGTTGCTTATTTTATATTAAATGCTTTGCTTATGAATACATAATGGAAGCATCTGTTGGTGCAATATTTACGAAATTGTCTGGTGCTGGCAATCATGTGCTAGCACCATAGCTGCTTCACGTTGTATTTAACCCACCCTGTGAATTTCGTTTCGATTAAATGGCTGCGTTGTAATTTATAGGAGTGAATATAATTTTAGGGTCACCACCGTCCAAACTATTTAAATTTTTGAAACGTAAATATTTGTTGCTAATTGTCATTGCAGGATCATTTCCATTTGGAAATTTTATGGCAACATCACTGGATAAAGATATGTAAATAAATTACGAAATTCATCATAGCTGGCAACCCCTTCACGATTTTTCAACCAAATTCCTACAGGATTAAAAATGCAACAAGGTCCACTTATCACATGAATTTCGTTTTAATTTCGTTACTGCATCGGAAATTATAAGGAAAAAAACTTTATTTCCTGAACAAATTTACAATATTCAGGAGACAAAAATTCCCATAGCTGGCGACTCTATACTAATTTTTCAACTGCGTGAATTTTGTTAAAATCTGGTGGCTAAATTGGAACCCATAGATCGGAAGCTATATATTCTCAATGAGTTTTCCAAATGGCACCCCTGCCACAATGTTGCCCGTTTTTCAAAATCATTTCTATCAGACCTGGTCCTAGTTAATACTAACATGTCCTGTAAATTTCATATTGGTCGCATTATCCGATCGTCAGTTCTCGAACATAGAAGTTTTGAGTGCTGAAAATAGAGATAATTTGATTACGGGTTGCCGTTCTTGTTTACCGCGGAATTTTTGAAATTTTTATTTGATTTGATGGACAAAAGTCAAAATTGATCAATAATTTGAATTTATTTTCAAAAATCAAAAATTTTTCAGGAGACTCGATGATTTGGAGGATTTTTTTTCAGGAACCTGCTGTAGTTACAGAGTTCCCCGCACACTCTTGACAGTCCATGTGTATTAAACTCTTGTCTACATCAATACGCTCTGAAAATGTTACGATGATCCAGTGTTTTTCTTAGAAGTTATGACAAATCGAAGTTTGAAAAAAAATCTTTGCCTACTTGTAGGCACTCAGCGCCTTCACACGGCTCAAAATTTCCGCTTCTTTATCAAAAGCAAACTTAAAACATAATAAGTTTTCATTCCTAGCACTTTTTTTTAGCAAAAATTTACATTGCTTGGAAATATAGGAGTACCTGAAAATTCACTTAAATGCCCGCCGCCGCCAAAAGGTCTCAGATATCTGAGCTCTAGCATGACCTCATGGACCTACCTGTTATAAACATCTATGTCCTCCGAAAATTTCAGCTCAATCGGATCGGCCACTCCAGAGATTATCTCCATTTTGCTGATTATATACATATATATATATATATATATATATATATATATATATATATATATATATATATATATATATATATATATATATATATATACATATATATATTATTTATTTTATTTTATTTATCAACCAAGCAAGGTACAAGTTACATAAACAGTAAAAAAAACAAAATTGGAAATTACGAGTACATAGAAATAAAACGAAAAATTAAATTAAATAATTAACAAGATAAATCAATAGCAAATTAATAAATAACAAATAAATAAAACATTGAACATATAGCTTAGGATAAAGGGTTGCGGATGGCTTGAAAAAGGGAGGATTTGAAGGATAATTTTGAGACTGTTGGAGAATACAGATTACTTATGCTATTGAATATCCTGCAGCATCTATTTATCGGCTCATTAGCTGCGTAAGTAGTGGAGTGTGGATATTCTTTAAGTAAACGAGAGGACCTGTTGTTTGTTACAAAGTTATTGAACACTATTTTGCTATTCAGGAATTCATCTTTGATGACGCCTCTAATGACGTCGAATGTGAAGCAGGCCGAAAGCATCTTTCTTCTAGATGCAAGTGTTAATAAGTTTAGATGACCCAGTCGAAACTCATAACGAGGAAGGGTATTAAAATCGTAAGAGCTGTATAGTTCTCTCAATGCGAAAAGTAAGAATTGCTTTTGTATGGACTCGAGTCTGCTACTGTAGGTTTCAAAAGCCGGATTCCAGCAAATGGAAGCATATTCGAGAATGGGGCGTACAAGTGAGATGTATAAGGTTCTTGTGACCCACAGGTTACGAAATTCCTTCGCACATCTTTTGATGAAGCCTAGCTATTTGTTTGCACGGGAAAGTATTTTATCATAATGCAAGGTGAAGCGGAGTCGCTCATCCAAGACAACACCAAGGTCGACAACGTTATCAACTCGAGCTAACAAATTATTCCCGAGGAAGTATGTGTTATGTGAGACGGTGCATTTTTGGGAGAAACTTATAACTCGGCACTTAGCAATGTTGAGAGAGAGCTTATTTTCATTGCACCAATGATCAAGTGAATTAAGTTTGGATTGGAGAAGGAGTGCATCGGATTTAGATTTAATGATATGATAGACTTTGAGATCGTTGGCATAAAGTAGATGAGGTATATTTGATAGGACGTCAGATAGGTGAGAAATAAATATATTAAAGAGAAGTGGGCCAAGATGGCTACCTTGTGGTACACCAGAGGTAACAAAAATATTTTTCGATAAAAGTCCTTGAAATTTTACCACCTGAGTTCGATTTCCAAGGTAAGAAGTCTGCCAACTAAGCAAAGATCCACCAAGTCCGAATTTCAGTAGCTTTAGAATTAAGGTAGGGTGGTCAACTGTGTCAAAAGCTTTACTAAAGTCTGTATAGACTGCGTCAATTTGGTATCCTTTTTCCATTTTACACAGGACGTCTGAGATTAGGACTGTCAAATTTGTGGTAGTTGAGCGACCTGTTCTAAGACCATGTTGTTGCTCGTTCAGACGGGAGTCAACAAGTGGAGAAAGTTTATCGTAGACAATCTTTTCAAAAAGTTTCGGAATAGAAGATAAGATGGCAATACCTCTATAATTTCCGATACAGCGTCCATCGCCATTTTTGATGATGGGTGTGACATATGAAAGTTTCCAACAGGATGGAAAAACTCCAGACGCAAGTGATCTGTTGAAAAAAATATGAAAGGGAGTTATAAGCTGCTCTATACATTTGCGCAAGAAAGTTGGAGGAAGAAGATCTGGCCCTGGACCTTTGTTGCAGTCGATCTATAGAGTCAAGGTGATGATGAATGCTTTCATAATTCGCAATAAGAAAGTCATATACAATTGAATTATTGTACGCTCTAAAATAAATGGAATCAGAAGTGGGAGGTTCAACTGATAGTCAAGTGTGGTGTAAACTATTTGAAAAAAGATGCTCTGCATCATTAGTTGGACTTACCACTACTTCGTCATAGGCGTTTGTAAATACAACATCCAACCAATGACCGTTTTGGTTGGGCATTGGAGAGACTTGCTGCAAATCGTTGCCATAAAAAGTACTCGCAGGGTTGAAATCATTGGAATCTGAGAGGTTAACAGGGAGAAGAAATGCGTCGTTTTCATCGGGGATAAAACATAAGTTGGGACGATTGAAATCCCATAAGAATATTATTTTGTCTTTTTCATTCAGAGACGTTGTGATGGAAGATATTAATTCACAGAAATGGTTTTAAACTGATTCGTCCGATCTGGGTGGGATATAGGCCAAACTTATGTAAAGGAAATTGTTATTCAAAGAAACACGAATAACAGTAAATAAATAAATAAATGAAAGGGGCAGGATTTTGCGTCAAGATATAATTTATTTAATTTGCCTCTCATACCACTAAAGTTGTGATAAAAGAGTCCGAGTCCATTGAAAGAAGGGGTTATTAGAACAAATGCCTAACAGAGTTGACTAGTTTTCGACGAGAAGCAGTTGTCATTAAATTGTCAAGGGTGGCAGTATTCGTAGTTGCCTCGGTAGAGGCGACATAAGAAGTTAGGTGGCTAGAGGATAAATAAGAGCTAACATTGTTTGCATTTTGTTGAGACGAAACGAAAGCATCAGTAGGACGTGGAATTATTGAGTTCTTACGAGTAGAAGCAATGTAAAAAGTACCATCCAACGATAAATTGTTTGTTACTACCGTAGGCTGGGTGGGGTTTTTAGAAGGGATATTAGTCAAGTTGGGTAGAATTTGAGGATTTTGAAAGGATGGAGATTTGCGGGTAATAGGAACATTATGCGAAATGCAATTTTTTCTTACAGAATTAGTTTTAGTTTCTTTCTTACGGCTATTGTTGGTGACTCAATTCTTCCAGGGTGAAAATGTAACGCCATTCTAGTCGAAGTTGTTGCTACCTCCGTCTAAACTCGTGAAAATCCAGGCATATTTTGAAGGAATCAAAATCTTATATCGCTTCTGCGGGTTGTGTTTCCGTTGTGGTAGTTTTGTTATAAAATAATAATTAATGATGTGGAAACCGGCTTCGAGAAATCTATCCAGCCACCCTTGATCAGCAGCGGGAAGTATTCCTCTGCCGAAGAACGCAACTTTGTCGGTGTCAACTTGTAACTGGAAGCGTGATCCTTCGTCTTGACAATTTTCATTCTTTTTTTTTCTTTTTTCAATGCGACTGTCCCATTCATTGTTTGACCAATAAGTAAAAAATTTATATATTGGCTTCATACAAGAAGGAATAAAAGATTCGCGTTGGTTATTTGATTAACCAGTAGTAGAAGTTAGTTCTTTTATAGGAGACGAAGCCATGTCTTTTGTAGTCACTCTTGGCATGTTGCTGTTAATATCGGCCATTGAGAGCTCATGGAGAAGCGAATGTTCGTGAATAGATGGCCAATTATTTAAGTCTTCCAATTGGTTTTCACGCTGGTGCTCAAAGTGTTCAAGCTTATTATTTATGTTACTTAACTTTTGTGCTTGTTCCACGAACGCATTTGTTAGCAAGGTATTTTGGTTATCGAACATTGATGAAAATTTTTGCTCAGCATTCTCGAGCATATTTATAAAAGTTACTTGGCGAGAGCTGCTTGGGGCAGAATTGGTTGAGATTCTTGAAGATATTGCATCTAATTTGCTATTGAGAGAATCTATTCTCTCCTCTAGTGCGACAAGAGACTTTTCAATGCTATTACTGTTGTTGTTGTTGTTAGTCTTCGAAAGAGCAGATGAAAGTACCTACATCAAAATGTTCGCCAGGATATCTTCGTTTGCTCTAGCCTGAGCTTGATGTTTGAATATAAGATGGTCTTTTTCAGCATTTAGTGTACCAATGTAACTAATTATGCTGTCGTAAATGCTTTTCATCAGCCGGTCCACATTTTGGCAATCTGTGCATATTAAATGGCGTTCTAAGTATGGATGGTACCAATCCCGTGGAGCACCCATACATGCGCCATGTAATTTTCTATTGCAGAATGCTTTGCAATGCACAAACTTCATGGTGTTGTCGAATGCGAAACAGTTCTCTAGACTGCACTTGAAACCCATCATTTAGCTGCCAAGAAGTATGCAGTTTACTACGTAAAATTTATTACGGACACGAACCGGTTATGTGTGGTAACAGTTGTATAAAGATAGCTTAATCCCACAAAAGCACAGCTTTGCGGTAGTCGACGTATTTTATTTATTAAGAACTAGATTTGTTATTTATAAAAAACCATGGATCAAATACTAAAGGTTACGACATGAGCATGACCACGCCTACTCGTGACGAAATAGGATGCAAACACGCCTAGAAATCATCCCGAAATAACTGGTTTTTAGGTGAATGAAGAGTACTGTTTTTGGTTGTGTCCTAGTCTAGGCAGACGGGCACTTTAATTGCTGATTTGAAATGGAGAAATAGAAAGTGCTTGAAGTGTATGTTGCCTCTTTTATTCTCTAATTAATTCAATAAGAGTCCAAATGGAGCAAGATCGACTTGCAAATTCTTTAAATACATGACTTTTCACAGAGAAGTTATTCTAATTTCGCATAGTTGAATGAGCACACAGCTCATTTAAGGATAAACGACTTAAGTTAAAGTATAATTAAGCGAGATTTAAATGAATTTTAATTGTGTCATTTAACGATTTTAGTTAGAATTACCATATGATAGACAGCACTTAAATGATCATATATGACCAATGAACATTTAGCCAGCACTGTCTACTTTTTAAACAATGAAAAGACAAAATCAACACAATTCATACACTCGACTATTTTTTCATAATTCGCCGGTCTCCGGTACGTGACGAAATAGGATGCAGCGCCAAAGAGCGACCACCCATTGTCGTAATCTTGTTTCCTTGATTCATGATAAAAAACAAAGTATACAGGTCAAAAATGTACTACACTGATGGGATACGAACCCGCGTTTTCTGTATTTGAGAGCCGACACCGTACCCACCGATCCA
>OZ022263.1:126228615-126303615 GCA_963978885.1 Nemotelus pantherinus
TGGTTGCGGAAATGCGGGCCGAATTTCTACTGCCTGACTACGACGATCACCTGCTCGTTGTAATTGGTTGGCGCACACAGGGTCCTAAGGAGTCCAAGTGCATATATGTTTCGGCAATGGAGGGGTTGTTCAGGCGTCGTACCATGCCGTGCTCCGAGAAAGAGAAATTACGCATCCTGAGAAAGAATATAGCCCCCTGTTATCAGACCCAATTGATATTTACTCCTGCTCATAGTATAGCAGATCTGATCGGGGTATGCCGTTCGCTGGAGGTGATGCGGGTATCAGTGGAGGCATATTTACCACCTTCAACTCCTAAACAACAATGTCTCCTAGAGCAGGATCTGGCCTACGTTGGCTGGTTTGAAGGAATGGACCAAGCGCCATTACAGAGAAATCTGTTACGCAGCTGGAATCGCATACGTCCAGGGACTGTACAAATCCCCAGAAATGCTTTGGGTGTGGGTGAAAAGGTGCCAGAAGAGCGACGTGCCCAAATTGCCAGAGCCATTCAAACCAGCCTTGCAACTTCAAAATCTAACAAAATGCGGATCTTCGAAAATAAATATATATATATATATATATATATATATATATATATATATATATATATATATATATATATATATATATATATATATATATATCTTGAAATATGAGTTTTTGGCCAAAGTGATTTTAATACTACTATTCTTCGAACATGAGTAATAAATTACCATATAGAAACTGAAGACGTTGTCTTTGCCACCCTTTTTTCTAGCCGGTGGACAAGATGGCCTCGACGATGGTGCTGATCCATCCACTCTAGAGAAGAATTTCTTATTTTGCCAGTAGACATTTTGCGTTGAGCCACTAAAATCAGAGATTAAGAAGTAAATGGGTTAGCTTATGGACGATTGTGTAAAAAAAAGGCAAGTGTGAACGTATGAATGCATCTCAGAATACAGAGCACTCGAAGTTTCGATCACGCAAGCGAACTTAGAATGTGCAGTGTGTGTAAGAGAATGGATGGGGCTCATGGGCTCGCAGAAGGCTCCACAATCCCTTGCTTTAGCATCTCGTTGAGTTCCGTATCCACATACTTATGTACGGCCCGTGGGATCGGGTAAAAGCGTTGCTTAATGGGAGGTTAGTTGGTCTTGATGACATGCTTTACACTGTTAGTGCAACCAATACCATCTTCCATTAGTCGGAACTCTTCCTAGAGCAACTCGCTAAGGGCAAGAATAAGGAAAATTCAGGATCGCGGGAGCGTAGATCGAAGCATATATTGGAAAAGTTCTAGATGTGATTAGTTGAGAACCGGGAAACTAGCAAGCGGATAGCAAACAGAGTGTGAATTGGGCGATTTGTTAATTGCGTGGATCCAGAGCCGAACTTGGACCCGTTTAAATTTTTTATGTATCGGTAATTTAAGGAGTAACCAGTTCTGAAAACAAAAACAAATTGTGATATATTTTACAATTTTTTTTTTTCAAAATATGTATATGAAGCAGGACAAAAGTTTAAGGATGGCATCAAAGACCAAAATATTATAAGACAGGCTCAGTTAGGACAAATGGGCCCACGAATTGGAAATCAAAGGACAACCCACCGGGACTGTGGAGGCCATGAGAAAGAGGATTCTTCTAGTGCTACGAGCTGAGACTTCCATACAAGCTTCGCTAATAACTGTTTGAGACTATCTTTACACCCTAGAGGAGAACTTAGACGCCCTCAGGGAGAAGCTGGGGGAAATCCAGACCCTGACTGCAGCCTTTGTGGGAACCCCATAATCTTCGGAGTTCCTCAAGATTAAAATCAAGATCGAGTCTGGGATGCGACGGTGGAAGATTGCGCATCATGACTCCGAGGAGATGGGAGAAGAAGCCAGCAAGTTGAGGGTGCGCTTGATCATGACCATGGGAGATCTCCTAGTGAGTCTCGTGGAGAAATGAGGCAGCAGAGGCAGTAAAAGATGGCAATGATGGCAACGAGTGAGGAGAGTCACCGGTAATGAGGGATGAGGCCACGGTTGTTACCGTGGGTTTGCGTGATCCCAACCGGGAGTTGAGAGATCACAATGGACTTTTGTTTTTGACGCCTAAGGCAATGACAATGGTCCCAAAAGGGTAGGAGGTATTCAAATGTTAACTCCGCCAAAGTGGGGACTCCGGATCACTCAGTGCATTTCTGGAGCGGGTGGAAGAGCTACGGGAAGCCAGAAGAGTGTCCGCCAGGACACTGTTTCAGTCAGCGCAAGAAATGTTTGACAAGAAAGCATTGTTATAGGACCGTACCAACCTGACTCGAGGAAATTCGTGGCAGGAGTTGGTTGCGGAAATGCGGGCCGAATTTCTACTGCCTGACTACGACGATCACCTGCTCGTTGTAATTGGTTGGCGCACACAGGGTCCTAAGGAGTCCAAGTGCATATATGTTTCGGCAATGGAGGGGTTGTTCAGGCGTCGTACCATGCCGTGCTCCGAGAAAGAGAAATTACGCATCCTGAGAAAGAATATAGCCCCCTGTTATCAGACCCAATTGATATTTACTCCTGCTCATAGTATAGCAGATCTGATCGGGGTATGCCGTTCGCTGGAGGTGATGTGGGTATCAGTGGAGGCATATTTACCACCTTTAACTCCTAAACAACAATGTCTCCTAGAGCCGGATCTGGCTTACGTGGGCTGCTTTGAAGGAATGGACCAAGAGCCAATCCAAAAATGTTATGAAATATGTTACGCAGATGGAATCGCATACGTCCAGGGACTGTACAAATCCCCAGAGATGCTTTAGGTGTTGGTGAAAAGGTGCCAGAAGAGCGACGTGCCCAAATTGCAAGAGCCATCCAAACCAGCCTTGCCACTTCAAAATCTAACAAAATGCGGATCTTCGAAACAGAAGGACGATCTCAGTCGCCTGTGGATACAGAAGCAATATAAGAAGAGCCGCAACAAAAGCTCAATTACCTGTTAGTGAAGAGACAAGGTGATAACCAACCACACCTGGAGGTGGAGATTCACGGTCGCAAGTTTTTGGGTCTCTTGGATTCAAATGCCTCCAATATCTTGGTAGGGGAAGAAGATAAGAGGATGCTAGACAAGCTGGGTGTAGAGCCCATGCACTCCAATCAGAAGGTGATCTGAATGGCCAATAGTAAGGGCTGTGCAATCTTGCGGACAGTAATGATCCCAATCCAGCAAATGGAGAAAATGGATTGGCTTTGACTGCTCGTGGTCCCATCTCTATCGCAGAGGCTAATTTGAGACGAAGACTTCGTTAGATGTTTCAGTCTAGTGATGTCACTGTGTTAGGAAAGTTGAAGCTTCATCAGTGCACTGCAGGGATATTCTGGGGAACAGCTGAAGCCACGAAGTCACCTTGCAGGGTTGGAGGAGGTTACTTTTAGCCAGTTGCTCTAGGAAGAGTTCCGGCTAATGGGAGATGGTGTTGGTTGCACTAACAAGGTAAAGCATGTCATCAACTCACCTCCCATTAAGCAATGCTTTTACCCGATCTCACGGGCCGTACAAATGTATGTTGATACGGAACTCGAGGAGATGCTAAAGCAAGGGATTGTGGAGCCTTCTGCGAGCCCATGGGCCAAACCCATTCTCTTACAAACACTTCACATTCTTAGTTCATTTGCGTTACAGAAATTCCGAATACTCTGAATTCTGCGATGCATTCATACGTTCACACTTGCCTTTCTTTACACAATCGTCCATAAGCTAACCCATTTACTTCTTTATCTCTGATTTTAGTGGCTCAACGGAAAATGTCTACTGGCAAAATAAGAAATTCTTCTCTAGAGTGGATGGATCAGCAGCGCCGCCGGGGGTGGCAAAGAAGGGTGGCAAAAAAGGGTGGCAAAGACAACGTCTTCAGTTATCTTGTGTGTCCAGGTTGCCGCCTACTGAACACGGTGCCCGTTTCCGACAGGCGACTGAGATCGTCCTTCTGTTTTGAAGTTTCCTGGAAGTTTCCGCATTTTGTTAGTTTCTGAAGTTTCAAAGCTGGTTTCGATGGCTCTGGCAATTTGGGCTCGTCGCTCTTCTGGCACCTTGTCACCCACACCCAAAGCATCTCTGGGGATCTCTACAGTCCCTGGACGTATGCGATTCCAGCTGCGTAACAGATTTCTCTGTAATGGCGCTTGGTCCATTCCCTCAGAGCAGCCAACGTAGGCCAGATCCGGCTCTAGGAGACATTGTTGTTTAGGAGTTGAAAGTGGTAAATATGCCTCCACTGATACCCGCATCACCTCCAGCGAACGGCATACCCCGATCAGATCTGCTATACTATGAGCAGGAGTAAATATCAATTGGGTCTGATAACAGGGGGCTATATTCTTTCTCAGGATGCGTAATTTCTCTTTCTCGGAGCACGGCATGGTACGACGCCTGAACAACCCCTCCATTGCCGAAACATATATGCACTTGGACTCCTTAGGACCCTGTGTGCGCCAACCAATTACAACGAGCAGGTGATCGTCGTAGTCAGGCAGTAGAAATTCGGCCCGCATTTCCGCAACCAACTCCTGCCACGAATTTCCTCGAGTCAGGTTGGTACGGTCCTATAACAATGCTTTCTTGTCAAACATTTCTTGCGCTGACTGAAACAGTGTCCTGGGCGACACTCTTCTGGCTTCCCGTAGCTCTTCCACCCGCTCCAGAAATGCACTGAGTGATCCGGAGTCCCCACTTTGGCGGAGTTAACATTTGAATACCTCCTACCCTTTTGCGACCATTGTCATTGTCTTAGGCGTCAAAAACAAAGGTCCATTGTGATCTCTCAACTCCCGGTTGGGATCACGCAAACCCACGGTAACAACCGTGGCCTCATCCCTCATTACCGGTGACTCTCCTCACTCGTTGCCATCATTGCCATCTTTTACTGCCTCTGCTGCCTCATTTCTCCACGAGACTCACTAGGAGATCTCCCATGGTCATGATCAAGCGCACCCTCAACTTGCTGGCTTCTTCTCCCAACTCCTCGGAGTCATGATGCGCATTCTTCAGCCGTCGCATTCCAGACACGATCTTGGTTTTGATCTTGAGGAACTCCGAAGATTATGGGGTTCCCACAAAGGCTGCAGTCAGGGTCTGGATTTCCCCCAGCTTCTCCCTGAGGGCGTCTAAGTTCTCCTCTAGGGTGAAAGGATAGTCTCAAACAGTTATAAGCGAAGCTTTTATGGAAGTATCAGCTCGCAGCACAAGACGAATCCTCTTTTTCATGGCCTCCACAGTCCCGGGCGGTTGTCCTTTGATTTCCAATTCGTGGGCCAATTTGTCCTAGCTGGTCAAATATATCACTTTTTTTTTTGTTTTCAGAACTGGCTACTTCTTAAATTGCCGATACATAACGAATTTAGACGGGTCCTAGTCCAGCTTTGGGTCCACGCAATTTACAAATCGCCCAATTCACACTCCGTTTGCTATCCGCTAGCGTTTTTCGGTTCTCAACTTATCACATCTTGAACTTTTCCAATATGTGATTCGATTTACGCTCCCGCGATTCTAAGGTTTCCTTATTCTCCGTTTTTTTTTTTTTTACTTTTCACACTATCACTTTATTTTAACAAATTTTTTTTGGAAACATTTCCCCTGTTGTGGCCTCACATTGGGCGCCAGTTGATACCCTCCTAGCCGGTAAGTGCCAACCTTTTTCTTTACCAGGAAAATGGGTGAGGCCCATGGGCTCGCAGAAGGCTCCACTATCACCTGTTCTAGCATCTCGTTGAGTTCCGAATGTAAATGCTTTTATAAAGCCGGCTAGATGGGGTAATAGCGTTGCTTAATGGGGGGTTAGTTGGTCTTGATGACATACTCTACACCGCTCTACCCCAACACCATTTTTCATTAGTCGAAACTTTTCCTGAAGCAACTGGCTAAGGGCGACCTCCTTCAACGCTGTAAAGCGATTTCGAGGCTTCAGCTGCTAAAGCAGCACCTCATCGTAGAGATACGAAACTGTCAATAGTCGATATCGATAGATTTCAATAGTTAGGAAAATGCATGTCATTTCGTTAATAATTTACCAAGCAAATGAAAATATTACTATTCAGAAAATGAGCATTTATGTAGCAAATTCAACACTTTAGCACAGCTCAAACTGTTTCAGAAAGAACAGCTTTCATAGTCAAATATTTTAATTTAAATACCGATATTGCCACTAGAAGCTAGATATATTTGATATTTTTTTACACCTTTTAATATTTTGAAGGTCATTTGCAATCTTTTTCAGTCAAATAATCCATTTAGTGAAAAAACTGCATATTACAGTTCAAATATTGATATATGGCAAAAAATTCAAATACGCTTACTCTACTTTTGTTTGAACGTTAAAAAAATTTGAATGTAGCACAACCATGAATTTTTATTTAAAAATACATATAAGCACATTCACAAATACTTTTTTTAGTCTAGATCTGCAAAAACTTAACATAGGGCTGCCAGCTTTGGTAAGTTTTGTCTCCTAAATATTGTAAATTTGCTCAGGAAAGTAAAGGTTTTTCCCTATAACTTCCGATGCAGTTACGAAATCAAAACGAAATTCATGTCGTTAAATCATGAAAGGGCTGTCAGCTATGGTGAGTTTGGTAATTTATTGACTTTTTATCGAGCGATATTGCCATTAACTAAATAAGAATGATCCTGTAATGACAATTAACAAATATTTAGGTTTCGAAAATTTGAAAATCTTTGAGGGTGGTAGCCTTAAAATTCTATACACTCCTATAACTTCCAGCGCAGTCATTCAATCAAAACGAAATTCACAGGGTGTGTTTGACTCAACGTGAAGCAGATTTGGTAAATTTTTGGCAACGGTGCTAATACATGATTGAGCACCAGACAATTTCCTAAATACTGCACCAACAAATGATTCAATTTTGTATTCATAAGCAAAGCAGCCCAAAACATACTTTAAACGCTGAAGTTTTCGATGATATCCTTGGATGGAAACGAAATTCAAATGATAGGTTGATTAGGCTCGAGCATATTATGGTAAGCTTATTGCTGCTGTGTGGGACAAATGTTGCCAGCACTGACCATTTTCATCATTTATGTTATAGGAGTTGCTGTCAGAAAATGAGATTTGTTACTTTAAGTAAAAAAATGGTTAATACAATACTACAAAGAAGTGTATTACGTCTTTACACATTTGTAAGTCCCTCAAAAGATAATTTCTTCGAAAATCAATTATCTAGCGGTTGTAATGCATAGAATTCTTAGTACTTCTAAGCGGTATTGTGGCAGTTAATTCGAAAACAATTCCATGTTGAATCCAACATTATTTGCAATGCATGGTTACTTTATTTTGAATATATAAAACACCGTTCAGCTTATTTTAAAGATATTAAAACACTATTCAACATATCCTACTTACCGTTACTTTTTTATTATAGATATTGAAGACTTATTGGTCCAGCGCCTTCAGTGTCATTGGCATTTTAATTGCCTACTTTGTTCTAAATTAAAGTCAATCAGGTACTTTTCTGTTTCCCCCCCCCCCCCCCCATTTTTTTCACTTTTTGTTGTTGCAATGCTTCTAAAATTGATTAGAAAGTAGTAATTAACCAAAATTATGATGGAAAAACACGTTTAAAAAAGAAAAAATTTTAATTTTTTTTTTAAATTAATTTTTTAATTTAAAAATTAATTAAATTAATTTAAATTTGAAAT
This sequence comes from Nemotelus pantherinus, assembly GCA_963978885.1. Taxonomy (NCBI): domain Eukaryota; kingdom Metazoa; phylum Arthropoda; class Insecta; order Diptera; family Stratiomyidae; genus Nemotelus; species Nemotelus pantherinus. The sequence goes on from OZ022263.1 coordinate 126,236,283, forward strand.
TAATGTCACATAACTGTGAGAATAAATTTTGGTACTTTTCTGTTTTTCCCCCTCCATTTCTTTAATTTTTTTTAATGAAAACTGCTCGAAATGGGTTAAAAAGTGTTACTTCACAAAAATTGAGATGGAAAAATGCATTTAAAAAAAAATATTTTTTTTCCCATTTTAAATTTTTTTCATTTTTATGTGGCAGAATGAGTTTTCCAAAAGTTAATGTGTTGTTGGGGGGGGGTAATCATATAAACAAATTGTATACAAAATTATTATTGTAATAGCTTAATTGTAAATTGCGTTGAAGCTTCGGAAAGGTAAGACGTCAAAAATGGAGCAAAATTTATTCTCACTGTTATGTGACATTAGTTTAAAATTTAAATTAATTTAATTAATTTTTTAATTAAAAAATTGATTAAAAAAAAAATTTAAAAATTTTTTTTTTCTTTTTTAAACGTGTTTCTCCATCATAATTTTGGCTAATTACTACTTTCTAATCAATTTTAGAAGCATTGCAACAACAAAAAGTGAAAAAAATGGGGGCGGGGGGAAACAGAAAAGTACCGTCAATCAACATATTGTCGGCGAAACTCGCGAATTTGCCCCAAAATTCATAAATTCAATATCCGTAATACATGAATATGCACTTATAATCATTCTCTCTCTCCCAATAAGTATACAAAACATATTCTCACTTAGTATAAAGTATTTCAGTATATCAAAGTTTCTCGTCGCAATCACCTCCTGTACCGAAAAATCCCCATCAAAAATCAAACATATCGAAGGAATTAATTTTTCATCTAATACCTTTACGAAATAAATGAATTCTTGTTTTAGAGAAAATAGATCGCGAAACTAAATCCAGTCAAGCTTGTTCGTCACAGTATTTCTATCACAGCAAAGTTTTTATATCCGAGCTCTGTATACTACTTTCTCATTTATAAACATAGATATTTTCTTTTTCGTTTTCACTAAACTTTCCGCGCATCTGATGGCAAATAGAAATCAGCACTTAAACTCATTTTCATATTAAAATACAGGATTTAGGCATATATTCATCGAAAAGAAGACATATCAAATTCAACGAAAAACCGGCAGCGGAAAATCACAGACAAATAAACTGAATATGAGCTGAAAGCAGTTACTACGAATGAACTAAAAATTACACACTTGATGCAAACAGTAATCATTATTCTTTTTTCTTAAAACCCGCACCGATCAATTTTTCACTCACTTCGATCAATGCGCATTTGTTCGCGAGAGATCGTATTTTGTAACCACGTCAGTACATGAATTCTGGGATATAAGATTTTTCGCGCGCTTTACGTGTTCGGAAGGTTCTAGGAACAGCACCAGCAATAAATATCTCACATTCTTATTAGCACCAAATGAAAATATTATATGATAGCTTCCAACTGTTTGCACGTTTATTTCTCAGCCTGTTTTGTGAATGCTTCCACTGACAAGCAAGTCTGATCTTGTACTGTTTCTGAAGCGTGTCTGCTGCTGCTGCTTCTGCTAATCAAGCCGTCCGTTGCCACGATTTACCTTTTAAAAGCCCGCTTCACATATCTTAAGAGCAGTTTAGACACGTTCCATGAGTCCATGCGTTTTTAGATTACACGAGTCAAGTCAACTCAAATCCAGTTTTTGAAGGCGCAGCTAAAGCGAATGTGGTCGGATACGTTGATCGACGTTGATCAATAAACTATTGACTTCATTGCTTTCCTTTCGCTCTTTGTCATTTGTAGATGATAAGTGTATAGATGGATTGATTAATGAATGAATTTTACACGCTTTTGATGATAAGTTTTTCTTAATTTTAATATTATTTGAATATATACGAATATTGTAAACTATATATATATATATATATATATATATATATATATATATATATATATATATATATATATATATATATATATATATATACATGTATATATTATTTATTGTTATTATATAGACTTAATACTATAGTTCTTAAATAGCATTTTTTTACGACTCATGTTAAGTAGAAAATCTTTATCAATGTTGTTTGGCAAATCTGTTTCAATGTGTTTTAATCTTTTGCAATATGGTGCCATTGAAAATCTTTTTCAAATAACATTCCAGCTCGTCTGGTCGAATCGACGAAAATCTTTGCACTGCAGCTTCTGAATACAAAAGGAAGAAGTTATTAGAGAAAAAAAAACTTGAGTAACATTTCAAACCTTTAAAAATGGCTTTAGTACCGTTTTAATACATAATTCACTAATCGCGTTAAGTTCGGAATTTGTTATGAATTCCAATGTATTTTTCAATAAATTCTTACTGATTTTCCTTTCGTAAATTCGTTCGCACTTTGTTCGGATTTTGCTCGAACTCAGTGAAATATTCGCAGCGATTTCCGAATGATATCAAATTCGTTTCTTGCAGACTTCAGAAGAGATTCTTAACAAATATTCATATGTTTATCATAAAATAATGAACAATCTTACCCCAGTCAATAGTTTTATTTAGTTCAAGACCTTTTGATATTTCTATCTCTTTCGCTTACTTTCGGAATAGTCGTAACCAATTCTGAGTTCCAAATTAGGCACGCTGAGTATTTATCAACATGACTATATACATATGTTTGTGTATATATTTTCGTATGTATTCAAATTTTTTCGTATTAGTCTTCCACGTAATCATCATATAATATAATAATCATCCACATAACATACATATCTATAAATGATTATCCGCAAATCATCTAAAAATGACCTTGAGCGAAAGAAAGCATTATAAAATCTATTGTATATGAATGCGCATACCTCACCTCTATTGCTTTAGATCCACCTACTTAAACAAAATTGATTTGAGTCGTGTAAATAAAACACGCTTAGCCCCGTGGACGTATTGACACGTGGGCGCTTGTCTAAACACCCCATTACTGGTACAGATGAAATTTGGCCATGCACCATTTCCATTACAATCAACGTAGAAAAAGTCTCAATATCGGGCTTGCTCTATGTTTAGTAATTGAATCTGTTCGGAGTAGTTCAGAGTTTGAATGAGTAGAGTGCCTTAGAGTTGGAAGGTTTCCAAGAAAATTGCATATTCCAGTGCTGGTGGTCAGGAATATGGTGAAATATTGAACGAAGTATCTCGCCTTACGAGAATTGTGAAGGGCTGTCTCCACTTGCCATTTCCCATGGCCATGCCATTTGACTTTCCATTGAAATGACTAGTCGATACGGTCGATGGCATGCCATATTTAATGGTACGCCATAAGTGGCCAGCCATTTGCTTAGCCATTAGCCTGGCCATATTTTAACAGTTCTTGATTTTCAAAATGGTGCTGAACCGTGGTCATGCTCCGTTACTTATAAGAAAATGTAGGAATTCTCAATTTACAGGGATTTTAATATCTTGTTATGTTGTTATGGGTTTGAGCCAATTATTGACAGTGAATATAACATTCACACAAGTTAAACAATTTATTTCATAGGTTATATATGTTTTATTCCAATTGACAAGTTCACAATATATCTTAAACTCTCTTATATTTTTATTTTCACAGTTCAAATATAGCTTTAACTCTCACACCGCTAGCTTTGACTTTTGAAACAATAGTTTGAGTTTGATCGGATCTAAAATCTAAGTGAGTATATTCTGATGGGGTTGCTTTTTTTACACCCTAAATTCAGTTTCCTCAATAGTATAAGTTATTGAAAAGCCGCGATGTGTGGATTTTTAAAAAAGTCGTCTTTATTTGCCGATTGTTGCTTATCAACTAACTACAAAATGTTTTAACTTAAATTAAGTCAGCCTGTTCTGCCTATCATGCAAAACGTGATGCACGGGAAGTTATGCAGACAAGTGCATGTCGCGATCAGGTGAACATCGCGATCAGTTGAACGTTCCCATGAGAACGATGCAAGTGCTTACCTAGTCAAGAATATGAGCCAAATAGCCGGTGTCGTCGCTCGTCAAGAATATGAACCGAATAGCCAGGGTCGTCGCTAACTTTTCCCTCCTTATGCCTAGTATTATACTCGAGCGAAACGAATTGTCGCGAAAAGTACCCTTTCAGCAGCAGCGAAAAAGCATGCCGATATTGATAATAGATGGCACTATTTTGTGAGTCAAATGCGAGCACTAGTCAAGTTTGAGGCCGGATGTAGTTGATTGTCGAATATGTCTGCTCGAAAGTAGTTCAAACGTAAATTATGCGAACTTGCTTTAATCAGTTCAACAATAATAAAACAAAGGCATTAAAGTTTTTTTAGCGAGGAACATTAATGAAATGAGTAAACTAATTTATTGAAAAGTCAAAGTAGGTTTTAGCGTGACTGGAACGACAGATTAACTTGATACGGCATTGAATTTGGAATTTCATCGAAAGTCTCAGTTTGTTTGCATGACAATTGAAGCGTTGGTTTCTAAGCTCAAGAGTGAGGGAACAATTTGAAAGTGTATGATAAAAATCTATTGATCGTTCTTGCGATTATGGACTATAACAGGAATATATTGGTAATAAATATATTTGGGAATAAAGGCTGGTACTGAGTTCGAGTTCACGTGAAATTTTGACATGTTTCCATTATCTGGTCATTCTTTCGAGCGAAAATTTTGACAACGGAGAAAAGCAGAGACACTGCTCATTCTTGACGGATAAAATGTCAAGAATTTCACTTTTCGATCGATTTTCTTATTGAAAAGTCATTTGCACAGCTCAATTTTCAAATTGAAACACTAAATGTCACTTTTTCGCTCGAAAGAATGAACTGTACAAACTAAATTGGCGTGAAATGATTGACAACATGTTTCAGTGCCATCTATGTTTTCAAAGCGAAAGCAACTTCAAAGCAACTTTTCATGCTAAGAACACAGTACCAAACTTGCTTATTTTCAAGCTAAATTTTCGCCGAAACAGATTTCACGTGAAATTTTGTATGAAAGTTTCACGTGAAATCGAACTCAGTACTATGCTTAAGAAACCAAATGACATTTTTGCTCTTATAAGACACTACAAGACTCTTTTAAGAGGAAAACTGAGAGGACAGTTCTAGTAATATCAGCCTTGTAGGTAATTAGTGTGCTACTAGTATTAAATGGGTAATTTATGGGAGCTACTTTAGCCTTATAAAAATGTTTCAATTTTTATAATGAGACTAATAAAGCTCTTATTGTTTGACTTTTAATATGCTTATTAGTGTACACAAGTACTTTTGTGAACGTGTAGTTGTGAGATCAAAAGTCTTTTTATAAAAGTTGCACTCTCCGTACAAGAGTCGCTATGTTTCAAAAAAGGCTAATATAAGATTATAGTTTTTATAAAAAGTTTAATATTAGATTATAATTCTTCTCATATGGATATAAATTTACCTTGTCATTATATAACACTTCTAAAAGATTATCAGTCTCACACTGAGAGTGTTATAAAAGTCAGCTGAAATGTCCTTACAAATGATTAGCTCTGGAGACTCTCAAGTGGATTTGTAGAGTCTCAAGTGGCTTAGTAGAGTGTTGTAAGACATCCTATCAGCTGAATTCTGGAGATTATGTTGGTTGGTATTTCAGTTGTATTTTTCAGTCCCTAACTACAAAAAATGTCTGAACATTATTAATTAATGTACACTATGAGAAGCGGATGCATTTTCATATACATCTAGTCTCAAACAACAGAAACAAGATATCTATGTCGGCACCAAAACGCTCATTTAGCCACACTTGAATAGTTTCCGTACATTGTCATCTAATTAAGTGTCCTGACTATCTACATACAATTCAGCATACCAATGCATCAAAATAATTATATATCCTGGTGCCTCCCTTCATAAATCATCATAGCGTAATGTGCTACTTAACCAGCGTGTCAACTCAGTATAGGTACATATTCGGCTCAAGTCTTCCAGGAAACCGGCCTAGTTTTGTACGTTTATACTATGTCAAAATGAAGACTTGATTTAAATCTACCACCGGCATTTCAATAGGGAATAAATACACGCAAGACAGAGGACATATAATAAAAGTTCAAAATAACAGCAATAAATATCTTCAACTAGCCATCACTAATTGCATATGATCCGTAAACGAATAAAAAGTAACAACAATAAATATTCCATTTGCATTATAGCATTGAGGGAGAAAATTGATGATCGCCGTACATATTTCAAGATATATACGTATACACCTAGCATATTAAGTGCAATAATGTTTTTCCATCACAAAAACAATGCAGCAAATACACGCGAACACACAATAAAACGTTACACATTTTCATTTTCAAGTGGCAACCACTTTAACCAACAAACATTACTTATTTCGCTGAATTAAAAGGGATCCGACCCATTGAAAAGCTGCGAAATATTACTTACCGACACCTATCAGCATTTTCAATTCGCGGTTTGCGCCTTCGATCTCGTTCATTAGAGTATAATACTTGTTCGCCAGCGAATTGTTCACTGACGAATTGAAAAGCTCTTTTTGTATGGGATTTGACGGTTGAATTCGTTTCGCTCGAGTATAATACTAGGCATTAAGTTTGAGTGTCCGCACTCAAAAGAAGGGAATAGTGAAGATGCTTCCTTGATGTCATGACCTTGATGCTGTCTTTTTTGGAATGAGGATGTGTTATTAGTATCCTCTGATAATGCGGTTGCGCTGGTAGGTATAGAAGAAATTATGATGTCTGATTTTGCAGGTTTTTCTTTAATATTGATGATGATTTTTGCGAAGTCCATTATAAGAAGAATTATTACCCATAGGCCATAGTTGATCCAATTGTTTATGCTTTTTTCATTTTTCAAATAGTTAATAAGTTTCGTGATGTTGATATTTAGTTCGTTTAGCATTTCTAAAGAAAGGACCTCTTCAAACTGATCCTTTTCACGAGTGATTTGTAATACAGGAGGTAAAATTTTGATGGTTTCCGCAACTTCCTTTGCGATGAATTGTCGCATTTTCGAATTTGACTAGGTAAGTGCCTTTTAGATGTTGAGAACTGTTGTTGACTGAGATTACGCCGCTGAAGTCATTTAGTAGAACTATGCCCGTATCGATTTCCTCCAAGAATGGTATTTGGTGACTGTTTATTTTATTACAATATGCTATCTTACTTCTAAACAAATTTGGAATGCAAGTAGTAGTGCTTATATCGAAACAATTACTGTGTTTACAGACAGATAGCCCACTAAAGGTTTTACAATCTTGTTTTAGTCCAAATATAGTTTTTTTGTCCTCTGGTATGAAATTGTACTCGATTTTATTAACAATGTTTCAAAGTAAATGAGTAGACTTTTGAGCTAACTTAACATCCGAAAATTCTAAGACTTCTTCTAAGATTTTTATCAAAATTGTCCATTATGATTGCTATTTCATTTTTTGAAAGAACATTTGAATTTATTACATTTGATCTGGCTAACTGTATGGACTGGACTATGTTTATTACTTCTACTTTAACAGGTCTTATCTTATATTGATAACTAAGTGCTAGCGTGTTCTTGAAATTAGCGCTCGACTTAACTGTATTGAGGATTTCGTTTGGATTATTTGAAATTTTGTTTAACCTTTCGTTATACTTTTGATTTATCAAAAAATTGTCTGTTGCTATTTTCTGCCAAGTCACTTATTTTTCCTTTTATCAAAACTAGATCGTCGTGGTCTGGAAACCCCGCGGTCCATTTCCAAGCTGAGCCCAGAAAATTTAGTGACCTTTTGGTTTTAGAAATTTTGACTTAATCTATCAAATTTTGAGCTCGTGAGATAGGAGAGGGAAAAAGGGATTGCCTCTTGGTATGTTATGTGTAGATTTATCGAGGAAGTAGTTTCTGATGTGAACTTTTCGTACTGTTCTGTTTGGAAGATATGCAACAGCTTGATGTTCCCGTTCTGGATGTTGGCAATACCAGTGTAAAGTATGACCACCTGAGAGTTTGTAAAGTCAATTATCTCCACTTCTGCACTCGTGATGGTGAGCAAGATCCTGAAAAACAGTTAATTTCGGATGTGACTCTTATGTTTTCGTTTTCCAGATTCAGTAATCACTCAAGTTGGTTTATTTTCTTTTACTACTTCCTTTTTATACCTAGCTGTTAGCTTGAACCTACTCTTTTGTTGTTCTTAACGAAAATTTTCTGGTCTACTTCATAATCTCTAATAACTTTATTATGCTGCACTAGATCTTTCTGTTGTTACTAATGTTCGAAGAAGAACATTAGTATTAAAATCACTCTGGCCACAACTTCATATTTCTATATATATATATATATATATATATATATATATATATATATATATATATATATATATATATATATATATATATATATATATATATATATATATATATATATATATATATGTATATATATATATATATATATATATATATATATATATATATATATATATATATATATATATATATATATATATATATATATATATATATATATATATATATATATATATATATATATATATATATGTATATATATATATATATATATATATATATATATATATATATAAATATGTATATATATATAAATATATATATATATATATATATATATATATTTATATATATATATATATATATATATATATATATATATATATATATATATATATATATATATATATGATATATATATATATATAAATATATATATATATATATATATATATATTTATATATATGTATATATCATCAAAAAATTTCAGTGAAAAAATCTCAAGAACACGCCATCCGATTGAACTGAAATTTTCAGGACACATTGGTGTATATGCAGAATAGTGCCAAATTTCACAAAAAGTTTATAATCTTTAACTCTTTGGCGCCGGCGGCCATTTTAGTGATATTTTTAATATACCTATTTTTCCGTACACAAATAATTTTTGCAAAAATAAGGTTTACGAAATAAATTTCGAACGTGTTTTACATGTGAATCGGATAAGGTTTTGGAATTTTTAAGCCCCATGTGTGCGCTAGGTGCCTAAAAAGAGAACGGGAAAACTTGAAAATTCTTAAATTGCGATAACTTTTGACAGAGCTATTTAATCATCACGAAATTTTCAGAACGTAATGGTATTATTTACTTCAAGAATTGTGTAGCTTTTAATGAGCGTGCTGGCCACTCTGTAGCTAGAGCAGGCACTGAAAGTGAAAACCTCCAAATCATCGTCTCTCTTGAAAAAATGCCACTTTTTCAAAAAAAGCCACTCATATGTAAATCTTATGCTTTGTTTACATAGACAAAAAAAACAATTTGATATAGTATAACGGGCACGCCTGGTAACCCTTGCCTAATTTACCTATATTTTAAGCATCAAAAACTTCTGTTCACGGAAACTCACGATCCGATTAACAGATTTAATTGAAATTTGCAGAAAGTATTGGCCTTACATAGAACCAGGTGTGGTAGAAGTGATTTTGAAATGCGGGCGATTCTGTGCTGGTGGTGCCATCTTGAAAAATCACTAAAAAATATAACTGCTTTTAGCCCTATAAATTCTGATTCAATCGTTCGATTTTGACGAAATTCATACAGTAGCTGGACCTTAATTTAAGTAGAAATTTAAGCGGAAAACACGGTTGGAGCTGCCAGCTATGATAATTCTGGTGTCTTAAATTTGAAAAAAAAAAAAAAATTTGGAAGTGAAAACATTCAAACCATCGAATATCCTAAAAAATGTTCGTTTCTTACAATAAAACCAATCTGTATACAAATCTTATGCTTTATCTACACGTTCAAAGTAAAACTTTGGAAATTTCATGTCGGACAAGAACGGTAACCCTTTCTCAGTTAACCTATATTTTTAGCATCAAAAACTTCTGTTCACGGGAACTCACGAACCAATAATCAGATACAACTGAAATTTACAGAATACATTGGACTTGAGTAGGACGAGGTTTGATAGAAGCGATTCTGAATTGTGGGCAACTCTGTGCCAGTGGTGCCATCTTGAAATATTACAAAGAACAAAAAAACTGCTGTTTGCCCTATGAAATGTGAATATGTAACCAAATTTTCATGAAATTGATACAGTAGTTGAACCTTACTTTAAGCTCTGTTTGCTGGAAATTGGGCCGAAAAATTCGATTGGTGCTGCCAGCTACGGTATTTTTTGTGTCTTTTGTTTTGAAAATTCACTCAGGAAAATAAAAATGTTTGCCCTATAACTTCCAGTGCAGTCATGAAATCAATACGAATTTCATACAATTTATGAAACCTATTACAAACATCATTCAGGCCAAATTTGGTTGAAAAGCCACGAAAGAGTTGTCAGCTATTGTTGGTTTTGTGTTTGTTTGCAATGTCTTTATTAAGCGGTTTTATCGTAAAATTTTCAATTGTTAATGATATTGTAGTGACAATAAACAGCAAATATTAAGATTTCGATTATTTAAAAAAACTCGCTGCAGGTAACCCTAAATTTCTTTATACTCCTATAACTTCGAATGTAATATAACAACGTGAAGCAGATGTGATGTATTCTTGGCTTTGATACTGACAAAAGGTTGCCAGCACGAGTCGGTTGTGCTACTTTTGTACCAATAAATGCTTACAGTTAGTATTCATACCGGAAACATTTACCATGAAAATAAATAACCAATGTTTCAATTCCCAAAGTTCTGCAAATTTTTCGGATCGCAGCCCCAAACACCAACTTCAGTTACAGTGCTGCAAGCACTGAGCATTTTCTTCATTGATGTTATATGAGATACTGCTTTCAAAGTTTTGTGAAATAAGCAACTGATAACGAATATAATTAACCCGTGTTTTGCTCTCATAAACGTTGAAATTCATCTCAGTGGTAATATCTGAAACCTTCCACCATATGAGTTATAATGCATTCTTGAGACCAAACTAAAACGTGGCGTTTGATTTTCATGAAATTGACACAGTAGCTGAACCTTATAGCCCGTCCAGACTACGGATACTTAAGTATCCGCATACATAAGTATCCGGAAACATATAATCCCGTCCAGACCGCAGATACAATTGTATGCGGAAACATTTGAAAAAGAATTGCTGTGGACCTAATTTTGCGGATGCATTGGTGAATGCATGGGATATGAGAATGAAAATCTGATAAGAAAATTTATTTTTGAAGAATGGCTAAGATACAGTATTGGAAAATGAAACATTTGTGGGCACTGAAATTCTAAAAGTAGGCAATTATCGGTTTTCAATGAAAATTACTATTAGAATCACTTTGCCCAAAATTCAGATGCATATATATATATACTAACATATTATGCATATACATATATATGTATATACATATATATATATACATATATATGTATATACATATATATACATATGTAGGTATACATGACTCCTATTTTCACAAGCATCTATATGCAGGTTAAATAAAATGAAATAATCGATCCCCTGAATTTCGTTTGCTTTTCGAAAAAAAAGTGAGATCAATTGATAAATTCAATGATTACTCAGGCTAATTGAAAATGTATGAACATTATCAACCTACAAGAACTTTAACCGTCCACCACTTACTTACTATTTAACCTCTCAAAATGTGACCAGATCAATTATCCAAACTGAAATTCACAGGTTGTATTGCTCTAAAGTAGGGTTTGATTGAAAATTAATAAAGAACTGAAAATGATTACAAGTCTTTAAGTTTTTGTTAGGTTTTTCCGTATTTTTAATTAGATGTAATGCCATAAAATTCAATTAGTATACATGTACACTAATATACTCAGGTATACAGTGGATGAAATTTCCATGGCAGTGTTTCTCGGAACGAAAGTGGCCAAATTACTCAGTAACAACCACCAAAAGTCTCTTAGACCTGCTGCATTTCCAAACCGCCTTGTCCCGTGAATTTCATTTTGGTATGATAATGAGGTCGAGAATTCTCAACACATGTTTTGTGTGCTGAAAAATGGGTCATTTGGTCATTGGCTATTTACCAGGAATGAGGTAAAGATTTTCGTTTACATGCCTGCCTTAGGTTCAGGCTAACCTGCAGAGTCATTAAAAATGACACAGGTATGTTGTACCTATAACACAATCATTCATCGCTCAATCGAAGAAGCATGAGCAAATGATGCTTGTAGATGCAGTGCAGTCCACTGCACTGCATTGAAATTTAAAACTCATGTGATTCTGTGTAACAACTTGCAGTGCATCGTTTAGGCTAATTTATGAAAACACTGCATCGGTTGATATTTGTTTGAAAATATTTGGCCGTGCAACAACTATTTAAATCGAGGCGGGAATCTCATTCCAGGCATTAAATTGTAAATGGACGAAAAACAGGTACAGAAAATCTAAATATCAAACCTCCACAAATTAATTTGGCATTAATTGTGAGAACACAGCATTGCTTTCAAGTGCATTACAATGCGTGCACTGCATCGCAAAGTGTTTCTAGCTTCCGAATCAATAATCGCTCAATCGAAGAAGTATCCGCATTCATTTTCCAACAGCGCCTACAATTGTATCCGCATACATAAGTATACGGAAACAACGGTCCACCCTAGTAATTTTCACATAGTTTTGTATCTGCATACAACAGTGTGAGGTAATTTCAAGTGTGGACGGTTGTTTCCAGATACTTATGTATCCGGAAACAATTGTATCCGCTATTGCTCGAAAATGTATCTACAATTAGCGCATACTTTTCATTGATTTTCATGGGAAGGGTAAAATGTATCTGCAAATGTCGCTGCAGTGTGGACCATCTTTTGGCAGATACTTATGTATGCGGATACTTAAGTATCCGTAGGCTGGACGGGCTATTACTTTAAGCTCTGTTTGCTGGAAATTGGGCCGAAAAATTCGATTGGTGCTGCCAGCTACGGTATTTTTTGTGTCTTTTGTTTTGAAAATTCACTCAGGAAAATAAAAATGTTTGCCCTATAACTTCCAGTGCAGTCATGAAATCAATACGAATTTCATACAATTTATGAAACCTATTACAAACATCATTCAGGCCAAATTTGGTTGAAAAGCCACGAAAGAGTTGTCAGCTATTGTTGGTTTTGTGTTTGTTTGCAATGTCTTTATTAAGCGGTTTTATCGTAAAATTTTCAATTGTTAATGATATTGTAGTGACAATAAACAGCAAATATTAAGATTTCGATTATTTAAAAAAACTCGCTGCAGGTAACCCTAAATTTCTTTATACTCCTATAACTTCGAATGTAATATAACAACGTGAAGCAGATGTGATGTATTCTTGGCTTTGATACTGACAAAAGGTTGCCAGCACGAGTCGGTTGTGCTACTTTTGTACCAATAAATGCTTACAGTTAGTATTCATACCGGAAACATTTACCATGAAAATAAATAACCAATGTTTCAATTCCCAAAGTTCTGCAAATTTTTCGGATCGCAGCCCCAAACACCAACTTCAGTTACAGTGCTGCAAGCACTGAGCATTTTCTTCATTGATGTTATATGAGATACTGCTTTCAAAGTTTTGTGAAATAAGCAACTGATAACGAATATAATTAACCCGTGTTTTGCTCTCATAAACGTTGAAATTCATCTCAGTGGTAATATCTGAAACCTTCCACCATATGAGTTATAATGCATTCTTGAGACCAAACTAAAACGTGGCGTTTGATTTTCATGAAATTGACACAGTAGCTGAACCTTATAGCCCGTCCAGACTACGGATACTTAAGTATCCGCATACATAAGTATCCGGAAACATATAATCCCGTCCAGACCGCAGATACAATTGTATGCGGAAACATTTGAAAAAGAATTGCTGTGGACCTAATTTTGCGGATGCATTGGTGAATGCATGGGATATGAGAATGAAAATCTGATAAGAAAATTTATTTTTGAAGAATGGCTAAGATACAGTATTGGAAAATGAAACATTTGTGGGCACTGAAATTCTAAAAGTAGGCAATTATCGGTTTTCAATGAAAATTACTATTAGAATCACTTTGCCCAAAATTCAGATGCATATATATATATACTAACATATTATGCATATACATATATATGTATATACATATATATATATACATATATATATATACATATATATGTATATACATATATATACATATGTAGGTATACATGACTCCTATTTTCACAAGCATCTATATGCAGGTTAAATAAAATGAAATAATCGATCCCCTGAATTTCGTTTGCTTTTCGAAAAAAAAGTGAGATCAATTGATAAATTCAATGATTACTCAGGCTAATTGAAAATGTATGAACATTATCAACCTACAAGAACTTTAACCGTCCACCACTTACTTACTATTTAACCTCTCAAAATGTGACCAGATCAATTATCCAAACTGAAATTCACAGGTTGTATTGCTCTAAAGTAGGGTTTGATTGAAAATTAATAAAGAACTGAAAATGATTACAAGTCTTTAAGTTTTTGTTAGGTTTTTCCGTATTTGTAATTAGATGTAGGGCCATAAAATTCAATTAGTATACATGTACACTAATATACTCAGGTATACAGTGGATGAAATTTCCATGGCAGTGTTTCTCGGAACGAAAGTGGCCAAATTACTCAGTAACAACCACCAAAAGTCTCTTAGACCTGCTGCATTTCCAAACCGCCTTGTCCCGTGAATTTCATTTTGGTATGATAATGAGGTCGAGAATTCTCAACACATGTTTTGTGTGCTGAAAAATGGGTCATTTGGTCATTGGCTATTTACCAGGAATGAGGTAAAGATTTTCGTTTACATGCCTGCCTTAGGTTCAGGCTAACCTGCAGAGTCATTAAAAATGACACAGGTATGTTGTACCTATAACACAATCATTCATCGCTCAATCGAAGAAGCATGAGCAAATGATGCTTGTAGATGCAGTGCAGTCCACTGCACTGCATTGAAATTTAAAACTCATGTGATTCTGTGTAACAACTTGCAGTGCATCGTTTAGGCTAATTTATGAAAACACTGCATCGGTTGATATTTGTTTGAAAATATTTGGCCGTGCAACAACTATTTAAATCGAGGCGGGAATCTCATTCCAGGCATTAAATTGTAAATGGACGAAAAACAGGTACAGAAAATCTAAATATCAAACCTCCACAAATTAATTTGGCATTAATTGTGAGAACACAGCATTGCTTTCAAGTGCATTACAATGCGTGCACTGCATCGCAAAGTGTTTCTAGCTTCCGAATCAATAATCGCTCAATCGAAGAAGTATCCGCATTCATTTTCCAACAGCGCCTACAATTGTATCCGCATACATAAGTATACGGAAACAACGGTCCACCCTAGTAATTTTCACATAGTTTTGTATCTGCATACAACAGTGTGAGGTAATTTCAAGTGTGGACGGTTGTTTCCAGATACTTATGTATCCGGAAACAATTGTATCCGCTATTGCTCGAAAATGTATCTACAATTAGCGCATACTTTTCATTGATTTTCATGGGAAGGGTAAAATGTATCTGCAAATGTCGCTGCAGTGTGGACCATCTTTTGGCAGATACTTATGTATGCGGATACTAAAGTATCCGTAGGCTGGACGGGCTATTACTTTAAGCTCTGTTTGCTGGAAATTGGGCCGAAAAATTCGATTGGTGCTGCCAGCTACGGTATTTTTTGTGTCTTTTGTTTTGAAAATTCACTCAGGAAAATAAAAATGTTTGCCCTATAACTTCCAGTGCAGTCATGAAATCAATACGAATTTCATACAATTTATGAAACCTATTACAAACATCATTCAGGCCAAATTTGGTTGAAAAGCCACGAAAGAGTTGTCAGCTATTGTTGGTTTTGTGTTTGTTTGCAATGTCTTTATTAAGCGGTTTTATCGTAAAATTTTCAATTGTTAATGATATTGTAGTGACAATAAACAGCAAATATTAAGATTTCGATTATTTAAAAAAACTCGCTGCAGGTAACCCTAAATTTCTTTATACTCCTATAACTTCGAATGTAATATAACAACGTGAAGCAGATGTGATGTATTCTTGGCTTTGATACTGACAAAAGGTTGCCAGCACGAGTCGGTTGTGCTACTTTTGTACCAATAAATGCTTACAGTTAGTATTCATACCGGAAACATTTACCATGAAAATAAATAACCAATGTTTCAATTCCCAAAGTTCTGCAAATTTTTCGGATCGCAGCCCCAAACACCAACTTCAGTTACAGTGCTGCAAGCACTGAGCATTTTCTTCATTGATGTTATATGAGATACTGCTTTCAAAGTTTTGTGAAATAAGCAACTGATAACGAATATAATTAACCCGTGTTTTGCTCTCATAAACGTTGAAATTCATCTCAGTGATAATATCTGAAACCTTCCACCATATGAGTTATAATGCATTCTCGAGACCAAAGTAAAACGTGGCCTTTGAAACAGTTTGGCCGTAATAAGCAGCTCGTGTGGTAGAATATGCACTCCAAATCTGCACGATTCTTCTACTGTACTTCGAACATTAGTACTTCTAGCGGTTCAGGTGCGCTAGAAGTGTTTTTTTTAATTTCTCTATATTGTCCCTCCTAGAAGTTTCTAACTGCTCAAGTTGAGATTGAGATTATTCTTCCATAGAATAATTCAATGGGTTTCCTTGAGAAAGGTAAATGAGGTAATACTAAATGAGAAAGGTAACGCCAGTGCGTAAAGAAGATTGGACAATGGAAAAAGTTGTAATTTTAACTAAAAATTGTAGTGGGGAAAAAAAAATTGTAATGTTAACTAAGAATTATAATAAAAATTGTAATGGTTATTTTGTCGCGACGAACTTGGTCTCCCTACCGATGGAATCGAGCACTCCCAGCCAAGCCAAGCCTTCGCCGTCGATGTATATGAGACGATTGGCGAGTACCTGACCCGGAAGCGAGCAACCCATAGCGCTGCTAAGGAGCCAAGCGAAAAGGATCGACGCGGCCGTCGACCACCCTCCTCAATCGGGTGTCACTGACCGACCAATTACGTCTGTACGTAATTGCAGGCGGAACAGTCGGCAAAACAAAACAATTTCTCTTCGAAAATGGACGCGGAATTTCGGCCGGATGCCGGCGATATAGCGCCTGCATCACAAACAGAATCCGAATCATCGGTAGCAGTAACACCGTCCCCGAATATTTAAAACGCAAACTCTACTTTCTTCTCGAGCAATTCAAATTAATGCACCAATCGCTTCACGAGACCGTCCAAATGCGAACTTCATACGAATGTTAACTTGCCGATAAACGATCCGATATTCGAAATCGGAAAGGGTAACTACGGACCGTCAAAAACCTAATTGAAACGCTTTGTACGCGCTCTGCAAAGGACCGGCCGACTACAAACGTCAGGTCATCGAAAAACACATATAAAAGGCTATGATATAAAATAAGCAAACATTGCCTAGGCCATTATAGAAATATCCACTGGAGATGCTTGATATCGCAAATATTACGTAAATTAAGGAATCATGTAAAATATAACGCGATTCAAAAAGCCGCAGCTTGTCGCAAATGATATACATACCTGCATTCCATCCTGTTTTTCTTCCACTAGGGGTACAATAAATGTTGTTAACATGACACTATAGAAGAATAGCATGAAAAGTAATCCGAAGAAAATCGTTCGAAAACTGTTGATATCCGATAATTCAATTCTCGGGAATGGAGCTGTTTCAATCTGTTCGGATCAAAGCAACCCAATTTTAAAATTTTCAGCCACTATGTTCAATCACAACAGATGCAATTCCAACTATTAAATTTCATCTACAACACTGTTTCCGAATTCGATTTCACCTATTTGATTTCAATAACGACACTATTTCCGACACTTAGCAGTCAAAACGCAATATCAATTATTTAAACTTATTATACTTTATTTAAACCTTTACAATGATTATAGTTGTAGCCAGGGTCGTCGCTAACTTTTCCCTCCTTAAGTTTGAGTGTCCGCACTCAAAAGAAGGGAATAGTGAAGATGCTTCCTTGATGTCATGACCTTGATGCTGTCTTTTTTGGAGTGAGGATGTGTTATTAGTATCCTCTGATAATGCGGTTGCGCTGGTAGGTATAGAAGAAATTATGATGTCTGATTTTGCAGGTTTTTCTTTAATATTGATGATGATTTTTGCGAGGTCCATTATAAGAAGAATTATTACCCATAGGCCATAGTTGATCCAATTGTTTATGCTTTTTTCATTTTTCAAATAGTTAATAAGTTTCGTGATGTTGATATTTAGTTCGTTTAGCATTTCTAAAGAAAGGACCTCTTCAAACTGATCCTTTTCACGAGTGATTTGTAATACAGGAGGTAAAATTTTGATGGTTTCCGCAACTTCCTTTGCGATGAATTGTCGCATTTTCGAATTTGACTAGGTAAGTGCCTTTTAGATGTTGAGAACTGTTGTTGACTGAGATTACGCCACTGAAGTCATTTAGTAGAACTATGCCCGTATCGATTTCCTCCAAGAATGGTATTTGGTGACTGTTTATTTTATTACAATATGCTATCTTACTTCTAAACAAATTTGGAATGCAAGTAGTAGTGCTTATATCGAAACAATTACTGTGTTTACAGACAGATAGCCCACTAAAGGTTTTACAATCTTGTTTTAGTCCAAATATAGTTTTTTTGTCCTCTGGTATGAAATTGTACTCGATTTTATTAACAATGTTTCAAAGTAAATGAGTAGACTTTTGAGCTAACTTAACATCCGAAAATTCTAAGACTTCTTCTAAGATTTTTATCAAAACTGTCCATTATGATTGCTATTTCATTTTTTGAAAGAACATTTGAATTTATTACATTTGATCTGGCTAACTGTATGGACTGGACTATGTTTATTACTTCTACTTTAACAGGTCTTATCTTATATTGATAACTAAGTGCTAGCGTGTTCTTGAAATTAGCGCTCGACTTAACTGTATTGAGGATTTCGTTTGGATTATTTGAAATTTTGTTTAACATTTCGTTATACTTTTGATTTATCAAAAAATTGTCTGTTGCTATTTTCTGCCAAGTCACTTATTTTTCCTTTTATCAAAACTAGATCGTCGTGGTCTGGAGACCCCGCGGTCCATTTCCAAGCTGAGCCCAGAAAATTTAGTGACCTTTTGGTTTTAGAAATTTTGACTTAATCTATCAAATTTTGAGCTCGTGAGATAGGAGAGGGAAAAAGGGATTGCCTCTTGGTATGTTATGTGTAGATTTATCGAGGAAGTAGTTTCTGATGTGAACTTTTCGTACTGTTCTGTTTGGAAGATATGCAACAGCTTGATGTTCCCGTTCTGGATGTTGGCAATACCAGTGTAAAGTATGACCACCTGAGAGTCTGTAAAGTCAATTATCTCCACTTCTGCACTCGTGATGGTAAGCAAGATCCTGAAAAACAGTTAATTTCGGATGTGACTCTTATGTTTTCGTTTTCCAGATTCAGTAATCACTCAAGTTGGTTTATTTTCTTTTACTACTTCCTTTTTATACCTAGCTGTTAGCTTGAACCTACTCTTTTGTTGTTCTTAACGAAAATTTTCTGGTCTACTTCATAATCTCTAATAACTTTATTATGCTGCACTAGATCTTTCTGTTGTTACTAATGTTCGAAGAAGAACATTAGTATTAAAATCACTCTGGCCACAACTTCATATTTCTATATATATATATATATATATATATATATATATATATATATATATATATATATATATATATATATATATATATATATATATATAAATATGTATATATATATATAAATATGTATATATATATATAAATATATATATAAATATATATATATATATATATATATATATATATATATATATATATATATGTATATATATATATATATATATATATATATATATATATATATATATATATATATATATATATTTATATGATATATATATATATATATATATATAAATATATATATATATATATATATATATATATTTATATATATATATATATATATATATATATATATATATATATATATATATATATATATATATATATATGATATATATATATATATAAATATATATATATATATATATATATATATATATATATATATATATATATATATATATATATATATCATCAAAAAATTTCAGTGAAAAAATCTCAAGAACACGCCATCCGATTGAACTGAAATTTTCAGGACACATTGGTGTATATGCAGAATAGTGCCAAATTTCACAAAAAGTTAATAATCTTTAACTCTTTGGCGCCGGCGGCCATTTTAGTGATATTTTTAATATACCTATTTTTCCGTACACAAATAATTTTTGCAAAAATAAGGTTTACGAAATAAATTTCGAACGTGTTTTACATGTGAATCGGATAAGGTTTTGGAATTTTTAAGCCCCATGTGTGCGCTAGGTGCCTAAAAAGAGAACGGGAAAACTTGAAAATTCTTAAATTGCGATAACTTTTGACAGAGCTATTTAATCATCACGAAATTTTCAGAACGTAATGGTATTATTTACTTCAGGAATTGTGTAGCTTTTAATGAGCGTGCTGGCCACTCTGTAGCTAGAGCAGGCACTGAAAGTGAAAACCTCCAAATCATCGTCTCTCGTGAAAAAATGCCACTTTTTCAAAAAAAGCCACTCATATGTAAATCTTGTGTTTTGTTTACATAGACAAAAAAAACAATTTGATATAGTATAACGGACACGCCTGGTAACCCTTGCCTAATTTACCTATATTTTAAGCATCAAAAACTTCTGTTCACGGAAACTCACGATCCGATTAACAGATTTAATTGAAATTTGCAGAAAGTATTGGCCTTACATAGAACCAGGTGTGGTAGAAGTGATTTTGAAATGCGGGTGATTCTGTGCTGGTGGTGCCATCTTGAAAAATCACTAAAAAATATAACTGCTTTTAGCCCTATAAATTCTGATTCAATCGTTCGATTTTGACGAAATTCATACAGTAGCTGGACCTTAATTTAAGTAGAAATTTATGCGGAAAACTCGGTTGGAGCTGCCAGCTATGATGATTCTGGTGTCTTAAATTTGAAAAAAAAAAAAAATTTGGAAGTGAAAGCATTCAAACCACCGAATATCCTAAAAACTCTAGCGCACCTGAACCGCTAGAAACACTAATGTTCGAAGAACAGTAGAAGAATCGTGCAGGTTTTGAGTGCATATTCCACCACATGTGCTGCTTATTACGGCCAAACTGTTTCAAATGCCACGTTTTACTTTCGTCTTAAGAATGCATTATAACTCATATGGTGCAAGGTTTCAGATATTACCACTGGCATGAATTTCAACGTTTATGAGAGCAAAACACGGGTTAATTATATTCGTTATCAGTTGCTTATTTCACATAATTTTGAAAGCAGCATCTCATATAACATCACTGAAGAAAATGCTCAGTGCCTGCAGCACTGTAACTGAAGTTGGTGTTTGGGGCTGCGATCCGTAAAATTTGCAGAACTTTGCGAATTGTAACATCGGTTATTTATTTTCATTGTAAATGTTTCCGGTATGTATACTAACTGTAAGCATTTATTGATACAAAAGTAGCACAACCGACTCGTGCTGGCAACCTTTCGCCAGTATCAAATCCAAGAATATATCAAATCTGCTTCACGTTGTTTAATTACATTCGAAGTTATAGGAGTATAAAGAAATTTAGGGTTACCTGCAGCGAGTTTTTTCAAATGATCGAAAGCTTAATATTTGCTGTTTATTGTCACTACAATATCATTACCATTTGAAAATTCTACGATAAAACCGCTTAATAAAGATATTGCAATTAAACACAAAACCAACAATAGCTGGCAACCCTATCGTGTCTTTTCAACCAAATTTGGCCTGAATAATGTTTATGACAGGTTTCATAAATTGTATGAAATTCGTATTGATTTCATGACTGCACTGGAAGTTATAGTACAAAAAGTTTTATTTTCCTGAGCGAATTTTCAAAACCAAAGACACAAAAATTACCATAGCAGGTAGCACCAATCAAATTTTTCAACCAAATTTCCACCAAACAGAGATTAGAGTTAGGTTTAGCTTCTGTGTCAATTTCATGAAAATCTGGTAACTTATTCACATTTCATAGGGCAAAAAGCAGTTTTTTTTCTTTGTAATTTTTCAAGATGGCACCACTGGCACAGAGTTGCCCACAATTCAAAATCGCTTCTATCAAATCTGGTCTTACTTAAGTCCAATGCATTCTGTAAATTTTAGCTGTATCTGATTATTGGTTCGTGAGTTTCCGTGAACAGAAATTTTTGATGCTAAAAATATAGGTTAACTGGGAGAGGGTTACCGTTCTTGTCCGACATGAAATTTCCAAAGTTTTATTTTGAACGTGTAGATAAAACATAAGATTTATATACAGATTGGTTTTATTGTAAGAAACGGACATTTTTTTGAATATTCGATGGTTTGAATGTTTTTACTTCCAAATTTTTTTTTTCAAAATGAAGACACCAAAATTATCATAGCTGGCAGCTTCAATCGAATTTTTCGACCAAATTTCTACTAAACGTGGCTTAAAGTAAGGTCCAGCAATTGTGTAAGTTTCGTCAAAATCGAACGATTCAATCAGAATTTATAGGGCTAAAAACAGTTATCTTTTTTAGTGGTTTTTCAAGATGGCACCACTGGCACAGACTCGCCCGCATTTCAAAATCACTTCTATCAGACCTGGTCCTATTTAAGGTCAATACATGCTGTGAATTTCAAATAATTCTGCCCATCGGATCGTGAGTTTCCGTGAACAGAAGTTTTTGATGCTAAAAATATAGGTAAATTGGGCAAGGGTTGCCAGGCGTGCCCGTTATATAATATATTTTTTTTTTTTTTGGTTATGTAAACAAAGCACAAGATTTACATATGAAAGGCTTATTTTTGAAGAAACTGCATTTTTTCAAGAGAGACGATGATTTGGAGGTTTTCACTTTCAGTGCCTGCCCTAGCTACAGGGTTGCCAGCACGCTCATTAAAAGCCACATAAATCTACAACTAAATAATATCAATATGTCCTGAAAATTTGGTAATGATTGAATAGCTCTGTCAAAAGTTATCGAAATTTAAAAATTTTCAAATTTTCCCGTCCTCTTTTTAGGCACCCAGCGCACACAAAGGGTTAAAATATTCCAAAGCATTATCCGATTCATATGTAAAACACGTTAGAAATTTATTTTATTAACTTTATTTTTGCGAAAATCATTTGTGCACGAAATAATAGGTATATTAAAAATATCACTCGCCGGCGCGAAAAGGTTTACAATAACTGACATTTAAAGAGACCTGGACCTATTCTGCATATACACCAATGTATCCTGAAAGTTTCAGCTCAATCGAATGGCGCGTTCCCGAGATTATCTCACTGAAATTTTTTGTACATATATATATATATATATATATATAAAGAAATATGAATTTTTGGCCGAATCGATTTTAATACTAATGTTCTTCGAACATTAGTAAAAACTGTTCGTTTCTTACAATAAAACCAATCTGTATACAAATCTTATGCTTTATCTACACGTTCAAAGTAAAACTTTGGAAATTTCATGTCGGACAAGAACGTAACCCTTTCTCAGTTAACCTATATTTTTAGCATCAAAAACTTCTGTTCACGGGAACTCACGAACCAATAATCAGATACAACTGAAATTTACAGAATACATTGGACTTGAGTAGGACGAGGTTTGATAGAAGCGATTCTGAATTGTGGGCAACTCTGTGCCAGTGGTGCCATCTTGAAATATTACAAAGAACAAAAAAACTGCTGTTTGCCCTATGAAATGTGAATATGTAACCAGATTTTCATGAAATTGATACAGTAGTTGAACCTTACTTTAAGCTCTGTTTGCTGGAAATTGGGCCGAAAAATTCGATTGGTGCTGCCAGCTACGGTATTTTTTGTGTCTTTTGTTTTGAAAATTCACTCAGGAAAATAAAAATGTTTGCCCTATAACTTCCAGTGCAGTCATGAAATCAATACGAATTTCATACAATTTATGAAACCTATTACAAACATCATTCAGGCCAAATTTGGTTGAAAAGCCACGAAAGGGTTGCCAGCTATTGTTGGTTTTGTGTTTGTTTGCAATGTCTTTATTTAGCGGTTTTATCGTAAAATTTTCAATTGTTAATGATATTGTAGTGACAATAAACAGCAAATATTAAGATTTCGATTATTTAAAAAAACTTGCTGCAGGTAACCCTAAATTTCTTTATACTCCTATAACTTCGAATGTAATATAACAACGTGAAGCAGATGTGATGTATTCTTGGCTTTGATACTGACAAAAGGTTGCCAGCATGAGTCGGTTGTGCTACTTTTGTACCAATAAATGCTTACAGTTAGTATTCATACCGGAAACATTTACCATGAAAATAAATAACCAATGTTTCAATTCCCAAAGTTCTGCAAATTTTTCGGATCGCAGCCCCAAACACCAACTTCAGTTACAGTGCTGCAAGCACTGAGCATTTTCTTCGTTGATGTTATATGAGATCCTGCTTTCAAAGTTTTGTGAAATAATCAACTGATAACGAATATAATTAACCCGTGTTTTGCTCTCATAAACGTTGAAATTCATCTCAGTGATAATATCTGAAACCTTCCACCATATGAGTTATAATGCATTCTCGAGACCAAAGTAAAACGTGGCGTTTGAAACAGTTTGGCCGTAATAAGCAGCTCGTGTGGTAGAATATGCACTCCAAATCTGCACGATTCTTCTACTGTACTTCGAACATTAGTACTTCTAGCGGTTCAGGTGCGCTAGAAGTTTTTTTTTTAATTTCTCTATATTGTCCCTCCTAGAAGTTTCTAACTGCTCAAGTTGAGATTGAGATTATTCTTCCATAGAATAATTCAATGGGTTTCCTTGAGAAAGGTAAATGAGGTAATACTAAATGAGAAAGGTAACGCCAGTGCGTAAGGAAGATTGGACAATGGAAAAAGTTGTAATTTTAACTAAAAATTGTAGTGGGGAAAAAAAATTGTAATGTTAACTAAGAATTATAATAAAAATTGTAATGGTTATTTTGTCGCGACGAACTTGGTCTCCCTACCGATGGAATCGAGCACTCCCAGCCAAGTCAAGCCTTCGCCGTCGATGTATATGAGACGATTGGCGAGTACCTGACCCGGAAGCGAGCAACCCATAGCGCTGCTAAGGAGCCAAGCGAAAAGGATCGACGCGGCCGTCGACCACCCTCCTCAATCGGGTGTCACTGACCGACCAATTACGTCTGTACGTAATTGCAGGCGGAACAGTCGGCAAAACAAAACAATTTCTCTTCGAAAATGGACGCGGAATTTCGGCCGGATGCCGGCGATATAGCGCCTGCATCACAAACAGAATCCGAATCATCGGTAGCAGTAACACCGTCCCCGAATATTTAAAACGCAAACTCTACTTTCTTCTCGAGCAATTCAAATTAATGCACCAATCGCTTCACGAGACCGTCCAAATGCGAACTTCATACGAATGTTAACTTGCCGATAAACGATCCGATATTCGAAATCGGAAAGGGTAACTACGGACCGTCAAAAACCTAATTGAAACGCTTTGTACGCGCTCTGCAAAGGACCGGCCGACTACAAACGTCAGGTCATCGAAAAACACATATAAAAGGCTATGATATAAAATAAGCAAACATTGCCTAGGCCATTATAGAAATATCCACTGGAGATGCTTGATATCGCAAATATTACGTAAATTAAGGAATCATGTAAAATATAACGCGATTCAAAAAGCCGCAGCTTGTCGCAAATGATAGACATACCTGCATTCCATCCTGTTTTTCTTCCACTAGGGGTACAATAAATGTTGTTAACATGACACTATAGAAGAATAGCATGAAAAGTAATCCGAAGAAAATCGTTCGAAAACTGTTGATATCCGATAATTCAATTCTCGGGAATGGAGCTGTTTCAATCTGTTCGGATCAAAGCAACCCAATTTTAAAATTTTCAGCCACTATGTTCAATCACAACAGATGCAATTCCAACTATTAAATTTCATCTACAACACTGTTTCCGAATTCGATTTCACCTATTTGATTTCAATAACGACACTATTTCCGACACTTAGCAGTCAAAACGCAATATCAATTATTTAAACTTATTAACTTTATTTAAACCTTTACAATGATTATAGTTGTAGCCAGGGTCGTCGCTAACTTTTCCCTCCTTAAGTTTGAGTGTCCGCACTCAAAAGAAGGGAATAGTGAAGATGCTTCCTTGATGTCATGACCTTGATGCTGTCTTTTTTGGAGTGAGGATGTGTTATTAGTATCCTCTGATAATGCGGTTGCGCTGGTAGGTATAGAAGAAATTATGATGTCTGATTTTGCAGGTTTTTCTTTAATATTGATGATGATTTTTGCGAGGTCCATTATAAGAAGAATTATTACCCATAGGCCATAGTTGATCCAATTGTTTATGCTTTTTTTCATTTTTCAAATAGTTAATAAGTTTCGTGATGTTGATATTTAGTTCGTTTAGCATTTCTAAAGAAAGGACCTCTTCAAACTGATCCTTTTCACGAGTGATTTGTAATACAGGAGGTAAAATTTTGATGGTTTCCGCAACTTCCTTTGCGATGAATTGTCGCATTTTCGAATTTGACTAGGTAAAGTGCCTTTTAGATGTTGAGAACTGTTGTTGACTGAGATTACGCCACTGAAGTCATTTAGTAGAACTATGCCCGTATCGATTTCCTCCAAGAATGGTATTTGGTGACTGTTTATTTTATTACAATATGCTATCTTACTTCTAAACAAATTTAGAATGCAAGTAGTAGTGCTTATATCGAAACAATTACTGTGTTTACAGACAGATAGCCCACTAAAGGTTTTACAATCTTGTTTTAGTCCAAATATAGTTTTTTTGTCCTCTGGTATGAAATTGTACTCGATTTTATTAACAATGTTTCAAAGTAAATGAGTAGACTTTTGAGCTAACTTAACATCCGAAAATTCTAAGACTTCTTCTAAGATTTTTATCAAAACTGTCCATTATGATTGCTATTTCATTTTTTGAAAGAACATTTGAATTTATTACATTTGATCTGGCTAACTGTATGGACTGGACTATGTTTATTACTTCTACTTTAACAGGTCTTATCTTATATTGATAACTAAGTGCTAGCGTGTTCTTGAAATTAGCGCTCGACTTAACTGTATTGAGGATTTCGTTTGGATTATTTGAAATTTTGTTTAACCTTTCGTTATACTTTTGATTTATCAAAAAATTGTCTGTTGCTATTTTCTGCCAAGTCACTTATTTTTCCTTTTATCAAAACTAGATCGTCGTGGTCTGGAGACCCCGCGGTCCATTTCCAAGCTGAGCCCAGAAAATTTAGTGACCTTTTGGTTTTAGAAATTTTGACTTAATCTATCAAATTTTGAGCTCGTGAGATAGGAGAGGGAAAAAAGGGATTGCCTCTTGGTATGTTATGTGTAGATTTATCGAGGAAGTAGTTTCTGATGTGAACTTTTCGTACTGTTCTGTTTGGAAGATATGCAACAGCTTGATGTTCCCGTTCTGGATGTTGGCAATACCAGTGTAAAGTATGACCCACCTGAGAGTCTGTAAAGTCAATTATCTCCACTTCTGCACTCGTGATGGTAAGCAAGATCCTGAAAAACAGTTAATTTCGGATGTGACTCTTATGTTTTCGTTTTCCAGATTCAGTAATCACTCAAGTTGGTTTATTTTCTTTTACTACTTCC
Organism: Nemotelus pantherinus; assembly: GCA_963978885.1. Classification (NCBI taxonomy): domain Eukaryota; kingdom Metazoa; phylum Arthropoda; class Insecta; order Diptera; family Stratiomyidae; genus Nemotelus; species Nemotelus pantherinus. Next base: position 126,263,908 of record OZ022263.1, read on the forward strand.
TTTTTATACCTAGCTGTTAGCTTGAACCTACTCTTTTGTTGTTCTTAACGAAAATTTTCTGGTCTACTTCATAATCTCTAATAACTTTATTATGCTGCACTAGATCTTTCTGTTGTTACTAATGTTCGAAGAAGAACATTAGTATTAAAATCACTCTGGCCACAACTTCATATTTCTATATATATATATATATATATTATATATATAATATATATATATATATATATATATATATATATATATATATATATATATATATATATATATATATATATATATATATATATATATATATATATATATATAAATATGTATATATATATATAAATATGTATATATATATATAAATATATATATAAATATATATATATATATATATATATAATATATATATATATATATATATATTTATATGATATATATATATATAAATATAAATATATATATATATATATATATATATATATATATATATATATTTATATATATATATATATATATATATTATATATATATATATATATATATATATATATATATATATATATGATATATATATATATATAAATATATATATATATATATATATATATATATATATATATATATATATATATATATATATATATATATATATATATATATATATATATATATATATATATATATATCATCAAAAAATTTCAGTGAAAAAATCTCAAGAACACGCCATCCGATTGAACTGAAATTTTCAGGACACATTGGTGTATATGCAGAATAGTGCCAAATTTCACAAAAAGTTAATAATCTTTAACTCTTTGGCGCCGGCGGCCATTTTAGTGATATTTTTAATATACCTATTTTTCCGTACACAAATAATTTTTGCAAAAATAAGGTTTACGAAATAAATTTCGAACGTGTTTTACATGTGAATCGGATAAGGTTTTGGAATTTTTAAGCCCCATGTGTGCGCTAGGTGCCTAAAAAGAGAACGGGAAAACTTGAAAATTCTTAAATTGCGATAACTTTTGACAGAGCTATTTAATCATCACGAAATTTTCAGAACGTAATGGTATTATTTACTTCAGGAATTGTGTAGCTTTTAATGAGCGTGCTGGCCACTCTGTAGCTAGAGCAGGCACTGAAAGTGAAAACCTCCAAATCATCGTCTCTCGTGAAAAAATGCCACTTTTTCAAAAAAAGCCACTCATATGTAAATCTTGTGTTTTGTTTACATAGACAAAAAAAACAATTTGATATAGTATAACGGACACGCCTGGTAACCCTTGCCTAATTTACCTATATTTTAAGCATCAAAAACTTCTGTTCACGGAAACTCACGATCCGATTAACAGATTTAATTGAAATTTGCAGAAAGTATTGGCCTTACATAGAACCAGGTGTGGTAGAAGTGATTTTGAAATGCGGGTGATTCTGTGCTGGTGGTGCCATCTTGAAAAATCACTAAAAAATATAACTGCTTTTAGCCCTATAAATTCTGATTCAATCGTTCGATTTTGACGAAATTCATACAGTAGCTGGACCTTAATTTAAGTAGAAATTTATGCGGAAAACTCGGTTGGAGCTGCCAGCTATGATGATTCTGGTGTCTTAAATTTGAAAAAAAAAAAAAATTTGGAAGTGAAAGCATTCAAACCACCGAATATCCTAAAAACTCTAGCGCACCTGAACCGCTAGAAACACTAATGTTCGAAGAACAGTAGAAGAATCGTGCAGGTTTTGAGTGCATATTCCACCACATGTGCTGCTTATTACGGCCAAACTGTTTCAAATGCCACGTTTTACTTTCGTCTTAAGAATGCATTATAACTCATATGGTGCAAGGTTTCAGATATTACCACTGGCATGAATTTCAACGTTTATGAGAGCAAAACACGGGTTAATTATATTCGTTATCAGTTGCTTATTTCACATAATTTTGAAAGCAGCATCTCATATAACATCACTGAAGAAAATGCTCAGTGCCTGCAGCACTGTAACTGAAGTTGGTGTTTGGGGCTGCGATCCGTAAAATTTGCAGAACTTTGCGAATTGTAACATCGGTTATTTATTTTCATTGTAAATGTTTCCGGTATGTATACTAACTGTAAGCATTTATTGATACAAAAGTAGCACAACCGACTCGTGCTGGCAACCTTTCGCCAGTATCAAATCCAAGAATATATCAAATCTGCTTCACGTTGTTTAATTACATTCGAAGTTATAGGAGTATAAAGAAATTTAGGGTTACCTGCAGCGAGTTTTTTCAAATGATCGAAAGCTTAATATTTGCTGTTTATTGTCACTACAATATCATTACCATTTGAAAATTCTACGATAAAACCGCTTAATAAAGATATTGCAATTAAACACAAAACCAACAATAGCTGGCAACCCTATCGTGTCTTTTCAACCAAATTTGGCCTGAATAATGTTTATGACAGGTTTCATAAATTGTATGAAATTCGTATTGATTTCATGACTGCACTGGAAGTTATAGTACAAAAAGTTTTATTTTCCTGAGCGAATTTTCAAAACCAAAGACACAAAAATTACCATAGCAGGTAGCACCAATCAAATTTTTCAACCAAATTTCCACCAAACAGAGATTAGAGTTAGGTTTAGCTTCTGTGTCAATTTCATGAAAATCTGGTAACTTATTCACATTTCATAGGGCAAAAAGCAGTTTTTTTTCTTTGTAATTTTTCAAGATGGCACCACTGGCACAGAGTTGCCCACAATTCAAAATCGCTTCTATCAAATCTGGTCTTACTTAAGTCCAATGCATTCTGTAAATTTTAGCTGTATCTGATTATTGGTTCGTGAGTTTCCGTGAACAGAAGTTTTTGATGCTAAAAATATAGGTTAACTGGGAGAGGGTTACCGTTCTTGTCCGACATGAAATTTCCAAAGTTTTATTTTGAACGTGTAGATAAAACATAAGATTTATATACAGATTGGTTTTATTGTAAGAAACGGACATTTTTTTGAATATTCGATGGTTTGAATGTTTTTACTTCCAAATTTTTTTTTTCAAAATGAAGACACCAAAATTATCATAGCTGGCAGCTTCAATCGAATTTTTCGACCAAATTTCTACTAAACGTGGCTTAAAGTAAGGTCCAGCAATTGTGTAAGTTTCGTCAAAATCGAACGATTCAATCAGAATTTATAGGGCTAAAAACAGTTATCTTTTCTAGTGGTTTTTCAAGATGGCACCACTGGCACAGACTCGCCCGCATTTCAAAATCACTTCTATCAGACCTGGTCCTATTTAAGGTCAATACATGCTGTGAATTTCAAATAATTCTGCCCATCGGATCGTGAGTTTCCGTGAACAGAAGTTTTTGATGCTAAAAATATAGGTAAATTGGGCAAGGGTTGCCAGGCGTGCCCGTTATACCATATCTTTTTTTTTTTTGGTTATGTAAACAAAGCACAAGATTTACATATGAAAGGCTTATTTTTGAAGAAACTGCATTTTTTCAAGAGAGACGATGATTTGGAGGTTTTCACTTTCAGTGCCTGCCCTAGCTACAGGGTTGCCAGCACGCTCATTAAAAGCCACATAAATCTACAACTAAATAATATCAATATGTCCTGAAAATTTGGTAATGATTGAATAGCTCTGTCAAAAGTTATCGAAATTTAAAAATTTTCAAATTTTCCCGTCCTCTTTTTAGGCACCCAGCGCACACAAAGGGTTAAAATATTCCAAAGCATTATCCGATTCATATGTAAAACACGTTAGAAATTTATTTTATTAACTTTATTTTTGCGAAAATCATTTGTGCACGAAATAATAGGTATATTAAAAATATCACTTAAATGCCCGCCGGCGCGAAAAGGTTTACAATAACTGACATTTAAAGAGACCTGGACCTATTCTGCATATACACCAATGTATCCTGAAAGTTTCAGCTCAATCGAATGGCGCGTTCCCGAGATTATCTCACTGAAATTTTTTGTACATATATATATATATATATATAAAGAAATATGAATTTTTGGCCGAATCGATTTTAATACTAATGTTCTTCGAACATTAGTAAAAACTGTTCGTTTCTTACAATAAAACCAATCTGTATACAAATCTTATGCTTTATCTACACGTTCAAAGTAAAACTTTGGAAATTTCATGTCGGACAAGAACGGTAACCCTTTCTCAGTTAACCTATATTTTTAGCATCAAAAACTTCTGTTCACGGGAACTCACGAACCAATAATCAGATACAACTGAAATTTACAGAATACATTGGACTTGAGTAGGACGAGGTTTGATAGAAGCGATTCTGAATTGTGGGCAACTCTGTGCCAGTGGTGCCATCTTGAAATATTACAAAGAACAAAAAAACTGCTGTTTGCCCTATGAAATGTGAATATGTAACCAGATTTTCATGAAATTGATACAGTAGTTGAACCTTACTTTAAGCTCTGTTTGCTGGAAATTGGGCCGAAAAATTCGATTGGTGCTGCCAGCTACGGTACTTTTTGTGTCTTTGGTTTTGAAAATTCACTCAGGAAAATAAAAATGTTTCTCTATAACTTCCAGTGCAGTCATGAAATCAATACGAATATCATACAATTAATGGAACATATTACAAACATCATTAAGGCCAAATTTGGTTGAAAAGCCACGAAAGAGTTGCCAGCTATTGTTGGTTTTGTGTTTGTTTGCAATGTCTTTATTAAGCGGTTTTATCGTAAAATTTTCAATTGGTAATGATATTGTAGTGACAATAAACAGCAAATATTAAGATTTCGATTATTTAAAAAAAACTCGCTGCAGGTAACCCTAAATTTCTTTATGCTGCTATATCTTCGAATGTAATATAACAACGTGAAGCAGATGTGATATATTCTTGGCTTTGATACTGCCAAAATGTTGCCAGCACGAGTCGGTTGTGCTACTTTTGCATCAATAAATGCTTACAGTAAGTATTCATACCGGAAACATTTACCATGAAAATAAATAACCAATGTTTAAATTCCCAAAGTTCTGCAAATTTTTCGGATCGCAGCCCCAAACACCAACTTCAGTTACAGTGCTGCAAGCACTGAGCATTTTCTGCATTGATGTTATATGAGATACTGCTTTCAAAGTTTTGTGAAATAAGCAACTGATAACGAATATAATTAACCCGTGTTTTGCTCTCATAAACGTTGAAATTCATCTTAGTGGTAATATCTGAAACCTTCCACCATATGAGTTATAATGCATTCTTGAGACCAAACTAAAACGTGGCGTTTGATTTTCATGAAATTGACACAGTAGCTGAACCTTACTTTAAGCTCTGTTTGCTGGAAATTGGGCCGAAAAATTCGATTGGTGCTGCCAGCTACGGTATTTTTTGTGTCTTTTGTTTTGAAAATTCACTCAGGAAAATAAAAATGTTTGCCCTATAACTTCCAGTGCAGTCATGAAATCAATACGAATTTCATACAATTTATGAAACCTATTACAAACATCATTCAGGCCAAATTTGGTTGAAAAGCCACGAAAGGGTTGCCAGCTATTGTTGGTTTTGTGTTTGTTTGCAATGTCTTTATTTAGCGGTTTTATCGTAAAATTTTCAATTGTTAATGATATTGTAGTGACAATAAACAGCAAATATTAAGATTTCGATTATTTAAAAAAACTTGCTGCAGGTAACCCTAAATTTCTTTATACTCCTATAACTTCGAATGTAATATAACAACGTGAAGCAGATGTGATGTATTCTTGGCTTTGATACTGACAAAAGGTTGCCAGCACGAGTCGGTTGTGCTACTTTTGTACCAATAAATGCTTACAGTTAGTATTCATACCGGAAACATTTACCATGAAAATAAATAACCAATGTTTCAATTCCCAAAGTTCTGCAAATTTTTCGGATCGCAGCCCCAAACACCAACTTCAGTTACAGTGCTGCAAGCACTGAGCATTTTCTTCGTTGATGTTATATGAGATCCTGCTTTCAAAGTTTTGTGAAATAATCAACTGATAACGAATATAATTAACCCGTGTTTTGCTCTCATAAACGTTGAAATTCATCTCAGTGATAATATCTGAAACCTTCCACCATATGAGTTATAATGCATTCTCGAGACCAAAGTAAAACGTGGCGTTTGAAACAGTTTGGCCGTAATAAGCAGCTCGTGTGGTAGAATATGCACTCCAAATCTGCACGATTCTTCTACTGTACTTCGAACATTAGTACTTCTAGCGGTTCAGGTGCGCTAGAAGTTTTTTTTTTAATTTCTCTATATTGTCCCTCCTAGAAGTTTCTAACTGCTCAAGTTGAGATTGAGATTATTCTTCCATAGAATAATTCAATGGGTTTCCTTGAGAAAGGTAAATGAGGTAATACTAAATGAGAAAGGTAACGCCAGTGCGTAAGGAAGATTGGACAATGGAAAAAGTTGTAATTTTAACTAAAAATTGTAGTGGGGAAAAAAAATTGTAATGTTAACTAAGAATTATAATAAAAATTGTAATGGTTATTTTGTCGCGACGAACTTGGTCTCCCTACCGATGGAATCGAGCACTCCCAGCCAAGTCAAGCCTTCGCCGTCGATGTATATGAGACGATTGGCGAGTACCTGACCCGGAAGCGAGCAACCCATAGCGCTGCTAAGGAGCCAAGCGAAAAGGATCGACGCGGCCGTCGACCACCCTCCTCAATCGGGTGTCACTGACCGACCAATTACGTCTGTACGTAATTGCAGGCGGAACAGTCGGCAAAACAAAACAATTTCTCTTCGAAAATGGACGCGGAATTTCGGCCGGATGCCGGCGATATAGCGCCTGCATCACAAACAGAATCCGAATCATCGGTAGCAGTAACACCGTCCCCGAATATTTAAAACGCAAACTCTACTTTCTTCTCGAGCAATTCAAATTAATGCACCAATCGCTTCACGAGACCGTCCAAATGCGAACTTCATACGAATGTTAACTTGCCGATAAACGATTCGATATTCGAAATCGGAAAGGGTAACTACGGACCGTCAAAAACCTAATTGAAACGCTTTGTACGCGCTCTGCAAAGGACCGGCCGACTACAAACGTCAGGTCATCGAAAAACACATATAAAAGGCTATGATATAAAATAAGCAAACATTGCCTAGGACATTATAGAAATATCCACTGGAGATGCTTGATATCGCAAATATTACGTAAATTAAGGAATCATGTAAAATATAACGCGATTCAAAAAGCCGCAGCTTGTCGCAAATGATAGACATACCTGCATTCCATCCTGTTTTTCTTCCACTAGGGGTACAATAAATGTTGTTAACATGACACTATAGAAGAATAGCATGAAAAGTAATCCGAAGAAAATCGTTCGAAAACTGTTGATATCCGATAATTCAATTCTCGGGAATGGAGCTGTTTCAATCTGTTCGGATCAAAGCAACCCAATTTTAAAATTTTCAGCCACTATGTTCAATCACAACAGATGCAATTCCAACTATTAAATTTCATCTACAACACTGTTTCCGAATTCGATTTCACCTATTTGATTTCAATAACGACACTATTTCCGACACTTAGCAGTCAAAACGCAATATCAATTATTTAAACTTATTATACTTTATTTAAACCTTTACAATGATTATAGTTGTAGCCAGGGTCGTCGCTAACTTTTCCCTCCTTAAGTTTGAGTGTCCGCACTCAAAAGAAGGGAATAGTGAAGATGCTTCCTTGATGTCATGACCTTGATGCTGTCTTTTTTGGAGTGAGGATGTGTTATTAGTATCCTCTGATAATGCGGTTGCGCTGGTAGGTATAGAAGAAATTATGATGTCTGATTTTGCAGGTTTTTCTTTAATATTGATGATGATTTTTGCGAGGTCCATTATAAGAAGAATTATTACCCATAGGCCATAGTTGATCCAATTGTTTATGCTTTTTTCATTTTTCAAATAGTTAATAAGTTTCGTGATGTTGATATTTAGTTCGTTTAGCATTTCTAAAGAAAGGACCTCTTCAAACTGATCCTTTTCACGAGTGGTTTGTAATACAGGAGGTAAAATTTTGATGGTTTCCGCAACTTCCTTTGCGATGAATTGTTGCATTTTCGAATTTGACTAGGTAAGTGCCTTTTAGATGTTGAGAACTGTTGTTGACTGAGATTACGCCACTGAAGTCATTTAGTAGAACTATGCCCGTATCGATTTCCTCCAAGAATGGTATTTGGTGACTGTTTATTTTATTACAATATGCTATCTTACTTCTAAACAAATTTGGAATGCAAGTAGTAGTGCTTATATCGAAACAATTACTGTGTTTATAGACAGATAGCCCACTAAAGGTTTTACAATCTTGTTTTAGTCCAAATATAGTTTTTTTGTTCTCTGGTATGAAATTGTACTCGATTTTATTAACAATGTTTCAAAGTAAATGAGTAGACTTTTGAGCTAACTTAACATCCGAAAATTCTAAGACTTCTTCTAAGATTTTTATCAAAACTGTCCATTATGATTGCTATTTCATTTTTTGAAAGAACATTTGAATTTATTACATTTGATCTGGCTAACTGTATGGACTGGACTATGTTTATTACTTCTACTTTAACAGGTCTTATCTTATATTGATAACTAAGTGCTAGCGTGTTCTTGAAATTAGCGCTCGACTTAACTGTATTGAGGATTTCGTTTGGATTATTTGAAATTTTGTTTAACATTTCGTTATACTTTTGATTTATCAAAAAATTGTCTGTTGCTATTTTCTGCCAAGTCACTTATTTTTCCTTTTATCAAAACTAGATCGTCGTGGTCTGGAGACCCCGCGGTCCATTTCCAAGCTGAGCCCAGAAAATTTAGTGACCTTTTGGTTTTAGAAATTTTGACTTAATCTATCAAATTTTGAGCTCGTGAGATAGGAGAGGGAAAAAGGGATTGCCTCTTGGTATGTTATGTGTAGATTTATCGAGGAAGTAGTTTCTGATGTGAACTTTTCGTACTGTTCTGTTTGGAAGATATGCAACAGCTTGATGTTCCCGTTCTGGATGTTGGCAATACCAGTGTAAAGTATGACCACCTGAGAGTTTGTAAAGTCAATTATCTCCACTTCTGCACTCGTGATGGTAAGCAAGATCCTGAAAAACAGTTAATTTCGGATGTGACTCTTATGTTTTCGTTTTCCAGATTCAGTAATCACTCAAGTTGGTTTATTTTCTTTTACTACTTCCTTTTTATACCTAGCTGTTAGCTTGAACCTACTCTTTTGTTGTTCTTAACGAAAATTTTCTGGTCTACTTCATAATCTTTAATAACTTTATTATGCTGCACTAGATCTTTCTGTTGTTACTAATGTTCGAAGAAGAACATTAGTATTAAAATCACTCTGGCCACAACTTCATATTTCTATATATATATATATATATATATATATATATATATATATATATATATATATATATATAAATATGTATATATATATATAAATATATATATATATATATATATATATATATATATATATAAATATATATATATATATATATATATATATATATATATATTTATATATATATATATAAATATATATATATATATATATATATATATATATATATATATATATATATATATATATATATTTATATATATATATATATATGATATATATTTATATATATACATATATATATATATATATATATATATATATATATATATATATATATATATATATATATATATATATATATATATATCATCAAAAAATTTCAGTGAAAAAATCTCAAGAACACGCCATCCGATTGAACTGAAATTTTCAGGACACATTGGTGTATATGCAGAATAGTGCCAAATTTCACAAAAAGTTAATAATCTTTAACTCTTTGGCGCCGGCGGCCATTTTAGTGATATTTTTAATATACCTATTTTTCCGTACACAAATAATTTTTGCAAAAATAAGGTTTACGAAATAAATTTCGAACGTGTTTTACATGTGAATCGGATAAGGTTTTGGAATTTTTAAGCCCCATGTGTGCGCTAGGTGCCTAAAAAGAGAACGGGAAAACTTGAAAATTCTTAAATTGCGATAACTTTTGACAGAGCTATTCAATCATCACGAAATTTTCAGAACGTAATGGTATTATTTACTTGAAGAATTGTGTAGCTTTTAATGAGCGTGCTGGCCACTCTGTAGCTAGAGCAGGCACTGAAAGTGAAAACCTCCAAATCATCGTCTCTCTTGAAAAAATGCCACTTTTTCAAAAAAAGCCACTCATATGTAAATCTTGTGCTTTGTTTACATAGACAAAAAAACAATTTGATATAGTATAACGGGCACGCCTGGTAACCCTTGCCTAATTTACCTATATTTTAAGCATCAAAAACTTCTGTTCACGGAAACTCACGATCCGATTAACAGATTTAATTGAAATTTGCAGAAAGTATTGGCCTTACATAGAACCAGGTGTGGTAGAAGTGATTTTGAAATGCGGGTGATTCTGTGCTGGTGGTGCCATCTTGAAAAATCACTAAAAAATATAACTGATTTTAGCCCTATAAATTCTGATTCAATCGTTCGATTTTGACGAAATTCATACAGTAGCTGGACCTTAATTTAAGTAGAAATTTAAGCGGAAAACTCGGTTGGAGCTGCCAGCTATGATAATTCTGGTGTCTTAAATTTTAAAAAAAAAGAATTTGGAAGTGAAAACATTCAAACCATCGAATATCCTAAAAAATGTTCGTTTCTTACAATAAAACCAATCTGTATACAAATCTTATGCTTTATCTACACATTCAAAGTAAAACTTTGGAAATTTCATGTCGGACAAGAACGGTAACCCTTTCTCAGTTAACCTATATTTTTAGCATCAAAAACTTCTGTTCACGGGAACTCACGAACCAATAATCAGATACAACTGAAATTTACAGAATACATTGAACTTGAGTAGGACGAGGTTTGATAGAAGCGATTCTGAATTGTGGGCAACTCTGTGCCAGTGGTGCCATCTTGAAATATTACAAAGAACAAAAAAACTGCTGTTTGCCCTATGAAATGTGAATATGTAACCAGATTTTCATGAAATTGATACAGTAGTTGAACCTTACTTTAAGCTCTGTTTGCTGGAAATTGGGCCGAAAAATTCGATTGGTGCTGCCAGCTACGGTACTTTTTGTGTCTTTGGTTTTGAAAATTCACTCAGGAAAATAAAAATGTTTCTCTATAACTTCCAGTGCAGTCATGAAATCAATACGAATATCATACAATTAATGGAACATATTACAAACATCATTAAGGCCAAATTTGGTTGAAAAGCCACGAAAGAGTTGCCAGCTATTGTTGGTTTTGTGTTTGTTTGCAATGTCTTTATTAAGCGGTTTTATCGTAAAATTTTCAATTGGTAATGATATTGTAGTGACAATAAACAGCAAATATTAAAATTTCGATTATTTAAAAAAAACTCGCTGCAGGTAACCCTAAATTTCTTTATGCTGCTATATCTTCGAATGTAATATAACAACGTGAAGCAGATGTGATATATTCTTGGCTTTGATACTGACAAAAGGTTGCCAGCACGAGTCGGTTGTGCTACTTTTGCATCAATAAATGCTTACAGTAAGTATTCATACCGGAAACATTTACCATGAAAATAAATAACCAATGTTTCAATTCCCAAAGTTCTGCAAATTTTTCGGATCGCAGCCCCAAACACCAACTTCAGTTACAGTGCTGCAATCACTGAGCATTTTCTGCATTGATGTTATATGAGATACTGCTTTCAAAGTTTTGTGAAATAAGCAACTGATAACGAATATAATTAACCCGTGTTTTGCTCTCATAAACGTTGAAATTCATCTCAGTGATAATATCTGAAACCTTCCACCATATGAGTTATAATGCATTCTCGAGACCAAAGTAAAACGTGGCGTTTGAAACAGTTTGGCCGTAATAAGCAGCTCGTGTGGTAGAATATGCACTCCAAATCTGCACGATTCTTCTACTGTACTTCGAACATTAGTACTTCTAGCGGTTCAGGTGCGCTAGAAGTTTTTTTTTTAATTTCTCTATATTGTCCCTCCTAGAAGTTTCTAACTGCTCAAGTTGAGATTGAGATTATTCTTCCATAGAATAATTCAATGGGTTTCCTTGAGAAAGGTAAATGAGGTAATACTAAATGAGAAAGGTAACGCCAGTGCGTAAAGAAGATTGGACAATGAAAAAAGTTGTAATTTTAACTAAAAATTGTAGTGGGGGAAAGAAAATTGTTATGTTAATTAAGAATTATAATAAAAATTGTAATGGTTATTTTGTCGCGACGAACTTGGTCTCCCTACCGATGGAATCGAGCACTCCCAGCCAAGCCAAGCCTTCGCCGTCGATGTATATGAGACGATCGGCGAGTACCTGACCCGGAAGCGAGCAACCCATAGCGCTGCTAAGGAGCCAAGCGAAAAGGATCGACGCGGCCGTCGACCACCCTCCTCAATCGGGTGTCACTGACCGACCAATTACGTCTGTACGTAATTGCAGGCGGAACAGTCGGCAAAACAAAACAATTTCTCTTCGAAAATGGACGCGGAATTTCGGCCGGATGCCGGCGATATAGCGCCTGCATCACAAACAGAATCCGAATCATCGGTAGCAGTAACACCGTCCCCGAATATTTAAAACGCAAACTCTACTTTCTTCTCGTGCAATTCAAATTAATGCACCAATCGCTTCACGAGACCGTCCAAATGCGAACTTCATACGAATGTTAACTTGCTGATAAACGATCCGATATTCGAAATCGGAAAGGGTAACTACGGACCGTCAAAAACCTAATTGAAACGCTTTGTACGCGCTCTGCAAAGGACCGGCCGACTACAAACGTCAGGTCATCGAAAAACACATATAAAAGGCTATGATATAAAATAAGCAAACATTGCCTAGGCCATTATAGAAATATCCACTGGAGATGCTTGATATCGCAAATATTACGTAAATTAAGGAATCATGTAAAATATAACGCGATTCAAAAAGCCGCAGCTTGTCGCAAATGATAGACATACCTGCATTCCATCCTGTTTTTCTTCCACTAGGGGTACAATAAATGTTGTTAACATGACACTATAGAAGAATAGCATGAAAATAATCCGAAGAAAATCGTTCGAAAACTGTTGATATCCGATAATTCAATTCTCGGGAATGGAGCTGTTTCAATCTGTTCGGATCAAAGCAACCCAATTTTAAAATTTTCAGCCACTATGTTCAGTCACAACAGATGCAATTCCAACTATTAAATTTCATCTACAACACTGTTTCCGAATTCGATTTCACCTATTTGATTTCAATAACGACACTATTTCCGACACTTAGCAGTCAAAACGCAATATCAATTATTTAAATTTATTATACTTTATTTAAACCTTTACAATGATTATAGTTTCTTCGAATTTTAATTCACGAGACAGAACTTTCGAACTTCAACTTTACGAGATAGATTTTTTCGAGTTTCTATGTAACGAGACGATTGTTAGAACTTCTATTTGCCAACCGATTTTCAACAAGACGACACGAAGAACCATATGGTTCACCTTTTTATCGTAGTGAAAATTCCGGTAAATTTCAATGTACTGATATAACATTACATTTCCAATTTGTTATTCTACTACTAACATTTGAATTCAGATACAACATTAACAATCCACCATATCAGCTGACTGGATTCGTCGTTAAATTTGCCACAGCTGCTGTCACTGACAAGTTGTCACATCACAGCTGTCACCGACAGCACAACAGGTAATGTTCAATTCGGTTCCGCACACTAATTAAAATTACATTTTACGCTCAAGTCTCGTCTGATGGATTCCATCCTGTCGTCCAGTCAAGGGTCGTACGGCACGTAGCCTATAACATCTTCTGGTTCACTACTTAAATGCGCGTTACAGAAGTCCTCCGGTCCTTACCCCAACATGATATCCAAACTGTTTAAAAAAACACGATATCAAAACTGATGACAAAACTGATATGTGACACAATGAAAAAGAATACAAACAAATCTAATTGGAAATCAAGAAATGTCAAAGGGCGATCAAACCGCCACCAAGCGGCAAATGGAAAGGGTGCGCTCCGAAAACGATAACTGCGAGAAAATACACTTGTGAATGCGCGTGCAGCAAGTGCATGGGCCAATGCACCCGGCTGCATGTTGCAATTGGGTTGGTGACAAAGGCATCCCAAATACCGCAGAAGCGGTTGATAAGACCTCTAACAGAAGCTTCGTGGCAAATGGACGAGGCCTGGAGAGCTCTCTTTTCTGGCAGCCAGGGTAAGATTCGGACGGATTGGTGCAAACTCCTTTTGTGTTGACAGATTTTCTTTTTTCCTTGCCGGGAAAACTGACTGGATTGAACGAGGATCGTTGTACAGGCGGAGGAGAAGAAATCAATCAGTTTTGAGGAGGCTGATCGAAACCGAGAAGTTCAGTTGGAGTTTTGAGGAATCCTTGCACTCGTTCCGGACGGCAACGATCGAAGATCAGATAATCGAACGGCGTGGATGGCGTACACGTCTCGGACGGCAAACATCGAAGATATATCACCGAACGGCGTAGTTGGCAATTAGCAGCGACTCATTGTTGGAAAAGCGATAAGTGGTTACGCGGGGAATTCCCGGAGATTCATAGAACGACGAAGGAGAACCTTGTCATCAGATCAGGTAATTAGTTCATAGTTAGTAATAAGCACCATTGTGAATTAGTTTTCAATTCTCAATTTCAATTCGTGTAACGCGGCGCCGTCGGCAGAAATTTGTTAAGTAAGTTCGAAAAATGTAGCTTTGGATAAGTGTGAAACTGGTGTTACATTTCGAGACGCGAGATTTAGAAATTTTCAAGCGCGGGTCCTGTCAGTACTCGCCGTCGTCTTCTCGCTTCGAAGCGGCGAGTCGAAGGCAGCTCCGAAGTGGAAGCGACTGGCGCCCACTCACGACCCGTCTCGTGAGCTAGAGCCGCCGGAAACTGCCGCCCTTGCATCCCAGTTGGGGGATGAAGGGTTTTCGACCGAAATACGGAAAGTTTCGGGTAATACGGTTTTCAGACATCTCATAATCTCGGTTAGGGTTGAGTGGAATGTTTCGACTTGTCCCTTGACAAAACTTTTATGTGCTGGGCTATTATAAATGCTTATGTTATGCTTATGGCTTTCAAGAGAGGTTTATTTGGGTGCCGTTCATATTTGTTCTCTTTGCAGATGATGCATTGCTTAAGGATTGCTTTAGCCTGTGCAGCCATTTTTGGGAAGCTATACTTCTCACGAATTTGGAGTTTATTTTCATTACCTTTTGGACGGGCTCTATTGTATGTGGTTAAAATTAATTAATTTTGTTCCGTCTTATTTTGGACGTTCTGAACTTCAATGCGTGGAAATCTAGTTCTATAGTTTCTGAAATATAATGGATAGATTTCCTGAATGATGCCCATAACTCGTTCTTCTGTCATGATTCCGTTAATGACACCTGGGTTCAAGTATCTTTTGAAAATACCAATCAAATTTTCTCTCGTGTATTGGACCTCTGTAAACGTACGCTTCGTATAATTTGCGAATGGTTTTTCAATCTGATAGCTCGTAGACTCGCCTATTTTAAGAATTAGCTGATTCCGGAAAGCGTTAATGGGTGCTTTTACCATCTGGACGAGGTCCTGTGGAGAGCTGTCCTCACTATGAACGCTTGCTGAGATGGTGTTCACATCATTTTTCTGAGGTAGTCGAGAAAGAGCATCAGCAATGATATTAGCTTTTCCTGGTTTGTGCTTAAGTTCGTAGTTGAACTCTTCGAAGATTGCGTTTTTACCTTTTCATTTTCACGTTGGTGTTTTTGTTACTCAAGGCGTATGCTAAAGGCTGATGATCCGTGAAGATATTTACTTTCCGAGAGCCGTAGAGGAAGTTTCAAAGACATTTTAATGCCCATATGATCGCCAGCATTTCGTTCTCGTTAGTTGCATAGTCAGCCTCTGTTTCGTTCAGATTACGAGAAAGCAAAATGATGGGTTTTCCATCTTGGAATAAGACAGCACCTATGGCGTACTGTGATGCGTCTGTTTTCAGATCGAAGTCCTTTTGAAAATTTGGAAAGGAGAGCAAAACGTCTTGTGACACAAAAGTGCGTTCATTTTTTTCAAAAGCATCTAAAGCTTGAACATTAAGGTGAATTTTTACTTATTTTGATTGGTTTTTTGAAATTCGGCCTTCTTCCCCCCTTAAGAGTGTCGTTAAAATTTTCGGATCGCAGCCCCAAACACCAACTTGTATTACTACAGGCACTAAGCATTTTCTTCGTTGATCTTATATGAGATGCTGCTTTCAAAGTTTTGTGAAATAAGCAACTGATAACAAACATAGTTAACAAGTGTTTTGCTCCCATAAACTTTGAAATTCATGCCAGTGGTAATATCTGAAACCTTTCCACCATATGAGTTATAATGCATTCTTAAGACCAAAGTAAAACGTGGCGTTTGAAACAGTTTGGCTGTAATAAGCAGCTCGTGTGGTAGAATATGCATTCAAAATCTGCACGATTCTTTTACTGTTCTTCGAACATTAATGTTTCTAGCGGTTCAGGTGCGCTAGAGTTTTTACTAATGTTCGAAGAACAATAGTAATAAACTCGTTTCGCCGAAAATTCATATTTCTTTATATATATATATATATATATATATATATATATATATATATATATATATATATATATATATATATATATATATATATATATATATATATATATATATATATATATATATATTAGGGCGGGCCAAATTTTGTGTCGATTAGACCTGCCCCCTTAGATGATTATATGGACAATTCTAAGCAACTTTGCCGAAGGAACCATAGGTCTATCTCGATTTTCGAGTCTCCCACTTTTCAAAAAAAGATTTTTTCCCTATAACATCATTTTGATTCAAAATTCGTTTTTTTATTCATCGTTATATTATCTTTTTTATGTGTATATGGGGGGTTTTTGGGGTCGAGAAATTCATTTCTGATCTTTATTTTTACCTATAACTACCGCCAGAGGGCGTTTCATGCATATTTTAACTATTTTTCGTCTATTTTCCGAGAAAAATTACAAGTTTTTCGGTAAAATTGATCTTTATTTTATTTTTTTCAACAAAAATTCAACTTAAAAAATAAGAACATGTGTAAAAAATAAAAAAAAAAATGAATTTAGTGGAAGAAAAGCGAAATAACTTATTTTTGAAAGTCTTTTTTGCTTTCAAGTCGGGGGTATTTTGCACGGCTTTCTGATGTAACTGCCATAACACTGTGTCGACTCTTTTCTAAAACACGTTTAGAAACGCTAGCCAGCAATTGAACATGTCTTTCCGTTGCTTGTATGTGTACCGGAATTCTTGGATCAGGCAATGGTGGATCATCGCATTCTAAATATTGTTCCAAATGATCATACGGAATGCTATACGTAAACGGTGGTTCGAATAAGACATCATCTCTATTTAAATCAATCATATTCGTATAATCTGTACAATTGAAGTTTATCAAAGGTTTTTGATAAACTCTAAGATGTGCCGGGTCGTACAGATTTCTTCGGTAGTGTAAAATTTTCTTGATTGCGATTTTTCGTGTCTCTTTTTTATCATCAAATAACATCGCTAACAAAATATTTTCGGAATGTGCGTAATATGAATTGTTTTTAATGGCATTATTCACAACTCCGCGTAGATTTGTATCCAAATATTGTGTCCAACGAATGAATTTGTAAAATAATACACTACCGAAGACCACCGAATTATAGTACTTGATGTTGAAGTACATCGGCACATACACTTTCATTATGTATGTTGCCAAAATTTTCAAATTCCTTGATAGATTTTCAGTTGACACATACAACCGCAACAATCTATTCGCCTTGGTGAGCCAACGTGAATGTGCTATTGGTCCTGGTTTATTGTGAGATAAATCCGCAGGAACAACACCATTCGAAATTGCATTGGCCATTTTGTATAAGTACTTTGAATCGGTGGATAATTCAAATGGATCTAAATCAGGTGGCATGTTCTCTAGCACGATTATCTCGAATTCATCTACAAGCTGAAAAAAAAGAAATGAGATGATTTAAATTTTACCATTTAATAATGGAAAAAATCGATGAGAAAAATGACAAATGATACATACCGGAAGATTTTCACAAGTTTCAATTTGTTTGCCCAACGTTCCAGTTGTTGTTCGTGGTCCAGTGGTCGATGATCTTTCCAAAGTGTCAAACAAATGACGAAATGGCAGCTCGTTAAAGTGCAGCATGCACACAAACCAATGCAGCGGTCTATTCAAATGCAATTCAAATCGACGCAAAATCCCATTTCTTACGCCAGTATTTGTTGGCTCACCATCACAGCATATGCCGATTAATGCATCGAGAGCAATTTCTTTTTCGACGAAGAATGCATTAAATGTCATCAATTTGTGTTCAGCATCTTCATTTTCGACTTTTGTGTAGCCTATCAATTGAGAATTTGGTTCCTTCAAAACAACTAGATGTGGTTCTTTCACCATCCTTGCATGCAACTTCTCATCGATTTTTTCCATTGTTAAAGCATCATTTTTTCGGCCGTCGAATGAAAATGCTATCAAATTGGATGCATCATACTGCTTACGAAGCAGTTCTTCTCTGCATTTGGCCTTTTCTCGACGCACTTTATTTTTATCCATGATGATAGGATTGCCATGTGCATCTTTTACGTCAATGTCTTGCATAAGAGATGTTGCGAGTGCTGCTGCTATTCTATCAGACACACCAAATCGATCACACATCGCAGCGAAGTTCGAAGCATCGTATCTGGGAGTATACGGTCCTTGTATCATTGGCGGAATATCTTGTGGATTTGAACTTGGCTGATCTATATCAGTACTTGGTTCATATGCTGAATGGCTCTGTTCAACGCTTGTTGGTATTATTGTTGACGTTGGTGCTGGCTCTTCAACTTCTAGCACGAATTCCGGTATCGTCAATCTTCTGTCATTATTTTGATCTCGCATGAACTCTTTCAAATGATCTGGAATCAATCCACATGAGCATAATTCTGCTTTCAAGTCACATTGACATTTGCCGATGTAAAATAATTCTTTTGTAGATTGCTCGAACGTTCTGAATGAGGCGATATTTGAATGTTTAGTTTCGATTTGATACTTGTCAATCAATGTACCCAATTTTCTAACAACACTTTGTTTGGTTAGAATTTCAACATTAAGTTGACTCCAAATTTCAATCAATTTGTCTGTTACGTGCGGTACGAATGTTTTATACGAAAACATTTTGTTTTGGAGTTTAGCACGTTCGGCCAAGAAAAAAAAACATCTTAAAATATCCTGTTTCGTTGGCAGATCGAGTCCACTCAAATCACAAGATGCACCAAAAACAGCAACATCGTGCGAAGGCAAATGCTTCAAATGACTTTCGGTACTTGTTGATGTTGTTGCGGTTTGAGATGTAGACGGCAATGCATTTGGATCCATTGTATAATTTTACTAAAAAAATTTTAAAAAACTGAAATTAGTATATTTCAAAACATTTGGTTCGAATATATTTTTTCCACCTACAAATTGGCATAACTCATATGTGATCAACAGCATTTACTCATATGTCAACCGACATTTCGCCTCTAAGGACCAGTTAATACATTATTCCAACGCACATTATTCCTACATGCTATACATATAAATACATTACAATGTATTACATATTTCAGAAAAAAGTAACCAAGCAAGAGAACAACATCGATGCCTATGTGTATTAAATTACAAAATTTTAACACATACCTTTTAATTCTTTTTGAATTTCACAATTATTCACTGGCAGGAAATTTATAATTCACTTTCACTGAAATGATGCTCAAACACTAATGAACTGAACACTCATAAATGTCATTGTGTTGTGCTCTTTCACAAAATATGTCGGTAATGATGTTTTACCGATGTTTTTTTTTAAATAAATGCGTTGTTGACTTGAAAGCAACAACACTTTGTCGCTTTTTTTCTCACTAAATTCATTTTTTTTATTTTTTACACATGTTCTTATTTTTTAATTTGAATTTTCATTGAAAAAAATTAAATAAAGATCAATTTTACCGAAAAACTTGTAATTTTTCTCGGAAAATAGACGAAAAATAGTTAAAATATGCATGAAACGCCCTCTGGCGGTAGTCATAGGTAAAAATAAAGATCAGAAATGAATTTCTCGACCCCAAAAACCCCCCATATACACATAAAAAAGATAATATAACGATGAATAAAAAAACGAATTTTGAATCAAAATGATGTTATAGGGAAAAAATCTTTTTTTGAAAAGTGGGAGACTCGAAAATCGAGATAGACCTATAGTTCCTTCGGCAAAGTTGCTAAGAATTGTCCATAGAATCATCCTAGGGGGCAGGTCTAATCGAATTTTTCGGCTCCATACAAATTGGCCCGCCCTAATATATATATATATATATATATATATATATATATATATATATATATATATATATATATATATATATATATCTATATATATATATATATATATATATATATATATATATATATATATATATATATATATATATATATATGTAAGCAAAATGATTAAGGGAGATAATCTCTGGAGTGGCCGATTCGACTGAGCTGAAATTTTTGGAGAACGTAGATGTATAAAGTAGGTAGGTCCACGACTTTCTCAAATTCAGATATTCTAAACCTTTTGGCGGCGGCGAGCGTTTTAGTGAATTTTGAAGTACTCCTATATTTCCAAGCAGTGTAAAGTTTTGTTAAAAAAAACTATTGGAAATGAAAACTTATTATGTTCTTAGCTCGTTTTTGATAAAAAATTGGAAATTGTGAGCCGTATGTGGGTGCAAGGTGCCTAAAAGTAAGCAAGGATTTTTTTTTCAAATTTTGATTTGTCATTACTTCTAAGAAAAACAATGGATCATCGTGAAATTTGCAGAGCGTATTGGTGTTGCCTAAAATTTAGCACATGTGGATTTTTAAGATATTCCGGGTAACCCTGTAGCTACGGCAGGCTCCTGAATAAAAAACCTTCAAATCATTGACCTTCCTGAAAAATTTTTTGAGTTTTAACAAAAAAATCAATTCACTGATAAATTTTAACCTTTGTCCATCATGTCAAATTAAAATTTTCAAAATTCCGATTTGCACAAGAACGGCAACCCATCACCAAATTACCTCTATTTACAGCACTCGAAAGTTCTGTTCACGAGAACTGACGACCGGATTATTCGATCATAATGAAATTTATAGGACATGTTGGTATTAGCTAGGACCAGGTCTGATAGAAGTGATTTTGAAATGCGGGCAACCCTGTGCCAGTTATACCATCTTGAAAAATCACCCAGAAAAAAAACTGGTTTTTGGCCTATAACTTCCGATTCAGCCATCAGATTTTGACAAGATTCATCCAATACTTGGATCTTACTTACATTTGATGAAAATTTACTTACTGTAACATTTGATGAAAATTTGGCTGAAAAATTAGAATAGAGTTGCCAGCTATGGTGAATTTTTTCTCCTAAATCTTGCAAATTTGCTCAGCAAAATAAAGCTTTTTTCCCTATAACTTCCGGTCCAGTGTAAAAATCAGAACGAAGTTCACGCAGTAAATGGACTTTAATGTGAACCAAATGTCATAGAAATTCCGTACCAAAATCATGAAAGGGCTGCCAGCTATGACCATTTTTGTAATTTTGTTTATTTTCTTTACTGAGCGATTTTGTCATTAGATTTCCAAATGGAAATGATCCTGCAATGAAAATTAACAAGAAAAATAACCCTTTAAAAATTTGATAAGTTTTGAGAGTAGTAACCCTAAGACACCCGTATAACTTCCAGCGCATTGATTCAATCGAAACGAAATTTACTGGTTGGGTTTAACTTAACGTGAAGCAGAATTGGTATGTATTATGCTTTGCTGTTGATACAGGCTAACCAGCATTAGCCATTTCCGTAAATATTGCACCAACAGATGCTTCAAACAACGTTCTCATATGCAAAGCATTTGCAATAAAAATAAGGAATTCTTTTTTAAATTTTCCGAGTTTTGAACATTTTTCGGATGGCAGCCTCAAACAACGTTTAACCGCTGAAATATATATCAGCATGGTTTCGCAGGATTACATCAATACCAGTATTGATGAAATCCTGCGAAGAGAACGAAATTCAAAGGATACGTTGACTTGAGTATGAGCTTGTTATGGTAAACTTATTACTGCTTCGTTCGGAAAGTGTTGCCAGCACTGAATTATATGTATTATAGTTGAGTTTTATTGCTTTGGATAAGGAATGGTTGATATGATTCTAAAAAACAGTGTATTACGTCTTTCCACACTTTTTTGTCACTCAAAGACAATTTCTTTGAAAATTAGTTTTCTAGCGGTTCAGGTGCGCTAGAGTTTTTTTCTCTAATTCCGTGGCATTTAGACATGCAGTTGTAACTTTATTTACTGGATAGCATCCACGTAAAATCAGCTTATGTATTTAAATTATGAAGGATCCTAGAGCTCACAGTTGTCGTATTCAGGTTTGTATTGGACTTCGCATTAACTGTCTTTTTTTGTAATTTTGCATTTATTATTCTTGCGTACCGGTCAAATAATAAAAGGAACCATGAGTCACTTATTTGATGTGTGATATTTTACATCCATGATAAGGATTTTTGAACCACCTCAGCTAGCCTGTCAATTTCAACCAATTGTCGCTAGCACTTATACTTTGGTTTTTTCGCTAGATATCCAACGATTTTAAATTTTCATCTAACCAAATCTCCTTTTCTTTTCGTTATTTTTCTCAAAGAACAATACAAAGCCTTCAAATATTTAATTGCTGTTCGCTTTATCTTGCGATTTCTCGTCTTAAACTAATTTATCACTTTTTTTCTTAATAACTTTTCCACTTTTACTTTCATTCAATTTTTTTAGCCACCAAAATTCCTTAAACTTTTTTTTCACCTCCAAGACCAGAATACTCCTTATTTTGTTTAAAATTTTTCACGGAACCGCTAGAGCGGTTCCCTTCCAAATTTCTCATTTATTCCAATTTCCCACACCATTAGGGCATCACCAAGCCTATTGGTGCATTTATAAAAGCTTTCGCTGAACAACTGAATCCGGGCCATTTCATCTATCAGCGATGACAGCGTTAATTGTCAAAACGCGACCATAACAAGCTATTTGCTTTTTAGTAAGTTTAATCTATGATGGATGACATTTAATTGCTCTCGCTCTAAATAAGCTAGTTCGACATGATCGTGCAACAAATGTTTTGGGACGATTTGATGTTGTGTTTTGAGCCTCATGACCCAGTTTAAGGCGATGCTACTTCGAAAAAAACAGGATTTTTACGGTTATTAATTTTTTTAAAGCTTGTTAACGACATCTACGATATTGCATATCTTTGCATATCTAAAGCAAATTTTTGTACACTGTTAAAGGCAACCGAAAATAATCAGTCCTGACATAAAAATCCTTACGTTTCCTTTTCACTCATATCATCTAGCACACAGTCAATTACCCCGTAATTAGAGCTTGAAGTAAATCTGAACGCCCCGTTATGAATTAAGTGGTGAAATGATTCCGGGTAAGTTATGTATAATCCACAATCCTCCTCACCAATATTACCAAATATAGCCACAGGAACTATATTTGGATAAGCTTCATTAATATTATGGAAACGATAAGAATATCAATTATTCACATCCTGTGAACAAATAAAATCCAATCTTAGTTTATCATGCTACACAATTAAAAATACATCCGGCTAACAGATTTATCTCAAACTAAAGTTGCTTATCAATTATTCACATGCTGTAACAAGTAAAATTCAATTTAGGCTTATCATGCTACATAATTAAAAACACATCCGACTAACGGATTTATGCCAAGCAGCATATAGCTTATCAACTAGCCACATCCTGTCGAATTCGAACCAGGCTTATCATTACATTCATTTGAGAAATGTAAAACATATATAAACTCGAACGAATAAACACAAAATGTTTTTTTTCTTAAATCACCATCAGAGTGATAAGTTTGGTTAAACGAGTAAGTTCTTTTGTCAAATCACCATCCGAGTGATAGGTTCTAGAAGTAAGCGTACTGAATTTTGTATTAAAGTTTTAAAGTAATAAACTAGTGTTTCTTTAGAAAAGTGAAAAAGTTATATGTTTAAGAATTTCGAAAGAATTCTCTTTATTTTTTATTCACTAAGCAAGTCACAAACTTAATTGGCGCAGTCGAACGTCAAAGGAGGGAGGATCCACCTTTGTCTAAAAAAAAACCTACGAAAAACAACCCTTCGGTTAAACAAACTAATCGAAGTAAAATAAACGAACCGCTCAGCAGAGAAAATTCTACTGAATTTAAAAAGTTTTAACAAATTACTACATTGCAAAGTAGAGAGCAGTCGTTTCAAAGACAGCGCTCGATTCCTTGTGACAATATCACTGAGGAACTCTAAACAAAAAGTTTTAATAAAGTACTACATTGCAAAGTAGAGAGGAGCCGTTTCTAAGAGCGCTTGGCTCCCTGTGACAATATCACTGAGGAGTTCTAAACAAATAATTATATAAAACAAATAAGTGAAAAGTGCAAATAGTAAAACAATTAAAATGGCACAACCACATGGCGAACAAGTATTAAATCTATCATTCGACGATCTATTAAAAGAAGCAAGAAGAGTACCAACATACAATGGTAACAATAACAAATACACATAAGCAACATGGATAGATGAAGCTCAATATTAATCACGTTAACAACGCCAAGAACTCAACAGACGTATATCTTCAGGCTCATACTAAACAAAATTCAAGGACCAGCGAGAAATGCCGTTCAGAAGCTAACGAACACAACGTGGGAAGCAGTACAGAACATCCTCATATCGACATTTGGCGTAAGCAAAACGTATAGCAGTTTAGTCAGCCAAATACACTGAGTAAGTTCTAGAAACATAACAGAAGCATATTATACATTAGACGAAATATTAAATAAACTTAACACAAAATATCTTCAAGACCCCAATCGTAATTTGTATCAAGAATTCAATTCCGTCCGAAATGAAGGACTTGTATTAAATAAATTCAAATCTTTGTTGCCAAAATACAAATCTTGTTTATTAGAAATTAAAAGATTTCAAACATTAAATCAAGCTCATAATATTCTCAAGGAATTACAGCAATCATAACAGTAATAATTATAGAAACAAATTTAGCAATCAAAAATTCAATCAGCATCAGAATAAATTTAGAAATCAGAACAATAATTATCAAAATAGAAATAATGGAAATTCAATGATGAACCGCCAGCATCATAATAACCAATTTATATATAACAATAATAATCATGGGAATTAGTTAAACCCTTTCAACCGAAAACCGTACAACCAAAATCAGAATTTTAGACCTCAGCCAATGCAGGTAGACAATTCGAACAGATTTAAATATAATAACCCAAATTATAATGATAATATACCTGAACCGATGGATATAAATTTTCATCAACAAGCCTCGGAAACCCTCTTCCCATAGTCAACCTAAAAATCGATTACGAAACCATACCAGTATTGATAGACACTGGAGCATCAGTATCAAGTATAGATACAAAATGTTAAAAAAATAATCCCAGAATAATGATAGCTAACCAAATACTTATAAATAGCTTAGGAGAAATATATAAAATTACACAAAAACTTAAATCAAGCATGCCGATAGAATTCAATCTCCCCGATTCATATAAAATATAATGGAACATTATGGATTTTTATAACAGACCATTTAAAGCAATAATAGGGCAAAACTTATTACACCCCTTGAATGTTAAGGGGACGTAGCACCTTCAAATTGAAAAAAAGTATTTTTTTCATAGGCTTGTTTTTAATTGAATAAATAAACATATCTTAATGAAACTTTTTACACATATTGAACACCTTTTATACTATATTAAAAAAATTGTTAAAAATGTTTTGTGGCCCCCTGTCCTCTGCTACAATTTTTTGGAAAATACACCAAAAAAACTTGGCGTGCATGATAACTGTCCTCAGGAAAGTCTGAAAAAAAAACAAACAAAAACGTGGTTTTGATCAACATCAAAGCGGCCTTGGAATGAACTAAAAAAAAAATTTGGTTGAAAAATAGTAAAATGGCGGCGTTTTTTTCGAAAATCGGGGTTTTTTTTCCCCAGAAATCGGTTATAACTAAAAAACTCTAGCGCACCTGAACCGCTAGAAACACTAATGTTCGAAGAACAGTAGAAGAATCGTGCAGGTTTTGAGTGCATATTCCACCACATGTGCTGCTTATTACGGCCAAATTGATCCAAATGCCACGTTTTACTTTCGTCTCAAGAATGCATTATAACTCATATGGTGGAAGGTTTCAGATATTACCACTGGCATGAATTTCAACGTTTATGAGAGCAAAACACGGGTTAATTATATTCGCTATCAGTTGCTTATTTCACAAAATTTTGAAAGCAGCGTCTCATAGAACATCAATGAAGAAAATGCTCAGTGCCTGCAGCACTGTAACTGAAGTTGGTGTTTGGGGCTGCGATCCGAAAAATTTACAGAACTTTGGGAATTGAAACATCGGTTATTTATTTTCATTGTAAATGTTTCCGGTATGTATACTAACTGTAAGCATTTATTGATACAAAAGTAGCACAACCGACTCGTGCTGGCAACCTTTCGCCAATATCAAAGCCAAGAATATATCAAATCTGCTTCACGTTGTTATATTACATTCGAAGTTATAGGAGTATAAAGAAATTTAGGGTTACCTGCAGCGAGTTTTTTCAAATGATCGATAGCTTAATATTTGCTGTTTATTGTCGCTACAATATCATTACCATTTGAAAATTCTACGATAAAACCGCTTAATAAAGATATTGCAATTAAACACAAAACCACCAATAGCTGGCAACTCTATCGTGGCTTTTCAACCAAATTTGGCCTGAATAATGTTTATGATAGGTTTCATTAATTGTATGAAATTCGTATTGATTTCATGACTGCACTGGAAGTTATAGTGCAAAACGTTTTATTTTCCTGAGCGAATTTTCAAAACCAAAGACACAAAAATTACAATAGCTGGCAGCACCAATCAAATTTTTCAACCAAATTTCCACCAAACAGAGATTAGAATTAGGTTCAGCTACTGTGTCAATTTCATGAAAATCTGGTAACTTATTCACATTTCATAGGGCAAAAAGCAGTTTTTTTTCTTTGTAATTTTTCAAGATGGCACCACTGGCACAGACTTGCCCACAATTCAAAATGGCTTCTATCGAATCTGGTCTTACTTAAGTCCAATGCATTCTGTAAATTTTAGCTGTATCTGATTATTGGTTCGTGAGTTTCCGTGAACAGAAGTTTTTGATGCTAAAAATATAGGTTAACTGGGAGAGGGTTACCGTTCTTGTCCGACATGAAATTTCCAAAGTTCTATTTTGAACGTGTAGATATAACATAAGATTTATATACAGATTGGTTTTATTGTAAGAAACGGACATTTTTTTAAATATTCGATGGTTTGAATGTTTTCCCTTCCAAATTTTTTTTTTCAAAATGAAGACACCAAAATTATCATAGCTGGCAGCCCCAACCGAATTTTTCAACCAAATTTCTACCAAACGTGGCTTGAAGTAGGGTCCAGCAATTGTGTGAGTTTCGTCAAAATCGAACGATTCAATCAGAATTTATAGGGCTAAAAATAATTATCTTTTTTAGTGGTTTTTCAAGATGGCACCACTGGCACAGAATCACCCACATTTCAAAATCACTTCTATCAGACTTGGTCCTATTTAAGACCAATACATTCTGTGAATTTCAAATAATTCTGCCCATCGGATCGTGAGTTTCCGTGAACAGAAGTTTCTGATACTAAAAATATAGGTAAATTGGGCCAGGGTTACCAGGCGTGCCCGTTATACCATATCTTTTTTTTTTCTTTGGTTATGTAAACAAAGCACAAGATTTACATATGAGTGGCTTTTTTTTGAATAAGCGGCATTTTTTCAAGAGAGACGATGATTTGAAGGTTTTTACTTTCAGTGCTTGCCCTAGCTACAGGGTTGCCAGCACGCTCATTAAAAGCTACACAAATCTACAACTAAATAATAACAATATGTTCCGAAAATTTAGTAATGATTGAATACCTGTGTCAAAAGTTATCGAAATTTAAAAATTTTCAATTTTTCCCGTCCTCTTTTTAGGCACCCAGCGCACACATAGGGTTAAAAAATTCCAAAGCATTATCCGATTCATATGTAAAACACGTTAGAAATTTATTTCGTTAACTTTATTTTTGCGAAAATTATTTGTGCACGAAATACTAGGTATATTTAAAATATCACTTAAATGGCCGCCGGCGCCAAAAGGTTAACAATAACTGACATTTAAAGAGACCTGGACCTATTCTGGATATACACCAATGTATCCTGAAAGTTTCAGCTCAATCGGATGGCGCGTTCCCGAGATTATCTCACTGAAATTTTTTGATGATATATATATATATATATATAGAAATATGAATTTTTGGCCGAATCGATTTTAATACTAATGTTCTTCGAACATTAGCAAAAATTTAGTGTCGATTTTTTCATTCGTAGATCATTCTGAGCATCAACATGTGCAAATTAACGTGTTAAAATTTCAAAACGATTGGATAATATTGTTTTTCTTAATCATGCACGCCAACTTGCAAAACGTTGTTTCGAGAAAATCGCGCTTAAAGTTAAAATTCAATATTTTTTGCAATAAATCTTACCGAAAATTAATCTGCGATGCCTGGACCATACAATGTCCCTTCTTCTTGCTCATACTCTTCCTCTTCCAAAGACTTTTGCTCCCTTCGAGCAGTTCTGGCCTCTTTAGATGCCTCAGTGGAGTGTTTTTCCGCCTGGTTGATTCTTGCAGCATCTCTATGTTCTGCATGTTCCAGCGCACGTTCGCAAATTGTAACTCCCATTACTTGCATTATTTTCAAGATAGCCATAAATCCTTCATTAACTGTACATGCAGAAATATTTGCAGCCATATTTAGCAGGTTTTTCCCACAATAAGTATGTTTGGGGGCCAAATTCCACACACAAGAATTATAGCTTTCTGCGTAAAATTGCCAAAGCAGCGCTTTAATAAATCTTTTGATGATACGTCATCATAAATGGGCTTTAAAATTTCTTGTACCTCATCATCTTAACGTGGAGGCTGCTTGAAACTTTTTAATTCATTATCACCAGCTGCCTCCGCCTTGCGCCAGTTACACCAAGTCGCTTCTCCAACAGGAACATAAAAAGTGTTGAGGGTTCACATCAGTTGACATTTTGTGGTGATATACTGCCCAAATTTACTAGCGCATATTTTCAACTGAATCAGGATTTCATCGTATAGCTAAGCCATAATATGTCGCAAAATTTTTCATTAATTTTAGTGTCAGTTGGACTTTTTTCGGACCTTTTTTTGGAGACTCTACACTTTTTTACAGCTATTTTTTTTTTGTTTTTTTTTTATCAAGTCTAGCTGTTTTTTGCTACTTTTAAAGGAGATGACTCACTTATCTTTGTCTACACTTTGGCTTAAGTCGATGTAGCGATATAGCGAAGTCAACGAAAATCATAGAAAAAATGACCTTGGAGCGCTTCGCTATATATACTCACAAAAACATTGAGGTTTACTTATTCCATCCCTGAAGAGATACATTTTCAGAACGAGCTTATTCAAACAAATTATTCATATAATAAATTGTTTCTTGAACTGAGTAAAGAAGAAGCAACTTCACTTAAAAAGATATTCAGCGAATATGAAGATCTATTTTACAAAGAAGGAGAGAACCTTTCTTGTACAACACAAACGAAGCATGAAATCATTACAAAGAATAACAAACCGTTATACTCAATAATCTACCGTTTTCAACCAGTCCACGAAAAAGAAGTTGAGAAACAAATAAACGATATGTTGAAACAGAAAATAATAAAACCTTCGAATTCACCATATAACGCACCTATATGGATAGTACCCTAAAAACTGGAGAACTCCGAGGAACAGAAATGGAGAATGGTCATAGATTATAGGAAATTAAATGAAGAAACTATAGACGATAAATTTCCAATCCCTAATGTAGAGTCAATCTTCGATAAATTGGGTAAAGCACAATGTTTTACGACGTTGGATTTAGCAAAAGGTTTTCACCAAATTGAAGTCAGCGAAAATGATCGACATAAAAGAGCCTTTTTTACACCCCAAGGACATTATGAGCTTATAAGAATGCCTTTCGGATTAAAAAACGCACCAGCGACATTTCAGAGAATGATAAATGAAGTACTAATAGAATACATTAACAGAATTTGCGTAGTATATTTAGATGATATATTAATATTTGCTACTTCACTAGAGACAAATACCCTGAAAATTTTTCAAGACAGAGAAAATAAATTGAAAATTCAAATAAATAAATGCACACTTTTTTCTAAGTCAACGGAATACTTAGGTCGTATACTAACAACAGAAGGAATTAAACCAAATCCAGGGAAAATAGATACGATAAGGAATCTAAAAATACGAAGAAAAACTAAACAAATTAAATCATTCTTAGGAATAACAGGATATTATAGAAAATTTATAAAAAACTATGCACAAATAGCAGTACCACTAACTAACGTATTAAAAAAAAACGCAAAAATTAACATTAATGACCCTAGATACAATGCAGCATTCGAGAAATTAAAAGAATTAATTACGAACTATCCATTATTACACTATCCAGACTTCAAATTGAAATTTACCCTTACAACAGATGCATCGGACAGAGCAATTGACGCAGTATTATTCCAACAGGGACACCCATTATCACACGCGAGTAGAACACTCAATGAACATGAGAAGAACTACTCAACTATAAAAAAAAACTCTAGCGCACCTGAACCGCTAGAAACACTAATGTTCGAAGAACAGTAGAAGAATCGTGCAGGTTTTGAGTGCATATTCCACCACATGAGCTGCTTATTACGGCCAAACTGTTTCAAATGCCACGTTTTACTTTGGTCTCAAGAATGCATTATGACTCATATGGTAGAAGGTTTCAGATATTACCACTGGTATGAATTTCAACGTTTATGAGAGGAAAACACGGGTTAATTATATTCGTTATCAGTTGCTTATTTCACAACATTTTGAAAGCAGCATCTCATATAACATCAATGAAGAAAATGCTCAGTGCCTGCAGCACTGTAACTGAAGTTGGTGTTTGGGGCTGCGATCCGAAAAATTTGCAGAGCTTTGGGAATTGGAACATCGGTTATTTATTTGCATTGTAAATGTTTCCGGTATAATTTTATTGATACAAAAGTAGCACAACCGACTCGTGCTGGCAACCTTTCGCCAGTATCAAAGCCAAGAATATATCACATCTGCTTCACGTTGTTATATTACATTCGAATTTATAGGAGTATGAAGAAATTTAGGGTTACCTGCAGCGAGTTTTTTCAAATAATCAAAAGCTTAATATTTGCTGTTTATTGGCACTACAATATCATTACCAATGGACAATTCTACGATTAAACCGCTTTATAAAGATATTGCAAACAAACACAAAACCAACAATAGCTGACAACCCTATAGTGGCTTTTCAACCAAATTTGGCCTGAATAATGTTTTTAATAGGTTCCATAAATTGTATGAAATTCGTATTGATTTCATGACTGCACTGGAAGTTATAGGGCAAAAAGTTTTATTTTCCTGGGAGAATTTTCAAAACCAAAGACACAAAAATTACCATAGCTGGCAGCACCATTCGAATTTTTCAACCAAATTTATATCAAACAGAGCTTAGAGTAAGGTTCAGCTACTGTGTCAACTTCATGAAAATCTGGTTACTTATTCATATTTCATAGGGCAAAAAGCAATTTTTTTTTCTTTGTAATTTTTCAAGATGGCACCACTGGCACAGAGTTGCCCAGACCTGGTCTTACTTAAGTCCAGACCTGGTCCTACTTAAGTCCAATGTTTTCTGTAAATTTCAATGGTATCTGATTATTGATTCGTGAGTTCCCGTGAACAGAAGTTTTTGATGCTAAAAATATAGGTTGACTGGGAAAGGGTTACCGTTCTTGTCCGACATGAAGTTTCCAAAGTTTTACTTTGAACGTGTAGATTAAGCATAAAATTTGTATACAGACTGGTTTTATTGTAAGAAACGGACATTTGTAGGATATTCGATGGTTTGAATGTTTTCACTTCCAAATTTTTATTTTTTTCAAATTTAAGACACCAAAATTATCATAGCTAGCAGCTCCAACCGAATTTTTCAACCAAATTTCTACCAAACGTGGCTTAAAATAGGATCCAGCTACTGTGTAAATTTCATTAAAATCGAACGATTCAATTGGAATTTATAGGGCTAAAAGCAGTTATCTTTTTTAATGATTTTTCAAGATGGCACCACTGGCACAGAATTGCCCGCATTTCAAAATCACTTCCATCAAATCTGGTCCTATTCAAGACCAATACATGCTGCAAATTTCAATTAATTCTGTTTATTGTATCGTGTTTCCGTGAACAGAAGTTTATGATGCTTAAAATATAGGTAAATTGGGCAAGGGTTACCAGGCGTACCCGTTATACCATATCAAATTTTATTTTTTGTTTATGTAAAAAACGCATGAGGTTTACATATGGGTGGCTTTTTTTTGAAGAAACGGCATTTTTTCAAGAGAGACGATGATTTTGAGGTTTTCACTTTCAGTACCTGCCCTAGCTACAGGGTTGCCAGCACGCTCAGCTTAAGCTACACAAATCTACAACTAATTAATACCAATATGTACTGAAAGTTTCGTACTGATTAATTAGCTTTGTCAAAAGTTATCGCAATTTAAAAATTTTCAAATTTTTCCGTTTTCTTTTTAGGCACCCAGCGCACACATGGGGTTAAAAAATTCCAAAACATTATCCGATTCACATGTAAAACACGTTCGAAATTTATTTGATCAACTTTATTTTTGCAAAAATTATTTGTGTACGGAATAATAGGTATAATAAAAATATCACTAAAATGGCCGTCGGCGCCAAAGGGTTAAAGATTTTTAACTTTTTCTGAAACCTGGCACTATTCTGCATATACACCAATGTGTCCTCAAAATTTCAGTTCAATCGGATGGCGCGTTCCTGAGATTTTTTCACTGAAATTTTTTGATGATATATATATATATATATATATATATATATATATATATATATATATATATATATATATATATATATATATATATATATATATATAGAAATATGAATTTTTGGCCAAAGTGATTTTAATACTAATGTTCTTCTTCGAACATTAGTAAAAACACGAAATAAATATATTGAATGAAGAAATAGAAAGCAATCAAGTAACGGTACATAGCAACGATCAAGAAGACGAACATGACTACATCCACATCAAAGAAGGTATAGTAAACAATTATAAAACGCAGATAATAATACTGGACAAGAAAACAAAAGAGTTTTAAACAATTAATAAAAAAAGGAAAATATATATAGACACACAAGATATAGAAGAAAATAATAAAGTTACAGATATATTAAGACGATATATACCAGAAGCAGCATATACAGGAATATATTGCGAATTTAGCGATACAATTTGGAACAAAGTTCAGTTGAATATTCTAAAATTATATTCTAACAATACTAAACTAAGATTCATAAAATGCACAGATCACGCGATTGACCTTGTGAACGAAGATCAATGTTTTGAGAAAATAAATGAAATACACGAAAAAGAAAATCATAGAGGAGTAATAGAAAATTACGCAGAAATAAAGAATAAATACTACCTTAATGGAATAATAAAAATAATAAACAAATACATTAACTATTGCGATGTATGTAACCAAGCAAAATATGAAAGAAAACAAGTAAAACCCGAATTCAAAACAACACATACACCTGCAGATATTAATGAAGTTATACACATAGATATATTTCTAATAGGAAAATATCAATTCTTTGCAACGATAGATAAATTTTCAAAGCATTTATGCACAAAACAAATCATGGATAAAAACTCCATAACATTCATAGAATCATTGAAAGAGAGAAATGCAATAATAGACAAACCGATAAAAATAGTTGCAGACAACGAATTCAATACGATAAATTTAAAGGAATATTTTCGGAGAGAAAGAATAGAAATCCATTTTAATATACCGCAATCGCACACAGGAAATTCGGATATGAGCAGATGCCATAACACATTATTAGAACATATCAGATCAATAACCATCACTGAACCTGAAACAAATTTAATAGAACAAACCCTTAAAGCAACAGAACATTATAATAGTACAACACATTCAGTAACACAAGCTAGACCCATAGATATCCAATACGGTAAAAAAGACAAAATAAAAATAAGCGAACGTCTAATACGACAAAAAACTCTAGCGCACCTGAACCGCTAGAAACACTAATGTTCGAAGAACAGTAGAAGAATCGTGCAGGTTTTGTGTGCATATTCCACCACATGTGCTGCTTATAACGGCCAAACTGTTTCAAATGCCACGTTTTACTTTGGTCTCAAGAATGCATTATAACTCATATGGTGGAAGGTTTCATATATTACCACTGGCATGAATTTCAACGTTTATGAGAGCAAAACACGGGTTAATTATATTTGTTATCAGTTGCTTATTTCACAAAATTTTGAAAGCAGCATCTCATATAACATCAATGAAGAAAATGCTCAGTGCCTGCAGCACTGTAACTGAAGTTGGTGTTTGGGGCTGCGATCCGAAAAATTTGCAGAACTTTGAGAATTGAAACATTGGTTATTTATTTTCATTGTAAATGTTTCCGGTATGAATACTAACTGTAAGCATTAATTGATACAAAAATAGCACAACCGACTCGTGCTTGCAACCTTTTGCCAGTATCAAAGACAAGAATATATCACATCTGCTTCACGTTGTTATATTACATTCGAAGTTACAGGAGCATAAAGAAATTAAGGGTTACCTGCAGCGAGTTTTTCAAATAATGGAAAGCTTAATATTTGCTGTTTATTGTTACTACAATATCATTACCAATTGAAAATTCTACGATAAAACCGCTTAATAAAGATATTGCAATTAAACACAAAACCAACAATAGCTGGCAGCCCTATCATGGCTTTTCAACCAAATTTGGCCTGAATAATGTTTATCATAGGTTTCATTAATTGTATGAAATTCGTATTGATTTCATGACTGCACTGGAAGTTATAGGGCAAAACGTTTTATTTTCCTGAGCGAATTTTCAAAACCAAACACACAAAAATTACCATAGCTGGCAGCACCAATCTAATTTTTCAACCAAATTTCCACCAAACAGAGATTAAAGTTAGGTTCAGCTACTGTGTCAATTTCATGAAAATCTGGTTACTAATTCACATTTCATAGGGCAAAAAGCAAGTTTTTTTTCTTTGTAATTTTTCAAGATGGCACCACTGGCACAGAGTTGCCCACAATTCAAAATCGCTTCTATCAGATGTGGTCCTACTGAAGTCCAATGCATTCTGTAAATTTCAGCTGTATGTGATTATTGGTTCGTGAGTTCCCGTGAACAGAAGTTTTTGATGCTAAAAATATAGGTTAACTGGGAGAGGGTTACCGTTCTTGTCCGACATTCAATTTTCAAAGTTTTACTTTGAACGTGTAGATAAAACATAAGATTTGTATACAGATTGGTTTCATTGTAAGAAACGGAATTTTTTTTGAATATTCCATGGTTTGAATGTTTTCACTTCCAATTTTTATTTTTTCAAATTTGAGATACCAAAATTATCATAGCTGGCAGTTCCAACCAAGTTTTTCGACCGAATTTCCCTCAAACGTGGTTTGAAGTAAGGTCCAGCTACTGTGTGAATTTCGTCAAAATCGAACGATTTAATCAGAATTTATAGGGCTAAAAGCAGTTATCTCTTTTAGTGATTTTTCAAGATGGCACCACTGGCACAGAATCACCCGCATTTCAAAATCACTTCTATCAGACTTGGTCCTATATAGGACCAATACATTCTGCAAATTTCAATTCATTCTGCTCATCGGATCGTGAGTTTCCGTGAACAGAAGTTTTTGATGCTAAAAATATAGGTGAATTGGGCAAGGGTTACCAGGCGTGCCCGTTATACCATATCAAATTTTATTTTTTGTCTATGTAAACAAAGCACAAGATTTACATATGAGTGGCTTTTTTTTGAAGAAGCGGCATTTTTTCAAGAGAAACGATGATTTGGAGGTTTTCACTTTCAGTGCCTGCCCTAGCTACAAAATTGCCAGCACGCTGATTAAAAGCTACACAAATCTACAACTAAATAATGCAAATATGTCCTGAAAAATTCGTAATGATTGAATAGTATAGTCAAAAGTTATCGCAATTTAAAAATTTTCAAATTTGCCCGTTCTCTTTTTAGGCACCCAGCGCACACATGGGGTTAAAAAATTCCAAAACATTACCCGATTCACATGTAAAACACGTTCGAAATTTATTTCGTCAACTTTATTTTTCCAAAAATTATTTGTGTACGAAATAATAGGTATATTAAAAATATCACTTAAATGGCCGCCCGCGCCAAAAAGTTAACAATAACTGACATTTAGTGAGACCTGGACCTATTCTGCATATACACCAATGTATTCTGAAAGTTTCATTTCAATCGGATGGCGCGTTCCTGAGATTATCTCACTGAAATTTTTTGATGATATATACATATATATATATATATATATATATATATATATATATATATATATATATATATATATATATATATATATATATATATATATATTTATATATATATATATATATATATATATATATATATATATATATATATATATATATATATATATAAATATATATATTTATATATATATATATATATATATATATGAATATATATTTTTATATATATATATATTTATATATATATATATATATATATATATATATATATATATATATATATATATATATATATATAAATATATATATATATATATATATATATATATATATATATATATATTTATATATATATATATATATATATATATATATATATATATATATATATATATATATATATATATTTATATATATATATATATATATATATATATATATATATATATATATATATATATATATATCTATATATATATATATATATATATATATATATATATATATATATATATATATATGGAAATATGAATTTTTGGCCGAATCGATTTTAATACTAATGATCTTCGAACATTAGTAAAAAGCAGAATTGAATAGAAAAACAAAAACTCTAGCGCACCTAAACCGCTAGAAACACTAATGTTCGAAGAACAGTAGAAGAATCGTGCAGGTTTTGAGTGCATAATCCACCACATGAGCTGCTTATTACGGCCAAACTGTTTCAAACGCCACGTTCTACTTTGGTCTCAAGAATGCATTATAGCTCATATGGTGGAAGGTTTCAGATATTACCACT
The DNA here is from genome assembly GCA_963978885.1 of Nemotelus pantherinus. Lineage (NCBI taxonomy): Eukaryota > Metazoa > Arthropoda > Insecta > Diptera > Stratiomyidae > Nemotelus > Nemotelus pantherinus. The sequence goes on from OZ022263.1 coordinate 126,301,394, forward strand.
GGCATGAATTTCAACGTTTATGAGAGCAAAACACGGGTTAATTATATTCGTTATCAGTTGCTTATTTCACAAAATTTCGAAAGCAGCATCTCATATAACATCAATGAAGAAAATGTTCAGTGCCTGCAGCACTGTAACTGAAGTTGGTGTTTGGGACTGCGATCCGAAAAATTTGCACAATTTTGGGAATTGAAATATCGGTTATTTATTTTCATTGTAAATGTTTCCGGTATGAATACTTACTGTAAGCATTTATTGATACAAAAGTAGCACAACCGACTCGTGCTGGCAACCTTTCGCCAGTATCAAAGCCAAAAATATATCACATCTGCTTTACGTTGTTATATTACATTCAAAGTTATAGGAGTATAAAGAAATTTAGAGTTACTTGCAGCGAGTTTTTTCAAATAATGGAAAGCTTAATATTTGCTGTTTATTGTGACTACACTATCATTACCAATTGAAAATTCTACGATAAAACCGCTTAATAAAGATATTGCAATTAAACACAAAACCAACAATAGCTGGCAGCCCTATCATGGCTTTTCCACCAAATTTGGCCTGAATAATGTTTATCATAGGTTTCATTAATTGTATGAAATTCGTATTGATTTCATGACTGCACTGGAAGTTATAGGGCAAAACGTTTTATTTTCCTGAGCGAATTTTCAAAACCAAAGACACAAAAATTACCATAGGTGGCAGCACCAATCGAATTTTTCAACCAAATTTCCATTAAACAGAGTTTAGAGTAAGGTTCAGCTACTGTGTCAATTTCATGAAAATCTGGTTACTAATTCACATTTCATAGGGCAAAAAGCAAGTTTTTTTTCCTTGTAATTTTTCAAGATGGCACCACTTTCACAGAGTTGCCCACAATTCAAAATCGCTTCTATCAGATGTGGTCCTACTGAAGTCCAATGTATTCTGTAAATTTCAGCTGTATGTGATTATTGGTTCGTGAGTTCCCGTGAACAGAAGTTTTTGATGCTAAAAATATAGGTTAACTGAGAAAGGGTTACCGTTCTTGTCCGACATGAAATTTCCAAAGTTTTACTTTGACTGTGTAGATTAAGCACAAGATTTGTATACAGATTGGTTTTATTGTAGAAACGGACATTTTTTAGGATATTCGATGGTTTGAATGTTTTCACTTCCAAATTTTTTTTTTTCAAAATGATGACACCAAAATTATCATAGCTGGCAGCTCCAACCGAATTTGTCAAAAAAATTTCTACCAAACGTGGTTTAAAGTAAGATGCACCTACGATGTAAATTTCGTCAAAATCGAACGATTTAATCAGAATTTATAGGGCTAAAAGCAGTTATCTTTTTTAGTGATTTTTCAAGGTGGCACCACTGGCACAGAATCGCCCGTATTTCAAAATCACTTCTATCAGACCTGGTCCTATATAGGACCAATACATTCTGCAAATTTCAATAAATTCTGTTCATCGGATCGTGAGTTTCGGTGAACAGAAGTTTTTGATGCTAAAAATATAGGTAAATTGGGCAAGGGTTACCAGGCGTGCCCGTTATACCATATCAAATTTTATTTTTTGTCTATGTAAACAAAGCACAAAATTTACATATGAATGGCTTTTTTTTTAAGAAACGAAATTTTTTCAAGAGAGACGATGATTTGGAGGTTTTCACTTTCAGTGCCTGCCCTAGCTACAGGGTTGCCAGCACGCTCATTAAAACGTAAATAAATCTACAACTAAATAAAACAAACATGTTTTGAAAATTTCGTAATCATAGAATAGCTCTGTCAAAAGTTATCGCAATTTAAAAATTTTCAAATTTTTTTGTTCTCATTTTAGGCACCCAGCGCACACACGGGGCTTAAAAATTCCAAAACGATATCTGATTCACATGTAAAACAGGTTCGAAATTTATTTCATCAACTTTAATTTTGAAAAAATTATTTGTGTACGGAATAATAGGTATATTAAAAAAATCACTAAAATGGCCGCCGGCGCCAAAGGGTTAAAGATTATTAACTTTTTGTGAAACCTGGCACTATTCTGCATATACACTAATGTGTCCTGAAAATTTCAGCTCAATCGGATGGCGCGTTCCTGAGATTTTTTCACTGGAATTTTTTGATGATATATAGATATATATATATATATATATATATATATATATATATATATATATATATATATATATATATATATATATATATATATATATATATAGAATTATGAATTTTTGTC
>OZ022263.1:126313615-126378615 GCA_963978885.1 Nemotelus pantherinus
CCGCGCCAAAAGGTTAACAATAACTGACATTTAGTGAGACCTGGACCTATTCTGCATATACACCAATGTATCCTGAAAGTTTCAGCTCAATCGGATGGCGCGTTCCCGAGATTATCTCACTGAAATTTTTTGATGATATATAGATATATATATATATATATATATATATATATATATATATATATATATATATATATATATATATATATATATATATATATATATATATATATATATATATATATATATATATATATATATATATATATATATATATGGAAATATGAATTTTTGGCCGAATCGATTTTAATACTAATGTTCTTCGAACATTAGTAAAAAGAAGAATAGATATATATCAAAAATACACCCAACAAATATGAGAAGAGAAAAAAGATATAAGTTATTGAAAAGCTGTTATTTTTATGTTTTTATTTGCCGATTGCTGCTTATCAACTAACTACAAAATGTTTAGCTTAAATTAAGTCAACCCGTTCTGCCTATCATGCAAAACGTGATGCACGGGAAGTTATGCAGACAAGTGCATGTCGCGATCAGGTGAACATCGCGATCAGGTGAACGTCCCCATGAGAGCGATGTAAGTGCTTTCCTAGTCAAGAAGAAATATGAACCGAATAGCCGTGGTCGTCGCTAGTCAAGAATATGAACCGAATAGCCAGGGTCGTCGCTAACTTATAATAATGGAAATAATTCTAATTCCAGACCCCCATCAACAAATGGATAATATATATAAAAATCACCCTATCAATGATTAACCCAACCAAACAAGCAGAAATTCACATAGAATAAATACAATTCAACTCAGGAATTATACCAATAAAGAAGGACCCTATCAGATTAATTAAAGATCATACTAGAATATACCATAAAATAAATTAAACCCAATACGAGGAACCATTAGAAAAACTCACCAAACACATACAGCCTGACATATATACATTAGAAACTATAAACACAATAAAAGGAGAATTAAAAATTTTACAATTAAAGAATAATCGACCCAGAAGAGGACTAATTAACCCAATAGGCTCAATATACAAATTCTTATATGGACTGATGGGCAATGACGACTACGAAGAGATTTTAGATCATTTAAAGGTAATAGACAGTAACAATCACAAAACAATTCAAGCAATGAATAGACAGATAAAAATAAATGGTGTCTTTTCAAATAATTTAAATAAAATCGTAGCAAATATAAATGAAAAAACTCTAGCGCACCTGAACCGCTAGAAACACTAATGTTCGACGAACAGTAGAAGAATCGTGCAGGTTTTGAGTGCATATTCCACCACATGTGCTGTTTATTACGACCAAACTGTTTCAAATGCCACGTTTTACTTTGGTCTCAAGAATGCATTATAACTCATATGGTAGAAGGTTTCAGATATTACCACTGGCATGAATTTCAACGTTTATGAGAGCAAAACACGGGTTAATTATATTCGTTATCAGTTGCTTATTTCGCATAATTTTGAAAGCAGCATCTCATATAACATCAATGAAGAAAATGCTCAGTGCCTGCAGCACTGTAACTGAAGTTGGTGTTTGGGGCTGCGATCAGAAAAATGTGCAGAACTTTGCGAATTGCAACATTGATTATTTATTTTAATTGTAAATGTTTCCGGTATGAATACTAACTGTAAGCATTTATTGATACAAAAGTAGCACAACCGACTCGTGCTGGCAACCTTCTGCCAGTATCAAAGCCAAGAATATATCACATTTGCTTCACGTTGTTATATAACATTCGAAGTTAAAGCAGTATAAAGAAATTTAGAGTTACCTGCAGCGAGTTTTTTCAAATAATCGAAAGCTTAATATTTGCTGTTTATTGTCACTACAATATCATTACCATTTGAAAATTCTACGATAAAACCGCTTAATAAAGATATTGCAATTAAACACAAAACCAACAATAGCTGGCAGCCCTATCATGGCTTTTCAACCAAATTTGGCCTGAATAATGTTTATGACAGGTTTCATTGATTGTATGAAATTCGTATTGATTTCATGACTGCACTGGAAGTTATAGTGCAAAAAGTTTTATTTTCCTGAGCGTATTTTCAAAACCAAAGACACAAAAATTACCATAGCTGGTAGCACCAATCAAATTTTTCAACCAAATTTCCACCAAACAGAGATTAAAGTTAGGTTTAGCTACTGTGCCAATTTCATGAAAATCTGGTAATTTATTCACATTTCATAGGGCAAAAAGCAGTTTTTTTTCTTTGTAATTTTTCAAGATGGCACCACTGGCACAGACTTGCCCACAATTCAAAATCGCTTCTATCAAATCTGGCCTTACTTAAGTCCAATGCATTCTGTAAATTTTAGCTGTATCTGATTATTGGTTCGTGAGTTTCCGTGAACAGAAGTTTTTGATGCTAAAAATATGGGTTAACTGGGAGAGGGTTACCGTTCTTGTCCGACATGAAATTTCCAAAGTTTTATTTTGAACGTGTAGATAAAACATAAGATTTATATACAGATTGGTTTTATTGTAAGAAACGGACATTTTTTTGCATATTCGATGGTTTGAATGTTTTCACTTCCAAATTTTTTTTTTCAAAATGAAGACACCAAAATTATCATAGCTGGCAACTCCAACTGAATTTTGCAACCAAATTTCTACCAAACGTGGCTTAAGGTAAGGTCCAACAGTTGTGTGAGTTCGTCATTCGTCATTCGTCAAAATCGAACGATTCAATCAGAATTTATAGGGCTAAAAACAGTTATCTTTTTTAGTGGTTTTTCAAGATGGCACCACTGGCACAGAATCGCCCGCATTTCAAAATCACTTCTATCAGACCTGGTCCTACTTAAGACCAATTTAGTCTGCGAATTTCAATTAATTCTGCTTATCGGATCGTGAGTTTCCGTGAACAGAAGTTTTTGATGCTAAAAATATAGGTAAATTGGGCAAGGGTTACCAGGCGTGCCCGTTATACGATATCTTTTTTTTTTTTGGTTATGTAAACAAAGCACAAGATTTACATATGAGTGGCTTTTTTTTGAAGAAACGGCATTTTTTCAAGAGAGACGATGATATGGAGGTTTTCACTTTCAGTGCCTGCCCTAGCTACAGGGTTGTCAGCACGCTCATTAAAAGCTACACAAATCTGCAACTAAATAATATCAATATGTCCTGAAAATTTCGTAATGATTGAATAGCTCTGTCAAAAGTTATCGCAATTTAAAAATTTTCAAATTTTCCCGTCCTCTTTTTAGGCACCCAGCGCACACATAGGGTTAAAAAATTCCAAAGCATTATCCGATTCATATGTAAAACACGTTCAAAATTAATTTCGTTAACTTTATTTTTGCGAAAATTATTTGTGCACGAAATAATAGGTATATTAAAAATATCACTTAAATGGCCGCCGGCGCCAAAAGGTAAACAATAACTGACATTTAAAGAAACCTGGACCTATTCTGCATATACACCAATGTATCCTGAAAGTTTCAGCTCAATCGGATGGCGCGTTCCCGAGATTATCTCACTGAAATTTTTTGATGATATATATATATATATATATATATATATATATAGAAATATGAATTTTTGGCCGAATCGATTTTAATAAAAAACCCTAGCGCATCAGAACCGCTAGAAATAATAATGTTCGAAGAACAGTAGAGGATTTGTGCAGATTTTGAGTGTACTGTTATATATTGTTGTTATACTGTTCTTATTGTCTTATATATTATATATTGTACGTATTGTCATATATATTGTTATATATTGTATATTCGCGATGTGAATACTTAATGCAAGCATTTATTGGTACCAAAATAGCAAAAACACCTCGTGCTAGCAGTCCTATCTGCCTCACGTTGAAGTCAACCTGCTCTGCGAATTTCGTGTTGATCCGATCGCTGCATTGGAAGTAATAGGGATACAAGGAAATTTAGGGTTACCATTCGCAAAAGCTTTCAAATTTTCTAGATCTTAGTATTTGGTGTGTATTTTCACTACAAGACCACTACGATTTGAAAATTTTATGATAAAATCGCTTACTAAAGCTATTTCAAAAAATACAAAAACAATGATAGCTGGCAACCCTATCATTGTTTTTCAAAATAGATTTATACTGAACATTGTCTACAATAATTTAAATATGTCATATGAATTTCGTTATGATACCATGACTGTACTGGAGGCTATAGGGCAAAGAGCTTTATTCAAATAAAATAACATTATATAAAAAAACTTGGTGCAGTTGCACCAATTTTTGACGATTCTAAAAGCATATAGATATATAACTTGGATGCTTTGCTTTTATATGATGTTTAAGTGCTTTTATATAATCGAAGTCATTTGTCATAAATTATGCTTACCATAGAAGGGGGATGATGCAGATGAATAAACTAATAAACTCGGTTATAGGTTCAAGTAACAAACAATAAAATTTCCAAAGCTCGGAATATTTAAATATCGGTTGCTTATTTTATTGTAAATAGTTTGCTTATGAATAGAAAATGGAAGCATCTGTTGGTGCGATATTTACGAAACTGTCTGGTGCTGGCAATCATGTGCTGGCACCATAGCTGCTTCAAGTTGTGTTAAACCCACCCTACGAATTTCGTTTCGATTGAATGTCTGTGCTGTAAGTTATAGGAGTGAATTAAATTTTAGGGTTGCCATCGTCCAAACTTTTTAAAGTTTTGAAACGTAAATATTTGATGTTATTTGTCATTGCAGGATCATTCCCACTTGGAAATTTTATGACAACATCGCTCGATAAAGAAATGTCAATAAATTACAAAATTCATCATAGCTGGCAACTCTTTCACGGTTTTTCAACAAAATTTCTACAGAAATAGAAACGCAACAAGATATGCTTTTCACACGAATTTTGTTTTGATTTCATCACTGCATCGGAAGTTATAGGGAAAAACCTTTATTTTCCTGAGCAAATTTACAATATTTAATAGACAAAAATTGCCGTAGCTAGCGTCCATATACTAATTTTTAAACCAAATTTCTATGAAATTTATCTTAGAGTAAGGTTCACCTACTGCGTGAATTTTGTTAAAATCTGGTGGCTAAATCGGAAGCTATAGGCCAAAAACCAGTTTTTTTTCTCAGTGATTTTTCCATATGGCACCACTACCTCAGTATTGCCCGTATTGAAAAATCGCTTCTATCAGATCTGGTCCTAATTAATACCAACATGTTCTGTAAATTTCATATTGATCGCATAATCCGATTGTCAGTTCTCGTGAACAGAAGTTTTGGGTGCTGAAAATAGAGGTAATTTGATCACGGGTTGCCGTTCTTGTTTACCGCGGAATTTTTGAAATTTTTATTTGACTTGGTGGACAAAAGTCAAAATTTGTCAACAATTTGAATTTATTTTCAAAAATCAAAAATTTTTCAGGAGACTCGATGATTTGAAGGATTTGCTTTCAGGAGCCTGCTGTAGCTACAGAGTTGCCCGCACAGTCTTGAAAGTCCATGTGTGTTAAATTCTAGTTAACATCATAACGCTCTGCAAATTTCACGATGATCCATTGTTTTTCTTAGAAGTTATGATAAATCGAAATTTGAAAAAAATCCTTGCCTACTTTTAGGCACTCAGCGCCTACACCTGGCCCAAAATTTTCAATTCTTTATCATATACAAACTACAAACAGAACAAGTTTTCATTCCTAGTACTTGTTTTTAACAAAAATTTACACTGCTTGGAAATATAGGTGTACCTGAAAATTCACTTAAATGCCCGCCGCCGCCAAAAGGTTTAAGATATCTGAATTCTAGCAAGTCATGGACCTACCTGTTATATACATCTATGTTCTCCGAAAATTTCAACTCAATCGAATCAGCCACTCCAGAGATTATCTCTCTTAATCATTTTGCTGATATATATATATATATATATATATATATATATATATATATATATATATATATATATATATATATATATATATATATATGACGAATTTTCGGCGAAGCGATTTTAATACTAATGTTCTTCGAACATTAGTAAAAACAGATCATATAAAAGCTTAACAAATGAATTGAATACTCAGAATTTGAGAACAAATGACATACTAACAGGTATACAATTAAAACATAGCTTTGACTACATAAAAGACGAATTAGAGAAAATTATAGACAACGTAAACTCAGCTAAGACAGGAATTATGACAAGATCAATACTTACTCATGATGAAATAAATACAAACAACCTATCAGTAGATGAATTGAAAGAAATAACGATTAACGTATTAACGAAAGAGAAAATGATTATCACTAATTTTCGAAGAAAAGTAGTATTAAACTCGTTTCGCCGAAAATTCATATTTCTTTATATATATATATAGATATATATATATATATATATATATATATATATATATATATATATATATATATATATATATATATATATATATAAATATATATATATATATATATATATATATATATATATATATATATATATATATATATATATATAGGTATATATATATATATATATATATATATATATATATATATATATATATATATATATATATATATATATATATATATATATATATATAATATATATATATATATATATATATATATATATATATATTATATATATTATATATATATATATATCATCAAAATGATTAAGGGAGATAATCTCTGGAGTGGCAGATCCGATTGAGCTGAAACTTTCGGAGAAGGTATACGTATTTAGTAGGTAAGTCCACAACTTGCTAAAATTCAGATATCTTAAACCTTTTGGCGGCGGCGAGCGTTTTAGTGAATTTTGAGATACTCCTATATTTCCAAGCAATTTTGTTCAAAAAAAGTATTGAGAATAAAAACTTATTATGTTTTAAGCTTGCATATGACAAAAAATTGGAAATTTTGAGCCGTATGTGGGTGCAGCGAGCCTAAAAGTAGGCAAGGATTTTTTTTTCAAATTTTGATTTGTCATTACTTCTGACAAAAACATTGATTCATCGTGAAATTTGCAGAGCGTGTTGATGTTGACTAAAGTTTATGAGCTGCGGCAAGCTCTTGAAAAAAAATCCTTCAAATCATTGAACCTCCTGAAAAATTTTTGCTTTTTGACAAAAAATTCAAATCATTGATAAATTTTTACGTTTGTGCATCATGTCAATTAAACATTTTTAAAATTCTGATTTGCACAAGAACGGTAGCCCATCACTAAATTACCTCTGTTTTCAGCACTCGAAAGTTCTGTTCACGAGAACTGATGACCGGATTATCCGATCATTATTAAATTCACAGGACATGTTGGTGCTAGCTAGGACCAGATTTGATAGAAGTGATTTTGAAATGCGGGCAACCCTGTGGCAGTGGTGCCATCTTGAAAAATCACTGAGAAAAAAAAAACTCTAGCGCACCTGAACCGCTAGAAACACTAATGTTCGAAGAACAGTAGAAGAATCGTGCAGGTTTTGAGTGCATATTCCACCACATGAGCTGCTTATTACGGCCACACTGTTTCAAATGCCACGTTTTACTTTGGTCTCAAGAATGCATTATAACTCATATGGTAGAAGGTTTCAGATATTACCATTGGCATGGGTTTCAAAGTTTATGAAAGAAAAACACTTGTTAATTATATTCGTTATCAGTTGCTTATTTCACCAAACTTTGAAAGCAGCATCTCATATAACACCAATGAAGAAAATACTCAGTGCCTGCAGCACTGTAACTGAAGTTGGCGTTTGGGGCTGCGATCCGAAAAATTTGCAGAACTTTGGGAATTGAAACATTGGTTATTTATTTTCATTGTAAATGTTTCCGGTATGAATACTAACTGTAAGCATTTATTGAGACAAAAGCAGCACAACCGACTCGTGCTGGCAACCTTCTGCCAGTGTCAAAGCCAAGAATAAATCACATCTGCTTCACGTTGTTATATTACATTCGAAGTTATAGGAGTATAAAGAAATTTAGGGTTACCTACAGGAAGTTTTTTCAAATAATCGAAAGCTTAATATTTGCTGTTTATTGTCACTACAATATCATTACCAATTGAAAATTCTACGATAAAACCGCTTAATAAAGATATTGCAATTAAACACAAAACCAACAATAGCTGGCAACCCTATCGTGGCTTTTCAACCAAATTTGGCCTGAATAATGCTTATAATAGGTTCCGTTAATTGTATGAAATTCGTATTGATTTCATGACTGCACTGGCAGCTATAGGGCAAAAAGTTTTATTTTCCTGAGCGAATTCTCAAAACCAAAGACACAAAAATTACCATGGCTGGCAGCATCAATCGAATTTTTCAACCAAATTCCTATCAAACAGAGTTTAGAGTAAGGTGCAGCTACTGCGTCAATTTCATGAAAATCTGGTTACTAATTCACATTTCATAGGGCAAAAAGCAGTTTTTTTTTCTTTGTAATTTTTCAAGATGGCACCACTGGCACAGAGTTGCCTACAATTCAAAATCGCTTCTATCAGACCTGGTTCTACTTAAGTTCAATGCATTCTGTAAATTTCAATGGTATCTGATTATTGGTTCGTGAATTCCCGTGAACAGAAGTTTTTGATGCTAAAAATATGGGTTAACTGGGAGAGGGTTACCGTTCTTGTCGGACATGAGATTTCCAAAGTTTTACTTTGAACGTGTAGATAAAGCATAAGATTTGTATACAGATTGGTTTTATTGTAAGAAACGGACATTTTTAGGATATTCGATGATTTGAATGTTTTCACTACCAAATTTTTATTTTTTAAAATTTAAGACACCAAAATTATCATAGCTGGCAGCTCCAACCGAATTTTTCAACCAAATTTCTACCAAACGTGGTTTAAAGTAAGTTCCAGCTACTGTGTGAATTTCGTCAAAATCGAACGATTCAATCAGAATTTATAGGGCTAAAAACAGTTATCTTTTTTAGTGATTTTTCAAGATGGCACCACTGGCACAGAATCGCCTGCATTTCAAAATCGCTTCTATCAGACCTGGTCCTAGTTAAGACCAATACATTCTGCAAATTTCAATTAATTCTGCTCATCGGATCGTGAGTTTCCGTGAACAGAAGTTTTTGATGCTAAAAATATAGGTAAATTGGGCAAGGGTTACCAGGCGTGCCCGTTATACCATATCAAATTTTATTTTTTGTTTATGTTAACAAAGCACGAAATTTACATATGAGTGGCTTTTTTTTGAAGAAACGGCATTTTTTCAAGAGAAACGATAATTTGAAAGTTTTCACTTTCAGTACTTACCCTAGCTTCAGGGTTGCCAGCACGCTCATCAAAAGCTACACAAATTTACAACTAAATAATACCAATATGTTTTAAAAATTTGGCAATGATTGAAAAGCTGTGTCAAAAGTTATCGCAATTTAAAAATTTTCAATTTTTCCCGATCTCTTTTTAGGCACCCAGCGCACACATGGGGTTAAAAAATTCCAAAAAAATTATCCGATTCACATGTAAAACACGTTCGAAATTTATTTTGTTAACTTTATTTTTGCAAAACTTATTTGTGTACGGAATAATAGGTATAATAAAAATATCACTAAAATGACCGCCGCCGCCAAAGGGTTAAAGATTTTTAAGTTTTTCTGAGACCTGGCACTATTCTGCACATACACCAATGTGTCCTGAAAACTTCAGCTCAATCGGATGGCGCGTTCCTGAGATTTTTTCACTGAAATTTTTTGATGATATATATATATATATATATAGAAATATGAATTTTTGGCCAAAGTGATTTTAATACTAATGTTCTTCTTCGAACATTAGTAAAAACAGCTTTTTGGCCTATAACGTTCGATTCAGCCATCAGATTTAAACAAAATTCACACAATATTTGGATCTTACTTAAGACAACATTTAATAAAAATTTGGCTGAAAAATTAGAATAGAGTTGCCAGCTATGGTAATTTTGGTCTCCTAAATCTTGCAAATTTGCTCAGCAAAATAAAGCTTTTTCCCCTATAAATTCCGATGCAGTAAAGATATCAAAATAAAGTTTATGTAGTAAATAGATTTTAATGTTGGCCAAATATCATAGGAATTTCGTACAAAAATCATGAAAGGGCTGCCAGTTATGACCATTTTTGTAATTTTTTGGAATTTCTTTACTGCGCGATTATGTCATTAGATTTGCAAATGGGAACGATCCTGCAGTGAAAATTAACAACAAATATTAACGCGATAAAAATTTGAAAAGTTTTGAGGGTGGTAACCCTAAAAATTTTTTTACCTGTATGACTTCTCGCGCAGTGATTCAATCGAAACGAAATTTATTGGTTGGGTTTAGTTCAACGTGAAGCAGATTTGGTATATATTTTGCTTTGCTGCTGACACAGGGTAACTAGCTTTAGTCATTTTCGTAACTTTTGTATCAACAGATGCTTCAAATCACATACTCATATGCAAAACATTTGCAATAAAACGAAGAAACCAATTTTTAAATTTTCCGAGTTTTGAACATTTTTTGGATGGCAGCCTCAAACAACGTTAACCGCTAAAGCTTTCGACGAAATCCTCCGATGAGAATGAAATTCAAAGGATAAGTTGATTTAAGTATGAGCTTGTGAAGGTAAACTTATTGCTGCTTCATTGGGAAAATGTTGCCAGCACTGAACATTTTCATCATTTGTGTTATAGTTGAGTTCTGTTGCTTTGAACGAGGAATGGTTGATATGATTCTACAAAAAAGTGTATTACGTCTTTCCACATTTTTTTGTCACTCAAAGACAATTTCTTCGAAAATTAGTTTTCTAGCGGTTCAGGTGCGCAAGAGTTTTTTTTTTTGTTATTAATATTCCAATACTTACGGAACCGTTATTAACATATTACGTCAAACAAATCCCAAATAAAAAATCAGTAACAGTAAATATAGAAACAAGAGAAGTAGTAATTTATAGTGGAGAATATTATGAAATTGAGAAACATGTTAAATATTTAAAGAATCAGTTACTATGTAAAGATATTAATTGTACAACCAAATAGAAGCCTAATAAAAATAATGTAGAAGAAATTGAGAAGGGACTAATATTAGCAATAAGCATAAATGATGTTACTAATATTAGCAATAAGCATAAATGATGTTATAAATCAAAATGGTAATGAAAAAACATACAAATTAGATGGAACCTACATTGTAAGATTTCAAAATTGTAAAATTCACATCAAAGGAAAAATATATACAAATCAAATTAAAGAATTTCAGCAAATATTGACGCTTGAACCAATAAAGAATATATCGAATTTTAAATATCAATTTGACTTAGAAGATTTAAAACTAGAAAATAAAGAGAAGTTCAAACCATTAACGAAATAAAATACGAGCAGAAAAACCAATTAATTACCACTGGATCACCCCCTCAACGGTCCCGACCTTGTCGCGGTGGGGGGGCTCAGGGCAGTGGCTCATTAGCCAGATGAGTTGCTGCCTTGCTAAAGGGACCTTAGGGGAAGGAGACCCCGAACAGAAAACCAAATATGGACGAAGAAAAAGGAGCAAAACTTACGGTACAGGGTGTCGGATGCCCAGTACCGGCGGCCGTCAGGGGTGAGCGAGCAGGCCCCGGGTCGTCGTTATCCATCGACTGCAATGCTATGGAGGTTGACCACTTGGCCACCGTAGCAGATCTAATTACAAGTGGTCCTACACAACTCGAAGAGGTGGTGGAATCGGTTGCGGACCCTTTTAGGAGGAGTTCCAAACTACAACGATCCCCACCTCGAACAACAACCAAATCGGTAGCTAGCACCTCCGCTGGCTGCCATTCAAGTCGCACGAAGCTTATGCGCTCGGGTGCCAGAGTACTCGTAGACTCGGACTCAGAGAGCATGGTTTCGACCGAAGCGGAGGAAGAGCTGCTCAAATCGCCTGAGCGAGGCAAAGGTGCTGGTTCCCACAAGAGGAACAAGACCAAGCCGAGCAAAGAGGGCAGGAAAGCACTGGCGGAGTACAAGTCGGCACTGCGCATCGTCGACAGGCTCAGCGACAAACCAACCCTCTCCGTGGAGGAGAAGGATCGGCTAAGTTGGGCTCGGAAGGCGGTAGCAAAAGGCCGGGAGCACTTCGCTGGGAAGGAAAAGCTTGTTCTCAAGGACTCTGCTTTCCACAACAAAGTGGAGCAGAGCTTGTCTAAGAGGCTGGCGGAGAAAAGGCAGAGGTCGACCGAGGATGAAAAACCGGCGTCCAAGAGGCCAAAGAGCGCGACAAGTCGGCAAGGGGTCCAACAACCCTCTAGCTCGAAGCCGAAGAAGACTATGAAGGTCAGCGATGTGGCTAAACAGCACCTCATCGTGGCTCTAATAGACCGCAGCAATCCCTTGGGTCAATTGTCGCTCGAGAAGTGGAAGACCGTAGAGTCAGGCCTGCTCAATGCGATGATTGATCGCATGGAGAAGCACCCTGAGCTGGCTATGCCTTCGTTTGACGGGGCAGGCTGGTTCAGAGGTGTCAAGATCATCAAGTGCAACGACGAGCTCACGCTGCGCTGGTGTACTGCTGTAGTCCCGGAGCTACCGGGTCTATGGGAAGGAGCTCGTCTTGAAATCGTTGATAGAGGGAGCATCCCAACTCTACCTAGAGCGAAGGTGACAATAACGCGGGTAGAGGAACCGGAGGTGGCCCTAAAGTTACTTCAAAGACAGAATCCGGATGTTCCAACTCAAGATTGGAAGATCCTGGACGTCAAGAAGCCACAAGAACAAGACGGGGGGCAGGTCTACATCCTCCAAATTAACAAGGAGGCTGACGACCTGCTCTATCCGCGCTTTGGCAAAATGGCTTGGGGCGTAGGCAGTGTTTACCTACGCCTGAAAAAACGCCACCCGAAGGACGATAATATTAATACCCTGGAGGTCGGCGAGATCGAGAGGGATCTGGGCACTACTGACCTACGGGGTACAACGGCCGATCCCAAACTGGACAATGCGCAGGATAAGGAGGATGCCGAGGCCAAGACTCAAACTACTGCAGATCAACCTGCACCGCAGTAAGTTGGCCTCGGCCGAGTTGCTGCTAACGCTCGAAGAAGGTAAGTTTGACGTGGCGCTGGTCCAGGAACCGTGGATCTCTGCAGAGGGCCGGGTTTCGGGACTAGGGTCACAGCTTTTTAATCTTTTCTTCCCCACCACAGTAGCAAGAACTAGAACGGCTGTACTGGTGAGGAAGAATATCCACGCTTACCTTCTTTCTAATTTCAGCACGGACGACATGACAGTGGTGGCATGTGAGGGGGACGAGGAGCATGTACTCCTAGTATCCGCCTACATGGCTCACGACCGAGCAGCTCCGCCGGAGGAGGTCGCTAAACTCACCGCGGAGACACTCAAGAAGAACGAACTGCTGCTTGTGGGGGCGGATGCGAACGCGCACCACACAGTTTGGGGCAGCAAGGACATCAATGAAAGAGGTGAGTCTCTACTTAGTTTTATTATAAACCATAATCTAGTCGTAGCGAACAGAGGAAATGTCCCTACCTATAGGGGACCTCGTAGTGAAAACGTGCTAGATATAACTCTGCACAATGACTCTAATGAGCAGTTAATAGAGAATTGGAGGGTTCTCGAAGGCCCATCGTTTTCTGATCACTGTTATATAAGTTACTCTTTAAAACTCAATGTTACTCGCAATTACCGTCCGTTTCGCAATCCCAGAAATACTGACTGGCTGAACTTCGAACGGGAGGTGAAAAATGGCCTAGGCCCTCCTCCGAGGATTGGCGGTGTAGCTGACCTGGAGGCTGCGGTTAACGCACTTACGGGTAAACTCGTTAAAGCTTTTGCACGGTCCTGTCCCCAAGTCCGTCCGAGGCGCAAACCCAAGCCACCCTGGTGGAACAGGGACCTGGGTTGTCGCAGAGGACAAGTTCGTGAATTGTTCAAGTTAGCCAAAGCAGCTGACTGCAATGAATGCTGGGACGAATACAAGGACGTCCTTAAGCTCTATAAATCAGAAATCAGGAAAGCCAAATGGAGCTCCTGGAAAGAGCTGTGCGGTAGAATCGAGACCACATCGGAAACGGCGAGACTTAGAAATCTGCTGGCTAAACGCCCTGTCATGCCTAGCCTGCTTTGTAAGCCGGATGGAGAGTGGACAAGCAGTGGCTCGGAAACGCTGAGGGTCCTCGTAGACACTCACTTCCCGGGCTGTCTGGATGAACCCGCCCCCTCCACTTGTCAGCAGACGTCTGAACTGCATGACATCGAAGGCATTGGCGAAGTCATCACCAAGCCGAGGCTGGTCTGGGCAATTGAAACCTTTAAGCCCTTTAAGTCCCCAGGTCCGGATGGGGTCCTACCGGCCATGCTCCAAAAGTCAGGTATGCTTACCATTCCCTGGCTCATGCAAATCTACAAAGGTTGCTTAGCACTAAGCCACGTGCCTGCAGCCTGGAGAATCGCTAAGGTTGTATTCATACCCAAAGCAGGTAAAATCAACCATGCTTACCCGAAGGACTACAGGCCAATTAGCCTGACTTCATTCCTTCTTAAAGTTTTTGAAAGATTACTGGATCTCTATATCAAACAAAGACTTGGATCTCAAGCCCTATCGGATGCCCAAAACGCATACATAAAAGGCAAATCCGTAGAAACGGCTCTCCATAGGGTAGTTCTCGAAATAGAAAAAGCACTCCGCTACAAAGAATACACTTTGGGAGCTTTTCTAGATATTGAAGGCGCCTTCAATAATGTGCACATAACAGCCATTATGGAGTGCCTCCGTGCAACCAACATCCACCCCTCTATTTGCAGCTGGATTAGCAATTTGCTTAAGCAAAGGCTCATAACAGCTGAGTGGGCGGGGTCCCAGATCACTAGGAAGGTCCATAGAGGCACGCCGCAAGGAGGAGTTCTATCCCCCCTCTTATGGAACCTGGTTGTAAATACAATTTTGGATAAACTGGAGCGCAAAGGACTCACGGTTGTGGCCTATGCCGATGACATTGCGATATTAGTCTCGGGTAGGTTTCTGCACACAGTTGGCCAACTCATCGAGTATGCTCTGGGGCTTGTTGAGGAGTGGGCAAATACCGTGGGCCTTGGCATCAACTCCAATAAAACTGACCTTGTACTTTTCACAAGGAAGTACAAAATTCCTGAATTACCTCCAATCAGGTTGGGCGGCGCCAGCTTAAGCCTCAAGTCGCAAACTAAGTACTTGGGTCTTATTCTGGACAGCAAGTTCACCTGGAAGGCGAATTTGGAGGAGAGAGTAAAGCGGGCCAGCAATGCGATTTATGCCAGCAGGAGAGTGCTGGGTAAAACGTGGGGTCTAAGCCCTGCCTTAACACACTGGATCTATATGGCAATAGCCAGGCCTATCCTTGCGTACGGATGTTCGGTCTGGTGGCCAGCAGTAAATAAGACTACCTTTGCTAGCATGGCGAACAGAGTTCAGCGGCTGGCGGCTCTCTGCACTACAGGTGCCTTAGCCTCGACTCCTTCGTCTGCTTTGAATGTCCTGCTTCATCTCCCTCCGCTTGACCTCTTCGTGAAGGGCGCTGCCGCAAAAGCTGCTGTCAGGCTTAGGGAATCGGGACACTTTGAGTCACGATCCTTCGGTCACAGCAGAATTGAGCGGGGGTACACAGGTAGCACCGACTACTTGGTCCCCACTTTGTGCTTCGAGCGCGGATATCAAGCGATCGTGGGGGATGGGCAGGAGTGGAATCGGCAAATGGGCGCAACAACTCTTAGTATCTACACTGACGGCTCTAAAACGGCTGCCGGAGTGGGTGCTGCAACTTCTTCCGCAGATGCAACTATGGAAGCAGCTTTTAGGCTTCCTAACCACTGCAGTATTTTTCAGGCGGAGGTTTTTGCGATACGTAAAGCCGCAGACCTAGCATACGCCGGAAATACCACAAATGAAGAAATCAACATCTTTACAGACAGTCAGGCGGCGGTTAAAGCACTGATGTCTTACACATACAAATCGAAGAGTGTACTTGACTGCATTCAGGCCCTGAATAGACTGGGCAACAACAGAAGAGTCAGGATTTTCTGGGTTCCTGGTCACAAGGGCATTGAAGGAAACGAGAGGGCGGACGCGCTGGCTAAGCACGGAGCCAGCCTTCCCCTGTCAGGCGCAGTTAACATTCCTACTCCAATCCAAACAATCAAATACTCGATCGACTCTAATATGATGCAAGTTGCTACGTGCAGGTGGCGTGCAACCCAGACATGTAAGCTAACCAAAATCATGTGGGGATCGTACAATCTCGTAGCTACTAGGTACCTGCTCGAATTAACGCGAACTGACTGCAAGATGCTGGTCGGCATCATTACTGGCCACTGTCTTGTAGCAGCTCATGCCATGAAAATGGGACTCCTAACCAGCGACATCTGTAGGAAGTGTCAAGAGCCGGGAGTCTCTGAAACAATCCAGCACCTTCTGTGCCACTGCCCGGCACTGGGGAGAACCAGGCAGCGCTGCTTCGGTGAGCCCTGGCTGGTG
Organism: Nemotelus pantherinus; assembly: GCA_963978885.1. NCBI lineage: Eukaryota > Metazoa > Arthropoda > Insecta > Diptera > Stratiomyidae > Nemotelus > Nemotelus pantherinus. The sequence goes on from OZ022263.1 coordinate 126,330,065, forward strand.
GATCTCTCACATGTGGCGGAGCAGAGGCTGAAGGACATACTTCAGTTCGCAAAAAAGTCCGGGGCCTTCGATGGCCGTTTGGACTGAACTTTCCTTCTCCGGGTCCATTTATCTGGTATCACTACGGACCAATGGGTCTATGTGTGGCCCTGTGCCAGCCAGCTAGCCTAACCTAACCTACCACTGGATCAATCATATTAATAATTACAACAATAATTGTTATAATATATCCATACATTAAATGCAAAACAAATAAGATTCAAATAATTACAAAAGTAAACGATCCAAAAGAAAAACAAAAGGATGCAATTAAAACACTGTTGAAGACAACAACAATCTTAAGGGGGGGAGGAGTTATGTATAATCCACAATCCTCCTCACCAATATTACCAAATATAGCCACAGGAACTATATTTGGATAAGCTTCATTAATATTATGGAAACGATAAGAATATTAATTATTCACATCCTGTGAATAAAATCCAATCTTAGTTTATCATGCTACACAATTAAAAATACATCCGGCTAACAGATTTATCTCAAACTAAAGTTGCTTATCAATTATTCACATGCTGTAACAAGTAAAATTCAATTTAGGCTTATCATGCTAAATAATTAAAAACTCATCCGACTAACGGATTTATGCCAAGCAGCATATAGCTTATCAATTAGCCACATCCTGTCGAATTCGAACCAGGCTTATCATTACATTCATTTGAGAAATGTAAAACATATATAAACTCGAACGAATAAACACAAAATGTTCTTTTTCTTAAATCACCATCAGAGTGATAAGTTTGGTTAAACGAGTAAGTTCTTTTGTCAAATCACCATCCGAGTGATAGGTTCTAGAAGCAAGCGTACTGAATTTTGTTTTTAAGTAATAAACTAGTGTTTTTTTAGAACAGTGAAAAAGTTATATGTTTAAGAATTTCGAAAGAATTCTCTTTATTTTTTATTCACTAAGCAAGTCACAAACTTAATTGGCATACCAAACATAAAATTAAAACTACGATGAACTCATGTTCAATTACATCATGTGTGTATATACGAACGGAACAGAGGGCAAGTAAACTTGATGTCAAACTAATTTCAAACGCCGAAACCATATCAAATATCTGCGAATACGGCCAGGAGAAAATGATAGTGCTTTCAAACGATATTTACGTTTCGCAATATCTACTTTTCATCGAACTCTTAGTACTCAATGACCATTCCAATATTCCTTTGGGAACGAAAACAGATGTGTCTACAATATCTAAAAAGTCTAGCGCATCAGAACCGCTAGAAAACTAATTGTCTAAGAAATTATCTTTGAGGGATTACAAAATGTGTGAAGACGTTATACCCTTCTTTGTAGTATGATATCAACCATTTCTTACTCAAACGAACAAATATAATTTTCTGACAGCATTTCCTATAGCAATAATGATGAAAATGCTCAGTACTGGCAACATTTGTCCAACACAGCAGCAATAAATCTACCATAACATGCTCGTGTTTAATCAACCTATCCTTTGAATTTGGTTTTCATCCAAGGATATTATCGAAATTTCAGCGATTAAACTGTCGGGGGTTGCCATCCGAAAAATTTCCAAAACTGTGCAAAACAGTCAGAAACAAAACTTCAATATCGGTTTCTTATTTTATTGTAAATGCTTTGCTTATGAATACAAAATGGAAGCATCTGTTGGTGCACAAAAGTGTCTGGTGCTGGCAATCATGTCTTTGCACCAAAACTGCTTCACGTTGTGTTAAACCCACCCTATGAATTTCGTTTTGATTGAATGGCTGCGCTGTAAGTTATAGAAAAGAATATAATTTTAGGGTTACCACCGTCCAAACTTTTTAAATTTTTGAAACGTAAATATTTGTTTTTAATTGTCATTGCAGAGTCATTCCCATTTGGAAATTTTATGACAACATCGCTCGATAAAGAAATGTCAATAAATTATGAAATTCATCATAGCTGGCAACCTTTTCACGATTTGTCAACGAAATTTCTACAGGATTAGAAACGCAACAAGATTCACTTATCGCACGAATTCCGTTTTGATTTCGTTACTGCATCGGAAGTTATAGGGAAAAAACCTGTATTTTCCTGAGCAAATTTACAATATTCAGGAGACAAAAATTCCCATAGCTAGCGTCTCTATACTAATTTAAAAATACTATATTCAAAAAAAATTTCACCTACTGCGTGAATTTCGTTAAAATCTGGAGGCTCAATCGGAAGCTAAAGGCCAAAAACCATTTTTTTTCTCATTTTTTTTCTGTTGCCTGTATTTCAAAATCACTTCTATTGAATTTGATCCTAAACAATACAAACATGTTCTGCAAATTTGATATTGATTGCATTATCCGATCGTCAGTTCTAGTGAACAGAAGTTTTGAGTGCTGTAAATAGAGATTATTTGATCACAGGTTGCCGTTCTTGTTTACCGCGGAATTTCGAAAATTTTATTTGACTTGGTGGACAAAAATCAAGATTGATCAATAATTTGAATTAATTTTAAAAAATCAAAAATTTTTCAGTAACGTCGATGATTTGAAGGATTTTTTTCAGGAGCCTGCTGTAGTTACAAAGTTGCCCGCACAGTTTTGACAGTTCATTAGTGTTAAATTCTAGTCTACATCAATACGCTCTGAAAATTTCACGATGATCCGTTGTTTTTCTTAAAAGTTATGACAAATCGGAATTTGAATAAAAATCCTTGCCTACAATTAGGCACTCAGTGCCTATACAAGGTTTAAAATTTCCAATTCTGGATCATGAGCAAACTAAAAACATAATAGGTTTTGATCGCCAATACTTTTTTTTTGTTCTTAAAAATTATGAAACTATTTATAAATTTACACTGCTTGGAAATATAGGAGTACCTGAAAATTCACCAAAATTTCCGCCGCCGCCAAAAAGTTTAAGATATCTTTATTTCAGCAAGTCATGGACCTATCTGTTATAAACATCTATGTCCACCGAAAATTTCAGCTTAATCGAATCGGCCACTGCAGAGATTATCGCATTAATCATGTTGCTGATATATATATGTATATATATATATATATATATATATATATATATATATATATATATATATATATATATATATATATCAGCAACATGATATATATATATATATATATATATATATATATATATATATATATATATATATATATAAATATATATATATATATATATATATATATATATATATATATATATATATATATATATATATATATATATATATATATATATATATATATATATATATATATATATATATATATATATATATATATATATATATATATATATGACGAATTTTCGGCGAAGCGAGTACAATACTAATTTTCTTCGAAAATTAGTAAAAACGGTGACAGCAGCAGCCATCTGAATATCTCAGAGATGTACAATAACATATTTATCAAGCTAATAATGATCACCTCGAGAAATATTGTTCACAACAAAGTTTTATTCAATCGACATGATGCACAGTTCTTGATGTTTGGTATGTTTGTTTTTACTAATGTTCGAAGAACATTAGTATTAAAATCGATTTGGCCAAAAATTCATATTTATATATAAATTAAAATTCATATTTATATATGTTATATATGTATAAATATATATATATGTATATGTATATATATATATATATATATATATATATATATATATATATATATATATATATATGTATATATATATATATATATATATATATATATACATATATATATATATATATATATATATATATATATATATATATATATATACATATATATATATATATATATATATATATATATATATATATATATATATATATATATATATATATATATATATACATATATATATATATATATATATATACACATATATATATATATATATATATATATATATATATATATATATATATATATTTATATTGTATGTATATATATTGATATATATATATATATATATATATATATATATATATATATATATATATATATATATATATATATATATATATATATATATATATATATAACTATATATATATATATATATATATATATATATATATATATATATATATATTTTAATGTTGAAGCAACCTAAAATGAAATGTTTCACTATCATCGTATAACATGTCCACTCACCTGACCATTTGTTGACAGAGGACTGACTGTCAGTATGACATCAGTCAGCCGTTCCAGCGAAACCAGTAAAATTCCAATCAGCTGATATGCTGAAAATTAATGATGTTTTCCATTTTGAAAATTTGACCAAGTTAAGAGTAAACTGTAAACTGTAAAATGTACCGAAATTTTCTTGAATATAAAATTGAATTTTGCGGTTTCTTAGTCAGTCAGTTAAGTTAAAAATTTTGCATTCGTTCGGAAATAAAACCATAGCTTTGTTCGTTTCGCTAATTCGCTTTATCGCATTGGTTTTTCCAATCATTTAATAAGTTTCGTAAGTTTAGTTTATTCGCATTATATCTCGGAATTATTAATTTGCAAATAAAAGTTGAGTAGTTTGAATTTTCGCGTTTTATTGCACAAGGAAAGATTGTGTCAAAACATATATGGTCCTTCGAACCGGATAAATTAGAAATTTAGTAGTGACTCTATAATGATTTAAAAAGACAAATTAAGATAGTGCCAGTGAAAAAATAATAGATAAATAATATATTCCGCGCCGCGATACGGTTAATCGGGAAAAATATTTTACAATTTCAAGGCAATAAACCGGAGTAAGTCCGTTTCCTTTATTATCCTATATTTTTTGTTCCTTATATAAATCATCATATCCATAATCACTTGAATCAAATTAAGTGAGCAATAGTATCACAATAGTCACATTGAATTTAGAGAATTGAAGTGAATAGTGCTAAGCTTGAGCTAAGCTCATTGCTTGAAATTTGAATTGCGAGTTAAACGCCTTATTGAAATTTGAATTGCGGTTAAACAACTGCTTAAAAGCGTTTGTTTTTTTTTTAAAAAAAGGCAAAGATACAGTGCAAAGGTAGGCCAATTAAGGGCAGTCAATTAGTGAAACTTATTAAGAGCAAATAAAAACTTGCGTTTAGAGTTCAAAAAGTCAGTTTGACTTGTTGTTAATTTGAAATAATTACGATGGAAAATGTAATCTTGCAACAGAAGCTGTCCATGCAAGAGTTATGTAGGCTGCGCACTAATTTTAAAAAGGCTCCGTTAAATCGTAGAACGGTTTCATACTGTGGGAAAGTGGAAGAAAGATTAAGAGCTCTTTATAGAACGTTCAAAGAAAACCATAAACAGATTCTTTCGCTATTAAAGGGCGAAGAATCTGAATTCAATGTGGATTACTTTGCAAATGAAATTTACCTGCAATTTGATGAGCAGCATTTGGAATTTGAATCGGAAGTAGAAGAACAATTAAAAGAAGCTGTCGCTAAGCAACGGGAAATCGAGCAACGGGAAATTGGTCATCGAGAAGCAGATCAAATTACCAACAATCGACTAGCAGCTGAATCACCCGCGGAAAAAAGTACTAAGGCAGAAGAAAAGAAACTTATAGCAGCCAAGCTACAAGAAACGGAGTCGCATTTTGAAGAAATAAAATTACCTTGCATTTCCATACCGAAGTTTCACGGGAATTATGATTCGTGGGTATCGTTTTGAGACCTATTTACCTCCCTTATTCACAACAGATCAAACTTGTCCAAGGTACAAAAATTACATTATCTAAAGTGTAGTTTAACGGGGGAAGCTGAAGGGCTGCTTCGCCAATACGGTATTACTGAAGCAAACTATGATATTGCTTGGCATGTTTTGAATGACAGATACGACAACGTCAATATCTTGTTAAACACACAATTTAAACGCTTGTTTTCATTATCCAGTGCCCAAGAGTCATCTTCGTCTATAAAATCTTTACTGGATACAACCATGGAATGCGTACAAACAATTGAGAATATGAGTGTTGAAAATCTATGGCATGCTGTGGTAGTATTTGTTGTGACTCAAAGATTACCTCAATCGACAAGGCAATTATGGGAACAAGAACATGTTCACAGGGCTAATCTTCCCACTCTTAATGAATTATCAGACTTCCTGCAACGTAGATTTCAAGCATTAGAAGCTGCGGGAGTAGAACGTATAAAAATTCCTCGTAACACAAATACCCATCAGCTTCAGAGTGCACAAATTTATACGAGTCAAACCACTCAAGCTTGTGTCATTTGCCATGCAGAACATCATATTCGACAATGTCCTGTTTTTATCCAGATGAACCACGACGCTAAATATGAAATCGTAAAACAACACAAACTCTGCATTAATTGTTTGACGAAGGGTCACATTATGATGCGTTGTCCTAGTAATAATCGATGTGTGAAATGTCAAAAATTACATCACACGCTTTTGCATAAACTGACAAACGTAGTAGTTCTGAATCCGCTTAATGCTAATGCTGTAGAATTTGAATCTACACATAATTCGCTACCCAGCTTATCTCAAAATGAAATGGATGTACAAACACTAAGTGCTATTACCACGAAACAAGTCATCTTGGCTACAGCTTTAGTTAGCATTCACACCGATAATGGTTGCGAAATTCTTCGAGCACTATTGGACCAGGGTTCTCAGGCATCATTCATAACTGAGAATGCAATGCGACAACTTAACTTGCGAAGGAGATGCACAAACACAAGTGTAAGTGGTATCGGGAAGGCAAATATCACACCAACCAAGGGACTTGTACATTTGAATTTAGTATTACGCAATAAACGATCTTTGAACATTGATGCATACATATTGAGTCACTTAACTAGCTCATTGCCTACATGGAACGTCACTTAACTAGCTCATTGCCTACATGGAACGTCACTTCAGAATTACACACCCAACTAAAAGGTTTTGATTTAGCTGACCCTAACTTTGACAAGGCTGAAAGAATTGATTTGTTACTCGGAGCTGACGTATATGCTCAAGTGATAACCGGTGATATTCACAGGCTTGCGTTGCGACCAATAGTCCAAAGGACAAGTTTAGGATGGATTGTCTCTGGAGGATTGAACACATAATCAAAAGTGAATTTTCATAGTTTCAAAATTGAAATAACACAGCATGATGACTTGAATAAGCAACTTAGGAGATTTTGGGAACTGGAAGAGATCGAGATGGTTCAACAGTCGACAAATGAAGAAGAATTTTGTGAAAGATTCTATTGTCAAAACACGGACCGAGACGTGGATGGAAAGTATGTTACTCGCCTTCCATTTAAGGAAGGGGTTAACAGGCATATGTAAGGTTCATCAAGAAATACCGCGGTAGCTAGTTTGATGTCACTTGAGCGTAAATTTGCAAAGGACCCAGACTTGTATATTGAATATTCAAAATGTATCCAAGAATATATAGATTTGAAACATATGCACGTGATTCATAGCACAACAGACATATTAGACCATCCAAATGATAACAAGGAACGTAACACCAATTATTTACCTCACCACGTAGTTTACAAGGATAGCACAACTACAAAAGCTCGTGTTGTGTTCGACGCTTCACGGAAGACAACCTCTGGAGTGTCTTTAAATGATTTGCTTCATTCTGGCCCAGCACTCCAAACCAACCTAGATGAAATTTTGCTGACATGGAGATTTTCACAATATGTGTTTGCAGCAGATATCGAAAAAATGTATCGACAAATCCGAATACATCTCGAAGACGCTGATCTTCAGCGCATTGTCTGGCGCAATAGCCCTGATGAGCCAATCCGCGATTATTGCCTCGATACTGTTACATTTGGAGTGACATGTGCCCCATTTTTGGCGATACGCACACTCAGGAAGCTTGCAGATGATTCACAACCTTTATTCAAAATGGCACGGGAAGCAATACTGAATGATATGTACGTAGATGATCTTCTATCAGGAGGAACGAGTTTAGAATCAGCATTGGCTAAAAGAGATGAGGTTAAAACATTATTAAGCTCAGCAGGATTCAAACTCAGAAAATGGACTGCTAACCACAATCGACTTTTACACAATATACCTTTGGAAGACTGTGAGACTTACCCAAGTCTAGATATGAATCTAGACAACGGTTTTAAAACGCTCGGCATTATTTGGTATCCAGTAACAGATGAATTTGCATATAAAATTACCATTAATTTTGATGATGTTACATATACCAAGCCAAAAATATTATCAGATATTGCTCGATTTTTTGATCCACCAGGATGGATATCTCCAGTTGTTATTCTGACAAAGATGCTAATGCAATCCTTATGGTTAGATGGTGTAGCATGGGACGATCGAATTCCTACTGATGTTTCATCCAAATGGCATAATTTGAAAACAGATTTAGAAGCATTACGCAGCTTAAGAATACCTCGATGGCTGAAAACCGAAACTGATGATAGCATCGAATTGCATGGATTTAGTGATGCCTCTCAGAAGGCATATGCAGCAGTTGTATGTGTTGTTTGTTGCAGTCGAGATACAGTTAATTCATAATTAATGCTAAAACGAAGGTAGCTCCTGTAAAAACCGTTTCAATTCCACGTTTGAAACTTTGTGCAGCACTTTTGCTAGCAAAAACTGTGCAACGTATTATAAAATCATTGAATATAACCAGACCACGGATACATCTTTGGACAGACTCAACTATCGTGCTGGCGTGGTTATCAAAGCACCCATCAAGCTGGACTACGTTCGTTGCCAATCGAACCACGCAAATACATGAAACTTCAAAGGACGTTCCTTGGAATTATGTGCCGTCAGAGCAAAACCCTGCAGATGTTGCCTCACGAGGGTTATTTCCTAAACAAATACTCGAATGTGAGCTATGGTGGAATGGTCCTTCATGGCTAGAAGACAAGAAAATTTGGCCCGTCAGACCATCATTACCAGCATGTACAATGGAACAAAAGAAGAAATCAATTGTGTCACTATTAGCATTTCAACCTGTTACAGAGTTTTTAGACTTATGGCTAGAAAAATATTCTTCTTTAACTCGTTTGATTCGAGTTACCGCTTATTGCTTAAGATTTATCGCAGCTGTAAAAGGCAATCGTTCTACCGAGGCATACTTGAGCACTACTGAGCTTGATTCATCATTGAAACTTTGGATTAAATATACGCAACAAAGTGAATTTCCAACAGAAATTGAATTTTTGAAACATAAGCAACCTATCGATGCAAGAAACTCCATTCGATATTTTATACGAAAATGCATTGTTTGCTACAAACACAAAGCTCAAACTAGAACTCAACTCATGGGAAATCTACCTCAACAACGAATAATTCCGTCAAGGCCATTTACTCATTGCGGCGTAGATTATTGCGGTCCTATTGATATCAAGTTATCAAAAGGCAGAGGTTCCAAATCAACGAAAGGCTACATAGCTATCTTTGTTTGCCTTTCTGTGAAGGCCATTCATCTAGAATTAGTCGGCGATTTGTCAACTCAATCTTTTCTAGCAGTTCTTCGACGTTTTTTAAGCCGTCGCGGGCTATGTAGTCACTTATACAGCGACTGTAGTACTAACTTTATAGGAGCCAACAAAGAATTGAGGCAAACACTAAAACGAAATGAGACACTGGCACAGGAAATTGCTAATGATGGTATTTCATGGCACTTCAACCCACCAGCATCTCCACACTCTGGTGGATTATAGGAAGCGGGAGTGAAATCCACAAAACATCATTTAAGAAGAATTGTTGGAAGTGCACTTTTAACATATGAAGAATGGTATACAATTCTAGCAAGAATAGAAGCCTGTTTGAACTCAAGACCTCTTTGCCCACTGACAAACGATCCCAATGATCTGAATGCCTTAACACCAGGTCATTTTCTAGTAGGTGACATATTACTTGCAGTCCCAGAAGACAAACTATCAGACATACAACTCAACCGACTAGATCGCTGGCAGCTAACACAACGCTTGGCCCAAGACTTTTGGAAACGGTGGTCTGTGGAATACTTAGCCCGATTGCAGCAAAGGCCTAAATGGAGTCGCAGCCATCCAAATATCGAAATTAATGATTTGGTACTAATCAAAGATGAACGTTTGCCATCATATAAATGGTCATTGGGACGAGTAATAGAAACTTATGGTGGAAAAGATGGATTAGTACGAGTAGTAAAGGTTCGTACATCTACCACAGAATTAGATCGACCTATTACGAAAATAGCTCTATTACCCGTAGAAAAGGCTTAAAAAATGGAATAAACTTGAATTGAATTTGCTAATGAATGAAACTTTAGAATCGAAACTTGATGAATTGAATATTTGAAACCATGGAATTCTCGTTCGCACACATGATATTTAGCTTAAATATCAGACCAATTTACCTATGGATTTAGCATCAAAAACTTCAATTCACCGGAATTCTCGATTCAATAATTAGATTGAAAAGAAATTCACAGAATGTATTGGTCTTGAATAGGACTAGGTCTGGTATAGGTATATAACCGATTTTGAAATCCGAGCAATTTTGTGCCAGTGGTGTCATTTTGAAAAATCACCAAGAAAAATAAATGCTTTTGGCCCTATAAATTCTGATTCAGTCATTCGATTTTAACGAAACTCACACATTAGCTGAACCTTACCTTAAGCGACGTTTGGTAGAAATTTGATTGAAAAATCCGGTTGGAGCTGCTAGCAATGGTAATTTTGGTGTCTTAAATTTGGAAAATTCCTGAGGAAAATAAAGCTCTTTGCCCTTAAGCTTCCAGTACAGTCACTGAATCATAACCAAATTTAAATTGCAAATTTAACGGCATTAGGCCTTTTGGTAATTTTCGTTCCAATAAATGCTTGTATTAAGTATTATCATCGCAAACATTTGCAATGAAAATAAGCAAACGATGTTTAAATTTTCTAAGATCTGCACATTTTTCAGATGACAACCCCAAACACCTTTCTGTCGCTGTAAGTTTCGATCAAGTATAAGCTTAATAAGCTTCAAAATAAGCTTAGATTCTATTAGTACTTAGGGTGTATTAGTTTTAAGTAGGAAAAGTAAGTAGTGGTAGAATACACACTCAAAATCTGCACAAATTCTCTACTGTTCTTCAAACATTTGTGTTTCTAGCGGTTCTGATGCGCTTGAGTTTTATTTTATCTCTTTTCATCTGTTTTCACTTGTAATTTTGCTTGACTTTGTTATAAGTTTTATGGAATCCAGTGTGCCCTGATGATGGAGAAAAAAATTTTGCTTGACTTTGTTATAAGTTTTATGGAATCCAGTGTGCCCTGATGATGGAGAATAACGAAATTGCTTTAAAATTTCAGGAATTTGAGCTTCGTTCGCGAATAATATTTTATTATGAAATGCATTTATTTTTCCTACCACAAAGCGGAAAATGAATAATGTCTCGTTTTTTATTGTAATTAAATTGATTGAAAGAATCAGCATAATTTGGAATATCGATTTTATGAACTTGGTTTTGTTTGATTGATTTCTTAAGGTTCAAAGTGCAATAAAAAAAATCTTGGTAGGATAATTTCTCGAAGAATGTATATTTTATAAAACAATGATATACGTATGTTTTGTTTGTATCTTGTTGTTGATTTTTTCATATCGTATAAAGAATAGGTTTTATTTAAAATAACTTCTTTGTGAAGACTTCGATCGACGAACTGTGTTGAATGGGAATTTGAGTCCTCTTTATCTATTGCCGTTATGTACGCAACATGGGACTACTATGGAATTATAGGCATAATTATAATCATATGTTTTGGGCATCATTGAATTATAAAAGAATTTAATATAATCTTGATAAGTATCTTCTACATTGGCAAGCATCATTCTTGTAAGTTCTTCATTTTCTTCACTTCACTATATTCTTGAAAAAACGACTGCATTGGAATTTATTCGGCCTTGTTTGTAGACAATTTCATAGTCGAATTAATAAGTTTACTTCCGGAGTCTTTACAATTACGTTACCCAATTAAGGCAACATAGCACCTCCAAATTTTTGAAAAATCGATTTTTGTTTTTTGATTGAATATGTTAGAATGAAGCTTTTAAAACATGATTTTAATAATAAAAAATTGAAATTCTAAAAAAAAAACATTTGTGAGTATATATAGCGAAGCGCTCCAAGGTCATTTTTTCTATGATTTTCGTTGACTTCGCTATATCGCAACATCGACTTAACCGAAAGTGTAGACAAAGATAAGTGAGTCATCTCCTTTTAAAGAAGCAAAAAAACAGTTAGCCTTGGCAAAAAAAAAAACAAACAAAAAATAGCCGTAAAAAAACTTGTAGAGTCTCCAAAAAAAAGGTCCGAAAAAAGTCCAACTGACACTAAAATTAATGAAAAATTTTGCCACATATTATGGCCTAGCTATACGATGAAATCCTGATTCAGTTGAAAATATGCACAAGTAAATTTGGGCAGCATATCACCACAAAATTTCAACTGATGAGAGCCCTCATCATTCTTATTGTCCCGTTGGAGAAAAGACTTGGTGTAAATGGCGCAAGGCGGAGGCAGCTGGTGGTAATGCTTTGAAAAATTTCAAGCATCCTCCACCTTTACACGATGAGGCACAAGAAATTTTAAAGCCTATTTATGAAGACTTATCATCAGAAGATTTATTAAAGCGCTGCTTGGGCAATTTTACGCAGAATAATAACGAAAGCTATAATTCTTGTGTTTGGAATTTGGCCCCCAAACATACTTTTTGTGGGAAAAACATGCTAAATATGGCTGCAAATATTTCTGCATGTACAGTTAAAGAAGGATTTATGGCTATCTTGAAAATAATGCAAGTAATGGGAGTTAAGATTAGCGAACGTACGCTGGAACATGCAGAACATGGAGATGCTGCAAGAATCAACCAGGCGTTAAAAGACTCGACTGAGGCATCTAAAAAGACCAGAACTGCTCGAAGGGAGCAAAAATCTTTGGAAGAGGAAGAGTATGAGCAAGAAGAAGGGACATTTTATGGTCCAGGCATCGCAGATTAATTTTCGGTAAGATTTATTGCAAAAAATATTGAATTTTAACTTTAAGCGCGATTTTCTCGAAACAACGTTTTGCAAGTTGGCGTGCATGATTAAGAAAAACAATATTATCCAATCGTTTTGAAATTTTAACACGTTAATCTGCACATGTTGATGCTCAGAATGAACTAGGGATGAAAAAATCGGCACTAAATTTTTTTAGTTATAACCGATTTCTGGGTGAAAAAAACCTCGATTTTCGAAAAAACGCCGCCATTTTGTTATTTTTCAACCAAATTTTTTTTTTTAGTTCATTCCAAGGCCGCTTTGATGTTGATCAAAACCAAGTTTTTGTTTGTTTTTTCATACTTTCCTGAGGACAGTTATCATGCACGCCAGGTTTTTTTGGTGTATTTTCCAAAAAATGGTAGCAGACGACAGGGGGCCACAAAACATTTTTAATAATTTGGTTAATGTAGTATAAAAAGTGTTTAGTATGTGTAAAAAGTTTCATTAAGATATGTTTTTTTATTCAATTAAAAACAAGCCTTTGAAAAAACATTTTTTTTTCAATTTGAAGGTGCTACGTCCCCTTAATGGACGGTGATCGGCGATTGTTTCAAATTTTTTACCGTACAGGTAAGGACGAAAATTTTGGACTGCCCAGACTATTGCTAATAATTCTCCCTCCGTTGTACTTTAATTTGATTCTTCCCTTTTAAGAGTATGACTTGTGTTTGATATGGTTAAGTTTATCTTCTTTTTCATCACTCATCTGGCTTAAGATACCACCATTGGCATACCAAGATTCATCAGTGGCTACGATAAACTCCTTAGAGAAATGTGGATATTGTAGAATTGGTGCAGACACTAGTTTTGATTTTAACGTTACAAAAGCTTCGGTTTGTTCTTCAGTCCAATTTCATTTTGCGTCTTTTCGGAGAAGTTTCGTGAGTGGTTTTATAATTTTGGAAAAATTTTCGATAAATCTGCGATAATAACCGCATAGTCCGAGAAATGATTTTATTCCTTTAGGTGTTTTGGGAACAGGAAAATTTTGAACAGCTTGAATTTTTTCTGGACTAGGAAGAACTTCCTTTTGGGATATGACGTATCCTAAATACTCAACTTCTCGTCGCGTAAATTCACACTTGACTGGTTCTAGCTTCAAACCGCTGGATATGATTAGATCAAATTTTTACTAATGTTCAAAGAACATTAGTATGAAAATCGGTTTGGCCAAAAGTTCGTATTTCCATATGTATATCAGTGGCGTGACGCGATACTTTACCACAGGGAAGCCATTGGACTTTGGCTATGCTTTTTTCAAATTTGTTACGTACTAATAGAACCCCTCTTGTAAGCTACTTTTGGCACTGCGAATATAAAGGGTGTTTTTATAGGAGGTTTGTTTTTCCGATAGATGTCGTTTTATTGTATGATTATTGTTTTGACAGTTCAAAGTGGCATTTCTACTCAGTATTGTTTGGCAAATTATCATCAATAGGTAAACTCCAGAACAACGCTTTCAAATCGTGGAAATTTATTTTCAAAATCAGTGTTCAATTAAAAACGTTTATAGAGCACTTCGTGAATTTTATGGTGCACATAATCGTCCGTCAGAGACCACCATAAAGAACGTTATTACCAAATTTCGGTCTACATTCACTCTTTTGGATGCCAAGCCACCGATAAGAATGAGAACAGTGCGTACAGAAGAAAATATTGCTGTCGTTGCAGCCAGTGTCGAAGAAAACGACAATTTATCGATTCATCGTCGTGCTCAGCAAATTACACTTTGTCCAGTTTTACGTAAAGACTTGGATTTGGTGCCATACAAAATTCAATTGGTGCAATAATTGAAGCCACAAGACCATCGTTTGCGCCGTGAATTCAGTGATTGGTCATTAAATCAATTAAACGAAGATCCATTTTTACTAATTTTCGAAGAAAAGTAGTATTAAACTCGTTTCGCCGAAAATTCATATTTCTTTATTATATCTATATATATTTCATCAAAATGATTAAGGGAGATAATCTCTGAAGTAGCCGATCCGATGAAACTTTCGGAGAACGTAGATGTAGTTAGTAGGTAGGTCCACGACTAGCTAAAATTCAGATATCTTAAACCTTTTGGCGGCGGCGAGCGAGATTTTTTTTCAAATTTTGATTTGTCATTACTTCTGACAATAACATTGGATAATCGTGAAATTTGCAGAGCGTATTGATGTTGACTAAACTTTAATACACATGGATTTCCAAGGTAGTGCGGGCAATCCTGTAGCAGCGGCAGACTCTTGAAAAAAAATCCTTCAAATCATTGAACCTCCTGAAAAATTTTTGATTTTTGACAACAAATTCAAATCATTGATAAATTTTACCGTTTGTGCATCATGTCAATTTAAAATTTTTAAAATTCCGATTTGCACAAGAACGGCAACCCATCACTAAATTACCTCTATTTTCAGCACTCGAAAGTTCTGTTCACGAGAACTGACGACCGGATTATCCGATCATAATGAAATTCACAGGACATGTTGGTGCTAGTTAGGACCAGATTTGATAGAAGTGATTTTGAAATGCGGGCAATCCTGTGGTAGTGGTACCATCTTAAATAATCACTGAGAAAAAAAAACAGCTTTTTGGCCTATAACTTCCGATTCAGCCATCAGATTTAAACAAAATTCACACAATAATTGGATCTTATTTAAGGTAACACTTGGTGGAAAATAAGAATTGCCAGCTATGGTGATTTTGGCCTCCTAAATCTTGCAAATTTGCTCAGCAAAATAGAGCTCTTTTCCCTGTAACTTCCGGTGCAGTTATGATATCAAAATAAAGTTTATGCTATAAATAGATTTTGATGTGAGCCAAATGTCATAGGAATTTCGTACAAAAATCATGAAAGGGCTGCCAGCTATGACCATTTTCGTAATTTTTTGGAATATATTTACTGCACGATTATGTCATTAGATTTGCAAATGGGAACGATCCTGCAATGAAAATTAACAACAAATATTAGCGCTATAAAAATTTTAAAAGTTTTTAGGGTGATAACCCTAAAATTTTTTTCACCCGTATAACTTCTAGCGCAGTGATTCAATCGAAACGAATTTTATTGGTTGGGTTCAACTTAACGTGAAGCAGATTTGGTATATATTTTACTTTGCTGCTGACACAGGGTAACCAGCTCTAGCCATTTTCGTGGCTATTGCATCAACAGATGCTTCAAATTACATACTCATATGCAAAACATTTTCAATAAAACTAAGAAACCAATTTTTAAATTTTTCGAGTTTTGAACATTTTTTGGATGTTAGCCTCAAACAACGTTAACCGCTTAAGCTTTCGACGAAATCCTCCGATGAGAACGAAATTCAAAGGATAAGTTGATTGAAGTATGAGCTTGATAAGGTAAACTTATTGCTGCTTCGTCGGGAAAGTGTTGCCAGCACTGAACATTTTCATCATTTAAGTTATAGTTGAGCTCTGTTGCTTTGAACAAGGAATGGTTGATATGATTCTACGAAAAAGTGTATTACGTTTTTCCACATTTTTTTTGTCACTCAAAGACAATTTCTTCAAAAATTAGTTTTCTAGCGGTTCAGGTGCGCTAGAGTATTTTTGCCGTAAAATTCTCTTTAGTGATGATCATCGACTCTTTGAAAATTTTGTCGCTTTTTGGAAAAAAGCAACTCATATATAAATCTTATGCTTTGTCTACATAGCCAAAGTAAAAAATTTGAAATTTCACAGCGAACAAGAACGGTAGCCCTTTCACAATTCACCTCAAGCCAACAATAGCTGGCAAAGCCAACAATAGCTGGCAAAGCCAACAACAGCTGGCAGCCCTAAGGTGGCTTTTCAACAAGATTCGGTCTCAATAATGCCTATTATAGGTTCCATGTACCTATAATAGGCATTATTCAGACCGAATCTGGTTGACGAGCCACCTTAGGGCTGCCAGCTCTTGTTGGTTTTGTGTTTATTTGCAATATCTCTACTAAGCAATTTTATCGTAAAATTTTCAAATGGTAGTTATATGAAATTCGTGTTGATTTCATGACTGTACTGAAAGTTAAGGGGGGAGATACATGTAACTGCTAAAACAAAAACGATTTTTTTTATTGCATCAAAGTGTTCGAAATACTCTTAAAATATACCAAAAAAAGTTTTGTAGCGATATTCGTATTAGTTCTCGAGTTATAGCCAGTTATAGACAGCGCAGCGTTCCCCAGGTCAGTGGAGCTTTAGAATTTTAAACGCGTTTTTCTCAAAGTAGTACTTTTTCAATTTCCGTACAAGATATCTCAAAAAATTTTGAACCTATTCGGCTCAAATTTATATCACATGTATAAAAGAGTATTATCTCATCGTTGAACCTACATTTTCTTGTAGTTTCGGAAAAATAATTAGTTTACCAATGTTTAAAACGTGATTTTTTTGAAAAAAAATTGATTTTTTTTAAAAATCTAATATTAATGTAAAAATTTGATTTTTTTTTCTAAATTTTATTGGTTCACCTATGAATTATAGATCTCACTAGCATATTTTGTTCTCTCTGAAAGTTGCAGGTTTCTCGGAAAAGGCGTTAAGTTGTACGAGGCTGTTTTTGATGTGTTTTTTTCATTTGCTCGCATCGCCTCCATTTTGTGTTAAAAAGTTATTAAAAAAATATTTTCATTTACTATAAGATATGTACTTTGAGGATTTAATATTAAAAATTTTCTGAATAAACAATCTATATATTTTAAGTCAATCTGAAATTAGCATTTTCTTTTCCATTTTACATGTATTTCCCCCCTTAAAGGGCGAATAGCTTTATTTTCTTCGAATTTTCAAAAACAAAGATGCAAAAACTACCAAAGCTGGAAGCACCAATGGAATTTGTCAACCTTATTTTCGTCAAACATGGCTTAAAGTAAAGTTCAGCTACTGTGTCAATTTCATGAAAATCTGGTAACTGAATCAGGGCATGAATCACAACCGACGATAGACGATATCGTCTGTCGAAATTTTCGAGATTTGAAATCACGAAAATCAAAAAACCACAGCGACTATCGAAATCTCTAGCGATAGTCAAATGACTATCGATATGTTATCGATATCCATCTTCGGCTTGTGGCATAATGTCAATTTCGTAGTTTTGTACTTGAAGACGAACGATAAAAGGTGGTCGAAACAATTTCGTTCTTTGAAAATGTAAGTATTTTGATTAGTTTATGGAATTCTTTTTCAGGAGAAAGGTATTTTCAGGGAAAGCACAACGAATGTCAAAAAAACCAATAATAATCAGTTCTAAATAATGAGCAGATTCATGATTCCACCCATCAAATATGAAAAAGCTTGGAGAAAGGTTGGTAAACAATAGGCGTGTTTTTTCGCTCCTCTATCTAGTAGAGAATAGGATATACGCATTGGAAACAACAACACTCCTGCACCAGTGAATTCACTAGTACAGAAATTGTATTCGTCATAGGTAGTTCACGTGTTGAAGTATAGAATGTGCTGATAGAAAAAAGAAAAGCTCATACGAAGTTTCCTTTTTTTCTGTGAGACGGCTTTGGTTTTTTGAAGGTTAAAGTGAATGTTTTGGTAGTTAGTAAATTAAAAAAAGCTCGCATAATGTGTAGAATGTTTAAAGAGATAATTTTCTGTTAGTCCTTTTGCTATTTTTTATCGATTGTGGTAGTGTATATTCGTTATTTTCTCCCTTTATTTTGAGCTGTTGAGTGGTACCACAGCAAATACAGCAACCTATGTCAGTCTTAGCAAAAGCATCAGCTGTTTTGTTATGGATCGTTTTTTTGCGTCATTGTTCTATTCTGTTTTGTATCGGAGCACAAAAACACGCTTAATACTTGTTACGTGTCACCGATTTTAATTGTTTTTTTATTTAGGCTTGGGTTGGCATGAAGCATAAAACCAAAAAAAACTATCGAGCAATAAAAGGTCGATAAGGAAAACTGGTGGCGGGCCGTGCGAAATCGAACACCGGTCACCAGTCGAAGAAATGGTCAGTGCAGCAGCTGGAATTTCAGCAGCCGTAGAAAGCATAGCAGCTCGGAGGTTTGGTATGATTAACGGCGACACAAGCATTGAAAACGAATTGCGCAGATCGCCGTCTCCTAATTTTTGCACCATCGCAGAATTTAACATCGAAGGGAGCAATGATTTATTAATATGTCCAACGTAAGATGACGTTGCTCCCGCCATGCAGTCTCTAGAAAATCCAAAAGGAAGTTCCACACCTGGGAAAAAACAATATGAACAAATGAACAAAACAGAATTGTTAAATTTAAGTATTGACACTCACAAGGAGTTTTATAAAGACATTAAATTGTGTATGGATTCGTTGGTAGAGTTAGAAAAAGAAAATTTGTCTGTTACTTAAGAGAATCAATTAATTTTAAAAGAAATATTGGAACTCAAAAAGAAGAAAATTGAATCATTGGAAAAATTAGAGAGAGAAAAGCTAGAGCTTAAACGCCTTGAGTTAGAGACTACGAAAGTAGCGAGCGATTTAAAAAGCATAGAGCTGAGCAAAAAATGTTAGCGTAAGAGTAAAGAAATTAGTGTATTTTTATATAGTTATAATCATGCTGATTATTGATAATATATAAATGTTGTTTCAGAAATCATTGTCTCATTAATGTCGAAGCAATGTTGTTTCTCGTTCGCTCAGCAGTTCTGCATGAATCTGTGTGACCCATATCGTGGTAGTCAACATGCAGTACGGAATCATCTGGTGGTGCCAGGATATCAAAATTTATTCGGTAGCGGACGCAAATATTATGCAAAGCCGCACAAACGTTTGCAAATTGTGCAACCTTTTCTGGTTTGTTTCTCGCTTTACGTTCGTCGAGAAGGATCCTCCATCTGCCTTTGTACACCCCGATGCAACGTTCAACAATACATCTCGCTTAAGAATGAACTGTATTGAAGTTTGATTCGGATGTGTTCACGCTCGGCAACCGGTATGGTGTTATGCAGAATAGATCCAATGGATATCCAGAATCACCTGAAGAAATGCGGTTATAAACAAGCTTTGAAAATAAACAAAGAGTTGGTAACAGTGCCGAGGAGCCAGTTTTGCGAAGTTCTTTCGAGAAACAACCTTTCTTCCGATTGTGCCCAGACAAACGAGTCATGTGATGCACCACCAAATCGGTTGTCGACTGCCAGGATTCTGCCCTTATGATCACATATCTAAAAATAGTTTTTGATTATTACTGATCATAATATTAGTAATATACAATAATTACTATCATTGCATTCAAACTATGTCTCCCTTTGCGGTTGTAAAACATGTGTTCGTTTTCTCTCGGCTGCAACAAGGATATATGGGTACCGTCAATACATCCGATAACTGTAAAGCCAGAAAATGTTTTAGTATTACTGTATTCATTCAATATTCATATATCGTACCTCCTGGAATCCCATATTTATCTAGAAACAAAATCTTGCTCTGCTCCTCAAAAGCGAATTTGATCAGCTTGGGGCACAGTTTTTCCTCCATTTCGTCAATTACACCTTTCAAAATTTTCGAAACAGTGCTTTGAGCCTTTCCGATCAAGTAATCGTTACCTACTTGATGCTGGTACGCTCCACCCGCCAGCAACGATAACGTACATGCTACCTTTAATATAGGCGGGATAGAGGAACTTATAGCACCTGCTACATCCAACTCACTCACTATATATTTAAAGGCTTCCTTCGTTACACGAAAACGTTTAATGAACCTACAAAATACATTTGAATTACAAGATATTTTTAGATCTTTATTTCTTATTTCTGTTCCGGTAACTCCAATGGGTTACTAGAATCCCTCAAATTCCTTCGCAACACTTTTTCACTATCATCTTCAGATGAAGAATCAAAAAGTATGAATTCTTCCATTGATTTTCGCTCTGATTTCAATTACCGACAAACTTATCACGTGTTAGCGGCTCACTATTCGAATTTTTAAATGTCATTACCTCTCATCACATGCTGTCAAATGTCACGAAAATCTACCATGGAGTTATATTTCAAAAAAAAATTTCGATACATCATATCGTTGAGGCTGGGATGCCGACATTCCTAAGTCGATAATCGCTATCGTTTTTATTTGACGATAGGTGATATCGCCTATCGAAATCTCGTGATTCATGCCCAGAATTCATAGGACAAATAGCAGTTTTTTTTTGTAATTTTTCAACATGACACCTCTGGCACGGAGTTGCCCACAATTCAAAATTGCTTCTATCAGACCTAGTCCTACTTAAGTCCAATGTTGTCCGTGAATTTATAATAATTGGTTCGTGAGTTCATGTGAACAGAAGTTTTTTATGCTAAAATTATAGGTAAATTGGGAAAGGGTTGCCGTTCTTGTCCGATATGAAATTTCCAAAGTTTTACTTTGAATGTGAACATAAAGCAAAAGATTTGTATGGAAAATGGTTTTTTATTTTAAGTAACGGAAATGTTTTAGGAGTTTCGATGGTTTGAATGTTTTCCCTTTCAGTGCCTGCCGTAACTACAGGGTATCTAGCACGTCCATTAAATATTAATATTAAAGTGTGCACCTTAATAACATTAACAGGTTCTGTAAGTTTCATAAGGATTTGATAATCCACTAAAAAGTTAATAATAATAATAATAATAATAATAATAATAACTTTATTGGATTAGTTTATGTGTTGTGTAGTACAATATCTTGAGGTTAGTGTTGAGGCAAAGTCTTTACATCTAAATTTTGGTTTTAAATTAGATTTTTTTTTCCAGTAAGTTTTATTGCGAGGTGCATATTCTAGTAATATAGGAAAAACAAGCTTAAAACCTAATGTTGTGCTTAACCTAAATAAAATAAAACTAAAATTTAAAAACTAAGCCTCATGACTTAAGCCAACTGTGTATACAGTAATTATAGTTACAAATTAACGATCAGAGATGCAACCAGAGGATTATTGGATGTTGCACATTTGTTGAGAAATTTTTGGGTCAAGTGTTTAGAGAGATCCAGTACTTTCTTTAGTTTTGCAGAAGCCTGCAGCCGATTAGTTGAGTAATAAAAGGGTTTGTTAAGAATAATTTTTAAACACTTGTTTTGTAATATTTGTAGACTTTTGATATGTGATATTGCACAGTTACTCCATACAGGGCACCCATAGAGAATGATTGGCTGCATTGCAGACTTAAAAATCAGCAGTTTGTTAGCAGTTGAGAGTCTGGATTTCCTATTAATAAGGGGGTAAGAGTAGTAAATGCTCTTCAAAACTTTCGACTTTATTGCTTCGACATGGGCGTGAAAAGTAAGTTTCTGATCGAGTTGGATGCCAAGATATTTAATGTCTTTTTTCCAAGAAATGGTGGATCCCAAGATATTTACCTGGGGATTCGGCAAGTGTCTTAATGCTCGCTTTTTAGTGAAGTATATTGCCTGAGTCTTGTCCGAATTAATTTTTATTTTCTATTTGATGCAGAAATTATTCATAATTGAAAGCTGTTGTTGCAGGGTGTTCACACAACATTCTTAGTCGTCGAGGCGAGCGGACGTGTTGCGCGCACTGGGTTTTTATTAAATTTAAATTTATAGGTTGACCGTTGTGCCGATTGTTTGTTTTATCGATATTTCCTATAAACACTTAGCCATCACATTTCTTACTGCCTGCCCGTTTTGTGTGTGCAAGTGATACCAGTGACCCAATTAAAGAATTTAGAATTTAAAATTAAAGAATTTGAAATTAAATAAAATTGTGCATGTCCATCAAAATAACACTTTAGTGGGCCGATTATTGATTTATTGTTCGTGCCTATAAATACTTAGTCATCACATTTCCAGCCAATTTGTGCATGTGATACTTGTGACCCAATTAAAGTTAGTTGGCTATCGTGTATTTGTAGCAAAACAATGATTGTCATTAATTATTAAATATAAACATCAATCCAATATTACCAACTCGAGTGTAGAATCTTTCATAAGACCTATTTTCGTGTCGTATGCCCATGTTTGCCTGCGCAAGTGAATAAAACATTTATACATATTCGCGTAACGATCTTGTTTTTGTTTTTATAAAACACACTAGTGATTTGTGCAAACGTATGTAAAAAAAAAAATTAACTTTTTATAAATTAAATATCTACTATACTATCCAAATTTACTGACCTAATTAACCAACCGACGAGCACTGTGCCCAAACACTTACTCATACTCGTATATTTTACAAACTGACTAGTGAATTGTGCAAACCACAACTATGAATCACAAATGCTGTTTGGAAAATTGCACCGCTTACGATAACAAATCAAAGTCGGTTATTTGCAAGGGTTTTTGTCAGCGCAAACTGCATGGATCATGTATGGATGCACCAAGAGATTGGTATTCTAACTACCTTTCCGACCATTTTATATGCTCTAACTGCCAAGATACCAAAGGCTTACTAAGATGTATGTTCGACGACATCAGCAATCGTATTGCTAGCATCAATGCGGATAAAGATGACGTCATAGCCAAACAGTTAGCGCAATCGAAAGCTACTGCTGAGAATTTTACGGAAATGGCAAGTTGTTTTGATGGGCTGGTGCACACAGTCACGAACTTCCACAACAAGCAGAGTATCGAAATGGCAATATCGACACTCGATAGAATATTGACGACGATTATCTCAAATCAGAAGAAAGGTTGTGTAGATCCACCTTCGCCCCGGAAACACGATACAATCCCAAATAAAGACAAAGATATCGTGGTTGAACTCCTGACAAAAATTTGTGAAAAATTAGATAGCCTCGACAGCGGCTTCAACTACCTTTCCGACAAGTTCAATAAGCTTGCCGAACTTCCATTTGTGAAAGAAGCCCCCAATCCCAACTCAGCTCAACCGGAAACTTACTGTCCTAGGGAGCAGCAGTTAACATCATCAAACAGCACCTCCACACCAACAGTTTCGAAAGTGCCGGAGCGTCCTATTCTTAAATTTGGCACTACGTGGTCTCGTGAAGAGTGGGACAACAGGATCAAGAGGATTGAAAATGTTCAAAAATCCTACAATAGTAGCAGTGTAAATTATGAAAGAGCGAAAAGTGCTTACGTAGCAGACGTTTCCACAACAAGTTTTTTTGTTAAAGGTGCTCCTAGTTTCGCCGACGAGGCCTGGCTTTCTAAGGTTTAATTTAAATTTAAATTTATTTTAATTTAAATTTTTAAATTTAAATTTAATTTAAAATGAAAAATTGTACATGTAAAGAATTACCAGCCCATTTACGTGAAAACAAGCAAAAATCATTTACTTGCTTCAAATTATCTGTACCAGCTCAATATGCTTGGATATTTCTCAACCACGAGCGTGATGGACATAACTTTTTTACATGGAAAGGAATGAAGTTCAGCCCATGGATTGAAAGAACCAACAAACGAGTCTCCTCCGGACGTCAAAAACCAGCTTTACAACATAATAAAAATAAGAATACTTATTTAGGTAATTTCTCTATCCCTCCTTTACTTCCTCAATCCTTACCTTCTCCTAGCTTGCCTAAAATTGCAAAACAAAATATTCCTTCTTTCACTTCAACATCACTCGCATCTCTTTCTACGTCACACGACCCTCTCACTTCCCACACGATTTCGGGAAAATTCACTTTAAGCAGTAAAACTAAGCCCTCGTCTCCTACTAATTCAAAAGAAAGTCAGCCCTCCAGCAGTTCACAGGTAACTGAATCTCTCGGTGCAATCGATCCCGCGCCCAATACTGCTCATATGCAATTAAAACCTACCGAAGCCGTGTCGAAATCAATATATTCTAATTTTGTTCGTGGCGATGATCTGATACCATCTCAATCTGGTGCAATCATTATGCCAAAAACTTCTGTCAATCGACCATCTTCACCCAAATACCTCAACCCACTTGTACCACCTGTCGTAAAGCTGACTGCAACCTCTAAAGATGATCTAGAGAGCAGATACCTCTTGTCTCGTTTCAGAGATCATAAGATTTACGACAATGTCCGTCTTTTCCTTGCATACATGCATGATGCACATGAAACCACGTGTTTTGATGGTAAAACGAAGACTAGGCTCAAAGCTATGATTCAACAAGAGGGTCTTCCCACTGACCTTGAATCTTTAAGAATTATTTTTAATCGCTACCATGAAGAACTTGGAATGTCTCCGGAGCAAGTCAATTCAAGCTATGTCAATTCCAAACATATTTCTCTATTACAAAAATCACGCGACGACCAGAAGAAATATTACTCCTAATGTAATGTAGCAGTAGGTTTACTAGCTGGCCTACACTTCGGTTCGCTTCAGAAATCCTGTTCTTATCTGCTTTGGCGAGCCTGTCGCCGCTTATGCAAATTTAACAGAAGAATCTTCTAACAGCTGAACCAGCAAAGACTTTGCTTTGGCGAACCTGTCGCCGCTTTTGCTAAGTCTTGCCTAGAGTAATTCGTTACAGAATTTAAAAAGAAAACAATTCTTTTCTTAGACTTGGTCACCGCTTATTATTTGGCTTACCAATACTCAATTGCCTTTATTGATTCCAATCCTGAGCTTTTATAGCAATAGTATTACAGTTATGTTTTTTGAAAATCTGCGCGAATCAAAAATAATTATCCAGTACCGAGGATTTACCACCGCGTGCAATTAGGGCGCTCTAGTCGCCATCTATGTGATATTTGACATTTCGACCAGTGTCGAAACGTCAAGTGTCAAGTGTACACAACACCCTCTCTCTTTGGGGAAAAAAATTACCTTTTGTGTAAAAAGAAAATTTTTTGAATTTTAATTTTTTGATTCGCACATTACAATTTCATATAATTTTTTTGACTTATTTCTATTTAATTCGCAATTTCATATGTATATATTTCTTTTCTTGATATTTTCTTTATTTTGACTTAATTTTATCTTATAGTGTACATATTGTTTGATTCTATTCTGATTGTGGAAATTTGTAGTTGTATGCTTATAGTTTATTACATTATTATTCTTGTCTGTGGCTTGTATAACTTTAACAAATTGTTGTGATATCTTTTACATTTGTTGTTTATTAAGATATCTGAATTTACGCCATCTCTGAATTTTATTTCGTATGGTCCGTGGTATGTGTTTTGTAATTTATTTCTATTCATATTTCGTACTAGTACTAAATCTCCTACTTTCAAGTTTGATGGTTTTGCAAAATTGTCTAATTTAAGTTTTCTTTCGTATTTTACTCTATCGATTATTTTTCGTGCTAGACTGATACTATTTTTTAACCTGAGTTTTAGTTCATTAGCATAATTATCTATATTGTTTATTGGTTCATCTTTTTCTATTATGTCTTTAGGTAGATGAGGTAATCTGCCATATACTAGTTCGTATGGAGAATATTGTGTGTCTACATGGGGGCTAGTGTTGTATGCAAAAGTATAGTAAGGTACCCATTTATCCCATTCGTAATCATTGGTAAAGTTCAATAAATATTCGTTTAATACTCTGTGATTACGTTCCACTGTCCCGAGTGTTTCATGGTGATAGGGTGTCGAGAATACTTGTTCTATTTTTAGCATACTACAAATGTTTGCCATTAGCTCATTGGTGAATTCAGTTCCATTATCCGACTTCAGTTTTTTGAAAAGGCCGTGTTTTAATATTAATTGTACAACCATTGTTTTCGCGATAGTTTTAGCGCCTTTTGATTCTATTGGATAGGCAATAACATATTTTGATAATTCGCACTGCATTGTTAGTATATATCTATAATTGTTGCTCAACCTAAGTGGCCCTACTGTGTCTATGACGATTGTTTCGAATGTGTTAGCAGGTGTGTCTGTTATAATTTGGTTTTCTTTTATGTGTTTTGTCTGTTTATTTTTAGCACAAGTTTCACAATTTTTAATAAATGTTTTTATCATTTTGTTCATATTTTTCCATATGTATTTCTGTTTGAGTTTTAATATCGTTTTTCTCACACCTAAATGTCCTCCTACGGGTGTTGTGTGGTAATCATTTATCAATTTAAATTGTATTATTTTATCTGTTATTCTTTTGGGGGGTTTGTATATTATAATTTTTAGGGTTTTTTTGCCTTTTGATTGAGTACACTGTTGTAATTTATTGAATATGTCTTTGAATTCATTTTTCCCTATTATGTTAAATATTTCATCAGTTTCTTTTAAGTATATCATTGTTATATTCCTCCTTGTCACTATTGACGTCAGCTTCTCCAGTAACGAAACTTATTCCGATGGATTATCACTGCGTTCAATTTTAACTTGGTTATTTTCAATGTTTATCTTTGTATTTTTCCCCGTTTCAAATTTTAGGTTTATTAAATTTTTTATGTAAGCCATCAATTCGCTGTTCCATATATACGTTTCATTTAACTTTGTGTTTTGGTTTGGTTCATCTGCTTCTACCGTTGGTGTGTTGTATTTCTCTCTGGTCATGTTTCTTGTGACTGCTAATATATTTTTGTTCTTAACGTTATGGTCTTGTTTCGGGATCATTTCTTTTAATGTATCTGAGTTTAATTTGATGCGTGATAGTGCATCTGCATTGACGTTCATTTTTCCTTTTCGGTATATTATGTCGAAGTCGTAATCACATAAATCGACTCTTATGCGTGTCATTTTTGATGATGGGTTTTTGTGTGTGAATAACGATATCAGTGGTCTATGGTCAGTGACCACCGTAAATTTATTTTCAAAAAGATATGGTTTGAAGAAATTTATTGCCCAATGAATCGCCAATAATTCTTTTTCTATTGTAGATTTGTTTAC
The DNA here is from genome assembly GCA_963978885.1 of Nemotelus pantherinus. Taxonomy (NCBI): domain Eukaryota; kingdom Metazoa; phylum Arthropoda; class Insecta; order Diptera; family Stratiomyidae; genus Nemotelus; species Nemotelus pantherinus. The sequence goes on from OZ022263.1 coordinate 126,357,754, forward strand.
TTCATGTTTGACGAGAGTTCTACTCGCGTAAGTTATGCGTAAGTCCTGTCCTATGTCACCTTGTGACAGTACTGTGCCTAACGCATAGTCTGATGCATCCGTTGTGACTATGAATGGTTTGGTAAAGTCCGTAGAATTGGTGCATTCATTAGTTTGCTTTTAAGCAATTCGAATGTTGTTTGGCATTGCTGTGTCCACTTGAATTCAACTTTCTTCTTTAGTAGATCGTTTAGACATTTCGTTATTTTAGCAAAGTCGGGGATGAATCGACGGTAATAATTGGCGAATGCGACGAATCTTCTGACTTCGTCTGGATTTGTTGGTACTGGGTACTTTTTGATTGTATCTAGTTTTCTGGGGTCAGTGCGAACTCCATCCTTGGTTATCAGATGTCCCAAGTAAACCACTTCGCTTCTCAGGAAATTGCATTTTTTAGGGTTCAACTTAAGATTGTATTTTTTCAATCTTTCAAGTACTCGTACTAAATTTGCATTATGGTGTGCTAAACTGCAGCCGAAAACAATTATATCATCTACATATAGAAAAGCTGCTGAGTCCAGTCCACTTAGAGCTATGGTTAGCATGCGTTGAAAGCTGTTTGAAGAAATTGTCAAACCGAATGGTAGTCGTTTAAATTGATAGTGCCCTTTGTTCGTTGCGAAGGCTGTCAATGGTCGTGACTCTTTCGTAAGCTCTATTTGATGGAATGAACTTGTCATGTCTAAAGTAGAGAAATATTTAGCTCTCCCCAGACTATCTAGAACATCTTCTAGCCTTGTTAGAGCGAATTTATCGTTGACTATTTTCTTATTTAGTGCTCTAAAATCAACTACTTGTCTCCATTTATTTGCGCCTAGTTCACTCTTCTTCGGTGTTAGAAGTAGTGGTGAGTTGTAGGGGCTGGTTGAGTCCTCGATGACATTGGTGTCTAACAATTCCTGTACTTGTTTGTTTATTTCGTTAATATGTGTATGAGGTAACCTGTAATTCTTTATGTATGTTGGTGTGGTATCTGTAACCTGTATTTTTTGAGTGTAGAAGTTGTTTGTGGATAAAGCTTCACCTTCTAAGTGGAATATATGCTGGTATGTTTTAAGAATTTCTAGTAGAGACTTCTGGTCTTTCGCATTCAGATGATTTATTTTAACATGTTTTAATATGTCTTTAAATTTTTGTTCGTCTCTGATGTTTCGGGCTACTGATTTACTCGTTTCACATGGTTTGAAGTTTCTTAACGGTTCGGTCTCAATTTTCAAGTTTTCGAGTATTACCTCTTCTTCATTTGTGTTTAATATCTTAATGTGTTTTATGCCTTTTACTGGGATTATTGAACTGGCTATATAGACTCCTGGTTTAATTTCTTTATTTGTGGTTACATTATCTTCCTCTATATTAATATCGATGGGACATACGTATTCACACCTTGGTGGTACTGCAACTCTCTGTTTTCTTGTAGCGATAGGTATAGTATGGTCTTCATAATTTATATTTATTGTTATTGTGTATGTTTCATAGTTTATTCTTGCTAATTTTTGGGTAAGAAAATCCCTTCCTAATATTCCGTCCGTAAGAATAGGAAAATCAGATTCCACTATTTGAAATGGAAAATTGATGTTATTTCCATCAATACTCAAATTTAAATTAGTCGTTCCAATCGACTGTATTTGTTCATCAGTTATTCCGGAAAATTTACATCTTTTGTCTTCATTTATGATTTGATCATCCGGAATCGCACTTGCTTTACATAGTGACACATCTGCTCCAGTGTCAACCAATAATTTTAAATATTTTCTATTATCCTTGCAGTAAATTGAGACGTAATTTTCGAGCTGTCTGTTAAGTAATAATATTTTTTCTGTCTTGGTCCCGGGGTCAACTTTTATTGTTCGTTGTCGCTGGCCTCCGGGCTCGTCGCGTTTCCCTGGACTATATTTATTCGTTGTCTCCTATCGTTGAAATTTCTGCTATTAGTTCTGCTGTTATCGTAGTTTCTGTGATTTCGATTTACTTCATTACCCCTTGAGCTGTGATTGTTTCTATTATTATTGTTATTTCTATAGTTATTATTTCTATTAGTATTATTTTGATTCCACTCGTTATTTCTATTATTATAAGTGTTTCTGTTATTTCTGTAATTATTCGAATTGTTCATTTCACCTGATCTTGAATTATAATTGTCTCTATAATTTTTATTCTGGTTGGTGCCGTAATTTCTATTATTGTTATAGCCATGAGACGTGTTATTATTATTAAAAGTGTTTCTGCTGTTATGGTTATATTGTTGATTATAATTCGGTCTTCTATTAATATACATTACATTTTCCAGTGTTCTATTACTCGTTTCAAATTCAGTTGCGATCTGCATCGCTTCTATAAATGTCTTAGGTTGCGCAGCAAAAATAGTAGGCTTAAGAGTTTCATTTAATCCATTCTTGAAAATTGTAAGCGCGTAAGAATCATTAGACTTTACTATCACTGCCTTTTCTTGTGCAGTTGTATTTTGTCCTAGGCTGTTTATTTGGATATCACTCAATTCACTTATAAGCTCAGACAATTTTTCTCCATATTTTTCTACAGTTCCGCGTTGTTGTAGCTGAGCTAATTGCGTGTGTATGTGCTGTAATGTTTTCTTACTTTTGTACCTATTTTTTAAGTGTTTTTCTAGCGCTGAATAATTGTTTATTTCTAATGTACTTAGTTGTACCTTCACGCTTGCTCCTAACTTTACATTTTTAACGAAATTCAATAAATTCTTCATTCAGACTTTCATTTAGTAACCCAACTATGGTTAAAAATGCATCCACCTCTTTTGGGTTTCCATTGAAAGTTGGTATTGATTTTAAAGCTATTTCTATATTGAAAGTTCACATATTATTTTCTACTGCTTGCTCTAATTTTTCCTCTAACAACTCTTTCGCTACAATATATTTATCTAAGAATGTTTTTCGCAATTCTGAACTATCTTCTGTATCTAGTACTCTTTTCTTTAAATCTTCGATATCACTTAATTTTTCTATTATGGTATCGCTTTTGTATACCCTTCCCGGAGTTTTTTTTAAATTTATTATAATTTTCGAAATGGCATTTATCTGCTCTTCCATTTAAAAAAAAATTATATTCATACCATGGACCATAGGTTTTCGTTTAAAAAAAAATTTTTTTTTTTGTATTCTAATAAAAATATATTGTTTTTTGTTTAGTTTTCATTTATTATTATTTTTTTTTTTAACTATAGTTTACAAAAATATTTCATTTTATTCAATTCATTCTACTCTAATATATTCATGCTTTTACATTTATGTTTGTTTATATTTGTTTTTTTCCAATTCGTTGGTTATGTCTTCTATTTGTTGGAACAACTCGCCTTGCCGTTCCCAGGGTGGTGGATTTTCTTCGTCTGTTGCTACCCTCCTGAGTGCCGCTCGGAGCCTCTTTAAATATACTATCCTTCCTCCGCGTTTTCTTTTCTTTCTACGAGTATCCTGATACGGTATTTCCGTCAACTTAGCCTCGTCCTTCCGCGCTTGTACGATCCGTGGGTCGTCCCGTGGTTGAGGTCCTCCTTCTTTGGGAAGGTCGGACTTTAAATTTATTTGGTCCGCCGTTGGCACGGTCGCCATGTAATGTAGCAGTAGGTTTACTAGCTGGCCTACACTTCGGTTCACTTCAGAAATCCTGTTCTTATCTGCTTTGGCGAGCCTGTCGCTGCTTATGCAAATTTAACAGAAGAATCTTCTAACAGCTGAACCAGCAGAGACTTTGCTTTGGCGAACCTGTCGCCGCTTTTGCTAAGTCTTGCCTAGAGTAATTCAATACAGAATTTAAAAAGAAAACAATTCTTTTCTTAGACTTGGTCGCCGCTTATTATTTGGCTTACCAATACTCAATTGCCTTTATTGATTCCAATCCTGAGCTTTTATAGCAATAGTATTACAGTTATGTTTTTTGAAAATCTGCGCGAATCAAAAATAATTATCCAGTACCGAGGATTTACCACCGCGTGCAATTAGGGCGCTCTAGTCGCCATCTATGTGATATTTGACATTTCGACCAGTGTCGAAACGTCAAGTGTCAAGTGTACACAACACTAACAACAAAGTTGCTTCTATTCGCCCAAGGTTTCTCTACCACAATTGCGGTGGTATGAGAAGTAAATTAAACAAGCTTTTTCTTGACGCTAAATCTTGCCATTTTAATATACTAACGATCACTGAAACGTGGTTGAACGACTCACATATAAACGAAGAAATTCTTGACACTGATTGGACCATCTATAGAACCGATCGCGACTACCTTTATACTGGAGTTTCACGAGGAGGCGGTGTACTTATTGCGATTCGCAATATCCTCTCAAGTGAGCTTGTTGTGACCAGTTCTTACAAACTTTTTGAACACAAATTCGTCAGAGTCTTATTCGACAAGCATTACCTCTATATTGGTATCGTTTATATCCCACCTCATTCTGATGAAACTACTTACATGGACGTTTGTGACTTGATATCTTCAGTAACAGCTTCCCTACATGACGATGACAAAATAATTGTTCTGGGGGACTTCAATCGTCCAAAAATCAGTTTCGTTCTCGACGAAAATGATGACCGCCTCCTTCCAATCAACCTTTCTGACTCCATTGACTTCAACCTTATAAGTACGTTCTATGGCAACAATTTACAGCAAATAATTCCTATCCCTAACCAAAATAGCAATTGGTTAGATCTTATTTTTACTAATTTTTATGACGAAGTGGTGGTTAGCCCAACTATTGACGCCGAGAATCTTTTCTCAAACACTCTCCATCACTCCGCTTTTACAGTTGAGCTTTCCGCTACAAATATTTCTTTCACCCAATCGTACAATAATGAAATTGTATATGATTTTCAAAATGCTGACTACTTAAGCATTAGAAACTATTTGGACAATTTCTCTTTCGTTATTAGATTTAGATGAATCAGTGTCTTCCTTTTATAAAATAATTTTCAATGCCATTCACTTATTCGTACCGAAGCTGAAGAAAAAAAACAAACTCTCAGAGCCTTGGCTCGGCAATAATTTAAGGCGTCTCAGAAACCGTAGAAATAAATTATATAAAGCAATTAAAAATGAAAACTTGCTCAATGAGGGTCTAATCAGATTATACGATCAGCTATCCAACGAATTTTCCATCAAATCCCGCGAAGCGTATGAGTTCTATGTTAACTCAATGGGGGAAAAAATCATTAGTGATCCCAGGAAGTTTTACGATTTCGTTAACTTGAAACGTAAAACAACCGGCTATCCCTGTTCGATGTCCGGTGGTAACATGGTTTCTTCCTGTGTAACCTTCCTTGTAACTTTTTTGCTGATCACTTTCAAAATTCTTTTTGCTCGCCAATAACGTCCACTTCTACTATGTCTGCAAGAATCACCACGAGACCTCTTATGGCCGGGTTTGTTCTTACACAAGAGGCTATTATTGAAGCTATTCATCAACTAAAGATCGGCAAAGGACCTGGCCCTGATTTGGTTTCTCCTTCCTTCGTCGTGCAATTTGCTGACCAATTGATCACACCTTTGCACATGATTTTCAATAAATCCCGCTCCATAGGTGTTTTTCCATCTCTCTGGAAATCTTCATACCTTACGCCTATTTTCAAAAGTGGTGATAAACGATCAGTCGATAACTATCGGGGGATTGCTATTCTATCTGTTATCCCCAAACTTTTTGAGAAGTTAGTTTGTGCAAAACTTACTCGCATAATCGACCCTCTTTTAAATGAGCAACAACATGGATTTCGTAAGGGTAGATCGACTTCTACCCATCTCATGATCCTGGTCTCTGATGTGCTCTGTGAAATGGAAAAAGGAAGTCAAATTGACGCAGTCTATACGGACTTTAGTAAGGCTTTCGACCGGGTTGACCATCAAACTCTAATACACAAGCTTCGCAATTTTGGTATATCAGGGTCTCTTCTTGATTGGCTCCAGTCTTATCTTCGCGATCGAACTCAGCTTGTTAAATTCCAGGGCCACTTATCTAAAAGAGTTTTCGCATCTTCTGGAGTACCGCAAGGCAGTCATCTAGGTCCCCTGCTTTTTAACATCTTCATTTCTGATCTCTCTGAGACATTGCTTGGTATACCCCATCTCTTTTATGCAGACGATTTAAAAATTTACCACAGCGTAAACACGCAATCTGACGCAATTCTTCTACAATCAAAGCTTCAAACTCTCGAACAGTGGTGCAATGAGAATCATTTGAATCTTAACATTAACAAGTGTCATGTAATAAGCTTTTCCCATAAGAATACGATCAAAAAGTATTCTTACTGCCTTAACAACACCATATTGAATAGGGTTGATCATATTCTAGATCTCGGGGTAGTATTGGACAACAAGATGCGGTTCAATCTCCACTATGACAAAATCCTTGCCAGGGCTAATAAACAGCTCGGATTCATTAAGAGACGTGCTAAAGAGTTCAAGAATATATGGGTTACCAAGTCATTATATATCACTCTGGTGCGTCCTCTATTGGAGTATGCCTGCATAATATGGAACCCAGTTTTTGAGCTACATAGTGAGAGAGTAGAATCTGTTCAGAAACAGTTTTTACTTTTCGCTTTTAGGGACCTCTATGATCCAAAAGACTTCCAACATCTTCCTTCTTACAAAACCAGACTGAGCCTACTTAATTTAATGCCTCTCTCTTCTAGAAGAACACTGTTAAGTGCATGCCTAACCTTTGATATTATAAGTGGTGCAGTCAATGTTGAAGCTCTCTCCAACAAAATTATTTTCAATGACCAACCAAGACGCACTAGGTATGCAACTCTAAGTTCAATCACCACACTAACTATGCATATAACGAGCCCATAAATATGTGCTGTAGAATTTTCAACTCTATAAGCAGCAACTACGCTTCGGGGATCTCTAAACACACTTTTAGAACAAACTTATTAAAGACCCTATCAACATCCTAATCCCACTTAATTTGCCCATCAATTTAGCTAAAATCAAAATAAAATATATTAAAGTAAAGTAAAGTAACTAAAATAAAAAGTTGTGTTGTATTTTGTTTTCTAATGTGTTGGAAAAAATTTGTATGAAATTGTTAAGTTGTTACATTGAATTGTTAATGTATGTTGCCTTGTTTTGGTAAATAAATTAAATTAATTATCACATCTGGACTGTGCCCACTAGCAAATATGGCAGTGTCGTCCGCGTACATGGCGATGTGGCAATGGGGTGCTTTTTCTAAGTCGGACATATAAATGTTGTAGAGAGTGGGGCTTAAGACTGACCCCTGAGGAACTCCAGCTGGTATTACGTATTTATCGGAGAAGGCTTTGGATTTGACTGAGAAGGTCCTGGCCGAGAGAATTTCGAATTTCGGAAGGTTTACAGTAGGAATTTGGGTGGAAATCAAATGGTTGGACATTCAGGTTGGCGATTTTGTTGCTGACTATATCGGAAAAGTCATAGTTTTGAGAGTGTAGCGTGAGGGTATGTGCTTCATGAAGTTTAGAGGCTATAAGGTCAGCTTTTTCTTCCTCGGAATAGGCAATTGATCCATCATCGCGCTGCAATGGGGGCACCGTTCTCGATTTGGTTTTTAATAACTTATGAAGTTGCCACAGTTTGCGAGAACCAGTTTCCTGAGTTGACAGGAGTTTGTTCCATCGATCATTACGCAGAGCGAGTAAAGTGAAACGGATCTGATTATTCAGCTCATTGAGGTATGCTTTAAGGTGTTGGCACCGAGTTCTTTGCCATTGCCTGCAAATTTTATTTCGATGCTTGATGAGTACTGTTATTGAGCTATCGAATTTCGTTTGGGGATACTTGTATTGCATTTTTGGAGTGGCAGCGTTACGTGCTGACATAAGAGCAGCTACAAAATTAGACACTCTATCGTCAATCTGAGCATTGTTTAATGTCTTGGATAAGTCGCAATCAGCAGGTGATAAACTTTCGTGCAGGTATTTACGAAAAAGATCCCAGGATGTTTTAGAATATATATAATTTGATAGAGTTGATATTGAGATGGGCTCATTTATTTCAAAGAATACCGGTAAGTGAATGGATGACAGGTTGTAAATAACTATAGGCTGTGTTAAGGAAAAATTTCCCTTACTCAGTATCAGGTCCATTGTAGAAGCGTTTCCCCTGGGAGGAAAACACGTAGGGCCACAGCCACTAAAAAGTAATCGCAATTCACAAATTTTCAAATTTTCCCAATCTCATTTTAGGCGCCTAGCGCACACATTGGGCTAAAAATTTCCAAAACATTATTATACTCACATTAGAAACACATTTAGAATTCATAACATAGACTTTATTTTTGCAAAAACTATTTTTTGATAGAATAAGAGGTATATTTAAAATATAACTAAAATGGCCACCAGCGCCATAGCAATGAAGATTATTAATTTTTTGTCAAACCTGGCACTATTTTGCATATACACCAATGTGCCCTGAAATTTTCAGCTCAATCGGATGGCGCGTTCCTGAGATTTTTTTTTTCACTGAAATTTTTTGATTATATATATACATATATATATATATATATATTTATATATATATATATATATATATATATATATATATATATATATATATATATATATATATATATATATATATATAAAGAAATTAAGGGCCACCATTTGCAAAAGTTTTCAAATTTTCTATATCTTAATATTTGGTGTTTATTTCACTGTAAGAACACTACGATTTAAAAATTCTATGCTAAAATTGCTTACTAAAACTACGCCAAAAACTAACAAAAACAGCCATAGCTGGCAGCCCAATCATTGTTTTGAAATTAAATTTCTACTGAATATTGCATATAAAAAGTTTAAGTTGCATTTTGAATTTCGTTATGATTCAATGACTGTACTGGAAGCTATAGGGCAAAGAGCTTTATTTTCCCCAGGATTCTTCAAAATTCAAGACACCAAAATTATCATAGCTGGCAGCTCCAACCGAACTTTTCTATCAAATTTCTAGCAAACGTGGCTTAAAGTAAGGTTCAGCTATTTTGTCAATTTTTTCAAAATGCAATGACTGGATCAGAATTCAGGGCCAAAAACATCTATGTTTCTTAGTGATTTTTCAAAATGGCACCACTGGCACAATATAGCCCGCATTTCAAAATCACTTCTTCCAGACCTGGTCCTCCTTAAGATCAATACATTCTATAAATTTCAACTAATTCTGATTATCGGATCGTGAGTTTCCGTGAACAGAAATTTTCGATGCTAAAAATATAGGTTAATTGGGAAAGGGTAACCAGGTGTGCCCGTTGTAAAATTTCAAATTTTTACTTTGACTATGTAGGTAAAGCATACGGATTATATATGAGTGGCTTTTTTTCCAAGAAGCGACATTTTTTCGGGAGAGTCGATGATTTGAAGGTTTACTTTTTCAGCGCCTGCCCCAGCTACAGAATTGCCAACATGCTCATTAAAAGCTACACAGATTTATAACTAACTAATACCAAGAAAAAAAAACATTCCAAAACATTATCCGATTCACATTCAGAACACGTTCAAAATTTATTTCGTTACCTTAATTTTTGCAAACATTATTTGTGGCCGGAATAATAGGTATATTATAACTCATCAGTAAAATAGTCACCAGCGCCACAAAGTTAAAGGTAATTGACATTTAGTGAGACCTAGACCTATTCTGCATATACACGTATGTATCCTGAAAGTTTCAGCTGAATCGGATGGCGCGTTCCCGAGAAATAGTCACTGAATTTTTTTGATGATACATATATATATATATATATATATATATATATATATATATATATATATATAAATATATATATATATTTTTATATATATATATATATATATATATATATATATATATATATATATATATATATATATATATATATATATATTTATATTTATATATATATATATATATATATATATATATATATATATATGTATATATATATATACATATATATATATATATATATATATATATATATATATATATATATATATATATATATATATATATATATATATATATATATATATATATATATATATATATATATATATATATATATATATATATATATATATATATATATATATATATATATATATATATATATATATATATGGAAATATAAATTTTTCGCCGAATCATTAGTAAAAAGCATCTATTGTGGAACGCTTTAATAGAACTATGAAAATCTGGTTGGCGACAATTCAGTGCAAATGGTACATATCAGTGGGTTAAAAACATAAAGAGTTTGGAAAATCATTACAATTAAGCTGTGCATTGTGCGATAAAAATGCATCCTATTGATGTTTACAAATGAAATGAATCCAACTTACTGTCCTCAGCTTCCAATCATACCAAAACTTATGGGTAGCCAAAATATAAGGTACACCTATATAAGGTACACCTATATTTCCAAGCAGCGAGAATTTTTGTTCAAAAATAGTATTGAAAATAAGATCTTATTATGTTTCAAGCTTGCCTATGACAAAAAATTGGAAATTTTGAGCCGTGTTGGTGCAGCGTGCCTAAAAGTAGGCAAGGATTTTTTTCAAATTTTGATTTGTCATTACTTCTGACAATAACATTAGATCATCGTGAAATTTGCAGAGCGTATTCATGTTGACTAAACTTTAATACACATGGATTTCCAAGGTAGTGCGGATAATGCTGTAGCTACGGCAGGCTCTTGAAAACAAATCCTTCAAATCATTGAACCTCCTGAAAAAATTTTGATTTTTGACAAAAAATTCAAATCATTGATAAATTTTAACGTTTGTGCATCATGTCAATTTAAAATTTTTAAAATTCCGATTTGCACAAGAACGGCAACCCATCACTAAATTACCTTTATTTTCAGCACTCGAAAGTTCTGTTCACGAGAACTGACGACCGGATTATCCGATCATAATGAAATGCACAGGACATGTTGGTGCTAGTTAGGACCAGATCTGATAGAAGTGATTTTGAAATGCGGGCAACCCTTTGGTAGTGGTACCATCTTGAAAAATCACTGAGAAAAAAAAACAGCTTTTTGACCTATAACTTCCGATTCAGCCATCAGATTTAAACGAAATTCACACAATAATTGGATCTTATTTAAGGTAACACTTGGTGAAAAATCAGAATAGAGTTGCCAGCTATGGTGATTTTTGTCTCCTAAATCTTGCAAATTTTCTCAGCAAAATAAAACTTTTTTCCCTATAACTTCCGGTGCAGTAATGATATCAAAATAAAGTTTATGCCATTAATAAATATTGATGTGAGCCACATATCATAGGAATTTCGTACAAAAATCATGAAAGGGCTGCCAGCTATGACCATTTTCGTAATTTTTTGGACTATCTTTACTGCACGGTTATGTCATTAGATTTGGAAATGGGAGCAATCCTGCAATGAAAGTTAACAACAAATATTAACGCGATAAAAATTTGAAAAGCTTTGAGGGTGGTAACCCTAAAATATTTTTCACCCGTATAACTTCTAGCGCAGTGATTCAATCGAAACGAATTTTATTGGTTGGGTTCAACTTAACTTGAAGCAGATTTGGTATATATTTTGCTTTACTGCTGACACAGGGTAACCAGCTCTAGCCATTTTCGTAGCTATTGCATCAACAGATGCTTCAAATTACATACTCATATGCAAAACATTTTCAATAAAACTAAGAAACCAATATTTAAATTTTTCGAGTTTTGAACATATTTTGGATGGGAGCCTCAAACACCGTTAACCGCTAAAGCTTTCGACGAAATCCTCCGATGAGAACGAAATTCAAAGGATATGTTGATTGAAGTATGAGCTTGTTAAGGTAAACTTATTGCTGCTTCGTCGGGAAAGTTTTGCCAGCACTGAACATTTTCATCATTTGTGTTATAGTTGAGTTCTGTTGCTTTGAACAAGGAATGGTTGATATGATTCTACGAAAAAGTGTATTACGTCTTTCCACATTTTTTTTGTCACTCAAAGATAATTTCTTCAAAAATTAGTTTTCTAGCGGTTCAGGTGCGCTAGAGTTTTTTTGCCGTAAAATTCTCTTTAATGATGATCATCGACTCTTTGAAAATTTTGTCGCTTTTTGGAAAAAAGCAACTCATATATAAATCTTATGCTTTGTCTACATAGCCAAAGTAAAACATTTGAAATTTTAGAGCGGACAAGAACGGTAGCCCTTTCACAGTTCACCTCAAGCCAACAATAGCTGGCAAATCCAACAACACATGGCAGCCCTAAGGTGGCTTTTCAACCAGATTCAGTCTCAACAATGCCTATTATAGGTTCCGTTAACCTATAATAGGCATTATTCAGAACGAATCTGGTTGACAAGCCACCTTAGGACTGCCAGCTATTGTTGGTTTTAAGTTTATTTGCAATATCTCTATTAAGCGATTTTACCGTAAAATTTTCAAATGGTAGTTATATGAAATTCGTGTTGATTTCATGACTGCACTGAAAGTAAGAGGGCGGATAGCTTTATTTTCTTTCGCGAATTTTCAAAAACAAAGATACAAAAACTACCAAAGCTGGAAGCACCAATGGAATTTTTCAACCTTATTTTCGTCAAACATGGCTTAAAGTAAAGTTCAGCTACTGTGACAATTTCATGAAAATCTGGTAACTGAATCAAGGCATGAATCACAACCGACGATAGACGATATCGTCTGTCGAAATTTTCGAGATTTGAAATCACGAAAATCAAAAAACTCTAGCGCACCTGAACCGCTAGAAACACTAATGTTCGAAGAACAGTAGAAGAATCGTGCAGGTTTTGAGTGCATATTCCACCACATGAGCTGCTTATTACGGCCAAACTGTTTCAAACGCCACGTTCTACTTTGGTCTCAAGAATGCATTATAACTCATATGGTGGAAGGTTTCATATATTACCACTGGCATGAATTTCAACGTTTATGAGAGCAAAATACGGGTTAATTATATTCGTTATCAGTTGCTTATTTCACATAATTTCGAAAACAGCATCTCATATAACATCACGAAGAAAATGCTCAGTGCCTGCAGCACTGTAACTGAAGTTGGTGTTTGGGGCTGCGATCCGAAAAATTTGCACAACTTTGGGAATTGAAACATCGGTTATTTATTTTCATTGTAAATGTTTCCGGTATGAATACTAACTGTAAGCATTTATTGATACAAAAGTAGCACAACCGACTCGTGCTGGCAACCTTTCGCCAGTATCAAAGCCAAAAATATATCACATCTGCTTCACGTTGTTATATTACATTCGAAGTTATAGGAGTATAAAGAAATTTAGAATTACCTGCAACGAGTTTTTTCAAATAATGGAAAGCTTAATATTTGCTGTTTATTGTCACTACAATATCATTACCAATTGAAAATTCTACGATAAAACCGCTTAATAAAGATATTGCAAACAAACACAAAACCAACAATAGCTGGCAACCCTATAGTGGCTTTTCAACCAAATTTGGCCTGAATAATGTTTATGACAGGTATCATTAATTGTATGAAATTCGTATTGATTTCATGACTGCACTGGAAGTTATAGTGCAAAAAGTTTTATTTTCCTGAGCGAATTTTCAAAACCAAAGACACAAAAATTACCATAGCAATTACTGCGTGAATCTGTGTGACCCATATCGTGGTAGTCAACATGCAGTACGAAATCATCTGGTGGTGCCAGGATATCAAAATTTATTCAGTAGCGGACGCAAATATTATGCAAAGCCGCACAAACGTTTGCAAATTGTGCAACCTTTTCTGGTTTGTATCTCGCTTTACGTTCGTCGAGAAGGATCCTCCATCTGCCTTTGTACACCCCGATGCAACGTTCAACAATACATCTCGCTTAAGAATGAACTGTATTGAAGTTTGATTCGGATGTGTTCACGCTCAGCAACCCGTATGGTGTTATGCAGAGTGGTTCCAATGGATATCCAGAATCACCTGAAGAAATGCGGTTAAAAACAAGCTTTGAAAATAAAGAAAGAGTTGGCAACAGTACCGAGGAGCCAGTTTTGCGAAGTTCTTTCGAGAAACAACCTTTCTTCCGATTGTTCCCAGACAAACGGGTCGTGTGATGCACCACCAAATCGATTGTCGACTGCCAGGATTCTGCCCTTATGATCACATATCTAAAAATAGTTTTTGATTATTACTGATCATAATATTAGTAATATACAATAATTACTATCATTGCATTGAAAACTATGTCTTCCTTTGCGGTTGTGAAACATGTGTTCGTTTTCTTTTGGCTGCAACAAGGATATATGGGTACGGTCAATACATCCGATAACTGTAAAGCAAGAAAATGTTTTAGTATTACTGTATTCATTCAATATTCATATATCGTACCTCCTGGAATCCCATATTTTTCTAGAAACAAAATCTTGCTCTGCTCCTCAAAAGCGAATTTGATCAGCTTGGGGCAGAGTTTTTCCTACATTTCGTCAATGACACCTTTCAAAATTTTCGAAACAGTGCTTTGAGCCTTTCCGATCAAGTAATCGTTACCTACTTGATACTGGTACGCTCCACCCGCCAGCAACGATAACGTACATGCTACCTTTAATATAGGCGGGGTAGAGGAGCTTATAGCACTTGCTACATACAACTCGCTCACTATATATTTAAAGGCTTCCTTCGTTACACGAAAACGTTTAATGAAGCTACAAAATACATTTGAATTACAAGATATTTTAAGATCTTTATTTCTTACTTCTGTTCCGGTAACTCCAATGGGTTACTAGAATCCCTCAAATTCCTTCGCAACACTTTTTCACTATCATCTTCAGATAAATAATCAAAAAGTATGAAACTTATCACGTGTTAGCGGCTCACTATTCGAATTTTCAAATGTCATTACCTCTCATCAGATGCTGTCAAATGTCACGAAAATCTACCATGGAGTTATATTTCAAAAAAAAATTTCGATACATCATATCGTTGAGGCTGGGATGCCGACATTCCTAAGTCGATAATCGCTATCGTTTTTATTTGACGATAGGTGATATCGCCTATCGAAATCTCGTGATTCATGCCCAGAATTCATAGGACAAATAGCAGTTTTTTTTTGTAATTTTTCAACATGACACCTCTGGCACGGAGTTGCCCACAATTCAAAATTGCTTCTATCAGACCTAGTCCTACTTAAGTCCAATGTGGTCCGTGAATTTAGAATAATTGGTTCGTGAGTTCATGTGAACAGAAGTTTTTTATGCTAAAATTATAAGTAAATTGGGAAAGGGTTGCCGTTCTTGTCCGACATGAAATTTCCAAAGTTTTACTTTGAATGTGAACATAAAGCAAAAGATTTGTATGGAAAATGGTTTTTTATTTTAAGTAACGGAAATGTTTTAGGAGTTTCGATGGTTTGAATGTTTTCCCTTTCAGTGCCTGCCGTAACTACAGGGTATCTAGCACGTCCATTAAATATTAATATTAAAGTGTGCACCTTAATAACATTAACAGGTTCTGTAAGTTTCATAAGGATTTGATAATCCACTAAAAAGTTAATAATAATAATAATAATAATAATAATAATAATAATAATAATAACTTTATTGAATTAGTTTATGTGTTGTGTAGTACAATATCTTGAGGTTAGTGTTGAGGCAAAGTCTTTACATCTAAATTTTGGTTTTAAATTAGATTTTTTTTTCCAGTAAGTTTTATTGCGAGGTGCATATTCTACTAATATAGGAAAAACAAGCTTAAAACCTAATGTTGTGCTTAACCTAAATAAAATAAAACTAAAATTTAAAAACTAAGCCTCATGACTTAAGCCAACTGTGTATACAGTAATTATAGTTACAAATTAACGATCAGAGATGCAACCAGAGGATTATTGGATGTTGCACATTTGTTGAGAAATTTTTGGGTCAAGTGTTTAGAGAGATCCAGTACTTTCTTTAGTTTTGCAGAAGCCTGCAGCCGATTAGTTGAGTAATAAAAGGGTTTGTTAAGAATAATTTTTAAACACTTGTTTTGTAATATTTGTAGACTTTTGATATGTGATATTGCACAGTTACTCCATACAGGGCACCCATAGAGAATGATTGGCTGCATTGCAGACTTAAAAATCAGCAGTTTGTTAGCAGTTGAGAGTCTGGATTTCCTATTAATAAGGGGGTAAGAGTAGTAAATGCTCTTCAAAACTTTCGACTTTATTGCTTCGACATGGGCGTGAAAAGTAAGTTTCTGATCGAGTTGGATGCCAAGATATTTAATGTCTTTTTTCCAAGAAATGGTGGATCCCAAGATATTTACCTGGGGATTCGGCAAGTGTCTTAATGCTCGCTTTTTAGTGAAGTATATTGCCTGAGTCTTGTCCGAATTAATTTTTATTTTCTATTTGATGCAGAAATTATTCATAATTGAAAGCTGTTGTTGCAGGGTGTTAATTATCACATCTGGACTGTGCCCACTAGCAAATATGGCAGTGTCGTCCGCGTACATGGCGATTTGGCAATGGGGTGCTTTTTCTAAGTCGGACATATAAATGTTGTAGAGAGTGGGGCATAAGACTGACCCCTGGGGAACTCCAGCTGGTATTACGTATTTATCGGAGAAGGCTTTGGATTTGACTGAGAAGGTCCTGGCCGAGAGAAAGGATTGGATAATCTTGCACAAGTAAGTAGGAACAGAAGATTTTATAAGCTTGTATATGAGTCCGTCGTGCCAGACAGTGTCGAATGCTTTCTCGATGTCTAATGCAACTAAGCCGGTAAATTTTTTGTCACTGAAGTTATTTTGCACATATTTCACTACTCT
Organism: Nemotelus pantherinus; assembly: GCA_963978885.1. Classification (NCBI taxonomy): domain Eukaryota; kingdom Metazoa; phylum Arthropoda; class Insecta; order Diptera; family Stratiomyidae; genus Nemotelus; species Nemotelus pantherinus. Next base: position 126,374,518 of record OZ022263.1, read on the forward strand.
ACACAGTTGATGCGTTGTCGAAAGCTTGGGTTGAAATCCGAATTGAAAATCAGGTATTGTTGCGGTCGATTCAATGGATGATCGGATTCTGGAGAGTATAATTTTTTCAAATAATTTGCTTAATGACGGCAATAAGCTTATTGGGCGATAGCTCGTAGGGTGCTTAGGATTTTTACCAGGTTTTAATAATGGAACAACATACGCATTTTTCCAGGCCGAAGGAAAGTGTCCATATTTTAGGCAGATGTTGAAGATATAACAAAGTATGACAATTGCCTTTCTAGGAAGATTCTTGAGTATAATATTGGGCAATCCGTCAATACCAGGGGAGGATTTTAATTTTAAGGTTTTCAAGATAGAACGAATTTCGGAAGGTTTACAGTAGGAATTTGGGTGGAAATCAAATGGTTGGACATTCAGGTTGGCGATTTCGTTGCTGACAATATCGGAAAAGTCATAGTTTCGAGAGTGTAGCGTGAGGGTATGTGCTTCATGAAGTTTAGAGGCTATAAGGTCAGCTTTTTCTTTCTCGGAATAGGCAATTGATCCATCATCGCGCTGCAATGGGGGGACCGTTCTCGCTTTGGTTTTTAATAACTTATGAAGTTGCCACAGTTTGCGAGAACCAGTTTCCTGAGTTGACAGGAGTTTGTTCCATCGATCATTACGCAGAGCGAGTAAAGTGAAACGGATCTGATTATTCAGCTCATTGAGGTATGCTTTAAGGTGTTGGCACCGAGTTCTTTGCCATTGCCTGCGAATTTTATTTCGATGCTTGATGAGTACTGTTATTGAGCTATCGAATTTCGTTTGGGGATACTTGTATTGAATTTTTGGAGTGGCAGCGTTACATGCTGACGTAAGAGCAGCTACAAAATTAGACACTCTATCGTCAATCTGAGCATTGTTTAATGTCTTGGATAAGTCGCAATCAGCAGGTGATAAACTTTCGTGCAGGTATTTACGAAAAAGATCCCAGGATGTTTTAGAATATATATAATTTGATAGAGTTGATATTGAGATGGGCTCATTTATTTCAAAGAATACCGGTAAGTGAATGGATGACAGGTCGTAAATAACTATAGGCTGTGTTAAGGAAAAATTTCCCTTACTCAGTATCAGGTCCATTGTAGAAGAGTTTCCCCTGGGAGGAAAACACGTAGGGCCACAGCCACTAAAAAGTTATCGCAATTCACAAATTTTCAAATTTTCCCAATCTCATTTTAGGCGCTTAACGCACACATTGGGCTAGAAATTTCAAAACATTATCATACTCACATTAGAAACACATTTAAAATTCATAACATAGACTTTATTTTTGCAAAAACTATTTTTTGATAGAATAATAGGTATATTTAAAATATAACTAAAATGGCCACCAGCGCCATATCAATGAAGATTATTAATTTTTTGTCAAACCTGGCACTATTTTGCATATACACCAATGTGCCCTGAAATTTTCAGCTCAATCGGATGGCGCGTTCCTGAGATTTTTTTTGTCACTAAAATTTTTTGATTATATATATATATATATATATATATATATATATATATATATATATATGTATATATATATATATATATATATATATATCTATATATATATATATATATATATCTATATATATATATCTATATATATATAGCTATATATATATATATATATATATATATATATATATATATATATATATATATATATATATATATATATATATATATACATAGATATAGGTATATATATATATGTATATATATATACCTATAAAGAAATATGAATTTTTGGCCAAAGTGATTTTAATACTAATGTTCTTCTTCGAACAGTAGTAAAAACACCATGCAGTCTATTGTCAAAAGTAGCAAAGGTAGAGTGTCGAAGAACCTTCAAACAGATGATGGAAAAGAATTTTTCTACTGAATCTTTCAGCATCTGAGAGAAAGATATAATATTAATCACTTCTTAAAATTTAGCATTAAAAAAAACCCTAGCGCATCAGAACCGCTAGAAAAACTAATGTTCGAAGAACAGTAGAGGATTTGTCCAGATTTTGAGTGTGTACTTTTTTACTCTGGCTACTTTTCTTAGTTAAGACTAAGACACCCTAAGTAGTTATAGATTCTTAGCTTATTTTAATTTCGGTTCCAGCGATAGATATGTGTTTGGGGTTGTCATCCAAAAAATGTGTAAATCTTAGAAAATTTAAACATAATTTACTTATTTTCATTGCAAATGTTTGCTTCATTGCAAATGTTTACTTAATGCAAGCATTTATTGGAACGAATATAACAAAAAAGCCTAGTGCTGGCAGCCCTTCGCTAGCATCGAAGCAAAAAATATATCACATCTGCTTTACATTAACGTCAACCTGCTCTGCGAATTTCGTATTGATCGGATGACTGCGTTGGAAGTTAAAGGGATGCAAAGAAATTCAGGGTACAAATTTGCAAAAGTTTTCAAAGTTTCTATATCTTAATATTTGATGTTTATTTCACTGTAAAAACACTACGATTTAAAAATTCCATGCTAAAATCACTTACTAAAGCTACGCAAAAAACAAACAAAAACAGCCATAGCTGGCAGCCCAATCATGGTTTTGAAATTAAATTTCTACTGCATATTGCATATAATAAGTTTAAGTTGCCTTTTGAATTTCGTTATGATTCAATGACTGTACTGGAAGCTAAAGGTTCAGCTACTCTGTCACGTTCTACCAAACGTGGCTTAAAGTAAGGTTCAGCTTCTCTGTCAATTTTATCAAAATCCAATGACTGGATCAGAATTCAGGGCCAAAAACATCTATGTTTCTTAGTGATTTTTCAAAATGGCACCACTGGCACAATATAGCCTGCATTTCAAAATCACTTCTTCCAGACCTGGTCCTCTTTAAGACCAATACATTCTATAAATTTTAACTAATTCTGATAATCGGATCGTGAGTTTCCGTGAACAGAAGTTTCCGATGCTAAAAATATAGGTAAATTGGGAAAGGGTTACCAGATGTGCCCGTTGTAAAATTTCAAATTTTTACTTTGACTATGTAGGTAAAGCATACGGATTATATATGAGTGGCTTTTTTTTCCAAGAAGCGACATTTTTTCGGGAGAGTCGATGATTTGAAGGCTTACTTTTTCAGCGCCTGCCCTAGCTACAGAATTGCCGACATGCTCATTAAAAGCTACACAGATTTATCACTAACTAATACCAAGAAAAAAACTCTAGCGCACCTGAACCGCTAGAAACACTAATGTTCGAAGAACAGTAGAAGAATCGTGCAGGTTTTGAGTGCATATTCCACCACATGTGCTGCTTATTACGGCCAAATTGATCCAAATGCCACGTTTTACTTTCGTCTCAAGAATGCATTATAACTCATATGGTGGAAGGTTTCAGATATTACCACTGGCATGAATTTCAACGTTTATGAGAGCAAAACACGGGTTAATTATATTCGCTATCAGTTGCTTATTTCACAAAATTTTGAAAGCAGCGTCTCATAGAACATCAATGAAGAAAATGCTCAGTGCCTGCAGCACTGTAACTGAAGTTGGTGTTTGGGGCTGCGATCCGAAAAATTTACAGAACTTTGGGAATTGAAACATCGGTTATTTATTTTCATTGTAAATGTTTCCGGTATGTATACTAACTGTAAGCATTTATTGATACAAAAGTAGCACAACCGACTCGTGCTGGCAACCTTTCGCCAATATCAAAGCCAAGAATATATCAAATCTGCTTCACGTTGTTATATTACATTCGAAGTTATAGGAGTATAAAGAAATTTAGGGTTACCTGCAGCGAGTTTTTTCAAATGATCGATAGCTTAATATTTGCTGTTTATTGTCGCTACAATATCATTACCATTTGAAAATTCTACGATAAAACCGCTTAATAAAGATATTGCAATTAAACACAAAACCACCAATAGCTGGCAACTCTATCGTGGCTTTTCAACCAAATTTGGCCTGAATAATGTTTATGATAGGTTTCATTAATTGTATGAAATTCGTATTGATTTCATGACTGCACTGGAAGTTATAGTGCAAAACGTTTTATTTTCCTGAGCGAATTTTCAAAACCAAAGACACAAAAATTACAAT
>OZ022263.1:126383615-126536115 GCA_963978885.1 Nemotelus pantherinus
GTGATTGATCATTGCATATATATTAGTAAATTGCAATATTCATACCGGCTTCTTTTCTGCTTTCTCCTGCAATTGGATAGTTTCAGTACACGTACTAATCTTATTTATATATTTTTTTTTTTTTTTTTTTAATAACAACTCTTTGTTAGCGAGTAGTTGAATTTAAAGTGAATTTTATTTAGTTAGTTTTAGTTATAGTTACTGAGTTACAGTTTGAATTTAAGCGTTTGATTCAATTTGAAATTTGAAGTAGCAGATTTATTAGTTGTGTGTTACAATGCGTCGACGGTCTAGTAGCTGGGATCCTAGCTACACACCTTTCCATCGTCAGCTGGAGAAGCTGAGTATATCGCCAGTCAAACGCCAGAATGTGCAGAATCTCTCCACTCTTGCTTCACATACTACTACACGTCCAGCAGATATTTCACGGATAGAAGCGACTAGTCCACCAATGCCTGAACTAACACTCCAAGAACCAGCGTCTCATGATCAACCACGCGTCTCCTTTAAGCCACAAGCAGAAACATTAAGTAAGACCAGTTGTCGATTACCATTATCCAAATGGAATTTAAGTTTTGATGGATCTGCTGACGGTTTGGGAGTGAAACAGTTTTTATTTAGAGTACTCTCGTTAGCCATTGACTATAATATTGGATCTGCAGCCTTAGCGACAGATTTTCATCTACTCCTGAAGGGCTCGGCGGCGGATTGGTACTGGCGGTTTCGGGAATTGAATTATCCGCTTTTATGGGATCATTTGCAAGATGAATTTGTAAAAAGATTTGGTTCCTATCGAACAGACGTGGATGTGCGGCGAGCAATGGATGCACGCGTACAGGGGCCTCGAGAGAGATTCCAGGATTATTATGACGCCTTAGAAAATCTATCGTTGCATTTAACAGTGCCACTATTAGAAACGGACTTCCAATGTATCGTATATCGCAACATGTCCCCTCGGTTGCGAGCTCATTTGGCAGGGGTGGAGTTTGGAAGTGTTAGAGACTTGGTCCGGCGTTGCTGTTTGATAGAGTCAGAGTGCAAATGTTAGGCATGGAAAACGCTCGACGAGTTAAATTAGTTAACGAAATTGGAATTCCAGAGGAGGATTTAAGAGACGATTATTTACAATTGAACAATTTTTCTGGCTATGGAGCAGCTCGAAACACTTCTTTTTACTCATCTCCTTCTTATTCACGTGATACTCCTAATTATCCAGACACTATGGCAGTAAATAGTATCCAGCAGACAAATCAGTCATTATCTCCAGCAGATCGAATTCATAGAGATCATAGGAAATATAAAGTCTGTTGGAATTGTAAGGACCTTGGGCACTCTTTTGCAGATTGTCCCACACCCGTTCGTGGTATTTTTTGTTTCGGTTGTGGAAAGGCTGGTGTGCTAAAGCCACGATGTCCTCAATGTCAGTCGGGAAACGATCATCGGAACACGAATTTTGCGGGGAGAATGCGTGTTCCCTCAGTCAGTCGCCCTTCCAGACCAGAAATGATCGATGTGGCTACCAACGTCGATCCCGAATTACGCCGGCAACATTAAATTCTCATCATCAACTAATTAAGGACAGCACTGGAGCTCATGTGCAACGTAGGAGACGTTTTGATCGTGCATGGAGGTACTTTGCCCTACGACGCTCCCTTCGACAAGCTTGTGTGGAAACTATCATATCTATGCCTGGTGATAATCGACCTTTTGCAACTATTTTTATCAAAGGGCGAAAGTTGACTGGTTTGCTGGATAGCGGAGCTAGTGTCAGCATCTTAGGGGCCGGCAGTTTGGAATTGGTGGAAGAACTTGGTTTGCACCTGCACAGTATGCAGACTAATGTTCATACCGCATCCGGTGACAAGGCGTCGGTACTCGGTTATGTAAGCACTTTGGTGAGATTCAAGGATAAAACCAGGCCCGTAAAATTTCTTATATGTCCCACCTTGACTAACCCAATCTATTTGGGAATCGATTTTTGGGACACCTTCAGAATCTCTCCTCAATGCTCCGCTATTAGTTTACCATCGCAGGATTCTTGTTTTCATCAATTATCTTCCGATGAGAGGCATGAGTTAGGGTTGGTTATACAAAAGTTCCCTTCTTTTAATAAATTAGGTTTAGGTAGAACCGATCTGGTATCACATTTCATAGACACAGGTGATGCTCGACCAGTTAAACAGAGACACTATTCAGTTTCACCGGTCGTGCAGAAACTTATGTATGACGAACTCGATCGCATGTTATCGTTGGGGGTTATCGAGGAAAGTAAGAGTTCTTGGAGCTCACCAGTCACTATTGTCAGAAAGCCGGGTAAAGTACGTCTGTGTCTGGATGCGAGACGACTAAACGAGCTAACGGTCAAAGATGCCTATCCCTTGCCACTGATCGAAGGCTTATTGGCACGCCTCCAGTCAACCCGATTTATCACTAGTTTAGATCTTAAAGACGCTTTCTGGCAAATTCCGTTGGATGTGAAATCTCGCGAGAAAACCGCATTCACAGTACCAGGACGACCCCTCTATCAATTCACTGTCATGCCATTTGGACTTTGTAATGCACCCCAAACGATGTGCCGTTTGATGCATAAGGTCATCCCACACGAGTTGCATGATCAGGTATTTGTTTACTTGGACGATTTGCTGATCACAAGTCCAACATTTGATGAACACCTCAAATTGCTGACAAAAGTGGCAGATTTATTGCAACAAGCGAGACTAACCATCAATGTTGAGAAAAGCAAATTCGTCCAAAAAGAAATTCGGTACCTGGGCTATGTAATCAGTGATAGAGTCCTAAAGACAGATCCTGAAAAGGTATCAGGCATCATTTCATATCCAAAGCCTATAACGGTAAAAGACGTGAGGAGGTTTATGGGTATGGCTGGATGGTACAGACGTTTCATCCCGAATTTCGCATCTATTACTTCACCATTGACGGATTTGCTGAAGAACAAAAAGAAATTCGTGTGGACGGAGGCGGCCAATAGAGCTTTCGAAGAAACAAAAAAACTTCTGGTGTCCGCACCCGTGCTGGCTAACCCTGATTTTTCCCGTCATTTCTTCATTCAGTGCGATGCAAGTGCCACCGGCATCGGCAGCGTCCTCTTTCAAAAGGATGATAAAGGTGGAGAGCATCCCATTGCATTTATGTCCGCAAAGCTTTGCGGCACAACGCAACTACAGCGTCACAGAGTTAGAGTGCTTAGCTGCGGTGCAAAGCATCAAACGTTTTCGGGCGTACGTCGAGGGATTGCCCTTTACCGTTATCACCGACCATGCAAGCTTAAAATGGTTGATGGCGCAAAGGGACTTGTCGGGAAGATTAGCGCGGTGGAGTTTAAAATTACAAGGTTTTAATTTCAACATAGAGCACCGAGCAGGCACTCAAAATGTCGTACCAGATGCCTTATCACGAGCACGTGACTCCAATGTCGATTTCAGTTGTGCAGTGATCTGCCTTCCCGAGCACCACGGGCGGCTGGGTGATATTCCAAAGCAGGCCTTCCAGGAGCCTGATTATATAAATTTAGTTCGACAGGTCCAACAACATCCAGACCAATTTGAAAATCTGTTCGTGACGGACGGAATTTTGTATATTCATCAAGGACCCTCGGGAGGTCTCGATTTGGACATTCCCAGCACAAAGATATGGGTACCAGAGGGATACCGACAGACGCTGTTAACTCGCAGCCATGATAGCCCTATGGGGTCACATTGTGGTATTCGGAAAACGGTGGAAGTGTTAAAAAGATATTTCTACTGGCCACGGCTTCGTCAGGACGTGACAAATTATATCAACAAATGTCAAACCTGTAAGCAAATTAAATCACCGAATGCTACAATGAGACCACTCATGGGTGCCGCTAGAGTTACAGACCGGCCTTTGCAGCGTCTGTTTGTGGACTTTATGGGACCATACCCCCGATCGAAAATTGGAAACACCCAGTTGCTAGTGGTGCTTGATCACTTTACAAAGTTTGTATGGCTCAAGGCGTTACCTAAGGCTACAGCGGAACTGGTTGTAAAATATCTGAAGGAAAACATCTTTCTTACCTTTGGTGTACCCGAAACCCTTCACACCGACAATGGTGTCCAATTTACCTCCAAGGTTTTTTCAGAGTTTCTGGCGAAGCATGGAGTAAAACATTGTCTCACACCCTATTATTCGCCTCAGGCTAACGCTTCCGAAAGAGTAAATCGCTCCATTCTCGCTGCCATTCGGGCCTACATAGGAGACGACCATCGGAATTGGGATGCTAACCTGTCAGAGTCGTGTGCCGCATTTCGCAATGTGGTACATGAGTCTACAGGATTCTCACCTCATTTCCTGATGTTCGGCTATCAACCTATACATCATGGTTCCGAATATGCCTTACTAAAATCTTTACAGGCTTTTGAGGATGGGGAGATTCAACTAGTTCCAAATTGTGAACGATTGCGATTGGCCCATAGCCATGTTAAGTCGGAATTGGCTGACGCGTACGCTAAAGGAGCACAGCGGTACAATTTGCGTAGTCGCCAGAAGGACTTCACTCCAGGACAGGAAGTGTGGGTGCGAAATCACCTACTTAGCTGTGCTGCTGACCGATTCGCTGCCAAACTTGCCCCGAAGTTTTTTAAGGCAACGATAAAGCGGAAGGTGGGACAGGTATCGTATGAGGTTGAGGATGCTAAAGGCAAGATCTTGGGCGTTTTCCATGCCAAAGATTTGAAGGTGTAGTGAATGATATATAAAATTGTCTGATGAAGGAAGCAACGGTTATAGGTTGGTGGACTTCTTGTAGCCCGGCTTTGAGACCTCTCAGGGTCGGAGTCGTCCCCACGATTGTTGCGATGCTGAGAAAAAAAAAATAATTATTAAATACTCAGAAAAGAAATAAACAAATTATCAAAATATCCACCTCAGCAGGCAGAAACGTCACAACGGGTGACAGTCGTAAAGGAACTGACAGGCGAGCAATTCCATTCCACAATATGGCTGAAGAAGAAATTTATCAGCTGATGGTTGTGATCTGTGTATGTACATTGGAATTGGTGATGCCCTATTGGTTTATGAAATGTATCATACGGGAATTTTGGAAGAGAACCGCTTTTGCGGTTCATGGAAAAAATTTTCTCGAAGGAGAACAAAGACTGTCTTTCTGATTGTAACCGTCGAGGTGAAAAGTCGTAAAATTTTTTGAACTGGATAAAGGGGAATTTATATCAGTCTGTAGCAGTTGTAAAGTTACATTATAAGAATTGTAAAAACAAAAGACAATTTGAGTTTGGTGTAACAATTTGAGTTTGTAAAACTAATGCTGTGAAAGTGGCAAGTGCATAATTCAGGAGTTGACTGGGACGTTAATTTACTATCTGATTCCCAAGAATCATTTTGACATGCAGCAAAGCAGTTGGCAAAGCAGAGCACTGGTAACCTGTAAGCATTTTGGGTCGAGACGGAGTGGACAGTTCTTATTGAAGGAAGATCGAAGGCTGAAAAGCGAATATTCCCAGCAACCGTAGTGTCGGTTCCCAGATAAGTAGCAGAAAGTTTAAAAAGACAAAAGAATAGCTAAAGAAATCAAGTCCAAATGAACCAAAGTTAAAAATTAACCGGTAAAAAGTTAACCGATTTTAACAGTTAACAGATTTGCGAAAAGTTAACAGATTTGCGGTATAAACGGAACGCAAAAATTAAAGATATTTTTGATGATGATATGATATATTTTCCATTTCCAAATTGTAATGCGGTAGTCGGGATGTATCCACCTAATTTGTTAAATCATCTAGTACCAATTCTGTGCTAATGTAATATTATTTTCACACCTCATAGCTGTATGAACAGTGAATATCACGATTGAGTTTCGTTAAATTTGTCAGAACAGATAACTTATAAAAAAAAAATAATAATATCAAAAGAAATCATGAAATTCATTTGTTACGATGCATGTAAACTAAATCCGGCCGGAGTTAGGTAAAGATTTAATTGCGAATGTACGTTCTAATATTTAAAGATCTTTTCTCATTGAAACTGAATTGAATCATTTTACATTGATTTTTTTGTTTGAATTGAATTGAATAATTTTTCAAAGATATCGTTGATTTGTCTCTAGTAATTGGGTTTTGTTTGTATGGAAAATCTTTCGAATCGTTAATAAATATGTATAATATGGAGTAGTTTAAAATTTAAAAATGGTGATTCATTTCCCGTCTCGTCCAATTCCTGTGGAAATTTGTGTGCGTGTGTGCAATGTCGTTTCAGGTCGGACTTAAAGTGTCGATATAGCGTGCGTAGCACGAGAAGAGTATCAGCCCGAAAACTCACGACCAGGCTGAGCTAGCTGGCGGAGCAAAGCACGCTGGGCTTTAACAAGATACTCTTCTAAGAAAATTCATGCTGCCCTGCTCGATAGCAGAAGCTAGAGCGCAACAATTGGCGCCCAACTTAGGCTATACGGTTTTCAGCTTGATGATGTTTCACTTTGCAGTTTTGCTTTTCGGCTGAGGTGGCAAATGTTCAATCAGAGCATTATGTTGCCTCAGCCATATTTTTTTTTCTTTTTCGTTCTTTCTTTGGCCGTAGTTGGCATTATAAATCAATAAGCGTTAAATCGTATCATTTCCATCGTGTCGAGCAGTCGTCAGTGCAGCATTGGCGCCCGGTTCGTGCAATTGTCCTTGTTTTATGTGTGTGATATGTGTATAGAGTGTGTTTCATTATTTATTATCCAAATTTTTGCGGTTGTAAGATCACCCTCAGCATAGACAACGATAATATCTTCTATTAAGTAGAATAACTCTCGTGAAAGAGATAATTTGAATTTTTCGTAGCTTTGGGAAGACATTTGTTGAGATGCCCGCTGGTCTGGTTCGGTCTTTGTCCACCAATATATATGGTGTTGTTCATTTACAAGAACTGGCTCGAACAGGACTCGAACACATGAGCAGAGGGACATCTCGAGACAACCGCAATAGATTTGTGATTCCTTAAATTTCCCAGTCCCATTTTATCATTTTATGTAATATTTCAGTCCTTTTCCTTTCCCTTATTTTAATCCTTTGCTGATGAGACGGGGGAAGAATCACCATTTTAATTATGTTTGATACATTTGGAATCTTGAATTTTCTGACTTTTCATTTATACAATTATATTAATTATCATTCATATATATTTCATATTAAATATTCTGCAACTTTATCATTATTTCACTGCATCGGAACTTAGGAACTAATGGTATAACTTTCCGATTGCAACATATTAATCTACCATTCATAAACGTAACAAATTTAAAAATTACCGAGAAAAACTATTATTTTATAAACTATTTGTTACGTGAATGCTGTTGATAGTCGTTGGTTTTTTCCTGTTGAAATCAAAATCATTAGTTTCAGAAATTGAATTTCAAAGGAAGTTTCCTGTCCAGACGAAGTGTTGGACTCAATATTTTATTTATGCGGGAAAATCCTTCTAGTTTTAGTGGATTTTAATAGGAAAACATAAGCTTCGTGATTGATCATTGCATATATATTAGTAAATTGCAATATTCATACCGGCTTCTTTTCTGCTTTCTCCTGCAATTGGATAGTTTCAGTACACGTACTAATCTTATTTATATATATTTTTTTTTTTTTTTTTTTTAATAACAACTCTTTGTTAGCGAGTAGTTGAATTTAAAGTGAATTTTATTTAGTTAGTTTTAGTTATAGTTACTGAGTTACAGTTTGAATTTAAGCGTTTGATTCAATTTGAAATTTGAAGTAGCAGATTTATTAGTTGTGTGTTACAATGCGTCGACGGTCTAGTAGCTGGGATCCTAGCTACACACCTTTCCATCGTCAGCTGGAGAAGCTGAGTATATCGCCAGTCAAACGCCAGAATGTGCAGAATCTCTCCACTCTTGCTTCACATACTACTACACGTCCAGCAGATATTTCACGGATAGAAGCGACTAGTCCACCAATGCCTGAACTAACACTCCAAGAACCAGCGTCTCATGATCAACCACGCGTCTCCTTTAAGCCACAAGCAGAAACATTAAGTAAGACCAGTTGTCGATTACCATTATCCAAATGGAATTTAAGTTTTGATGGATCTGCTGACGGTTTGGGAGTGAAACAGTTTTTATTTAGAGTACTCTCGTTAGCCATTGACTATAATATTGGATCTGCAGCCTTAGCGACAGATTTTCATCTACTCCTGAAGGGCTCGGCGGCGGATTGGTACTGGCGGTTTCGGGAATTGAATTATCCGCTTTTATGGGATCATTTGCAAGATGAATTTGTAAAAAGATTTGGTTCCTATCGAACAGACGTGGATGTGCGGCGAGCAATGGATGCACGCGTACAGGGGCCTCGAGAGAGATTCCAGGATTATTATGACGCCTTAGAAAATCTATCGTTGCATTTAACAGTGCCACTATTAGAAACGGACTTCCAATGTATCGTATATCGCAACATGTCCCCTCGGTTGCGAGCTCATTTGGCAGGGGTGGAGTTTGGAAGTGTTAGAGACTTGGTCCGGCGTTGCTGTTTGATAGAGTCAGAGTGCAAATGTTAGGCATGGAAAACGCTCGACGAGTTAAATTAGTTAACGAAATTGGAATTCCAGAGGAGGATTTAAGAGACGATTATTTACAATTGAACAATTTTTCTGGCTATGGAGCAGCTCGAAACACTTCTTTTTACTCATCTCCTTCTTATTCACGTGATACTCCTAATTATCCAGACACTATGGCAGTAAATAGTATCCAGCAGACAAATCAGTCATTATCTCCAGCAGATCGAATTCATAGAGATCATAGGAAATATTAAGTCTGTTGGAATTGTAAGGACCTTGGGCACTCTTTTGCAGATTGTCCCACACCCGTTCGTGGTATTTTTTGTTTCGGTTGTGGAAAGGCTGGTGTGCTAAAGCCACGATGTCCTGAATGTCAGTCGGGAAACGATCATCGGAACACGAATTTTGCGGGGAGAATGCGTGTTCCCTCAGTCAGTCGCCCTTCCAGACCAGAAATGATCGATGTGGCTACCAACGTCGATCCCGAATTACGCCGGCAACATTAAATTCTCATCATCAACTAATTAAGGACAGCACTGGAGCTCATGTGCAACGTAGGAGACGTTTTGATCGTGCATGGAGGTACTTTGCCCTACGACGCTCCCTTCGACAAGCTTGTGTGGAAACTATCATATCTATGCCTGGTGATAATCGACCTTTTGCAACTATTTTTATCAAAGGGCGAAAGTTGACTGGTTTGCTGGATAGCGGAGCTAGTGTCAGCATCTTAGGGGCCGGCAGTTTGGAATTGGTGGAAGAACTTGGTTTGCACCTGCACAGTATGCAGACTAATGTTCATACCGCATCCGGTGACAAGGCGTCGGTACTCGGTTATGTAAGCACTTTGGTGAGATTCAAGGATAAAACCAGGCCCGTAAAATTTCTTATATGTCCCACCTTGACTAACCCAATCTATTTGGGAATCGATTTTTGGGACACCTTCAGAATCTCTCCTCAATGCTCCGCTATTAGTTTACCATCGCAGGATTCTTGTTTTCATCAATTATCTTCCGATGAGAGGCATGAGTTAGGGTTGGTTATACAAAAGTTCCCTTCTTTTAATAAATTAGGTTTAGGTAGAACCGATCTGGTATCACATTTCATAGACACAGGTGATGCTCGACCAGTTAAACAGAGACACTATTCAGTTTCACCGGTCGTGCAGAAACTTATGTATGACGAACTCGATCGCATGTTATCGTTGGGGGTTATCGAGGAAAGTAAGAGTTCTTGGAGCTCACCAGTCACTATTGTCAGAAAGCCGGGTAAAGTACGTCTGTGTCTGGATGCGAGACGACTAAACGAGCTAACGGTCAAAGATGCCTATCCCTTGCCACTGATCGAAGGCTTATTGGCACGCCTCCAGTCAACCCGATTTATCACTAGTTTAGATCTTAAAGACGCTTTCTGGCAAATTCCGTTGGATGTGAAATCTCGCGAGAAAACCGCATTCACAGTACCAGGACGACCCCTCTATCAATTCACTGTCATGCCATTTGGACTTTGTAATGCACCCCAAACGATGTGCCGTTTGATGCATAAGGTCATCCCACACGAGTTGCATGATCAGGTATTTGTTTACTTGGACGATTTGCTGATCACAAGTCCAACATTTGATGAACACCTCAAATTGCTGACAAAAGTGGCAGATTTATTGCAACAAGCGAGGCTAACCATCAATGTTGAGAAAAGCAAATTCGTCCAAAAAGAAATTCGGTACCTGGGTTATGTAATCAGTGATAGAGTCCTAAAGACAGATCCTGAAAAGGTATCAGGCATCATTTCATATCCAAAGCCTATAACGGTAAAAGACGTGAGGAGGTTTATGGGTATGGCTGGATGGTACAGACGTTTCATCCCGAATTTCGCATCTATTACTTCACCATTGACGGATTTGCTGAAGAACAAAAAGAAATTCGTGTGGACGGAGGCGGCCAATAGAGCTTTCGAAGAAACAAAAAAACTTCTGGTGTCCGCACCCGTGCTGGCTAACCCTGATTTTTCCCGTCATTTCTTCATTCAGTGCGGTGCAAGTGCCACCGGCATCGGCAGCGTCCTCTTTCAAAAGGATGATAAAGGTGGAGAGCATCCCATTGCATTTATGTCCGCAAAGCTTTGCGGCACAACGCAACTACAGCGTCACAGAGTTAGAGTGCTTAGCTGCGGTGCAAAGCATCAAACGTTTTCGGGCGTACGTCGAGGGATTGCCCTTTACCGTTATCACCGACCATGCAAGCTTAAAATGGTTGATGGCGCAAAGGGACTTGTCGGGAAGATTAGCGCGGTGGAGTTTAAAATTACAAGGTTTTAATTTCAACATAGAGCACCGAGCAGGCACTCAAAATGTCGTACCAGATGCCTTATCACGAGCACGTGACTCCAATGTCGATTTCAGTTGTGCAGTGATCTGCCTTCCCGAGCACCACGGGCGGCTGGGTGATATTCCAAAGCAGGCCTTCCAGGAGCCTGATTATATAAATTTAGTTCGACAGGTCCAACAACATCCAGACCAATTTGAAAATCTGTTCGTGACGGACGGAATTTTGTATATTCATCAAGGACCCTCGGGAGGTCTCGATTTGGACATTCCCAGCACAAAGATATGGGTACCAGAGGGATACCGACAGACGCTGTTAACTCGCAGCCATGATAGCCCTATGGGGTCACATTGTGGTATTAGGAAAACGGTGGAAGTGTTAAAAAGATATTTCTACTGGCCACGGCTTCGTCAGGACGTGACAAATTATATCAACAAATGTCAAACCTGTAAGCAAATTAAATCACCGAATGCTACAATGAGACCACTCATGGGTGCCGCTAGAGTTACAGACCGGCCTTTGCAGCGTCTGTTTGTGGACTTTATGGGACCATACCCCCGATCGAAAATTGGAAACACCCAGTTGCTAGTGGTGCTTGATCACTTTACAAAGTTTGTATGGCTCAAGGCGTTACCTAAGGCTACAGCGGAACTGGTTGTAAAATATCTGAAGGAAAACATCTTTCTTACCTTTGGTGTACCCGAAACCCTTCACACCGACAATGGTGTCCAATTTACCTCCAAGGTTTTTTCAGAGTTTCTGGCGAAGCATGGAGTAAAACATTGTCTCACACCCTATTATTCGCCTCAGGCTAACGCTTCCGAAAGAGTAAATCGCTCCATTCTCGCTGCCATTCGGGCCTACATAGGAGACGACCATCGGAATTGGGATGCTAACCTGTCAGAGTCGTGTGCCGCATTTCGCAATGTGGTACATGAGTCTACAGGATTCTCACCTCATTTCCTGATGTTCGGCTATCAACCTATACATCATGGTTCCGAATATGCCTTACTAAAATCTTTACAGGCTTTTGAGGATGGGGAGATTCAACTAGTTCCAAATTGTGAACGATTGCGATTGGCCCATAGCCATGTTAAGTCGAAATTGGCTGACGCGTACGCTAAAGGAGCACAGCGGTACAATTTGCGTAGTCGCCAGAAGGACTTCACTCCAGGACAGGAAGTGTGGGTGCGAAATCACCTACTTAGCTGTGCTGCTGACCGATTCGCTGCCAAACTTGCCCCGAAGTTTTTTAAGGCAACGATAAAGCGGAAGGTGGGACAGGTATCGTATGAGGTTGAGGATGCTAAAGGCAAGATCTTGGGCGTTTTCCATGCCAAAGATTTGAAGGTGTAGTGAATGATATATAAAATTGTCTGATGAAGGAAGCAACGGTTATAGGTTGGTGGACTTCTTGTAGCCCGGCTTTGAGACCTCTCAGGGTCGGAGTCGTCCCCACGATTGTTGCGATGCTGAGAAAAAAAAAATAATTATTAAATACTCAGAAAAGAAATAAACAAATTATCAAAATATCCACCTCAGCAGGCAGAAACGTCACAACGGGTGACAGTCGTAAAGGAACTGACAGGCGAGCAATTCCATTCCACAATATGGCTGAAGAAGAAATTTATCAGCTGATGGTTGTGATCTGTGTATGTACATTGGAATTGGTGATGCCCTATTGGTTTATGAAATGTATCATACGGGAATTTTGGAAGAGAACCGCTTTTGCGGTTCATGGAAAAAATTTTCTCGAAGGAGAACAAAGACTGTCTTTCTGATTGTAACCGTCGAGGTGAAAAGTCGTAAAATTTTTTGAACTGGATAAAGGGGAATTTATATCAGTCTGTAGCAGTTGTAAAGTTACATTATAAGAATTGTAAAAACAAAAGACAATTTGAGTTTGGTGTAACAATTTGAGTTTGTAAAACTAATGCTGTGAAAGTGGCAAGTGCATAATTCAGGAGTTGACTGGGACGTTAATTTACTATCTGATTCCCAAGAATCATTTTGGCATGCAGCAAAGCAGTTGCCAAAGCAGAGCACTGGTAACCTGTAAGCATTTTGGGTCGAGACGGAGTGGACAGTTCTTATTGAAGGAAGATCGAAGGCTGAAAAGCGAATATTCCCAGCAACCGTAGTGTCGGTTCCCAGATAAGTAGCAGAAAGTTTAAAAAGACAAAAGAATAGCTAAAGAAATCAAGTCCAAATGAACCAAAGTTAAAAATTAACCGGTAAAAAGTTAACCGATTTTAACAGTTAACAGATTTGCGAAAAGTTAACAGATTTGCGGTATAAACGGAACGCAAAAATTAAAGATATTTTTGATGATGATATGATATATTTTCCATTTCCAAATTGTAATGCGGTAGTCGGGATGTATCCACCTAATTTGTTAAATCATCTAGTACCAATTCTGTGCTAATGTAATATTATTTTCACACCTCATAGCTGTATGAACAGTGAATATCACGATTGAGTTTCGTTAAATTTGTCAGAACAGATAACTTATAAAAAAAAAATAATAATATCAAAAGAAATCATGAAATTCATTTGTTACGATGCATGTAAACTAAATCCGGCCGGAGTTAGGTAAAGATTTAATTGCGAATGTACGTTCTAATATTTAAAGATCTTTTCTCATTGAAACTGAATTGAATCATTTTACATTGATTTTTTTGTTTGAATTGAATTGAATAATTTTTCAAAGATATCGTTGATTTGTCTCTAGTAATTGGGTTTTGTTTGTATGGAAAATCTTTCGAATCGTTAATAAATATGTATAATATGGAGTAGTTTAAAATTTAAAAATGGTGATTCATTTCCCGTCTCGTCCAATTCCTGTGGAAATTTGTGTGCGTGTGTGCAATGTCGTTTCAGGTCGGACTTAAAGTGTCGATATAGCGTGCGTAGCACGAGAAGAGTATCAGCCCGAAAACTCACGACCAGGCTGAGCTAGCTGGCGGAGCAAAGCACGCTGGGCTTTAACAAGATACTCTTCTAAGAAAATTCATGCTGCCCTGGCGACTGCTCGATAGCAGAAGCTAGAGCGCAACAATTGGCGCCCAACTTAGGCTATACGGTTTTCAGCTTGATGATGTTTCACTTTGCAGTTTTGCTTTTCGGCTGAGGTGGCAAATGTTCAATCAGAGCATTATGTTGCCTCAGCCATATTTTTTTTTCTTTTTCGTTCTTTCTTTGGCCGTAGTTGGCATTATAAATCAATAAGCGTTAAATCGTATCATTTCCATCGTGTCGAGCAGTCGTCAGTGCAGCATTGGCGCCCGGTTCGTGCAATTGTCCTTGTTTTATGTGTGTGATATGTGTATAGAGTGTGTTTCATTATTTATTATCCAAATTTTTGCGGTTGTAAGATCACCCTCAGCATAGACAACGATAATATCTTCTATTAAGTAGAATAACTCTCGTGAAAGAGATAATTTGAATTTTTCGTAGCTTTGGGAAGACATTTGTTGAGATGCCCGCTGGTCTGGTTCGGTCTTTGTCCACCAATATATATGGTGTTGTTCATTTACAAGAACTGGCTCGAACAGGACTCGAACACATGAGCAGAGGGACATCTCGAGACAACCGCAATAGATTTGTGATTCCTTAAATTTCCCAGTCCCATTTTATCATTTTATGTAATATTTCAGTCCTTTTCCTTTCCCTTATTTTAATCCTTTGCTGATGAGACGGGGGAAGAATCACCATTTTAATTATGTTTGATACATTTGGAATCTTGAATTTTCTGACTTTTCATTTATACAATTATATTAATTATCATTCATATATATTTCATATTAAATATTCTGCAACTTTATCATTATTTCACTGCATCGGAACTTAGGAACTAATGGTATAACTTTCCGATTGCAACATATTAATCTACCATTCATAAACGTAACAAATTTAAAAATTACCGAGAAAAACTATTATTTTATAAACTATTTGTTACGTGAATGCTGTTGATAGTCGTTGGTTTTTTCCTGTTGAAATCAAAATCATTAGTTTCAGAAATTGAATTTCAAAGGAAGTTTCCTGTCCAGACGAAGTGTTGGACTCAATATTTTATTTATGCGGGAAAATCCTTCTAGTTTTAGTGGATTTTAATAGGAAAACATAAGCTTCGTGATTGATCATTGCATATATATTAGTAAATTGCAATATTCATACCGGCTTCTTTTCTGCTTTCTCCTGCAATTGGATAGTTTCAGTACACGTACTAATCTTATTTATATATTTTTTTTTTTTTTTTTTTTAATAACAACTCTTTGTTAGCGAGTAGTTGAATTTAAAGTGAATTTTATTTAGTTAGTTTTAGTTATAGTTACTGAGTTACAGTTTGAATTTAAGCGTTTGATTCAATTTGAAATTTGAAGTAGCAGATTTATTAGTTGTGTGTTACAATGCGTCGACGGTCTAGTAGCTGGGATCCTAGCTACACACCTTTCCATCGTCAGCTGGAGAAGCTGAGTATATCGCCAGTCAAACGCCAGAATGTGCAGAATCTCTCCACTCCTGCTTCACATACTACTACACGTCCAGCAGATATTTCACGGATAGAAGCGACTAGTCCACCAATGCCTGAACTAACACTCCAAGAACCAGCGTCTCATGATCAACCACGCGTCTCCTTTAAGCCACAGGCAGAAACATTAAGTAAGACCAGTTGTCGATTACCATTATCCAAATGGAATTTAAGTTTTGATGGATCTGCTGACGGTTTGGGAGTGAAACAGTTTTTATTTAGAGTACTCTCGTTAGCCATTGACTATAATATTGGATCTGCAGCCTTAGCGACAGATTTTCATCTACTCCTGAAGGGCTCGGCGGCGGATTGGTACTGGCGGTTTCGGGAATTGAATTATCCGCTTTTATGGGATCATTTGCAAGATGAATTTGTAAAAAGATTTGGTTCCTATCGAACAGACGTGGATGTGCGGCGAGCAATGGATGCACGCGTACAGGGGCCTCGAGAGAGATTCCAGGATTATTATGACGCCTTAGAAAATCTATCGTTGCATTTAACAGTGCCACTATTAGAAACGGACTTCCAATGTATCGTATATCGCAACATGTCCCCTCGGTTGCGAGCTCATTTGGCAGGGGTGGAGTTTGGAAGTGTTAGAGACTTGGTCCGGCGTTGCTGTTTGATAGAGTCAGAGTGCAAATGTTAGGCATGGAAAACGCTCGACGAGTTAAATTAGTTAACGAAATTGGAATTCCAGAGGAGGATTTAAGAGACGATTATTTACAATTGAACAATTTTTCTGGCTATGGAGCAGCTCGAAACACTTCTTTTTACTTATCTCCTTCTTATTCACGTGATACTCCTAATTATCCAGACACTATGGCAGTAAATAGTATCCAGCAGACAAATCAGTCATTATCTCCAGCAGATCGAATTCATAGAGATCATAGGAAATATAAAGTCTGTTGGAATTGTAAGGACCTTGGGCACTCTTTTGCAGATTGTCCCACACCCGTTCGTGGTATTTTTTGTTTCGGTTGTGGAAAGGCTGGTGTGCTAAAGCCACGATGTCCTGAATGTCAGTCGGGAAACGATCATCGGAACACGAATTTTGCGGGGAGAATGCGTGTTCCCTCAGTCAGTCGCCCTTCCAGACCAGAAATGATCGATGTGGCTACCAACGTCGATCCCGAATTACGCCGGCAACATTAAATTCTCATCATCAACTAATTAAGGACAGCACTGGAGCTCATGTGCAACGTAGGAGACGTTTTGATCGTGCATGGAGGTACTTTGCCCTACGACGCTCCCTTCGACAAGCTTGTGTGGAAACTATCATATCTATGCCTGGTGATAATCGACCTTTTGCAACTATTTTTATCAAAGGGCGAAAGTTGACTGGTTTGCTGGATAGCGGAGCTAGTGTCAGCATCTTAGGGGCCGGCAGTTTGGAATTGGTGGAAGAACTTGGTTTGCACCTGCACAGTATGCAGACTAATGTTCATACCGCATCCGGTGACAAGGCGTCGGTACTCGGTTATGTAAGCACTTTGGTGAGATTCAAGGATAAAACCGGGCCCGTAAAATTTCTTATATGTCCCACCTTGACTAACCCAATCTATTTGGGAATCGATTTTTGGGACACCTTCAGAATCTCTCCTCAATGCTCCGCTATTAGTTTACCATCGCAGGATTCTTGTTTTCATCAATTGTCTTCCGATGAGAGGCATGAGTTAGGGTTGGTTATACAAAAGTTCCCTTCTTTTAATAAATTAGGTTTAGGTAGAACCGATCTGGTATCACATTTCATAGACACAGGTGATGCTCGACCAGTTAAACAGAGACACTATTCAGTTTCACCGGTCGTGCAGAAACTTATGTATGACGAACTCGATCGCATGTTATCGTTGGGGGTTATCGAGGAAAGTAAGAGTTCTTGGAGCTCACCAGTCACTATTGTCAGAAAGCCGGGTAAAGTACGTCTGTGTCTGGATGCGAGACGACTAAACGAGCTAACGGTCAAAGATGCCTATCCCTTGCCACTGATCGAAGGCTTATTGGCACGCCTCCAGTCAACCCGATTTATCACTAGTTTAGATCTTAAAGACGCTTTCTGGCAAATTCCGTTGGATGTGAAATCTCGCGAGAAAACCGCATTCACAGTACCAGGACGACCCCTCTATCAATTCACTGTCATGCCATTTGGACTTTGTAATGCACCCCAAACGATGTGCCGTTTGATGCATAAGGTCATCCCACACGAGTTGCATGATCAGGTATTTGTTTACTTGGACGATTTGCTGATCACAAGTCCAACATTTGATGAACACCTCAAATTGCTGACAAAAGTGGCAGATTTATTGCAACAAGCGAGACTAACCATCAATGTTGAGAAAAGCAAATTCGTCCAAAAAGAAATTCGGTACCTGGGTTATGTAATCAGTGATAGAGTCCTAAAGACAGATCCTGAAAAGGTATCAGGCATCATTTCATATCCAAAGCCTATAACGGTAAAAGACGTGAGGAGGTTTATGGGTACGGCTGGATGGTACAGACGTTTCATCCCGAATTTCGCATCTATTACTTCACCATTGACGGATTTGCTGAAGAACAAAAAGAAATTCGTGTGGACGGAGGCGGCCAATAGAGCTTTCGAAGAAACAAAAAAACTTCTGGTGTCCGCACCCGTGCTGGCTAACCCTGATTTTTCCCGTCATTTCTTCATTCAGTGCGATGCAAGTGCCACCGGCATCGGCAGCGTCCTCTTTCAAAAGGATGATAAAGGTGGAGAGCATCCCATTGCATTTATGTCCGCAAAGCTTTGCGGCACAACGCAACTACAGCGTCACAGAGTTAGAGTGCTTAGCTGCGGTGCAAAGCATCAAACGTTTTCGGGCGTACGTCGAGGGATTGCCCTTTACCGTTATCACCGACCATGCAAGCTTAAAATGGTTGATGGCGCAAAGGGACTTGTCGGGAAGATTAGCGCGGTGGAGTTTAAAATTACAAGGTTTTAATTTCAACATAGAGCACCGAGCAGGCACTCAAAATGTCGTACCAGATGCCTTATCACGAGCACGTGACTCCAATGTCGATTTCAGTTGTGCAGTGATCTGCCTTCCCGAGCACCACGGGCGGCTGGGTGATATTCCAAAGCAGGCCTTCCAGGAGCCTGATTATATAAATTTAGTTCGACAGGTCCAACGACATCCAGACCAATTTGAAAATCTGTTCGTGACGGACGGAATTTTGTATATTCATCAAGGACCCTCGGGAGGTCTCGATTTGGACATTCCCAGCACAAAGATATGGGTACCAGAGGGATACCGACAGACGCTGTTAACTCGCAGCCATGATAGCCCTATGGGGTCACATTGTGGTATTCGGAAAACGGTGGAAGTGTTAAAAAGATATTTCTACTGGCCACGGCTTCGTCAGGACGTGACAAATTATATCAACAAATGTCAAACCTGTAAGCAAATTAAATCACCGAATGCTACAATGAGACCACTCATGGGTGCCGCTAGAGTTACAGACCGGCCTTTGCAGCGTCTGTTTGTGGACTTTATGGGACCATACCCCCGATCGAAAATTGGAAACACCCAGTTGCTAGTGGTGCTTGATCACTTTACAAAGTTTGTATGGCTCAAGGCGTTACCTAAGGCTACAGCGGAACTGGTTGTAAAATATCTGAAGGAAAACATCTCTCTTACCTTTGGTGTACCCGAAACCCTTCACACCGACAATGGTGTCCAATTTACCTCCAAGGTTTTTTCAGAGTTTCTGGCGAAGCATGGAGTAAAACATTGTCTCACACCCTATTATTCGCCTCAGGCTAACGCTTCCGAAAGAGTAAATCGCTCCATTCTCGCTGCCATTCGGGCCTACATAGGAGACGACCATCGGAATTGGGATGCTAACCTGTCAGAGTCGTGTGCCGCATTTCGCAATGTGGTACATGAGTCTACAGGATTCTCACCTCATTTCCTGATGTTCGGCTATCAACCTATACATCATGGTTCCGAATATGCCTTACTAAAATCTTTACAGGCTTTTGAGGATGGGGAGATTCAACTAGTTCCAAATTGTGAACGATTGCGATTGGCCCATAGCCATGTTAAGTCGAAATTGGCTGACGCGTACGCTAAAGGAGCACAGCGGTATAATTTGCGTAGTCGCCAGAAGGACTTCACTCCAGGACAGGAAGTGTGGGTGCGAAATCACCTACTTAGCTGTGCTGCTGACCGATTCGCTGCCAAACTTGCCCCGAAGTTTTTTAAGGCAACGATAAAGCGGAAGGTGGGACAGGTATCGTATGAGGTTGAGGATGCTAAAGGCAAGATCTTGGGCGTTTTCCATGCCAAAGATTTGAAGGTGTAGTGAATGATATATAAAATTGTCTGATGAAGGAAACAACGGTTATAGGTTGGTGGACTTCTTGTAGCCCGGCTTTGAGACCTCTCAGGGTCGGAGTCGTCCCCACGATTGTTGCGATGCTGAGAAAAAAAAAATAATTATTAAATACTCAGAAAAGAAATAAACAAATTATCAAAATATCCACCTCAGCAGGCAGAAACGTCACAACGGGTGACAGTCGTAAAGGAACTGACAGGCGAGCAATTCCATTCCACAATATGGCTGAAGAAGAAATTTATCAGCTGATGGTTGTGATCTGTGTATGTACATTGGAATTGGTGATGTCCTATTGGTTTATGAAATGTATCATACGGGAATTTTGGAAGAGAACCGCTTTTGCGGTTCATGGAAAAAATTTTCTCGAAGGAGAACAAAGACTGTCTTTCTGATTGTAACCGTCGAGGTGAAAAGTCGTAAAATTTTTTGAACTGGATAAAGGGGAATTTATATCAGTCTGTAGCAGTTGTAAAGTTACATTATAAGAATTGTAAAAACAAAAGACAATTTGAGTTTGGTGTAACAATTTGAGTTTGTAAAACTAATGCTGTGAAAGTGGCAAGTGCATAATTCAGGAGTTGACTGGGACGTTAATTTACTATCTGATTCCCAAGAATCATTTTGGCATGCAGCAAAGCAGTTGGCAAAGCAGAGCACTGGTAACCTGTAAGCATTTTGGGTCGAGACGGAGTGGACAGTTCTTATTGAAGGAAGATCGAAGGCTGAAAAGCGAATATTCCCAGCAACCGTAGTGTCGGTTCCCAGATAAGTAGCAGAAAGTTTAAAAAGACAAAAGAATAGCTAAAGAAATCAAGTCCAAATGAACCAAAGTTAAAAATTAACCGGTAAAAAGTTAACCGATTTGAACAGTTAACAGATTTGCGAAAAGTTAACAGATTTGCGGTATAAACGGAACGCAAAAATTAAAGATATTTTTGATGATGATATGATATATTTTCCATTTCCAAATTGTAATGCGGTAGTCGGGATGTATCCACCTAATTTGTTAAATCATCTAGTACCAATTCTGTGCTAATGTAATATTATTTTCACACCTCATAGCTGTATGAACAGTGAATATCACGTTTGAGTTTCGTTAAATTTGTCAGAACAGATAACTTATAAAAAAAAATAATAATATCAAAAGAAATCATGAAATTCATTTGTTACGATGCATGTAAACTAAATCCGGCCGGAGTTAGGTAAAGATTTAATTGCGAATGTACGTTCTAATATTTAAAGATCTTTTCTCATTGAAACTGAATTGAATCATTTTACATTGATTTTTTTGTTTGAATTGAATTGAATAATTTTTCAAAGATATCGTTGATTTGTCTCTAGTAATTGGGTTTTGTTTGTATGGAAAATCTTTCGAATCGTTAATAAATATGTATAATATGGAGTAGTTTAAAATTTAAAAATGGTGATTCATTTCCCGTCTCGTCCAATTCCTGTGGAAATTTGTGTGCGTGTGTGCAATGTCGTTTCAGGTCGGACTTAAAGTGTCGATATAGCGTGCGTAGCACGAGAAGAGTATCAGCCCGAAAACTCACGACCAGGCTGAGCTAGCTGGCGGAGCAAAGCACGCTGGGCTTTAACAAGATACTCTTCTAAGAAAATTCATGCTGCCCTGGCGACTGCTCGATAGCAGAAGCTAGAGCGCAACAATTGGCGCCCAACTTAGGCTATACGGTTTTCAGCTTGATGATGTTTCACTTTGCAGTTTTGCTTTTCGGCTGAGGTGGCAAATGTTCAATCAGAGCATTATGTTGCCTCAGCCATATTTTTTTTTCTTTTTCGTTCTTTCTTTGGCCGTAGTTGGCATTATAAATCAATAAGCGTTAAATCGTATCATTTCCATCGTGTCGAGCAGTCGTCAGTGCAGCATTGGCGCCCGGTTCGTGCAATTGTCCTTGTTTTATGTGTGTGATATGTGTATAGAGTGTGTTTCATTATTTATTATCCAAATTTTTGCGGTTGTAAGATCACCCTCAGCATAGACAACGATAATATCTTCTATTAAGTAGAATAACTCTCGTGAAAGAGATAATTTGAATTTTTCGTAGCTTTGGGAAGACATTTGTTGAGATGCCCGCTGGTCTGGTTCGGTCTTTGTCCACCAATATATATGGTGTTGTTCATTTACAAGAACTGGCTCGAACAGGACTCGAACACATGAGCAGAGGGACATCTCGAGACAACCGCAATAGATTTGTGATTCCTTAAATTTCCCAGTCCCATTTTATCATTTTATGTAATATTTCAGTCCTTTTCCTTTCCCTTATTTTAATCCTTTGCTGATGAGACGGGGGAAGAATCACCATTTTAATTATGTTTGATACATTTGGAATCTTGAATTTTCTGACTTTTCATTTATACAATTATATTAATTATCATTCATATATATTTCATATTAAATATTCTGCAACTTTATCATTATTTCACTGCATCGGAACTTAGGAACTAATGGTATAACTTTCCGATTGCAACATATTAATCTACCATTCATAAACGTAACAAATTTAAAAATTACCGAGAAAAACTATTATTTTATAAACTATTTGTTACGTGAATGCTGTTGATAGTCGTTGGTTTTTTCCTGTTGAAATCAAAATCATTAGTTTCAGAAATTGAATTTCAAAGGAAGTTTCCTGTCCAGACGAAGTGTTGGACTCAATATTTTATTTATGCGGGAAAATCCTTCTAGTTTTAGTGGATTTTAATAGGAAAACATAAGCTTCGTGATTGATCATTGCATATATATTAGTAAATTGCAATATTCATACCGGCTTCTTTTCTGCTTTCTCCTGCAATTGGATAGTTTCAGTACACGTACTAATCTTATTTATATATATTTTTTTTTTTTTTTTTTAATAACAACTCTTTGTTAGCGAGTAGTTGAATTTAAAGTGAATTTTATTTAGTTAGTTTTAGTTATAGTTACTGAGTTACAGTTTGAATTTAAGCGTTTGATTCAATTTGAAATTTGAAGTAGCAGATTTATTAGTTGTGTGTTACAATGCGTCGACGGTCTAGTAGCTGGGATCCTAGCTACACACCTTTCCATCGTCAGCTGGAGAAGCTGAGTATATCGCCAGTCAAACGCCAGAATGTGCAGAATCTCTCCACTCCTGCTTCACATACTACTACACGTCCAGCAGATATTTCACGGATAGAAGCGACTAGTCCACCAATGCCTGAACTAACACTCCAAGAACCAGCGTCTCATGATCAACCACGCGTCTCCTTTAAGCCACAAGCAGAAACATTAAGTAAGACCAGTTGTCGATTACCATTATCCAAATGGAATTTAAGTTTTGATGGATCTGCTGACGGTTTGGGAGTGAAACAGTTTTTATTTAGAGTACTCTCGTTAGCCATTGACTATAATATTGGATCTGCAGCCTTAGCGACAGATTTTCATCTACTCCTGAAGGGCTCGGCGGCGGATTGGTACTGGCGGTTTCGGGAATTGAATTATCCGCTTTTATGGGATCATTTGCAAGATGAATTTGTAAAAAGATTTGGTTCCTATCGACCAGACGTGGATGTGCGGCGAGCAATGGATGCACGCGTACAGGGGCCTCGAGAGAGATTCCAGGATTATTATGACGCCTTAGAAAATCTATCGTTGCATTTAACAGTGCCACTATTAGAAACGGACTTCCAATGTATCGTATATCGCAACATGTCCCCTCGGTTGCGAGCTCATTTGGCAGGGGTGGAGTTTGGAAGTGTTAGAGACTTGGTCCGGCGTTGCTGTTTGATAGAGTCAGAGTGCAAATGTTAGGCATGGAAAACGCTCGACGAGTTAAATTAGTTAACGAAATTGGAATTCCAGAGGAGGATTTAAGAGACGATTATTTACAATTGAACAATTTTTCTGGCTATGGAGCAGCTCGAAACACTTCTTTTTACTCATCTCCTTCTTATTCACGTGATACTCCTAATTATCCAGACACTATGGCAGTAAATAGTATCCAGCAGACAAATCAGTCATTATCTCCAGCAGATCGAATTCATAGAGATCATAGGAAATATAAAGTCTGTTGGAATTGTAAGGACCTTGGGCACTCTTTTGCAGATTATCCCACACCCGTTCGTGGTATTTTTTGTTTCGGTTGTGGAAAGGCTGGTGTGCTAAAGCCACGATGTCCTCAATGTCAGTCGGGAAACGATCATCGGAACACGAATTTTGCGGGGAGAATGCGTGTTCCCTCAGTCAGTCGCCCTTCCAGACCAGAAATGATCGATGTGGCTACCAACGTCGATCCCGAATTACGCCGGCAACATTAAATTCTCATCATCAACTAATTAAGGACAGCACTGGAGCTCATGTGCAACGTAGGAGACGTTTTGATCGTGCATGGAGGTACTTTGCCCTACGACGCTCCCTTCGACAAGCTTGTGTGGAAACTATCATATCTATGCCTGGTGATAATCGACCTTTTGCAACTATTTTTATCAAAGGGCGAAAGTTGACTGGTTTGCTGGATAGCGGAGCTAGTGTCAGCATCTTAGGGGCCGGCAGTTTGGAATTGGTGGAAGAACTTGGTTTGCACCTGCACAGTATGCAGACTAATGTTCATACCGCATCCGGTGACAAGGCGTCGGTACTCGGTTATGTAAGCACTTTGGTGAGATTCAAGGATAAAACCAGGCCCGTAAAATTTCTTATATGTCCCACCTTGACTAACCCAATCTATTTGGGAATCGATTTTTGGGACACCTTCAGAATCTCTCCTCAATGCTCCGCTATTAGTTTACCATCGCAGGATTCTTGTTTTCATCAATTATCTTCCGATGAGAGGCATGAGTTAGGGTTGGTTATACAAAAGTTCCCTTCTTTTAATAAATTAGGTTTAGGTAGAACCGATCTGGTATCACATTTCATAGACACAGGTGATGCTCGACCAGTTAAACAGAGACACTATTCAGTTTCACCGGTCGTGCAGAAACTTATGTATGACGAACTCGATCGCATGTTATCGTTGGGGGTTATCGAGGAAAGTAAGAGTTCTTGGAGCTCACCAGTCACTATTGTCAGAAAGCTGGGTAAAGTACGTCTGTGTCTGGATGCGAGACGACTAAACGAGCTAACGGTCAAAGATGCCTATCCCTTGCCACTGATCGAAGGCTTATTGGCACGCCTCCAGTCAACCCGATTTATCACTAGTTTAGATCTTAAAGACGCTTTCTGGCAAATTCCGTTGGATGTGAAATCTCGCGAGAAAACCGCATTCACAGTACCAGGACGACCCCTCTATCAATTCACTGTCATGCCATTTGGACTTTGTAATGCACCCCAAACGATGTGCCGTTTGATGCATAAGGTCATTCCACACGAGTTGCATGATCAGGTATTTGTTTACTTGGACGATTTGCTGATCACAAGTCCAACATTTGATGAACACCTCAAATTGCTGACAAAAGTGGCAGATTTATTGCAACAAGCGAGGCTAACCATCAATGTTGAGAAAAGCAAATTCGTCCAAAAAGAAATTCGGTACCTGGGTTATGTAATCAGTGATAGAGTCCTAAAGACAGATCCTGAAAAGGTATCAGGCATCATTTCATATCCAAAGCCTATAACGGTAAAAGACGTGAGGAGGTTTATGGGTACGGCTGGATGGTACAGACGTTTCATCCCGAATTTCGCATCTATTACTTCACCATTGACGGATTTGCTGAAGAACAAAAAGAAATTCGTGTGGACGGAGGCGGCCAATAGAGCTTTCGAAGAAACAAAAAAACTTCTGGTGTCCGCACCCGTGCTGGCTAACCCTGATTTTTCCCGTCATTTCTTCATTCAGTGCGATGCAAGTGCCACCGGCATCGGCAGCGTCCTCTTTCAAAAGGATGATAAAGGTGGAGAGCATCCCATTGCATTTATGTCCGCAAAGCTTTGCGGCACAACGCAACTACAGCGTCACAGAGTTAGAGTGCTTAGCTGCGGTGCAAAGCATCAAACGTTTTCGGGCGTACGTCGAGGGATTGCCCTTTACCGTTATCACCGACCATGCAAGCTTAAAATGGTTGATGGCGCAAAGGGACTTGTCGGGAAGATTAGCGCGGTGGAGTTTAAAATTACAAGGTTTTAATTTCAACATAGAGCACCGAGCAGGCACTCAAAATGTCGTACCAGATGCCTTATCACGAGCACGTGACTCCAATGTCGATTTCAGTTGTGCAGTGATCTGCCTTCCCGAGCACCACGGGCGGCTGGGTGATATTCCAAAGCAGGCCTTCCAGGAGCCTGATTATATAAATTTAGTTCGACAGGTCCAACAACATCCAGACCAATTTGAAAATCTGTTCGTGACGGACGGAATTTTGTATATTCATCAAGGACCCTCAGGAGGTCTCGATTTGGACATTCCCAGCACAAAGATATGGGTACCAGAGGGATACCGACAGACGCTGTTAACTCGCAGCCATGATAGCCCTATGGGGTCACATTGTGGTATTCGGAAAACGGTGGAAGTGTTAAAAAGATATTTCTACTGGCCACGGCTTCGTCAGGACGTGACAAATTATATCAACAAATGTCAAACCTGTAAGCAAATTAAATCACCGAATGCTACAATGAGACCACTCATGGGTGCCGCTAGAGTTACAGACCGGCCTTTGCAGCGTCTGTTTGTGGACTTTATGGGACCATACCCCCGATCGAAAATTGGAAACACCCAGTTGCTAGTGGTGCTTGATCACTTTACAAAGTTTGTATGGCTCAAGGCGTTACCTAAGGCTACAGCGGAACTGGTTGTAAAATATCTGAAGGAAAACATCTTTCTTACCTTTGGTGTACCCGAAACCCTTCACACCGACAATGGTGTCCAATTTACCTCCAAGGTTTTTTCAGAGTTTCTGGCGAAGCATGGAGTAAAACATTGTCTCACACCCTATTATTCGCCTCAGGCTAACGCTTCCGAAAGAGTAAATCGCTCCATTCTCGCTGCCATTCGGGCCTACATAGGAGACGACCATCGGAATTGGGATGCTAACCTGTCAGAGTCGTGTGCCGCATTTCGCAATGTGGTACATGAGTCTACAGGATTCTCACCTCATTTCCTGATGTTCGGCTATCAACCTATACATCATGGTTCCGAATATGCCTTACTAAAATCTTTACAGGCTTTTGAGGATGGGGAGATTCAACTAGTTCCAAATTGTGAACGATTGCGATTGGCCCATAGCCATGTTAAGTCGAAATTGGCTGACGCGTACGCTAAAGGAGCACAGCGGTACAATTTGCGTAGTCGCCAGAAGGACTTCACTCCAGGACAGGAAGTGTGGGTGCGAAATCACCTACTTAGCTGTGCTGCTGACCGATTCGCTGCCAAACTTGCCCCGAAGTTTTTTAAGGCAACGATAAAGCGGAAGGTGGGACAGGTATCGTCTGAGGTTGAGGATGCTAAAGGCAAGATCTTGGGCGTTTTCCATGCCAAAGATTTGAAGGTGTAGTGAATGATATATAAAATTGTCTGATGAAGGAAACAACGGTTATAGGTTGGTGGACTTCTTGTAGCCCGGCTTTGAGACCTCTCAGGGTCGGAGTCGTCCCCACGATTGTTGCGATGCTGAGAAAAAAAAAATAATTATTAAATACTCAGAAAAGAAATAAACAAATTATCAAAATATCCACCTCAGCAGGCAGAAACGTCACAACGGGTGACAGTCGTAAAGGAACTGACAGGCGAGCAATTCCATTCCACAATATGGCTGAAGAAGAAATTTATCAGCTGATGGTTGTGATCTGTGTATGTACATTGGAATTGGTGATGCCCTATTGGTTTATGAAATGTATCATACGGGAATTTTGGAAGAGAACCGCTTTTGCGGTTCATGGAAAAAATTTTCTCGAAGGAGAACAAAGACTGTCTTTCTGATTGTAACCGTCGAGGTGAAAAGTCGTAAAATTTTTTGAACTGGATAAAGGGGAATTTATATCAGTCTGTAGCAGTTGTAAAGTTACATTATAAGAATTGTAAAAACAAAAGACAATTTGAGTTTGGTGTAACAATTTGAGTTTGTAAAACTAATGCTGTGAAAGTGGCAAGTGCATAATTCAGGAGTTGACTGGGACGTTAATTTACTATCTGATTCCCAAGAATCATTTTGGCATGCAGCAAAGCAGTTGGCAAAGCAGAGCACTGGTAACCTGTAAGCATTTTGGGTCGAGACGGAGTGGACAGTTCTTATTGAAGGAAGATCGAAGGCTGAAAAGCGAATATTCCCAGCAACCGTAGTGTCGGTTCCCAGATAAGTAGCAGAAAGTTTAAAAAGACAAAAGAATAGCTAAAGAAATCAAGTCCAAATGAACCAAAGTTAAAAATTAACCGGTAAAAAGTTAACCGATTTTAACAGTTAACAGATTTGCGAAAAGTTAACAGATTTGCGGTATAAACGGAACGCAAAAATTAAAGATATTTTTGATGATGATATGATATATTTTCCATTTCCAAATTGTAATGCGGTAGTCGGGATGTATCCACCTAATTTGTTAAATCATCTAGTACCAATTCTGTGCTAATGTAATATTATTTTCACACCTCATAGCTGTATGAACAGTGAATATCACGATTGAGTTTCGTTAAATTTGTCAGAACAGATAACTTATAAAAAAAAAATAATAATATCAAAAGAAATCATGAAATTCATTTGTTACGATGCATGTAAACTAAATCCGGCCGGAGTTAGGTAAAGATTTAATTGCGAATGTACGTTCTAATATTTAAAGATCTTTTCTCATTGAAACTGAATTGAATCATTTTACATTGATTTTTTTGTTTGAATTGAATTGAATAATTTTTCAAAGATATCGTTGATTTGTCTCTAGTAATTGGGTTTTGTTTGTATGGAAAATCTTTCGAATCGTTAATAAATATGTATAATATGGAGTAGTTTAAAATTTAAAAATGGTGATTCATTTCCCGTCTCGTCCAATTCCTGTGGAAATTTGTGTGCGTGTGTGCAATGTCGTTTCAGGTCGGACTTAAAGTGTCGATATAGCGTGCGTAGCACGAGAAGAGTATCAGCCCGAAAACTCACGACCAGGCTGAGCTAGCTGGCGGAGCAAAGCACGCTGGGCTTTAACAAGATACTCTTCTAAGAAAATTCATGCTGCCCTGGCGACTGCTCGATAGCAGAAGCTAGAGCGCAACAATTGGCGCCCAACTTAGGCTATACGGTTTTCAGCTTGATGATGTTTCACTTTGCAGTTTTGCTTTTCGGCTGAGGTGGCAAATGTTCAATCAGAGCATTATGTTGCCTCAGCCATATTTTTTTTTCTTTTTCGTTCTTTCTTTGGCCGTAGTTGGCATTATAAATCAATAAGCGTTAAATCGTATCATTTCCATCGTGTCGAGCAGTCGTCAGTGCAGCATTGGCGCCCGGTTCGTGCAATTGTCCTTGTTTTATGTGTGTGATATGTGTATAGAGTGTGTTTCATTATTTATTATCCAAATTTTTGCGGTTGTAAGATCACCCTCAGCATAGACAACGATAATATCTTCTATTAAGTAGAATAACTCTCGTGAAAGAGATAATTTGAATTTTTCGTAGCTTTGTGAAGACATTTGTTGAGATGCCCGCTGGTCTGGTTCGGTCTTTGTCCACCAATATATATGGTGTTGTTCATTTACAAGAACTGGCTCGAACAGGACTCGAACACATGAGCAGAGGGACATCTCGAGACAACCGCAATAGATTTGTGATTCCTTAAATTTCCCAGTCCCATTTTATCATTTTATGTAATATTTCAGTCCTTTTCCTTTCCCTTATTTTAATCCTTTGCTGATGAGACGGGGGAAGAATCACCATTTTAATTATGTTTGATACATTTGGAATCTTGAATTTTCTGACTTTTCATTTATACAATTATATTAATTATCATTCATATATATTTCATATTAAATATTCTGCAACTTTATCATTATTTCACTGCATCGGAACTTAGGAACTAATGGTATAACTTTCCGATTGCAACATATTAATCTACCATTCATAAACGTAACAAATTTAAAAATTACCGAGAAAAACTATTATTTTATAAACTATTTGTTACGTGAATGCTGTTGGTAGTCGTTGGTTTTTTCCTGTTGAAATCAAAATCATTAGTTTCAGAAATTGAATTTCAAAGGAAGTTTCCTGTCCAGACGAAGTGTTGGACTCAATATTTTATTTATGCGGGAAAATCCTTCTAGTTTTAGTGGATTTTAATAGAAAAACATAAGCTTCGTGATTGATCATTGCATATATATTAGTAAATTGCAATATTCATACCGGCTTCTTTTCTGCTTTCTCCTGCAATTGGATAGTTTCAGTACACGTACTAATCTTATTTATATATTTTTTTTTTTTTTTTTTAATAACAACTCTTTGTTAGCGAGTAGTTGAATTTAAAGTGAATTTTATTTAGTTAGTTTTAGTTATAGTTACTGAGTTACAGTTTGAATTTAAGCGTTTGATTCAATTTGAAATTTGAAGTAGCAGATTTATTAGTTGTGTGTTACAATGCGTCGACGGTCTAGTAGCTGGGATCCTAGCTACACACCTTTCCATCGTCAGCTGGAGAAGCTGAGTATATCGCCAGTCAAACGCCAGAATGTGCAGAATCTCTCCACTCCTGCTTCACATACTACTACACGTCCAGCAGATATTTCACGGATAGAAGCGACTAGTCCACCAATGCCTGAACTAACACTCCAAGAACCAGCGTCTCATGATCAACCACGCGTCTCCTTTAAGCCACAAGCAGAAACATTAAGTAAGACCAGTTGTCGATTACCATTATCCAAATGGAATTTAAGTTTTGATGGATCTGCTGACGGTTTGGGAGTGAAACAGTTTTTATTTAGAGTACTCTCGTTAGCCATTGACTATAATATTGGATCTGCAGCCTTAGCGACAGATTTTCATCTACTCCTGAAGGGCTCGGCGGCGGATTGGTACTGGCGGTTTCGGGAATTGAATTATCCGCTTTTATGGGATCATTTGCAAGATGAATTTGTAAAAAGATTTGGTTCCTATCGAACAGACGTGGATGTGCGGCGAGCAATGGATGCACGCGTACAGGGGCCTCGAGAGAGATTCCAGGATTATTATGACGCCTTAGAAAATCTATCGTTGCATTTAACAGTGCCACTATTAGAAACGGACTTCCAATGTATCGTATATCGCAACATGTCCCCTCGGTTGCGAGCTCATTTGGCAGGGGTGGAGTTTGGAAGTGTTAGAGACTTGGTCCGGCGTTGCTGTTTGATAGAGTCAGAGTGCAAATGTTAGGCATGGAAAACGCTCGACGAGTTAAATTAGTTAACGAAATTGGAATTCCAGAGGAGGATTTAAGAGACGATTATTTACAATTGAACAATTTTTCTGGCTATGGAGCAGCTCGAAACACTTCTTTTTACTCATCTCCTTCTTATTCACGTGATACTCCTAATTATCCAGACACTATGGCAGTAAATAGTATCCAGCAGACAAATCAGTCATTATCTCCAGCAGATCGAATTCATAGAGATCATAGGAAATATAAAGTCTGTTGGAATTGTAAGGACCTTGGGCACTCTTTTGCAGATTATCCCACACCCGTTCGTGGTATTTTTTGTTTCGGTTGTGGAAAGGCTGGTGTGCTAAAGCCACGATGTCCTCAATGTCAGTCGGGAAACGATCATCGGAACACGAATTTTGCGGGGAGAATGCGTGTTCCCTCAGTCAGTCGCCCTTCCAGACCAGAAATGATCGATGTGGCTACCAACGTCGATCCCGAATTACGCCGGCAACATTAAATTCTCATCATCAACTAATTAAGGACAGCACTGGAGCTCATGTGCAACGTAGGAGACGTTTTGATCGTGCATGGAGGTACTTTGCCCTACGACGCTCCCTTCGACAAGCTTGTGTGGAAACTATCATATCTATGCCTGGTGATAATCGACCTTTTGCAACTATTTTTATCAAAGGGCGAAAGTTGACTGGTTTGCTGGATAGCGGAGCTAGTGTCAGCATCTTAGGGGCCGGCAGTTTGGAATTGGTGGAAGAACTTGGTTTGCACCTGCACAGTATGCAGACTAATGTTCATACCGCATCCGGTGACAAGGCGTCGGTACTCGGTTATGTAAGCACTTTGGTGAGATTCAAGGATAAAACCAGGCCCGTAAAATTTCTTATATGTCCCACCTTGACTAACCCAATCTATTTGGGAATCGATTTTTGGGACACCTTCAGAATCTCTCCTCAATGCTCCGCTATTAGTTTACCATCGCAGGATTCTTGTTTTCATCAATTATCTTCCGATGAGAGGCATGAGTTAGGGTTGGTTATACAAAAGTTCCCTTCTTTTAATAAATTAGGTTTAGGTAGAACCGATCTGGTATCACATTTCATAGACACAGGTGATGCTCGACCAGTTAAACAGAGACACTATTCAGTTTCACCGGTCGTGCAGAAACTTATGTATGACGAACTCGATCGCATGTTATCGTTGGGGGTTATCGAGGAAAGTAAGAGTTCTTGGAGCTCACCAGTCACTATTGTCAGAAAGCTGGGTAAAGTACGTCTGTGTCTGGATGCGAGACGACTAAACGAGCTAACGGTCAAAGATGCCTATCCCTTGCCACTGATCGAAGGCTTATTGGCACGCCTCCAGTCAACCCGATTTATCACTAGTTTAGATCTTAAAGACGCTTTCTGGCAAATTCCGTTGGATGTGAAATCTCGCGAGAAAACCGCATTCACAGTACCAGGACGACCCCTCTATCAATTCACTGTCATGCCATTTGGACTTTGTAATGCACCCCAAACGATGTGCCGTTTGATGCATAAGGTCATCCCACACGAGTTGCATGATCAGGTATTTGTTTACTTGGACGATTTGCTGATCACAAGTCCAACATTTGATGAACACCTCAAATTGCTGACAAAAGTGGCAGATTTATTGCAACAAGCGAGGCTAACCATCAATGTTGAGAAAAGCAAATTCGTCCAAAAAGAAATTCGGTACCTGGGTTATGTAATCAGTGATAGAGTCCTAAAGACAGATCCTGAAAAGGTATCAGGCATCATTTCATATCCAAAGCCTATAACGGTAAAAGACGTGAGGAGGTTTATGGGTACGGCTGGATGGTACAGACGTTTCATCCCGAATTTCGCATCTATTACTTCACCATTGACGGATTTGCTGAAGAACAAAAAGAAATTCGTGTGGACGGAGGCGGCCAATAGAGCTTTCGAAGAAACAAAAAAACTTCTGGTGTCCGCACCCGTGCTGGCTAACCCTGATTTTTCCCGTCATTTCTTCATTCAGTGCGATGCAAGTGCCACCGGCATCGGCAGCGTCCTCTTTCAAAAGGATGATAAAGGTGGAGAGCATCCCATTGCATTTATGTCCGCAAAGCTTTGCGGCACAACGCAACTACAGCGTCACAGAGTTAGAGTGCTTAGCTGCGGTGCAAAGCATCAAACGTTTTCGGGCGTACGTCGAGGGATTGCCCTTTACCGTTATCACCGACCATGCAAGCTTAAAATGGTTGATGGCGCAAAGGGACTTGTCGGGAAGATTAGCGCGGTGGAGTTTAAAATTACAAGGTTTTAATTTCAACATAGAGCACCGAGCAGGCACTCAAAATGTCGTACCAGATGCCTTATCACGAGCACGTGACTCCAATGTCGATTTCAGTTGTGCAGTGATCTGCCTTCCCGAGCACCACGGGCGGCTGGGTGATATTCCAAAGCAGGCCTTCCAGGAGCCTGATTATATAAATTTAGTTCGACAGGTCCAACAACATCCAGACCAATTTGAAAATCTGTTCGTGACGGACGGAATTTTGTATATTCATCAAGGACCCTCGGGAGGTCTCGATTTGGACATTCCCAGCACAAAGATATGGGTACCAGAGGGATACCG
The DNA here is from genome assembly GCA_963978885.1 of Nemotelus pantherinus. Classification (NCBI taxonomy): domain Eukaryota; kingdom Metazoa; phylum Arthropoda; class Insecta; order Diptera; family Stratiomyidae; genus Nemotelus; species Nemotelus pantherinus. The sequence continues at coordinate 126,417,271 of OZ022263.1, forward strand.
ACAGACGCTGTTAACTCGCAGCCATGATAGCCCTATGGGGTCACATTGTGGTATTCGGAAAACGGTGGAAGTGTTAAAAAGATATTTCTACTGGCCACGGCTTCGTCAGGACGTGACAAATTATATCAACAAATGTCAAACCTGTAAGCAAATTAAATCACCGAATGCTACAATGAGACCACTCATGGGTGCCGCTAGAGTTACAGACCGGCCTTTGCAGCGTCTGTTTGTGGACTTTATGGGACCATACCCCCGATCGAAAATTGGAAACACCCAGTTGCTAGTGGTGCTTGATCACTTTACAAAGTTTGTATGGCTCAAGGCGTTACCTAAGGCTACAGCGGAACTGGTTGTAAAATATCTGAAGGAAAACATCTTTCTTACCTTTGGTGTACCCGAAACCCTTCACACCGACAATGGTGTCCAATTTACCTCCAAGGTTTTTTCAGAGTTTCTGGCGAAGCATGGAGTAAAACATTGTCTCACACCCTATTATTCGCCTCAGGCTAACGCTTCCGAAAGAGTAAATCGCTCCATTCTCGCTGCCATTCGGGCCTACATAGGAGACGACCATCGGAATTGGGATGCTAACCTGTCAGAGTCGTGTGCCGCATTTCGCAATGTGGTACATGAGTCTACAGGATTCTCACCTCATTTCCTGATGTTCGGCTATCAACCTATACATCATGGTTCCGAATATGCCTTACTAAAATCTTTACAGGCTTTTGAGGATGGGGAGATTCAACTAGTTCCAAATTGTGAACGATTGCGATTGGCCCATAGCCATGTTAAGTCGAAATTGGCTGACGCGTACGCTAAAGGAGCACAGCGGTACAATTTGCGTAGTCGCCAGAAGGACTTCACTCCAGGACAGGAAGTGTGGGTGCGAAATCACCTACTTAGCTGTGCTGCTGACCGATTCGCTGCCAAACTTGCCCCGAAGTTTTTTAAGGCAACGATAAAGCGGAAGGTGGGACAGGTATCGTCTGAGGTTGAGGATGCTAAAGGCAAGATCTTGGGCGTTTTCCATGCCAAAGATTTGAAGGTGTAGTGAATGATATATAAAATTGTCTGATGAAGGAAACAACGGTTATAGGTTGGTGGACTTCTTGTAGCCCGGCTTTGAGACCTCTCAGGGTCGGAGTCGTCCCCACGATTGTTGCGATGCTGAGAAAAAAAAATAATTATTAAATACTCAGAAAAGAAATAAACAAATTATCAAAATATCCACCTCAGCAGGCAGAAACGTCACAACGGGTGACAGTCGTAAAGGAACTGACAGGCGAGCAATTCCATTCCACAATATGGCTGAAGAAGAAATTTATCAGCTGATGGTTGTGATCTGTGTATGTACATTGGAATTGGTGATGCCCTATTGGTTTATGAAATGTATCATACGGGAATTTTGGAAGAGAACCGCTTTTGCGGTTCATGGAAAAAATTTTCTCGAAGGAGAACAAAGACTGTCTTTCTGATTGTAACCGTCGAGGTGAAAAGTCGTAAAATTTTTTGAACTGGATAAAGGGGAATTTATATCAGTCTGTAGCAGTTGTAAAGTTACATTATAAGAATTGTAAAAACAAAAGACAATTTGAGTTTGGTGTAACAATTTGAGTTTGTAAAACTAATGCTGTGAAAGTGGCAAGTGCATAATTCAGGAGTTGACTGGGACGTTAATTTACTATCTGATTCCCAAGAATCATTTTGGCATGCAGCAAAGCAGTTGGCAAAGCAGAGCACTGGTAACCTGTAAGCATTTTGGGTCGAGACGGAGTGGACAGTTCTTATTGAAGGAAGATCGAAGGCTGAAAAGCGAATATTCCCAGCAACCGTAGTGTCGGTTCCCAGATAAGTAGCAGAAAGTTTAAAAAGACAAAAGAATAGCTAAAGAAATCAAGTCCAAATGAACCAAAGTTAAAAATTAACCGGTAAAAAGTTAACCGATTTTAACAGTTAACAGATTTGCGAAAAGTTAACAGATTTGCGGTATAAACGGAACGCAAAAATTAAAGATATTTTTGATGATGATATGATATATTTTCCATTTCTAAATTGTAATGCGGTAGTCGGGATGTATCCACCTAATTTGTTAAATCATCTAGTACCAATTCTGTGCTAATGTAATATTATTTTCACACCTCATAGCTGTATGAACAGTGAATATCACGATTGAGTTTCGTTAAATTTGTCAGAACAGATAACTTATAAAAAAAAAATAATAATATCAAAAGAAATCATGAAGTTCATTTGTTACGATGCATGTAAACTAAATCCGGCCGGAGTTAGGTAAAGATTTAATTGCGAATGTACGTTCTAATATTTAAAGATCTTTTCTCATTGAAACTGAATTGAATCATTTTACATTGATTTTTTTGTTTGAATTGAATTGAATAATTTTTCAAAGATATCGTTGATTTGTCTCTAGTAATTGGGTTTTGTTTGTATGGAAAATCTTTCGAATCGTTAATAAATATGTATAATATGGAGTAGTTTAAAATTTAAAAATGGTGATTCATTTCCCGTCTCGTCCAATTCCTGTGGAAATTTGTGTGCGTGTGTGCAATGTCGTTTCAGGTCGGACTTAAAGTGTCGATATAGCGTGCGTAGCACGAGAAGAGTATCAGCCCGAAAACTCACGACCAGGCTGAGCTAGCTGGCGGAGCAAAGCACGCTGGGCTTTAACAAGATACTCTTCTAAGAAAATTCATGCTGCCCTGGCGACTGCTCCATAGCAGAAGCTAGAGCGCAACAATATATATATATATATATATATATATATATATATATATATATATATATATATATATATATATATATATATATATATATCGAAATATAAATTTTTGGCCGAATCATTAGTAAAAAGCATTAATTGTGGAACGCTTTAATAGAACTATGAAAATCTGGTTGGCGACAATTCGGTGCAAATGGTTCATATCAGTATGTTAAAAACATAAAGAGTTTGGAAAATCATTACAATTAATTGGGCGATAAAAATGCATCCTATTGATGTTCACAAATGAAATGAATCCAACTTACTGTCCTCAGCTTCCAATCATACCAAAACTTATGGGTAGCCAAAATATAAGGTACACCTAAATGAGATACATCTATATATCCAAGCAGCGAGAATTTTGGTTCAAAAATAGTATTGAAAATAAGATCTTATTATGTTTCAAGCTTGCCTATGACAAAAAATTGGATATTTTGAGCCATGTGTGGGTGCAGCGTGCCTAAAAGTAGGCAAGGATTTTTTTTCTGCCAGGATTCTGCCCTTATGATCACATATCTTTAGTTATCTTCCTGTGAGCTTCTAAATTGAATTAAAAAATTCTTTCTTTAAATACTTTTTAACAACTATTGGATTTTTATTGAATTGTTAATAATGTGAATCACAGTTAACGCAATTACAAAACTGAGCATAACAAATCGTTAAAACAATCTTCTCTTAATCAAACCCTGTCAATTCACAACTACAAATCTATATTGACATTTAATTTTTACAAATGTTCGAAGAACATTAGTATTAAAATCGATTCGGCCAAAAATTCATATATCCATATATATATACATATATATCATCAAAAAATTTCAGTGAGATAATCTCGGGAACGCGCCATCCGATTGAGCTGAAGCTTTCAGGATACATTGGTGTATATGCAGAATAGGTCCAGGTCTCTTTAAATGTCAGTTATTGTTAACCTTTTGTCGCCGGCGGCCATTTAAATGATATTTTTAATATACCTATTATTTCGTGCACAAATGATTTTCGCAAAAATAAAGTTAACGAAATAAATTTCGAACGTGTTTTACATATGAATCGGATAATGCTTTGGAATTTTTTAACCCCATGTGTGCGCTGGGTGCCTAAAAAGAGGACGGGAAAATTTGAAAATTTTTAAATTGTGATAACTTTTGACAGAGCTATTCAATCATTACGAAATTTTCAGGATATGTTGATATTATTTAGTTGTAGATTTGTGTAGCTTTTAATGAGCGTGCTGGCAACCCTGTAGCTAGGGCAGGCACTGAAAGTGAAAACCTCCAAATCATCGTCTCTCTTGAAAAACTGCCGCTTCTTCAAAAACAAGCCTCTCATATGTAAATCTTGTGCTTTGTTTACATAGACAAAAAATAAAATTTGATATGGTATAACGGGCACGCCTGGTAACCCTTGCCCAATTTACCTATATTTTTAGCATCAAAAACTTCTGTTCACGGAAACTCACGATCCAATTAGCAGAATTAATTGAAATTTACAGAATGTATTGTTCTTATATAAGACCAGGTCTGATAGAAGTGATTTTGAAATGCAAGCGTTTCTGTGCCAGTGGTGCCATCTTGAAAAATCACTAAAAAGGATAACTGCTTTTAGCCCTATAAATTCTGATTCAATCGTTCGATTTTAACAAAATTCACAGAATAGCTGGAACTTACTTCAAACCACGTTTGGTAGAAATTTGGTTGAAAAATACGGTTGGAACTGCCAGCTATGATAATTTTAGTGTCTTAAATTTGAAAAAATTAAAATTTGGAAGTGAAAACATTCAACCATCGAATATCCTAAAAAATGTCCGTTTGTTACAATAAAACCAATCTGTATACAAATCTTATGCTTTATCTACACGTTCAAAGTAAAACTTTGGATATTTCATGTCGGACAAGAACGGTAACCCTTTCCCAGTTAACCTATATTTTTAGCATCAAACACTTCTGTTCACGGGAACTCACGAGCCAATAATCAGATACAACTGAAATTTACAGAATACATTGGACTTAAGTAGGACCAGATTTGATAGAAGCGATTTTGAATTGTGGGCAACTCTGTGCCAGTGGTGCCATCCTGAAAAATTACAAAGAAAAAAAACTTGCTTTTTGCCCTATGAAATGTGAATTAGTAACCAGATTTTCATAAAATTGACACAGTAGCTGAACCTATTTCTAATCTCTGTTTGGTGGAATTTTGGTTAAAAAATTTGATTGGTGCTGCCAGCTATGGTAATTTTTGTGTCTTTGGTTTTGAAAATTCACTCAGGAAAATAAAACTTTTTTCCCTATAACTTCCAGTGCAGTTATGAAATCAATACGAATTTCATACAATTAATGGAACCTATTATAAGCATTATTCAGGCCAAATTTGGTTGAAAAGCCACGATAGGGTTGCCAGCTATTTTTGGTTTTGTGTTTAATTGCAATATCTTTATTAAGCGGTTTTATCGTAGAATTTTCAAATGGTAATGATATTTTAGTGACAATAAGCAGCAAATATTAAATTTTCGATTATTTGAAAAAACTCGCTGCAGGTAATCCTAAATTTCTTTATACTCCTATAACTTCGAATGTAATTAAACAACGTGAAGCAGATGTGATATATTCTTGGCTTTGATACTGGCAGAAGGTGGCCAGCACGAGTCGGTTGTGCTACTTTTGTATCAATAAATGCTTACAGTTACTATTCATACCGGAAACATTTACAATGAAAATAAATAACCGATGTTTCAATTCCCAAAGTTCTGCAAATTTTTCGGATCGCAGTCCCAAACACCAACTGCAGTTACAGTGCTGAAGGCACTGAGCATTTTCTTCATTGATGTTATATGAGATGCTGCTTTCAAAATTTTGTGAAATAAGCAAATGATAACGAATATAATTAACCCGTGGTTTGCTCTCATAAACGTTGAAATTCATGCCAGTGGTAATATCTGAAACCTTCTACTATATGCGTTATAATGCATTCGTGAGACCAAAGTAAAACGTGGCGTTTGAAACAGTTTGGCCGTAATAAGCAGCTCATGTGGTGGAATATGCACTCAAAACCTGCACGATTCTTCTACTGTTCTTCGAACATTAGTGTTTCTAGCGGTTCAGGTGCGCTAGAGTTTTTTATTTTTTACATTGACATTTTTTTAACTTAGCCTAGTTGATTTCTGAATTTTGATGTAGTGTGTATGATGTCCAGTAGTGTGGTGAGTAATGAATGTGAGAATGTTAAGTGTAGGTGTTTGTGTATCCACATATCTAAAAACAGTTTTTGATTATAACTGATCATAATATTATAAATATACAATAATTACTATCATTGCATTCAAACTATGTCTTCCTATGCGGTTGTAGAACATGTGTTCGTTTTCTTTCGGCTGCAACAAGGATATATGGGTACCGTCAATACATCCGATAACTGTAAAGAAAGAAAATGTTTTAGTATTACTGTATTCATTCAATATTCATATATCGTACCTCCTGGAATCCCATATTTTTCTAGAAGCTCCTTGAATCCCATATTTTTCTGCTCCTTAAATGCGAATTTGATCAGCTTGGGGCAGAGTTTTTCCTTCATTTCGTCAATTACACCTTTCAAAATTTTCGAAACAGGGCTTTGAGCCATTCCGATCAAGTAATCGTTACCTACTTGATACTGGTACGCTCCACCCGCCAGCAACGATAACGTACATGCTACTTTTAATATAGGCGGGATAGAGGAGCTTATAGAACCTGCTACATACATTTCGCTCACTATATATTTAAAGGCTTCCTTCGTTACACGAAAACGTTTAATGAACCTACAAAATACATTTGAATTACAAGATATTTTAAGATCTTTATTTCTTACTTCTGTTCCCGTAACTCCAATGGGTTACTAGAATCCCTCAAATTCCTTCGCAACACTTTTTCACTATCATCTTCAGATGAAGAATCAAAAAGTATGAATTCTTCCATTGATTTTCGCTCTGATTTCAATTACCGACAAACTTATCACGTGTTAGCGGCTCACTATTCGAATTTTCAAATGTCATTACCTCTCATCAGATGCTGTCAAATGTCACGAAAATCTACCATGGAGTTATATTTCAAAAAAAAATTTCGATACAGCATATCGTTGAGGCTGGTATGCCGACATTCCTAAGTCGATAATCGCTATCGTTTTTATTTGACGATAGGTGATATCGCCTATCGAAATCTCGTGATTCATGCCCAGAATTCATAGGACAAATAGCAGTTTTTTTTTTGTAATTTTTCAACATGACACCTCAGGCACGGAGTTGCCCACAATTCAAAATTGCTTGAATCAGACCTAATCATACTTAAGTCCAATGTTGTCCGTGAATTTATAATAAGTGGTTCGTGAGTTCATGTGAACAGAAGTTTTTTATGCTAAAAATATAAGTAAATTGGGAAAGAGTTGCCGTTCTTGTCCGACATTAAATTTTCAAAGTTTTACTTTGAATGTGAAAATAAAGCAAAAGATTTGTATGGAAAATGGTTTTTTATATTAAGTAACGAAAATGTTTTAGGAGTTTCGATGGTTTGAATGTTTTCCCTTTCAGTGCCTGCCGTAGCCACAGGGTATCTAGCACGTCCATTAAATATTAATATTAAAGTGTGCACCTTAATAACATTAACAGGTTCTGTAAGTTTCATAAGGATTTGATAATCCACTGAAAAGTTATCGCAATTCACAAATTTTCAAATTTTCCCAATCTCATTTTAGGACCCTAACCTACACATTGGGCTAGAAATTTCAAAAACATTATCATACTCGCATTAGAAACACGTTTAGAATTCATAACATAGACTTTATTTTTGCAAAAACTATTTTTTGATAGAATAATAGGTATATTTAAAATATAACTAAAATGGCCACCAGCGCCATAGCGTTGAAGATTATTAATTTTTTGTCAAACCTGGCACTATTTTGCATATACACCAATGTACCCTGAAATTTTCAGCTCAATCGGATGGCGCGTTCCTGAGATTTTTTCTCTGCATTTTTTTGATTATATATATATATATATATATATATATATGTATATATTTCTTTATATATATATATATATATATATATATATATATATATATATATATATATATATATATATATATATATCTATATATATATATATATATATATATATATATATATATATATATATATATATATATATATATCTATATATGTGTATACCTATATATATATATATATATATATATATATATATATATATATATATATATATATATATATATATATATATGTGTATACCTATATATATATATATATATATATATATATATATATATATATATATATATATATATATATAAATATACATATATATATATATATATGTATATATATATATATATATATATATATATATATATATATATATATATATATATGTATACATATTTATACATATATATATATATATATATATATATATATATATATATATATATATATATATATATATATACATATATATATATATATATATATATATATATATATATATATATATATATATATATATATATATAAATATATATATATATATATATATTTATACATATATATACATATATACATATATATATATATATATATATATATATATATATATATATATATATATATATATATATATATATATATATTTATATATATGTATATATATATACATATAAAGAAATATGAATTTTTGGCCAGAGTGATTTTAATACTAATGTTCTTCTTCGAACCATGCAGTCTATTTTCAAAAGTAGCAAAGGTAGAGTGTCGAAGAACCTTCAAACAGATGATGGAAAAGAGATTTTCTACTGATTCCTCAGCATCTGAGAGAAAGATATAATATTAATCACTTCTTAAAATTTAGCATTAAAAAAACCCCTAGCGCATCAAAACCGCTAGAAAAACTAATGTTCGAAGAACAGTAGAGGATTTGTCCAGATTTTGAGTGTGTACTTTTTTACACTGGCTACTTTTCTTAGTTAAGACTAAGACACCCTTAGTAGTTATAGATTCTAAGCTTATTTTAATTTCGGTTCCAGCGATAGATATGTATTTGGAGTTCTCATCCAAAAACTGTGTAGATCTTAGAAAATTTTAACATAATTTACTTATTTTCATTGCAAATGTTTGCGATGAAAATACTTAATGTAAGCATTTATTGGAACGCATCTAACAAAAAAGCCTAGTGCTGGCAGCCCTTCGCTTGCATCGAAGCAAAAAATATATCACATCTGCCTTACATTGAAGTCAACCTGATCTACAAATTTCGTATTGATCGGATGACTGCATTGGAAGTTATAGGGATGCAAAGAAATTCATGGTTACCATTTGCAAAAGTTTTCAAATTTTCTATATTTTAATATTTGGTGTTTATTTCACTGTAAAAACACTACGATTTAAAAATTCTATGCTAAAATCGCTGACTTAAGCTACGCCAAAAACAAACAAAAACAGCCATAGCTGGCAGCCCAATCATGGTTTTGAAATTAAATTTCTACTGAATATAGCATATAATAAGTTTAAGTTGCCTTTTGAATTTCGTTATGATTCAATGACTGTACTGGAAGCTAAAGGTTCAGCTACTCTGTCACGTTCTACCGAACGTGGCTGAAAGTAAGGTTCAGCTACTCTATCAATCTTACCAAAATCCAATGACTGGATCAGAATTCAGGGGCAAAAACATCTATGTTTCTAAGTGAATTTTCAAAATGGCACCACTGGCACAATATAGCCCGCATTTCAAAATCACTTCATCCAGACCTGATCCTCCTTAAGACCAATACATTCTATAAATTACAACTAATTCTGATAATCGGATCGTGAGTTTCCGTGAACAGAAGTTTTCGATGCTAAAAATATAGGTAAATTGGGAAAGGGTAACCAGGTGTGCCCGTTGTAAAATTTCAAATTTTTACTTTGACTATGTAGGTAAAGCATACGGATTATATATGAGTGGCTTTTTTCCAAGAAGCGACATTTTTTCGGGAGAGTCGATGATTTGATAGTTCACTTTTTCAGCGCCTGCCCCAGCTACAGAATTGCCAACATGCTCATTAAAAGCTACACCGATTTATAACTAACTAATACCAAGAAAAAAAAACATTCCAAAACATTATCCGATTCACATTCAGAACACGTTCAAAATTTATTTCGTTACCTTCATTTTTGCAAACATTATTTGTGGCCGGAATAATAGGTGTATTAAAAAAATCAGAAAAATAGCCACCGGTGCCAAAAATTTAAGGTAATTGACATTTAGTGAGACCTAGACTTATTCGGCACATACACGTATATATCCTGAAAGTTTCAGCTGAATCGGATGACGCGTTCCCGAGAAATAGTCACTGAATTTTTTTGATGATATGTATATATATATATATATATATATATATATATATATATATATATATATATATATATATATATATATATATATATATATATATATATATATATATATATATATATAGATATATATATATATATATATATATATATATATATATATATATATATATATATATATATATATATATATATATATATAGATATATATATTGTTGCAACCGACTAAACTTTGTCGAGCAGTCGTCAGTGCAGCATATAATTATTAAGAAATCTTCCTGTTCTTGCCCGGCGTGCCTTTCCCCTGCCGACTAGCTCAGCCTGGCGTGGGTTTGCGGGCGGAAGATTTCTTCGTGCTATGGCACGCTGACAATACAACATTCATCAATCACAAACAGAAAAAGGAGGGAAAAACAAAGAAGTCCGTAGAAAACATTACTAAACTATTTATTTTTCATGCATTATAACTACTAAAATAACTAAAAAAAATCAAAAATACAAGCAAAAAAGAAACTAAAATAAAAAAAAAATGATCAAATCAACTAAATCCAATACAGTAAATTCAATTCAAAACTTCATGCTAATCATTCAAATCAAATGAAAATCAGATAGAATAAATACAATCCAAACAGTTCCAAATAAAAACTAAAATGCCTGAATAAATTGGATGGGGGGTTTTCTTTTTGTACTCAACCCCTGCCGGGATCGGTTTACACCGATCATACAATATTTCTGTAAATTGTTAGATATATATAACATGCTATGCAGACCAATATATATGTACGTAAAGCAATGTTTAGTATAAGCATATAATTATGATATAGTAGTATAAAAAAATACAAATTCCCACCCACGGAATTGAAACAAGAAAAAAAGTAAGTAGTACTCGATTTAACAATAAATGTTTGAAACAAATAATTTCATTTATGATTTTTTCTTAATTGTCTAAATTCAACCGAAATTCCGTTAACTCCCAGCTCTTCGACGTGCAAAAAGTAGTTTTATCTCTTGGTGTTTTATGCGTGCATTCAATCTAGGGTTTTAAATTAAGAAAGGAATCCCAAGATGTGCAGTCTTCATATTTTGTCGCTTCTTTGACCCCACAATGTTCATGCATGCCTTTCAAACAATAAAGGAACAAAAGCTACTTATCTGGTCCGATTGGTTCTTTATACTTCAGGCGAAGAACGCTGCAATCACTCAATTAGCCAGCCAATTCTGTCCAAAGTTGCCGTCACGTATATATTGAGTTTTTTCTCCAGTCGTTAATCAATGAGTTAAGATGTTTCTGCCAACTAAGTCTCCTTTTCACTCTTGCAGGTGTTTAAACTTTCTCACTTTGAATTTATTCAAATTTCTTCCAAACCGCCGAAAATTTTCACCTTTCACCTTCAACAGTTTATTTATTTAATTAATTTCTCACTTTACTGTAACAATAATTGACTGTAATAATTCGTACACTTTGACTTTATTCAAATTTTTTTTCCAAAACCCCGCCAAAAATTTTCAACTTTCTCCTTCAACAGTTCATCTTCAACCACCCACTTTCTTTGTTCCGAATAGAAAAATTTTCATTATCCCGCTAGAGCGGTTTCTTTCCAATTCCCGCGATTTCCACGTGATTCTGAATCATTATGGCATCACCAAAACATCAGGTACGGCAATTCGGCACCAGGATCGCTGTACAGCTGAATTAGTTCAAATGTCATTTTTGCTTCATTGTATTTCAAATGAATGTTGTTGTCAGTACTACTTAAATCTAAATTATTAACAAAATACTTTCCCATAGTTATCGAGCATTGTTAAATTGATTGATTCCTAGAATGTGTTTCTCTTCATGATACTTTCGTAAAATATGCGATAAAACCGATGAGGTATCGATGTCTCCCAGCCACATACTTAACGCATTGTGATTTTCCAACATCGATAGGTAGGCTATAAACATTTTCGGATTGCTAAGACTCATTTGGACCTAATTTTTAGCGAATACAAGACCTTTTCCCTGGCAAATCCCATTTCAAGAAGGCACTGAATTGTGTCACTTTGGTGTTTTCGTTTATTCAAAAGTCGTTGCCTTAACATTAAAATTAGACGTGCTGCAAAAGGCCCAGCTCCAATAACATATGCCGACGACATGGCAAGGGAAATCAAAACCTTCCGAACATCAAATTGTAAATCAGACTGTAGAACAAGTTCGTTGATATCAACTCGAGGTGGAGTTGTTTCGCTAGCCGGTATATCTTTTGTTGCCGCCCGGATATCTTCTTGAGTTGGCCCACGCAAATGATCTGTTCCGTTTATTTGATTTGTGCGTTTCGTGCTTAGCAGAAACATTTAGTTATCTTTAATGCTGGCGTCGTCTAGTGTGAGTCCTTCATCAAGAGCAACCATTGTATCGGGTCGAACTAGTCGGTATCGGTAGTAGAGTTGCCGGACATCCGGTGCAAAAATTGGTAAAGAGCCGGGTGTTTCTGAGAAACGGTCGATTGCTTGCTGCTTTAATTCCATTAATCTGGCGTTAAGGGTTATATGTATGATTTGAGACTTGCCGGTTGGGCTGAATATTTTCACCTTTCGAAAAGCACCCTTTGTTGTTGTAGCTGTAGAGTCATCAGATTTCCGTTTTCTGAACGTAGAGACTAATTTATCCATTTCAGTTGAAGTTTGGCGGGCTTTTTATTCCTTCTTGCCAATTCGACATTGAAGCTGAGACCTTCTTACAATTGATTCCTAGCATTAATTTCTAGAAAAAAAAAGAATAGCCACACAGACAAGAAAAACAACCCTCAAACGCAGCAGCTCGACTGGGAAGCATGGAAACCTTTGCAGCATTGCAACACTCGTGGGGACGACCCAGACCCTGAGAGGTCTCATATTGCCGGGCAATACTCACTGGCCTCCGACTGTGAACATCTTCCGTCATCACGCCTTGATGTCCTTAGCGTGGTAATTTCCCAGCACCTTTCCTTTTTCGTCCACCAACTCGTAGATGACCTGCCCCACTTTACGCTTGACCTTTGCCTTAATGAATTTTGGGGCGAGTTTAGCAGCAAATCGGTCAACCGCACAGCTTAGCGAATGATTACGTACCCATACGTCTTGACCAATGGCAAAATCTTTTACACGGCTTCTTAGATTGTATCTTTGCGAACCCTTGTTGTATGCCTCAGTCATTTTGGTTTTGACCTGACAATGAATTTGACGCAACCGGTCACAATTTGGTACTGTCACTACCTCTCCATCCTCAAAAGCCTGTAAAGACTTCAAAAGCGCGTATTCAGAACCATGGTGGATAGGTTGGTACCCGAACATCAGAAAATGGGGCGAACAACCCGTGGCCTCATGTACTACATTACGAAATGCGGCACAGGACTCCGGCAGGTTAGCGTCCCAATTCCGATGGTCGTTTTTTTCATTTTTAGCTCAATATGGGGTGAACCATTGCTACACCCCTTTCTATTCACCTACATCCCTATGTAGGCCCGAATAGCGGTTAGGATAGACTGGTTGGCTCTTTCGGAAGCATTAGCTTGGGGTGAATAGAAAGGGGTGTAGCAATGGTTCACCCCATATTGAGCTAGGAATTCCGAGAATAGTTTAGACACAAATTGAACTCCATTGTCAGTATGGACGATTTCAGGCACGCCAAAGGTCAAGAATATGTGTTCTTTTAAAAATTTCACCATCGTTTCAGCTGTTGCTTTGGGTAGGGCCTTGAGCCAAATGAATTTGGTATAGTGATCGAGCACCACCAGCAACTGAGTGTTACCTAGCTTCGAACGGGGATATGGGCCCATAAAGTCAATAAACAAGCGTTGCATTGGCCGATCTGTAATCCTGGCCGCACCCATAGGTGGTCTCATTGTAGCATTCGTGGCCTTAACTTGCTTGCAAACAGAACAATTGTTGACATAGCTGGTGACATCTTGACGCAGCTTCGGCCAGTAATAATAGCGACGCAAAACTTCTAATGTTTTACGAATCCCACAATGTGATCCCAAAGGGCTGTCATGACTACGTGCCAGCAACACTTGTCTTCCTCCTTCAGGGACCCACACCTTTGCACTGGGAATATCTAAGTCAAAACCTCCGTGTGAACCTAGATGAATATACACAGCTCCGTTCTTCGTGTACAAGTTTTCGAACTGATCCGGATGTTGCTCAATCTGATTGACGAGATTCATGTAATCAGGATCCTGAAAGGCCTGTGATGGAATGTTCCCTAGCAATTGGTGATGCTCAGGAAGACAAACAACAGCACAATGAGGCACCCCTTCAGAGTCGCGTGCTCGTGATAACGCGTCCGGTACGACATTTTGAGTGCCTGCTCGATGTTCAATGTTGAAATTGAACCCTTGTAATTTTAGGCTCCACCGTGCTAACCTCCCCGACAGATCTCTCTGGCCCATTAACCATTTCAGACTGGCATGGTCTGTGATAATGGTGAAAGGCAGCCCCTCGACATATGCCCGAAACCTTTTGACACTCTGCACCGCAGCCAAGCATTCTAGTTCGGTAACGCTATAGTTGCGCTGCGCAGCATTCAACTTCGATGACATAAAGGCGATGGGATGCTCCCCACTATCATCATCTTTCTGAAATAAAACACTGCCGATGCCGGTGGCACTTGCATCGCACTGAATATAAAAATGCCGAGAGAAATCTGGGTTGATCAACACAGGTGCAGACACTAAAAGTTCCTTCGTCCGATCGAAAGCCTTATTAGCAGCCCCAGTCCATACGAACCTTCTTTTACCCTTCAGCAGATCCGTCATAGGTGATGTGATAGATGCAAAATTTGGAATGAAACGCCTATACCACCCAGCCATCCCCATGAATCTCCTCACGTCCTTTACCGTTTTGGGTCGTGGATATGCTATGATGCCGGACACCTTTTCAGGATCCGTCTTTAGGACACCATCACTTATCACATAACCTAGGTATCGAATTTCTTTTTGGACGAATTTGCTCTTCTCAACATTGATGGTCAAATTCGCCTGCTGTAATAAATTGGCCACAATAGACAGCAATTTGAGATGGTCATCAAATGTTGGACTTGTTATCAGCAAATCGTCCAAATAAACGAATACCTGGTCATGCAACTCGTGAGGGATGACCTTATGCATCAATCGACACATAGTCTGTGGAGCATTGCACAATCCAAAAGGCATGACAGTGAAGTGATACAAAGGGCGTCCAGGTACTGTAAACGCTGTCTTTTCCCGCGATTTTGCATCCAAAGGAATCTGCCAAAAGGCATCTTTCAGGTCCAGACTGGTTATAAAGCGTGTGGACTGCAGACGTGCTAACAGGCTCTCGATCAACGGCAAAGGGTACGCATCTTTGACAGTCACTTCGTTCAATCGTCGAGCGTCCAAACATAATCGCACCTTACCGGGTTTTCTTACAATAGTGACTGGAGAGCTCCAGGAACTCCTACTCTCCTCAATTACCCCCAAAGACAGCATCCGGTCCAATTCGTCGTACATCAATTTCTGCACCACTGGTGACACTGCATAGTGACGTTGCTTAATTGGTTGAGCATCACCTGTGTCTATCACGTGTGACAACAAATTGGTTTTGCCCAATCCTAACTGGTTAAACGACGGAAATTGACGCACGATTTCATCGAGCCGTTGCTTATCCCTCGGAGACAACTGATGAAAACCAGAGTCCTGTGGAACTAACTCAACAGCGGAACAATGCGGTGCAATTTTGAAGGCATCCCAGAAATCTATGCCCAGATAAACTGAATTGGTTAAACTGGGACATATTAGGAAGCGTATTAGCCTCGTCTTTTCTTTGAATTGCACCAATGTGCTTACATACCCGAGAACAGGCGCCTTTTGACCAGAAGCGGTATGAACTTCAGTAGGCATTGAATGTATATTCAAGCCCAACTCCTCAACCAGCTTCAATGCTCCTGCTCCCAGGATGCTTACACTTGCTCCACTGTCAAGCAAGCCAGTCAACTGCCGACCTTTGATGGAAATGGTGGCAAATGGTCGGTTATCTCCATGGATGGATACAATAGAGTCCAGACAAGCTTTCCGCAAAAATCGCCGAAGGGTGAAATATTTCCAGGCGCGATTAAAACGCCTTGAGGACTGTTTAGGAGCATCATGTTTTGAGTTGGTAGACGTAACAGAAGGACATGAATTTTGGGGTGTATTTATTGACGGCGTTTCAATTCGGGGTCGACATTGGTGGCAACGTCGGTCTTTTGGGGTCTGGATGGATGAATAGCCAGCGGAATACGCATCCTCCCCGGTGAAAGCGCATTCCTGTTGGAGTTTTCCGCTTGGCATCTAGGGCATTTAGGTTTGAGTAGTCCTTCCTTACCACATCCGAAACAGAATATTCGCTGAATAGGAGCGGGACAGTCCATAAAACCATGCCCCAGGTCACGACAATTCCAACACACTCGGTATTCTCCTTTTCCTTCTACTTCACGACCTTTATTTAGGAAAGTGATGGAATTTGTTTGTACGGCGTGCACTTCCCGTTTTGTCAACACATTTGAGGGTGTGGAATTTACAAATTCAGAAAAGTAATGAGGGGCTGGTGGATTTGAAACTACGTGCGAATAACTTTCACCATCAGGTCTGGATTGATTTTCTTGTGCAAACCTTACATTATAATTAGACGGTCTTAAATCAGGATCATTAAAAGAGACACCTTTAAGACCCGATTGAATCACCTGCACATTGTGTTGTACACCATCATCGGATGAAGCATCCCTGATCCCATAATGGATGACGAGCGCGCAAAATGGGTTCAATCAGTTGATTATTGTTAAGGTAATCCGAGTCAAAATGCACCTCTTGCACTTGACGAGGCCGACGATTGATGTCTCGGTCTGAGTTCATTCTCAAAAGTCTCCATTCGGATTCCACCAGGCAACAACGTCTGACTAACTCTCGAGTTGAAGTGAAGTCCACTCCAGCTAAATGTGCTCTAAGAGCAGGAGCCATATTTCTAAATACCACACATTGAAAATCTACATCTGATAGAGGGGTATTTAATTGTAAAGAAATATTCTCGAGTGCGTCAAAAAACTCCTGAAAGCGCTCGCCGGGTTTCTGCAGTCGCCCATCTAGCATTCTTCGTACATCTACATCGGACCTAAATGAGCTAAATCTTTCCAAAAATTCTATACGTAATCTATTCCACACCAGTGGATAATTCATCTCGCGGAAACGCCAATACCAGTCGGCAGCTTGCCCCTTTAAGAGTAAATGAAAGTCTGTGGCAAGTGTGGTATAAGAAACGCGATAATCCTCTGCCAAGGACAGCACCCTGAACATAAACTGTCTGGCCGTCAACCCAGAAGTTGAGCCATCAAATAATAAATTCCATTTCGAAATGGGCAGCCTTACCGATGACTGCTCCCCTGAATCCATCTGATCTCTGAAAGTCACTCGTGGTGGTTCGTTATCAGCTGGCGTATTTGGGTGTGGGGCTCGCTCCTGGTGACTAAATGAATTTTCTCCGTGAGTAACCCGTCTCCTCGATGATTCAGTGGCAGTTACTCTCATTGACTCGGAAACTCGAGTGGCTTGAGCAGCTGAAGGCGACAGACTCAGGCGTTCTAACTGATGCTGGAACGGAGTGTAGCTTGGATCCCAACTATTTGTACGGCGACGCATTGTTCAGGTATGATATATTTTTCTTTCAATTCCAACCGAATTACTTTATAATTAAGTATATTTTGCAGATAAATAGTACCAACAAACGAATAAGATTCTCAATACCGAAATCTTAGGATTCTTCTCACATATGCTAAGATTATAATACAATTATGTGTAGTATGAAATAGTTGAATGCACTCGTGAGGTAACGACGGAATAAAACTACTTCGTATCTAATGAATATTAATTTCAATTCAATTCATAAAAAAAATAATGATTTCTACGGATCTTCTTCGTGACAGGAGTTTAAGACAGGAAGGGAAAAGGTATAAAATTTGACATTAAATGATGAAATGGGACTGGGAACTCAGGAGAATACAGATCTCTTGTAGTTGCCTGGAATGTCCCAATGAACATTTGCCTTGATCCTGCTCAATATAATTCAATTGACTGAATAACATCTTACAGATGGACAAGAATCAAGACTAGCTCATGGGTCATCTCAATGGACAGCTTCCTCCAGATGCGGCAAACTCAGATTAATCTTTCTACAAGATTGATTCAGATAACAAAGATATTGCCCCGTTCTAATTAATTAATCTGGAGGTAATCCTTCAACTACAAGAGTCTGGTTAGCACTTAAAGAGACGAGCTCTGTTAAACATATAGAACGAATACAATAGCACGAGATGGGCGCCAATGCTGCATTGACGACCGCTCGGCAAGATGATGGTAACAAATAGGAAAAGTCAGGTATATGACTGCAACCATAGCCAAAGAAGAAAAAAAAAAAAAAATGGCTGAGGCAACAAGATGCTCCTATTAAACATTTGCCACCCCAGCCGAAAGCATATCTGCCAAAAGAAAACCTATAAAAGAAAGCCAAATTGATTGTTTGGGCGCCATTTGTTGCAACCGACTAAACTTTGTCGAGCAGTCGTCAGTGCAGCATATAATTATTAAGAAATCTTCCTGTTCTTGCCCGGCGTGCCTTTCCCCTGCCGACTAGCTCAGCCTGGCGTGGGTTTGCGGGCGGAAGATTTCTTCGTGCTATGGCACGCTGACAATACAACATTCATCAATCACAAACAGAAAAAGGAGGGAAAAACAAAGAAGTCCGTAGAAAACATTACTAAACTATTTATTTTTCATGCATTATAACTACTAAAATAACTAAAAAAAAACTCTAGCGCACCTGAACCGCTAGAAACACTAATGTTCGAAGAACAGTAGAAGAATCGTGCAGGTTTTGAATGCATATTCCACCACATGCGCTGCTTATTACGGCCAAATTGTTTCAAATGCCATGTTTTACTTTTGTCTCAAGAATGCATTATAACTCATATGGTAGAAGGTTTCAGATATTACCACTGGCATGAATTTCAACGTTTATGAGAGCAAAACACGGGTTAATTATATTCGTTATCAGTTGCTTATTTCACAAAATTTTGAAAGCAGCATCTCATATAATATCAATGAAGAAAATGCTCAGTGCCTGCAGCACTGTAACTGAAGTTGGAGTTTGGGGCTGCGATCCGAAAAATTTGCAGCACTTTGGGAATTGAAACATCGGTTATTTATTTTCATTGTAAATGTTTCCGGTATGAATACTAACTGTAAGCATTTATTGATACAAAAGTAGCACAACCGACTCGAGCTGGCAACCTTTCGCCAGTATCAAAGCCAAGAATATATCACATTTGCTTCACGTTGTTATATAACATTCGAAGTTATAGGAGTATACAGAAATTAAGGGTTACCTGCAGCGAGTTTTTTCAAATATTCGAAAGCTTAATATTTGCTGTTTATTGTCACTACAATATCATAACCAATTGAAAATTCTACGATAAAACCGCTTAATAAAGATATTGCAAGCAAACACAAAACCAACAATAGCTGGCAACCCTATCGTGGCTTTTCAACCAAATTTGGCCTGAATAATGTTTATGACAGGTTTCATTAATTGTATGAAACTCGTATTGATTTCATGACTGCACTGGAAGTTATAGTGCAAAAAATTTTATTTTCCTGAGCGAATTTTCAAAACCAAAGACACAAAAATTACCATAGCTGGCAGCACCAATCAAATTTTTCAACCAAATTTCCACCAAACAGAGATTAGAGTTAGGTTTAGCTCCTGTGCCAATTTCATGAAAATCTGGTAATTTATTCACATTTCATAGGGCAAAAAGCAGTTTTTTTTCTTTGTAATTTTTCAAGATGGCACCACTGGCACAGACTTGCCCACAATTCAAAATCGCTTCTATCAAATCTGGTCTTACTTAAGTCCAATGCATTCTATAAATTTCAGCTGTATCTGATTATTTACTCGTGAGTTTCCGTGAACAGAAGTTTTTGATGCTAAAAATATAGGTTAACTGGGAGAGGGTTACCGTTCTTGTCCGACATGAAATTTCCAAAGTTTTATTTTGAACGTGTAGATAAAACATAAGATTTATATGCAGATTGGTTTTATTGTAAGAAACGGACATTTTTTTGAATATTCGATGGTTTGAATGTTTTCACTTCCAAATTTTTTTTTTTCAAAATGAAGACACCAAAATTATCATAGCTGGCAACTCCAACCGAATTTTTCAACCAAATTTCTATCAAACGTGGCTTAAAGTAAGGTCCAGCAGTTGTGTGAGTTTCGTAAAAATCGAACGATTCAATCAGAATTTATAGGGCTAAAAACAGTTATCTTTTTTAGTGATTTTTCAAGATGGCACCACTGGCACAGAATCGCCCGCATTTCAAAATCACTTCTATCAGACCTGGTCCTATTTAAGACCAATTCATTCTGCAAATTTCAATTAATTCTGCTCATCGGATCGTGAGTTTCCGTGAACAGAAGTTTTTGATGCTAAAAATATAGGTAAATTGGGCAAGGGTTACCAGGCGTCCCCGTTATACCATATCTTTTTTTTTTTTTGGCTATGTAAACAAAGCACAAGATTTACATATGAGTGGCTTTTTTTTGAAGAAACGGCATTTTTTCAAGAGAGACGATGATTTGGAGGTTTTCACTTTCAGTGCCTGCCCTAGCTACAGGGTTGCCAGCACGCTCATTAAAAGCTACACAAATCTGCAACTAAATAATATCAATATGTCCTGAAAATTTTGTAATGATTGTATAGTCAAAAGTTATCGCAATTTAAAAATTTTCAAATTTTCCCGTCCTCTTTTTAGGCACCCAGCGCACACATAGGGTTAAAAAATTCCAAAGCATTATCCGATTCATATGTAAAACACGTTCAAAATTAATTTCGTTAACTTTATTTTTGCGAAAATTATGTGTGCACGATATAAAAGGTTTATTAAAATAATCACTAAAATGGCCGCCGGCGCCAAAGGGTTAAAGATTATTAACTTTTTGTGAGACCTGGCACTATTCTGCATATACACCAATGTGTCCTGAAAATTTCAACTCAATCGGATGGCGCGTTCCTGAGATTTTTTCACTGAAATTTTTTGATGATATATATATATATATATATAGAAATATGAATTTTTGGCCAAAGTGATTTTAATACTAATGTTCTTCTTCAAACATTAGTAAAAATCAAAAATACAAGCAAAAAAGAAACTAAAATAAAAAAAAAATGATCAAATCAACTAAATCCAATACAGTAAATTCAATTCAAAACTTCATGCTAATCATTCAAATCAAATGAAAATCAGATAGAATAAATACAATCCAAACAGTTCCAAATAAAAACTAAAATGCCTGAATAAATTGGATGGGGGGTTTTCTTTTTGTACTCAACCCCGGCCGGGATCGGTTTACACCGATCATACAATATTTCTGTAAATTGTTAGATATATATAACATGCTATGCAGACCAATATATATGTACGTAAAGCAATGTTTAGTATAAGCATATAATTATGATATAGTAGTATAAAAAAATACAAATTCCCACCCACGGAATTGAAACAAGAAAAAAAGTAAGTAGTACTCGATTTAACAATAAATGTTTGAAACAAATAATTTCATTTATGATTTTTTCTTAATTGTCTAAATTCAACCGAAATTCCGTTAACTCCCAGCTCTTCGACGTGCAAAAAGTAGTTTTATCTCCTTGGTGTTTTATGCGTGCATTCAATCTAGGGTTTTAAATTAAGAAAGGAATCCCAAGATGTGCAGTCTTCATATTTTGTCGCTTCTTTGACCCCACAATGTTCATGCATGCCTTTCAAACAATAAAGGAACAAAAGCTACTTATCTGGTCCGATTGGTTCTTTATATAATACTTCAGGCGAAGAACGCTGCAATCACTCAATTAGCCAGCCAATTCTGTCCAAAGTTGCCGTCACGTATATATTGAGTTTTTTCTCCAGTCGTTAATCAATGAGTTAAGATGTTTCTGCCAACTAAATCTCCTTTTCACTCTTGCAGGTGTTTAAACTTTCTCACTTTGAATTTATTCAAATTTCTTCCAAACCGCCGAAAATTTTCACCTTTCACCTTCAACAGTTTATTTATTTAATTAATTTCTCACTTTACTGTAACAATAATTGACTGTAATAATTCGTACACTTTGACTTTATTCAAATTTTTTTTCCAAAACCCCGCCAAAAATTTTCAACTTTCTCCTTCAACAGTTCATCTTCAACCACCCACTTTCTTTGTTCCGAATAGAAAAATTTTCATTATCCCGCTAGAGCGGTTTCTTTCCAATTCCCGCGATTTCCACGTGATTCTGAATCATTATGGCATCACCAAAACATCAGGTACGGCAATTCGGCACCAGGATCGCTGTACAGCTGAATTAGTTCAAATGTCATTTTTGCTTCATTGTATTTCAAATGAATGTTGTTGTCAGTACTACTTAAATCTAAATTATTAACAAAATACTTTCCCATAGTTATCGAGCATTGTTAAATTGATTGATTCCTAGAATGTGTTTCTCTTCATGATACTTTCGTAAAATATGCGATAAAACCGATGAGGTATCGATGTCTCCCAGCCACATACTTAACGCATTGTGATTTTCCAACATCGATAGGTAGGCTATAAACATTTTCGGATTGCTAAGACTCATTTGGACCTAATTTTCAGCGAATACAAGACCTTTTCCCTGGCAAATCCCATTTCAAGAAGGCACTGAATTGTGTCACTTTGGTGTTTTCGTTTATTCAAAAGTCGTTGCCTTAACATTAAAATTAGACGTGCTGCAAAAGGCCCAGCTCCAATAACATATGCCGACGACATGGCAAGGGAAATCAAAACCTTCCGAACATCAAATTGTAAATCAGACTGTAGAACAAGTTCGTTGATATCAACTCGAGGTGGAGTTGTTTCGCTAGCCGGTATATCTTTTGTTGCCGCCCGGATATCTTTTTGAGTTGGCCCACGCAAATGATCTGTTCCGTTTATTTGATTTGTGCGTTTCGTGCTTAGCAGAAACATTTAGTTATCTTTAATGCTGGCGTCGTCTAGTGTGAGTCCTTCATCAAGAGCAACCATTGTATCGGGTCGAACTAGTCGGTATCGGTAGTAGAGTTGCCGGACATCCGGTGCAAACATTGGTAAAGAGCCGGGTGTTTCTGAGAAACGGTCGATTGCTTGCTGCTTTAATTCCATTAATCTGGCGTTGAGGGTTATATGTATGATTTGAGACTTGCCGGTTGGGCTGAATATTTTCACCTTTCGAAAAGCACCCTTTGTTGTTGTAGCTGTAGAGTCATCAGATTTCCGTTTTCTGAACATAGAAACTAATTTATCCATTTCAGTTGAAGTTTGGCGGGCTTTTTATTCCTTCTTGCCAATTCGACATTGAAGCTGAGACCTTCTTACAATTGATTCCTAGCATTAATTTCTAGAAAAAAAAAAGAATAGCCACACAGACAAGAAAAACAACCCTCAAACGCAGCAGCTCGACTGGGAAGCATGGAAACCTTTGCAGCATTGCAACAACCGACTAAACTTTGTCGAGCAGTCGTCAGTGCAGCATATAATTATTAAGAAATCTTCCTGTTCCTGTTCTTGCCCGGCGTGCCTTTCCCCTGCCGACTAGCTCAGCCTGGTGTGGGTTTGCGGGCGGAAGATTTCTTCGTGCTATGGCACGCTGACAATACAACATTCATCAATCACAAACAGAAAAAGGAGGGAAAAACAAAGAAGTCCGTAGAAAACATTACTAAACTATTTATTTTTCATGCATTATAACTACTAAAATAACTAAAAAAAATCAAAAATACAAGCAAAAAAGAAACTAAAATAAAAAAAAATGATCAAATCAACTAAATCCAATACAGTAAATTCAATTCAAAACTTCATGCTAATCATTCAAATCAAATGAAAATCAGATAAAATAAATACAATCCAAACAGTTCCAAATAAAAACTAAAATGCCTGAATAAATTGGATGGGGGGTTTTCTTTTTGTACTCAACCCCGGCCGGGATCAGTTTACACCGATCATACAATATTTCTGTAAATTGTTAGATATATATAACATGCTATGCAGACCAATATATATGTACGTAAAGCAATGTTTAGTATAAGCATATAATTATGATATAGTAGTATAAAAAAATACAAATTCCCACCCACGGAATTGAAACAAGAAAAAAAGTAAGTAGTACTCGATTTAACAATAAATATTTGAAACAAATAATTTCATTTATGATTTTTTCTTAATTGTCTAAATTCAACCGAAATTCCGTTAACTCCCAGCTCTTCGACGTGCAAAAAGTAGTTTTATCTCCTTGGTGTTTTATGCGTGCATTCAATCTAGGGTTTTAAATTAAGAAAGGAATCCCAAGATGTGCAGTCTTCATATTTTGTCGCTTCTTTGACCCCACAATGTTCATGCATGCCTTTCAAACAATAAAGGAACAAAAGCTACTTATCTGGTCCGATTGGTTCTTTATACTTCAGGCGAAGAACGCTGCAATCACTCAATTAGCCAGCCAATTCTGTCCAAAGTTGCCGTCACGTATATATTGAGTTTTTTCTCCAGTCGTTAATCAATGAGTTAAGATGTTTCTGCCAACTAAATCTCCTTTTCACTCTTGCAGGTGTTTAAACTTTCTCACTTTGAATTTATTCAAATTTCTTCCAAACCGCCGAAAATTTTCACCTTTCACCTTCAACAGTTTATTTATTTAATTAATTTCTCACTTTACTGTAACAATAATTGACTGTAATAATTCGTACACTTTGACTTTATTCAAATTTTTTTTCCAAAACCCGCCAAAAATTTTCAACTTTCTCCTTCAACAGTTCATCTTCAACAACCCACTTTCTTTGTTCCGAATAGAAAAATTTTCATTATCCCGCTAGAGCGGTTTCTTTCCAATTCCCGCAATTTCCACGTGATTCTGAATCATTATGGCATCACCAAAACATCAGGTACGGCAATTCGGCACCAGGATCGCTGTACAGCTGAATTAGTTCAAATGTCATTTTTGCTTCATTGTATTTCAAATGAATGTTGTTGTCAGTACTACTTAAATCTAAATTATTAACAAAATACTTTCCCATAGTTATCGAGCATTGTTAAATTGATTGATTCCTAGAATGTGTTTCTCTTCATGATACTTTCGTAAAATATGCGATAAAACCGATGAGGTATCGATGTCTCCCAGCCACATACTTAACGCATTGTGATTTTCCAACATCGATAGGTAGGCTATAAACATTTTCGGATTGCTAAGACTCATTTGGACCTAATTTTCAGCGAATACAAGACCTTTTCCCTGGCAAATCCCATTTCAAGAAGGCACTGAATTGTGTCACTTTGGTGTTTTCGTTTATTCAAAAGTCGTTGCCTTAACATTAAAATTAGACGTGCTGCAAAAGGCCCAGCTCCAATAACATATGCCGACGACATGGCAAGGGAAATCAAAACCTTCCGAACATCAAATTGTAAATCAGACTGTAGAACAAGTTCGTTGATATCAACTCGAGGTGGAGTTGTTTCGCTAGCCGGTATATCTTTTGTTGCCGCCCGGATATCTTCTTGAGTTGGCCCACGCAAATGATCTGTTCCGTTTATTTGATTTGTGCGTTTCGTGCTTAGCAGAAACATTTAGTTATCTTTAATGCTGGCGTCGTCTAGTGTGAGTCCTTCATCAAGAGCAACCATTGTATCGGGTCGAACTAGTCGGTATCGGTAGTAGAGTTGCCGGACATCCGGTGCAAACATTGGTAAAGAGCCGGGTGTTTCTGAGAAACGGTCGATTGCTTGCTGCTTTAATTCCATTAATCTGGCGTTGAGGGTTATATGTATGATTTGAGACTTGCCGGTTGGGCTGAATATTTTCACCTTTCGAAAAGCACCCTTTGTTGTTGTAGCTGTAGAGTCATCAGATTTCCGTTTTCTGAACATAGAAACTAATTTATCCATTTCAGTTGAAGTTTGGCGGGCTTTTTATTCCATCTTGCCAATTCGACATTGAAGCTGAGACCTTCTTACAATTGATTCCTAGCATTAATTTCTAGAAAAAAAAAGAATAGCCACACAGACAAGAAAAACAACCCTCAAACGCAGCAGCTCGACTGGGAAGCATGGAAACCTTTGCAGCATTGCAACACTCGTGGGGACGACCCAGACCCTGAGAGGTCTCATATTGCCGGGCAATACTCACTGGCCTCCGACTGTGAACATCTTCCGTCATCACGCCTTGATGTCCTTAGCGTGGTAATTTCCCAGCACCTTTCCTTTTTCTTCCACCAACTCGTAGATGACCTGCCCCACTTTACGCTTGACCTTTGCCTTAATGAATTTTGGGGCGAGTTTAGCAGCAAATCGGTCAACCGCACAGCTTAGCGAATGATTACGTACCCATACGTCTTGACCAATGGCAAAATCTTTTACACGGCTTCTTAGATTGTATCTTTGCGAACCCTTGTTGTATGCCTCAGTCATTTTGGTTTTGACCTGACAATGAATTTGACGCAACCGGTCACAATTTGGTACTGTCACTACCTCTCCATCCTCAAAAGCCTGTAAAGACTTCAAAAGCGCGTATTCAGAACCATGGTGGATAGGTTGGTACCCGAACATCAGAAAATGGGGCGAACAACCCGTGGCCTCATGTACTACATTACGAAATGCGGCACAGGACTCCGGCAGGTTAGCGTCCCAATTCCGATGGTCGTTCCCTATGTAGGCCCGAATAGCGGTTAGGATAGACTGGTTGGCTCTTTCGGAAGCATTAGCTTGGGGTGAATAGAAAGGGGTGTAGCAATGGTTCACCCCATATTGAGCTAGGAATTCCGAGAATAGTTTAGACACAAATTGAACTCCATTGTCAGTATGGACGATTTCAGGCACGCCAAAGGTCAAGAATATGTGTTCTTTTAAAAATTTCACCATCGATTCAGCTGTTGCTTTGGGTAGGGCCTTGAGCCAAATGAATTTGGTATAGTGATCGAGCACCACCAGCAACTGAGTGTTACCTAGCTTCGAACGGGGATATGGGCCCATAAAGTCAATAAACAAGCGTTGCATTGGCCGATCTGTAATCCTGGCCGCACCCATAGGTGGTCTCATTGTAGCATTCGTGGCCTTAACTTGCTTGCAAACAGAACAATTGTTGACATAGCTGGTGACATCTTGACGCAGCTTCGGCCAGTAATAATAGCGACGCAAAACTTCTAATGTTTTACGAATCCCACAATGTGATCCCAAAGGGCTGTCATGACTACGTGCTACAAGATTGATTCAGATAACAAAGATATTGCCCCGTTCTAATTAATTAATCTGGAGGTAATCCTACAACTACAAGAGTCTGGTTAGCACTTAAACAGACGAGCTCTGTTAAACATATAGAACGAATACAATAGCACGAGATGGGCGCCAATGCTGCATTGACGACCGCTCGGCAAGATGATGGTAACAAATAGGAAAAGTCAGGTATATGACTGCAACCATAGCCAAAGAAGAAAAAAAAAAAAAAAAATGGCTGAGGCAACAAGATGCTCCTATTAAACATTTGCCACCCCAGCCGAAAGCATATCTGCCAAAAGAAAACCTATAAAAGAAAGCCAAATTGATTGTTTGGGCGCCATTTGTTGCAACCGACTAAACTTTGGCTGAGCTAGTCGGCAGGGGAAAGGCACGCCGGGCAAGAACAGGAAGATTTCTTAATAATTATATGCTGCACTGACGACTGCTCGACAAAGTTTAGTCGGTTGCAACAAATGGCGCCCAAACAATCAATTTGGCTTTCTTTTATAGGTTTTCTTTTGGCAGATATGCTTTCGGCTGGGGTGGCAAATGTTTAATAGGAGCATCTTGTTGCCTCAGCCATTTTTTTTTTTTTTTCTTCTTTGGCTATGGTTGCAGTCATATACCTGACTTTTCCTATTTGTTACCATCATCTTGCCGAGCGGTCGTCAATGCAGCATTGGCGCCCATCTCGTGCTATTGTATTCGTTCTATATGTTTAACAGAGCTCGTCTCTTTAAGTGCTAACCAGACTCTTGTAGTTGTAGGATTACCTCCAGATTAATTAATTAGAACGGGGCAATATCTTTGTTATCTGAATCAATCTTGTAGAAAGATTAATCTGAGTTTGCCGCATCTGGAGGAAGCTGTCCATTGAGATGACCCATGAGCTAGTCTTGATTCTTGTCCATCTGTAAGATGTTATTCAGTCAATTGAATTATATTGAGCAGGATCAAGGCAAATGTTCATTGGGACATTCCAGGCAACTACAAGAGATCTGTATTCTCCTGAGTTCCCAGTCCCATTTCATCATTTAATGTCAAATTTTATACCTTTTCCCTTCCTGTCTTAAACTCCTGTCACGAAGAAGATCCGTAGAAATCATTATTTTTTTTATGAATTGAATTGAAATTAATATTCATTAGATACGAAGTAGTTTTATTCCGTCGTTACCTCACGAGTGCATTCAACTATTTCATACTACACATAATTGTATTATAATCTTAGCATATGTGAGAAGAATCCTAAGATTTCGGTATTGAGAATCTTATTCGTTTGTTGGTACTATTTATCTGCAAAATATACTTAATTATAAAGTAATTCGGTTGGAATTGAAAGAAAAATATATCATACCTGAACAATGCGTCGCCGTACAAATAGTTGGGATCCAAGCTACACTCCGTTCCAGCATCAGTTAGAACGCCTGAGTCTGTCGCCTTCAGCTGCTCAAGCCACTCGAGTTTCCGAGTCAATGAGAGTAACTGCCACTGAATCATCGAGGAGACGGGTTACTCACGGAGAAAATTCATTTAGTCACCAGGAGCGAGCCCCACACCCAAATACGCCAGCTGATAACGAACCACCACGAGTGACTTTCAGAGATCAGATGGATTCAGGGGAGCAGTCATCGGTAAGGCTGCCCATTTCGAAATGGAATTTATTATTTGATGGCTCAACTTCTGGGTTGACGGCCAGACAGTTTATGTTCAGGGTGCTGTCCTTGGCAGAGGATTATCGCGTTTCTTATACCACACTTGCCACAGACTTTCATTTACTCTTAAAGGGGCAAGCTGCCGACTGGTATTGGCGTTTCCGCGAGATGAATTATCCACTGGTGTGGAATAGATTACGTATAGAATTTTTGGAAAGATTTAGCTCATTTAGGTCCGATGTAGATGTACGAAGAATGCTAGATGGGCGACTGCAGAAACCCGGCGAGCGCTTTCAGGAGTTTTTTGACGCACTCGAGAATATTTCTTTACAATTAAATACCCCTCTATCAGATGTAGATTTTCAATGTGTGGTATTTAGAAATATGGCTCCTGCTCTTAGAGCACATTTAGCTGGAGTGGACTTCACTTCAACTCGAGAGTTAGTCAGACGTTGTTGCCTGGTGGAATCCGAATGGAGAATTTTGAGAATGAACTCAGACCGAGACATCAATCGTCGGCCTCGTCAAGTGCAAGAGGTGCATTTTGACTCGGATTACCTTAACAATAATCAACTGATTGAACCCATTTTGCGCGCTCGTCATCCATTATGGGATCAGGGATGCTTCATCTGATGATGGTGTACAACACAATGTGCAGGTGATTCAATCGGGTCTTAAAGGTGTCTCTTTTAATGATCCTGATTTAAGACCGTCTAATTATAATGTAAGGTTTGCACAAGAAAATCAATCCAGACCTGATGGTGAAAGTTATTCGCACGTAGTTTCAAATCCACCAGCCCCTCATTACTTTTCTGAATTTGTAAATTCCACACCCTCAAATGTGTTGACAAAACGGGAAGTGCACGCCGTACAAACAAATTCCAGCACTTTCCTAAATAAAGGTCGTGAAGTAGAAGGAAAAGGAGAATACCGAGTGTGTTGGAATTGTCGTGACCTGGGGCATGGTTTTATGGACTGTCCCGCTCCTATTCAGCGAATATTCTGTTTCGGATGTGGTAAGGAAGGACTACTCAAACCTAAATGCCCTAGATGCCAAGCGGAAAACTCCAACAGGAATGCGCTTTCACCGGGGAGGATGCGTATTCCGCTGGCTATTCATCCATCCAGACCCCAAAAGACCGACGTTGCCACCAATGTCGACCCCGAATTGAAACGCCGTCAATAAATACACCCCAAAATTCATGTCCTTCTGTTACGTCTACCAACTCAAAACATGATGCTCCTAAACAGTCCTCAAGGCGTTTTAATCGCGCCTGGAAATATTTCACCCTTCGGCGATTTTTGCGGAAAGCTTGTCTGGACTCTATTGTATCCATCCATGGAGATAACCGACCATTTGCCACCATTTCCATCAAAGGTCGGCAGTTGACTGGCTTGCTTGACAGTGGAGCAAGTGTAAGCATCCTGGGAGCAGGAGCATTGAAGCTGGTTGAGGAATTGGGCTTGAATATACATTCAATGCCTACTGAAGTTCATACCGCTTCTGGTCAAAAGGCGCCTGTTCTCGGGTATGTAAGCACATTGGTGCAATTCAAAGAAAAGACGAGGCTAATACGCTTCCTAATATGTCCCAGTTTAACCAATTCAGTTTATCTGGGCATAGATTTCTGGGATGCCTTCAAAATTGCACCGCATTGTTCCGCTGTTGAGTTAGTTCCACAGGACTCTGGTTTTCATCAGTTGTCTCCGAGGGATAAGCAACGGCTCGATGAAATCGTGCGTCAATTTCCGTCGTTTAACCAGTTAGGATTGGGCAAAACCAATTTGTTGTCACACGTGATAGACACAGGTGATGCTCAACCATTTAAGCAACGTCACTATGCAGTGTCACCAGTGGTGCAGAAATTGATGTACGACGAATTGGACCGGATGCTGTCTTTGGGGGTAATTGAGGAGAGTAGGAGTTCCTGGAGCTCTCCAGTCACTATTGTAAGAAAACCCGGTAAGGTGCGATTATGTTTGGACGCTCGACGATTGAACGAAGTGACTGTCAAAGATGCGTACCCTTTGCCGTTGATCGAGAGCCTGTTAGCACGTCTGCAGTCCACACGCTTTATAACCAGTCTGGACCTGAAAGATGCCTTTTGGCAGATTCCTTTGGATGCAAAATCGCGGGAAAAGACAGCGTTTACAGTACCTGGACGCCCTTTGTATCACTTCACTGTCATGCCTTTTGGATTGTGCAATGCTCCACAGACTATGTGTCGATTGATGCATAAGGTCATCCCTCACGAGTTGCATGACCAGGTATTCGTTTATTTGGACGATTTGCTGATAACAAGTCCAACATTTGATGACCATCTCAAATTGCTGTCTATTGTGGCCAATTTATTACAGCAGGCGAATTTGACCATCAATGTTGAGAAGAGCAAATTCGTCCAAAAAGAAATTCGATACCTAGGTTATGTGATAAGTGATGGTGTCCTAAAGACGGATCCTGAAAAGGTGTCCGGCATCATAGCATATCCACGACCCAAAACGGTAAAGGACGTGAGGAGATTCATGGGGATGGCTGGGTGGTATAGGCGTTTCATTCCAAATTTTGCATCTATCACATCACCTATGACGGATCTGCTGAAGGGTAAAAGAAGGTTCGTATGGACTGGGGCTGCTAATAAGGCTTTCGATCGGACGAAGGAACTTTTAGTGTCTGCACCTGTGTTGATCAACCCAGATTTCTCTCGGCATTTTTATATTCAGTGCGATGCAAGTGCCACCGGCATCGGCAGTGTTTTATTTCAGAAAGATGATGATAGTGGGGAGCATCCCATCGCCTTTATGTCATCGAAGTTGAATGCTGCGCAGCGCAACTATAGCGTTACCGAACTAGAATGCTTGGCTGCGGTGCAGAGTGTCAAAAGGTTTCGGGCATATGTCGAGGGGCTGCCTTTCACCATTATCACAGACCATGCCAGTCTGAAATGGTTAATGGGCCAGAGAGATCTGTCGGGGAGGTTAGCACGGTGGAGCCTAAAATTACAAGGGTTCAATTTCAACATTGAACATCGAGCAGGCACTCAAAATGTCGTACCGGACGCGTTATCACGAGCACGCGACTCTGAAGGGGTGCCTCATTGTGCTGTTATTTGTCTTCCTGAGCATCACCAATTGCTAGGGAACATTCCATCACAGGCCTTTCAGGATCCTGATTACATGAATCTCGTCAATCAGATTGAGCAACATCCGGATCAGTTCGAAAACTTGTACACGAAGAACGGAGCTGTGTATATTCATCTAGGTTCACACGGAGGTTTTGACTTAGATATTCCCAGTGCAAAGGTGTGGGTCCCTGAAGGAGGAAGACAAGTGTTGCTGGCACGTAGTCATGACAGCCCTTTGGGATCACATTGTGGGATTCGTAAAACATTAGAAGTTTTGCGTCGCTATTATTACTGGCCGAAGCTGCGTCAAGATGTCACCAGCTATGTCAACAATTGTTCTGTTTGCAAGCAAGTTAAGGCCACGAATGCTACAATGAGACCACCTATGGGTGCGGCCAGGATGACAGATCGGCCAATGCAACGCTTGTTTATTGACTTTATGGGCCCATATCCCCGTTCGAAGCTAGGTAACACTCAGTTGCTGGTGGTGCTCGATCACTATACCAAATTCATTTGGCTCAAGGCCCTACCCAAAGCAACAGCTGAATCGATGGTGAAATTTTTAAAAGAACACATATTCTTGACCTTTGGCGTGCCTGAAATCGTCCATACTGACAATGGAGTTCAATTTGTGTCTAAACTATTCTCGGAATTCCTAGCTCAATATGGGGTGAACCATTGCTACACCCCTTTCTATTCACCCCAAGCTAATGCTTCCGAAAGAGCCAACCAGTCTATCCTAACCGCTATTCGGGCCTACATAGGGAACGACCATCGGAATTGGGACGCTAACCTGCCGGAGTCCTGTGCCGCATTTCGTAATGTAGTACATGAGGCCACGGGTTGTTCGCCCCATTTTCTGATGTTCGGGTACCAACCTATCCACCATGGTTCTGAATACGCGCTTTTGAAGTCTTTACAGGCTTTTGAGGATGGAGAGGTAGTGACAGTACCAAATTGTGACCGGTTGCGTCAAATTCATTGTCAGGTCAAAACCAAAATGACTGAGGCATACAACAAGGGTTCGCAAAGATACAATCTAAGAAGCCGTGTAAAAGATTTTGCCATTGGTCAAGACGTATGGGTACGTAATCATTCGCTAAGCTGTGCGGTTGACCGATTTGCTGCTAAACTCGCCCCAAAATTCATTAAGGCAAAGGTCAAGCGTAAAGTGGGGCAGGTCATCTACGAGTTGGTGGAAGAAAAAGGAAAGGTGCTGGGAAATTACCACGCTAAGGACATCAAGGCGTGATGACGGAAGATGTTCACAGTCGGAGGCCAGTGAGTATTGCCCGGCAATATGAGACCTCTCAGGGTCTGGGTCGTCCCCACGAGTGTTGCAATGCTGCAAAGGTTTCCATGCTTCCCAGTCGAGCTGCTGCGTTTGAGGGTTGTTTTTCTTGTCTGTGTGGCTATTCTTTTTTTTTTCTAGAAATTAATGCTAGGAATCAATTGTTAGAAGGTCTCAGCTTCAATGTCGAATTGGCAAGATGGAATAAAAAGCCCGCCAAACTTCAACTGAAATGGATAAATTAGTTTCTATGTTCAGAAAACGGAAATCTGATGACTCTACAGCTACAACAACAAAGGGTGCTTTTCGAAAGGTGAAAATATTCAGCCCAACCGGCAAGTCTCAAATCATACATATAACCCTCAACGCCAGATTAATGGAATTAAAGCAGCAAGCAATCGACCGTTTCTCAGAAACACCCGGCTCTTTACCAATGTTTGCACCGGATGTCCGGCAACTCTACTACCGATACCGACTAGTTCGACCCGATACAATGGTTGCTCTTGATGAAGGACTCACACTAGACGACGCCAGCATTAAAGATAACTAAATGTTTCTGCTAAGCACGAAACGCACAAATCAAATAAACGGAACAGATCATTTGCGTGGGCCAACTCAAGAAGATATCCGGGCGGCAACAAAAGATATACCGGCTAGCGAAACAACTCCACCTCGAGTTGATATCAACGAACTTGTTCTACAGTCTGATTTACAATTTGATGTTCGGAAGGTTTTGATTTCCCTTGCCATGTCGTCGGCATATGTTATTGGAGCTGGGCCTTTTGCAGCACGTCTAATTTTAATGTTAAGGCAACGACTTTTGAATAAACGAAAACACCAAAGTGACACAATTCAGTGCCTTCTTGAAATGGGATTTGCCAGGGAAAAGGTCTTGTATTCGCTAAAAATTAGGTCCAAATGAGTCTTAGCAATCCGAAAATGTTTATAGCCTACCTATCGATGTTGGAAAATCACAATGCGTTAAGTATGTGGCTGGGAGACATCGATACCTCATCGGTTTTATCGCATATTTTACGAAAGTATCATGAAGAGAAACACATTCTAGGAATCAATCAATTTAACAATGCTCGATAACTATGGGAAAGTATTTTGTTAATAATTTAGATTTAAGTAGTACTGACAACAACATTCATTTGAAATACAATGAAGCAAAAATGACATTTGAACTAATTCAGCTGTACAGCGATCCTGGTGCCGAATTGCCGTACCTGATGTTTTGGTGATGCCATAATGATTCAGAATCACGTGGAAATCGCGGGAATTGGAAAGAAACCGCTCTAGCGGGATAATGAAAGTTTTTCTATTCGGAACAAAGAAAGTTGGTTGTTGAAGATGAACTGTTGAAGGAGAAAGTTGAAAATTTTTGGCGGGTTTTGGAAAAAAAATTTGAATAAAGTCAAAGTGTACGAATTATTACAGTCAATTATTGTTACAGTAAAGTGAGAAATTAATTAAATAAATAAACTGTTGAAGGTGAAAGGTGAAAATTTTCGGCGGTTTGGAAGAAATTTGAATAAATTCAAAGTGAGAAAGTTTAAACACCTGCAAGAGTGAAAAGGAGATTTAGTTGGCAGAAACATCTTAACTCATTGATTAACGACTGGAGAAAAAACTCAATATATACGTGACGGCAACTTTGGACAGAATTGGCTGGCTAATTGAGTGATTGCAGCGTTCTTCGCCTGAAGTATAAAGAACCAATCGGACCAGATAAGTAGCTTTTGTTCCTTTATTGTTTGAAAGGCATGCATGAACATTGTGGGGTCAAAGAAGCGACAAAATATGAAGACTGCACATCTTGGGATTCCTTTCTTAATTTAATACCCTAGATTGAATGCACGCATAAAACACCAAGGAGATAAAACTACTTTTTGCACGTCGAAGAGCTGGGAGTTAACGGAATTTCGGTTGAATTTAGACAATTAAGAAAAAATCATAAATGAAATTATTTGTTTCAAACATTTATTGTTAAATCGAGTACTACTTACTTTTTTTTCTTGTTTCAATTCCGTGGGTGGGAATTTGTATTTTTTTATACTACTATATCATAATTATATGCTTATACTAAACATTGCTTTACGTACATATATATTGGTCTGCATAGCATGTTATATATATCTAACAATTTACAGAAATATTGTATGATCGGTGTAAACCGATCCCGGCCGGGGTTGAGTACAAAAAGAAAACCCCCCATCCAATTTATTCAGGCATTTTAGTTTTTATTTGGAACTGTTTGGATTGTATTTATTCTATCTGATTTTCATTTGATTTGAATTTAGCATGAAGTTTTGAATTGAATTTACTGTATTGGATTTAGTTGATTTGATCATTTTTTTTTATTTTAGTTTCTTTTTTGCTTGTATTTTTGATTTTTTTTAGTTATTTTAGTAGTTATAATGCATGAAAAATAAATAGTTTAGTAATGTTTTCTACGGACTTCTTTGTTTTTCCCTCCTTTTTCTGTTTGTGATTGATGAATGTTGTATTGTCAGCGTGCCATAGCACGAAGAAATCTTCCGCCCGCAAACCCACACCAGGCTGAGCTAGTCGGCAGGGGAAAGGCACGCCGGGCAAGAACAGGAACAGGAAGATTTCTTAATAATTATATGCTGCACTGACGACTGCTCGACAAAGTTTAGTCGGTCGACAAAGTTTAGTCGGTTGCATTATATATATATATATATATATATATATATATATATATATATATATATATATATATATATATATATATATATATATATATATATATATATATATATATATATATATATATATATATATATATATATATATATATATAGATATATATATATATATATATATATATATATATATATATAGATATATATATATATATATATATATATATATATATATATATATATATATATATATTTATATATATATATATATATATATATATATATATATATAGATATATATAGATATATATATATATATATATATATATATATATATATATATATATATATATATATATATATATATATATATGTATATTTATGGAAATATAAATTTTTGGCCGAATTATTAGTAAAAAGCATCTATTGTGGAACGCTTTAATAGAACTATGAAAAATCTGGTTTGCGACAATTCAGTGCAAATGGTACATATCAGTGGGTTAAAAACATAAACAGTTTGGAAAATCATTACAATAAAGCTGTGCATTGTGCGATAAAAATGCAACCTATTGATGTTTACAAATGAAATGAATCCAACTTACTGTCCTCAGCTTCCAATCATACCAAAACTTATGGGTAGCCAAAATATAAGGTACACTTATATAAGGTACACCTATATTTCCAAGCAGCGAGAATTTTTGTTCAAAAATAGTATTGAAAATAAGATCTCATTATGTTTCAAGCTTGCCTATGACAAAAAATTGGAAATTTTGAGCCGTGTGGGGGTGCAGCGTGCCTAAAAGTAGGCAAAGATTTTTTTTCAAATTTTGATTTGTCATTACTTCTGACAAAAACATTGGATCATCGTGAAATTTGCAGAGCGTATTGATGTTGACTAAATTTTAATACACATGGATTTCCAAGGTTGTGCGGGTAATCCTGTAGCTGCGGCAGGCTCTTGAAAAAAAATCCTTCAAATCATTGAACCTCCTGAAAAATTTTTGATTTTTGACAAAAAATTCAAATCATTGATAAATTTTAACGTTTTTGCATCATGTCAATTTAAAATTTTTAAAATTCCGATTTGCACAAGAACGGCAACCCATCACTAAATTACCTCTATTTTCAGCACTCGAAAGTTATGTTCAGGAGAACTGACAACCGGATTACCCGATCATAATGAAATTCAGAGGACATGTTGGTGCTAGTAAGGACCAGATTTGATAGAAGTGATTTTGAACTGCGGGCAACCCTGTGGTAGTGGTACCATCTTGAAAAATCACTGAGAAAAAAACAGCTTTTTGATCTATAACTTCCGATTCAGCCATCAGATTTAAACGAAATTCACACAATAATTGGATCTTATTTAAGGTAACATTTGGTGAAAAATTAGAATAGAGTTGCCAGCTACGGTGATATTTGTCTCCTAAATCTTGCAAATTTTCTCAGCAAAATAAAGCTTTTTTCCCTATAACTTCCGGTGCAGTCATGATATCAAAATAAAGTTTATGTCATAAATAGATTTTGATGTGAGCCACATATCATAGGAATTTCGTACAAAAATCATGAAAGGGCTACCAGCTATGACCATTTCGTAATCTTTTGGGATATCTTTACTGCACGATTATGTCATTAGATTTGCAAATGGGAACGATCCTGCAATGAAAATTAACAACAAATATTAACGCTATAAAAATTTGAAAATATTTGAGGGTGGTTACCCTAAAAATTTTTTCACCCATTAAACTTCCAGCGCAGTGATTCAATCGAAACGAATTTTATTGGCTGGGTTCAACTTTACGTGAAGCAGATTTGTATATATTTTGCTTTGCTACTGACACAGGGTAACCAGCTCTAGCCATTTTCGTAACTATTGCATCAACAGATGCTTCAAATTACATACTCATATGCAAAACATTTTCAATAAAACTAAAAAACCAATTATTAAATTTTTCGAGTTTTGAACATTTTTTGGACGGCAGCCTCAAACAACGTTAACCGCTAAAGCTTTCGACGAAATCCTCCGATGAGAACGAAATTCAAAGAATAAGTTGATTTAAGTATGAGCTTGTTAAGGTAAACTTATTGCTGCTTCGTCGGGAAAGTTTTGCCAGCACTGAACACTTTCATCATTTGTGTTATAGTTGAGTTCTGTTGCTTTGAACAAGGAATGGTTGATATGATTCTACGAAAAAGTGTATTACGTCTTTCCACATTTTTTTTGTCACTCAAAGACAATTTCTTCAAAAATTAGTTTTCTAGCGGTTCAGGTGCGCTAGAGTTTTTTTTGCCGTAAAATTCTCTTTAGTGATGTTCATCGACTCTTTGAAAATTTTGTCGCTTTTTGAAAAAAAAGCAACTCATATATAAATCTTATGCTTTGTCTACATAGCCAAAGTAAAACATTTGAAATTTTACAGCGGACAAGAACGGTAGCCCTTTCACAATTCACCTCAAGCCAACAATAGCTGGCAAAGCCAACAATAGCTGGCAAAGCCAACAACAGCTGGCAGCCCTAAGGTGGCTTTTCAACCAGATTCGGTCTCAATAATGCCTATTATAGGTTCCATTAACCTATAATAGGCATTATTCAGACCGAATCTGGTTGACAAGCCACCTTAGGGCTGCCAGCTATTGTTGGTTTTGTGTTTATTTCCAATATCTCTACTAAGCGATTTTATCGTAAAATTTTCAAATGGTAGTTATATGAAATTTGTGTTGATTTCATGACTGCACTGAAAGTTAGAGGGCGAATAGCTTTATTTTCTTAAGCGAATTTCAAAAACAAAGATACAAAAACTACCAAAGCTGGAGGCACCAATGGAATTTTTCAACCTTATTTTCGTCAAACATGGCTAGAAGTAAAGTTCAGCTACTGTGTCAATTTCATGAAAATCTGGTAACTGAATCAGGGCATGAATCACAACCGACAATAGAATATATCGTCTGTCGGAATTTCCGAGATTTGAAATCACGAAAATAAAAAAACGACAGCGACTATCGAAATCTTTGGCGATAGTCAAATGACTATCAATATGTTATCGATATCCATCTTCGGCTTGTGGCATAATGTCAATTTCGTAGTTTTGTACTTGAAGACGAACGATAAAAGGTGGTCGAAACAATTTCGTTCTTTGAAAATGTAAGTATTTTGATTAGTTTATGGAATTCTTTTTCAGGAGAAATGTATTTTCAGGGAAAGCACAACGAATATAAAAAAACCAATAATAATCAGTTCTAAATAATGAGCAGATTCATGGCGGAACACCAGAAACTTGCGAAGAATGCCGAAATGAATACGAATGAAGGAAGACTTTGGAACGCTCAACTTTGGGGACGGCTGACAAACAAATTAAATGCGGCTGATCCACCCATCACAAATGAAAAAGCTTGGAGAAAGGTTGGTAAACAATAGGCGTGTTTTTTTGCTCCTCTATCCAGGAGAGAATAGGATATACGCATTGAAAACAACAACACTCCTGCACCAGTGAATTCACTAGTACAGAAATTGTATTCGTCATAGGTAGTTCACGTGCTGAAGTATAGAATGTGCTGATAGAAAAAAAAGCTCATACGAAGTTGTCTTTTTTTCTGTGAGATGGCTTTGATTTTTTGAAGGTTAAGTTGAATGTTTTGGTAGTTAGTAAATTCAAAAAAAGCTCGCATAATGTGTAGAATGTTTAAAGAGATAATTTTCTGTTAGTCCTTTTGCTATTTTTTATCGATTGTGGTAGTGTATATTCGTTATTTTCTCCCTTTATTTTGAGCTGTTGAGTGGTACCACAGCAAATACAGCAACCTATGTCAGTCTTAGCAAAAGCATCAGCTGTTTTGTTATGGATCGTTTTTTTGCGTCATTGTTCTATTCTGTTCTGTATCGGAGCAAAAAAACACGCCTAATACTTGTTACGTGTCACCGATTTTAATTATTTTTTTATTTAGGTTTGGGTTGACATGAAGCATAAAACCACAAAAAAAACTATCGAGCAATGAAAGGTCGATAAGGAAAACTGGTGGCGGGCCGTGCGAAATCGAACACCGGTCACCAGTCGAAGAAATGGTCAGTGCAGCAGCTGGAATTTCAGCGGCCGTAGAAAGCATAGCAGCTCGGAGGTTTGGTACGATTAACGGCGACACAAGCATTGAAAACGAATTGCGCAGATCGCCGTCTCCTAATTTTTGCACCTTCGCAGAATTTAACATCGAAAGGAGCAATGATTTATTAATATGTTCAACATTAGATGACGTTGCTCCCGCCATGCAGTCTCTAGAAAATCCGAAAGGAAGTTCCACACCTGGGAAAAAACAATATGAACAAATGAACAAAACAGAATTGTTAAATTTAAGTATTGACACTCACAAGGAATTTTATTAAGACATTAAATTGTGTATGGATTCGTTGGTAGAGTTAGAAAAAGAAAATTTGTCTGTTACTTAAGAGAATCAATTAATTTTAAAAGAAATATTGGAACTCAAAGAGAAGAAAATTGAATCATTGGAAAAATTAGAGAGAGAAAAGCTTGAGCTTAAACGCCTTGAGTAAGAGATTATGAAAGTAGCGAACGATTTAAAAAGCCTAGAGCTAAGCAAAAAATTAAAGCGTAAGAGTAAAGAAATTAGCGTATTTTTACTAATGTTCGAAGAACATTTTAAAAAGTCGGCAGGGGCATATCATATATATATATATATATATATATATATATATATATATATATATATATATATATATATATATATATATATATATATATATATATATATATATATATATTTATATATATATATCATCGAAACATTTCAGTGAGATAATCTCGGGAACGCGCCATCCGATTGAGCTGAAACTTTCAGGATACATTAGTGTATATGCAGAGTAGGTCCAAGTCTCTTTAAATGTCAGTTATTGTTAACCTTTTGGCGCCGGCGGCCATTTAAGTGATATTTTTTATATACCTATTATTTCGTGCACAAATAATTTTCGCAAAAATAAAGTTAACGAAATTAATTTTGAACGTGTTTTACATATGAATCGGATAATGCTTTGGAATTTTTTAACCCCATGTGTGCGCTGGGTGCCTAAAAAGAGGACGGGAAAATTTGAAAATTTTTAAATTTCGATAACTTTTGACAGAGCTATTCAATCATTACGAAATTTTCAGGACAGGTTGATATTATTTAGTTGTAGATTTGTGTTTTAATGAGCGTGCTGGCAACTCTGTAGCTAGGGCAGGCACTGAAAGTGAAAACTTCCAAATCATCGTCTCTCTTGAAAAACTGCCGCTTCTTCAAAAACAAGCCTCTCATATGTAAATCTTGTGCTTTGTTTACATAGACAAAAAATAAAATTTGATATGGTATAACGGACACGCCTGGTAACCCTTGCCCAATTTACCTATATTTTTAGCATCAAAAACTTCTGTTCACGGAAACTCACGATCCGATAAGCAGAATTAATTGATATTTACAGAATGTATTGGTCTTATATAGGGCCAGGTCTGATAGAAGTGATTTTGAAATGCAAGCGATTCTGTGCCAGTGGTGCCATCTTGAAAAATCACTAAAAAGGATAACTGCTTTTAGCCCTATAAATTCTGATTGAATCGTTCGATTTTAACAAAATTCACAGAATAGCTGAAACTTACTTCAAACCACGTTTGGTAGAAATTTGGTCGAAAAATACGGTTGGAACTGCCAGCTATGATAATTTTAGTGTCTTAAATTTGAAAAAATTAAAATTTGGAAGTGAAAACATTCAACCATCGAATATCCTAAAAAATGTCCGTTTGTTACAATAAAACCAATCTGTATACAAATCTTATGCTTTATCTACACGTTCAAAGTAAAACTTTGGATATTTCATGTCGAACAAGAACGGTAACCCTTTCCCAGTTAACCTATATTTTTAGCATCAAAAACTTCTGTTCACGGGAACTCACGAGCCAATAATCAGATACAACTGAAATTTACAGAATGCATTGGACTTAAGTAGGACCAGATTTGATAGAAGCGATTTTGAATTGTGGGCAACTCTGTGCCAGTGGTGCCATCCTGAAAAATTACAAAGAAAAAAACGGCTTTTTGCCCTATGAAATGTGAATAAGTTACCAGATTTTCATGAAATTGACACAGTAGCTGAACCTATTTCTAATCTCTGTTTGGTAAAATTTTGGTTGAAAAATTTGATTGGTGCTGCCAGCTATGGTAATTTTTGTGCCTTTGGTTTTGAAAATTCACTCAGGAAAATAAAACTTTTTGCCCTATAACTTCCAGTGCAGTTATGAAATCAATACGAATTTATTACAATTAATGGAACCTATTATAAGCATTATTCAGGCCAAATTTGGTTGAAAAGCCACGATAGGGTTGCCAGCTATTGTTGGTTTTGTGTTTAATTGCAATATCTTTATTAAGCGGTTTTATCGTAGAATTTTCAAATGGTAATGATATTTTAGTGACAATAAGCAGCAAATATTAAATTTTCGATTATTTGAAAAAACTCGCTGCAGGTAATCCTAAATTTCTTTATACTCCTATAACTTCGAATGTAATTAAACAACGTGAAGCAGATGTGATACATTCTTGGCTTTGATACTGGCAGAAGGTGGCCAGCACGAGTCGGTTGTGCTATTTTTGTATCAATAAATGCTTACAGTTAGTATTCATACCGGAAACATTTACAATGAAAATAAATAACCGATGTTTCAATTCCCAAAGTTCTGCAAATTTTTCGGATCGCAGCCCCAAACACCAACTTCAGTTACAATGCTGCAGGCACTGAGCATTTTCTTCATTGATGTTATATGAGATGCTGCTTTCAAAATTTTGTGAAATTAGAAAATGATAACGAATATAATTAACCCGTGGTTTGCTCTCATAAACGTTGAAATTCATGCCAGTGGTAATATCTGAAACCGTCTACTATATGAGTTATAATGCATTCGTGAGACCAAAGTAAAACGTGGCGTTTGAAACAGTTTGGCCGTAATAAGCAGCTCATGTGGTGGAATATGCACTCAAAACCTGCACGATTCTTCTACTGTTCTTCGAACATTAGTGTTTCTAGCGGTTCAGGTGCGCTAGAGTTTTTTTTATAGTTATAATCATGCTGATTATTGATAATATATAAATGTTGTTTCAGAAATCATTGTCTCATTAATGTCTCGTTTGCTCTGCAGTTCTGCGTGAATCTGTGTGACCCATATCGTGGTAGTCAACATGCAGTACGGAATCATCTGCTGGCACCAGGATATCAAAATTTATTCGGTAGCGGACGCAAATATTATGCAAAGCCGCACAAACGTTTGCAAATTGTGCAACATTTTCTGGTTTGTATCTCGCTTTACGTTCGTCGAGAAGGATCCTCCATCTGCCTTTGTACACCCTGATGCAACGTATAACAATACATCTCGCTTTAGAATGAACTTTATTGAAGTTTGATTCGGATGTGTTCACGCTCAGCAACCCGTATGGTGTTATGCAGAGTGGTTCCAATGGATATCCAGAATCACCTGAAGAAATGCGGTTATAAACAAGCTTTGAAAATAAAGAAAGAGTTGGCAACAGTACCGAGGAGCCAGCTTTGCGAAGTTCTTTCGAGAAACAACCTTTCTTCCGATTGTGCCCAGACAAGCGAGTCATGTGATGCACCACCAAATCGATTGTCGACTGCCAGGATTCTGCCCTTATGATCACATGTCTAAAAATAGTTTTTGATTATTACTGATCATAATATTAGTAATATACAATAATTACTATCATTGCATTCAAACTATGTCTTCCTTTGCGGTTGTAAAACATGTGTTCGTTTTCTCTCGGCTGCAACAAGGATATATGGGTACCATCAATACATCCGATAACTATAAAGAAAGAAAATATTTTCGTCGTCGTCATCGTCATCGTAGGTGACGCCTCCAGTTGTTTCGGTCCAATGACCGCGTCCTCCAATTCCGAAATCCGAGCAGCTTTGCGCAGTCTTCGTCGACAGAGTCAGACCAGCGTTTTCTGGGTTTTCCCACTGGTCTTCGACCCTCGGCCCTTCCGTCGAATACCTTCTTAGGTACACGATGCTCGTCCATTCGTTGCACGTGACCAGCCCATTGCAGCTTCCGCAGTTTCACGATTGTAGCAACCTCCGGCTCGTCAAAAACTTCGTACAACTCGTGGTTGTATCTTATCCGCCATTGGCCGCACTCTTGTTTAGCTCCAATTATACGCCTGAGGACCCGTCTTTCGAAGGCGTTCAACATATTTGCGGATGCTTGGGTAAGGGTCCAAGTTTCACATCCGTAGCACAACACAGGTCTGATGATTGATTTGTAGACTCGGAGCTTCGTATTCCTGTGTATGCAGCTGGTCTTCAGTAGGGCCAGAACGGAGTAGAGAGTTTTATTAGCGAGCTGTATTCTCCGTTTAATTTCGTCAGTTTGACTGCCTTTCGTTGTCAATTTCGAGCCTAAGTAGATAAATTCGTCCACATTCTCTAAATTATATTCGTCAAGAATTATATTTTGTCTAATGGAGGTCTTCTTTCTTGTTTGCGTCATGATTTTTGTTTTCGTCTGATTGATCTTCAGGCCTACTTCCTTGGCTTCCTGGCCAAGTTTCAACAGGAGCTCTTTGGCGG
The DNA here is from genome assembly GCA_963978885.1 of Nemotelus pantherinus. Lineage (NCBI taxonomy): Eukaryota > Metazoa > Arthropoda > Insecta > Diptera > Stratiomyidae > Nemotelus > Nemotelus pantherinus. The sequence goes on from OZ022263.1 coordinate 126,462,076, forward strand.
ATGTGAAGGAACGGGACAAGATGTTAATGTCATCCGCGTAGGCCACTAACTGGTTCGACTTATACAGAAGCGTACCCCCTGTGTCGACAGGAATCTTCCTTATCACGTACTCAAGTGCTAGGTTGAATAGCAGAGGGGCCAACCCATCCCCTTGCTTTAGTCCGACATTTGTGTCAAAGGCGTCAGTCAGACTGTTGTTGATTCTGACTTGTGATGCTGTCGACGTCATCATCATTTTGGTCGGCCGAACTAGTTTTGCCGGGATGCCGAAGTATAGCATTATTTTGTACAGTATGTTTCGGTCAATACTGTCATATGCTTGTTTAAAATCCACGAAAATCGGGTGGACGTCGATGTTAAATTCCCAGCATTTTTCAAGCACTTGTTTGACTGTGAAGAGTTGATCCGTAGTTGATCTACCAGACCTAAAGCCTCCTTGGTACTCCCCAAAGACCTTTTCAGCGTGTACATTTATCTTATCCTTTAATATTTTCGTCAGTATCTTATAGGATGTACAAAGTAGCGATATGCCTCTGTAGTTTTCGCACCGAAGCTTGTCTCCTTTTTTGTGGATGGGGCATATGATGGATTTGCACCACTCCTGCGGTATTTTTTCTTGACCCCAGATGTTCTGGATCAATTTGTGGATGGCTTTTATAGGGCAGCTTCCACCATATTTAATTAGCTCGACCGGAATCTCGTCAATGCCCGGCGCTTTGTTGTTTTTCTGGCTTTTTATGGCAGACTTGACCTCTTCCAGCGTTGGAGGTGCGATCGGGACTTCGTCAGAGATGTCTATCGGCTCTGATATTATTGAGCCATGTGCAGGATTAAGGAGTTCTTTGAAATAGCAGGCCCATCTCTCCTTAATCTGGCTATCTTCGGCGATGATGTTGCCGATTTTGTCTTTACAGAGTGTCGTCTTGGGCTGATATCCGCGTCTTAAACATTTCACTACTTTGTAAGCTTGTCTAGTTTTATTGCTCGCCAGATTTTCGTCAATGCTCTTTAATTGCTCGACATAATATTTTCGTTTCTTACATCTAATGATCTTATTTGCTACTCGTCGGAGGTTTTCATATTTTTCTCTCTTCGTCCTGGTGTTCCTTTCAAGGAATTGTTTATATGCCTGATTTTTCTTGTACAGCGCATCCTGGCATTCGTTGTCGAACCAGTTGTTTCTTTTGCGCCGGGCTTCATACCCAACCACTTGTTCTGCAGCAGCTTTGATTGCTGTCTTCATCTCCATCTAGACCTCGTCAACCGGCCTCACTGTGTTATTTTGTAGGATGGGAGTAAGCTTAGTCTCAAGAGTTTTTGAGAAGTTTTCTGCTACTGACGCCGTTTGGAGCTTTCCGATGTCAAACTTACGCAGAGGACTCGTCTTCGTCACGTACGCCTTTGACATGCGACATCGATATTTGGATTTGACCAAGTAGTGGTCCGAGTCACAATTTGCTCCTCGAAACGTCCGAACGTCAAGTATGCTGGAAGCCCATCTCCGCTGAATAAGGACATGATCAATTTGGTTGAAGGTATTGCCATCTGGTGATGCCCATGTTCTTTTGTGGATGCGTCGATGTGGGAAGCATGTCGAACTTATGACTATATCCCTACTACATGCAAAGTCAATCAGGCGTTGGCCGTTGTCGTTAGTTGTATCGTGGAGACTGTGCCCTCCAGTTGTTCCCCGATATACTTCTTCATTCCCGACTTTAGCGTTGAAGTCGCCGAGTATTATTTTGACGTCATTTGAGGGCAATGAGTCGAATAGCCTTTCCAAGTGGTTATAGAATGCGTCCTTCGTTTCTTCGTCTTTTTCTTCTGTCGGGGCGTGGACATTTATCAGCCATATTTTGAAAAATTTTGCTTTGATGTGGATCGCACACAAGCGTTCGCTTACTGCCTTGAAGTCAATAACGTGTGGCTTGAACTCTCTATCCACAATGAATGCCACTCCAAATTCACGGCTTCCTGCAGGCTTCCCACTCTTGAATATTGTGTGCGATCTCATGTCTTGAATCTCGCTACCAGTCCATTTCGTTTCCTGGACTGCCAGCACGTTCAATTTGTACTGAGTGGCCTGTAATAATAATTCTTTTACAGCACCAGGTCTATTTAGTGATCTGACATTCCAGGATCCAAAAGCATAGTCCATGTTTCGTTTGCCGGGTCGTTTTCGTTGGTCCAATCCTATCCGAGGCATCAACAAGTCCCGCAACGGTTCGACAAGTTCCGCATCGACAAGTTCCGCAACGGTTTAAATTTTTGTGGAGGACGGATTGTCGGTCCATCGCTCCAACCCCCAAGCCTGGAGGACCGGACTATCTACCACTTAGTTTCTTTCCCTTCCACCGGGGGTTTAATATCGCTAGGATATCGTTACCCGATCTCTGGTCAAGATTAACAGCACCGCCTACGGGAAGGCGAGTAGATAGGACGAAGAGGAGAGGTGAGAGGAGTCATTTCAAACAGATCGACCATTTACTTGCACGTCACTCTCCGCACGTTCGGGTGCCAAGAAAATATTTTAGTATTACTGTATTCATTCAATATTCATATATCGTACCTCCTGGAATCCCATATTTTTCTAGAAACAAAATCTTGCTCTCTTCCTCAAAAGTGAATTTGATCCACTTGGGGCACAGTTTTTCCTCCATTTCGTCAATTACACCTTTCAAAATTTTCGAAACAGTGCTTTGAGCCTTTCCGATCAAGTAATCGTTACCTACTTGATGCTGGTACGCTCCACCCGCCAGCAACGATAACGTACATGCTACCTATAATATAGGCGGGATAGAGGAGCTTATAGCACCTGCTACATCCAACTCGCTCACAATATATTTAAAGGCTTCCTTCGTTACACGAAAACGTTTAATGAACCTACAAAATACATTTGAATAACAAGATATGTAAAGATCTTTATTTCTTAATTCTGTTCCGGTAACTCCAATGGGTTACTAGAATCCCTCAAATTCCTTCGCAACACTTTTTCACTATCATCTTCAGATGAAGAATCAAAAAGCATGAATTCTTCCATTGATTTTCGCTCTGATTTCAATTACCGACAAAGTTATCACGTGTTAGCGGCTCACTATTCGAATTTTCTAATTTTCTAATTTTCTAAACTAATGTTCGAAGAACAGTAGAGAATTTGTCCAGATTTTGAGTGTGTACTTTTTTACACTGGCTACTTTTCTTAGTTCAGACTAAGACACCCTTAGAAGTTATAGATTCTAAGCTTATTTTAATTTCGGTTCCAGCGATAGATATGTGTTTGAGGATGTCATCCAAAAAATGTGTAGATCTTAGAAAATTTAAACATAATTTACTTATTTTCATAGCAAATGTTTGCGATGAAAATACTTAATGTAAGCATTTATTGGAACGAATATAACAAAAAAGCCTAGTGCTGGCAGCCCTTCGCTAGCATCGAAGCAAAAAAAATATCACATCTGCTTTACATTGAAGTCAACCTGCTCTGCGAATTTCGTATTGATCGAATGACTGCATTGGAAGTTATAGGGATGCAAAGAAATTCAGGGTAACCATTTGCAAAAGTTTCAAATTTTCTATATCTTAATATTTGGTGTTTATTTCACTGTAGGAACACTACGATTTAAAAATTCTATGCTAAAATCGCTTACTAAAGCTATGCCAAAAGCAAACAAAAACAGCCATAGCTGGCAGCCCAATCATGGTTTTGAAATTAAATTTCTACTGAATATTGCATATAATAAGTTTAAGTTGCCTTTTGAATTTCGTTATGATTCAATGACTGTACTGGAAGCTATAGGGCAAAGAGCTTTATTTTCCTCAGGAATTTTCAAAATTCAAGACACCAAAATTACCATAGCTGGCAGCTCCAACCGAACTTTTCTACCAAATTTCTAAAATTAAAGTAAGGTTCAGCTACTCTGTCAATTTTATAAAAATCCAATGACTGGATCAGAATTCAGGGCCAAAAACATCTATGTTTCTTAGTGATTTTTCAAAATGGCACCACTGGCACAATATAGCCCGCATTTCAAAATCACTTCTTCCAGACCTGGTCCTCCTTAAGACCAATACATTCCATAAATTTCAACTTATTCTAATTATCGGATCGTGAGTTTCCGTGAACAGAAGTTTTCGATGCTAAAAATATAGGTTAATTGGGAAAGGGTAACCAGGTGAGCCCGTTGTAAAATTTCAAATTTTTACTTTGACTATGTAGGTAAAGCATACGGATTATATATGCGTGGCTTTTATTCCAAGAAGTGACCTTTTTTCGGGAGAGTCGATGATTTGAAGGTTTATTTTTACAGCGCCTGCCCCAGCTACAGAATTGCCAACATGCTCATTAAAAGCTAAACAGATTTATAACTAACTAATACCAAGAAAAAAAAACATTCCAAAACATTATCCGATTCACATTCAGAACACGTTCAAAATTTATTTCGTAACTTTAATTTTTGCAAACATTATTTGTGGCCGGAATAATAGGTGTATTAAAAACATCAGTAAAATAGCCACCGGCGCCAAAAAGTTAAAGGTAATTGACATTTAGTGAGACCTAGACCTAGACCTATTCTGCATATACACGTATGTATCCTGAAAGTTTCAGCTGAATCGGATGGCGCGCGTTGATGATATATATATATATATATATATATATATATATATATATATATATATATATATATATATATATATATATATATATATATATATATATATATATATATATATATATATATATATATATTGTTACCCTCCCCGCCTATTTGAGGGGGGTAGTGACCCTCGGCTCGGTCCGTTTGGGTCCCGGGTCGCTCAGGAGACTGGGCGTGGGCGCCACTCACTCACCCCCAAGTATGGACCACGAGCCGCCGAGTGAGGTTACGGCTCACCGAGGTCAAGAATTCCGAGAAGGAGGGTTGTTGCCACTAATGGCACGGCCCCTCTATGCCTTCCCGCCACCGATCCAATCAGTCACGTAACACGAACCGTTCTGCCTCCCCGTACCACAATAATGAACGACGCCGAAGTTTCGCAAACAAAATTCTTTTTATTATATACAATCCCCGTACTCTAACAATTATCGTGTCATAGAATCTCTTCTACCGTTAAAAGTCGTAAATTCCCGAATCTAATTGTTAATTTTATTCAATTCTCGACGCCTAGCGTTTATCGTCTCACTGGCTTCCTTCTACCGTGGAAAGAAAATCGTAGATTCCCGAATCTATTTATTAATTTTATTCAATTCTCGAAGCCTAGCGTTTATCGTCTCACTGACTTCCTTCCACCGTAGAAAGAAAATCGTAAATTCCACCACTCTACTATCACAATATTTCTATTCTTAGCTTATTCTACTATGGCTTCATATGCGAAAAAAAATAATCAAAAGAAAAATAAAGGCAACTTATAACTACATTCAACTATGCACTAACCTCCTTCTTCCTTGTTGTTCGCGTTAGTAACGGATTCAAAAAGCAACAAAAGTCCAACCCCGACTCCAGCCGAGTCCCGGTTCAGTTGTGGGTAAATTTCTTCAAGGCCAGATTCATTTACTGCTCGCCTTCGCCGTCACACACAGAATCCTCGACAATCCCCAGTTACATCAGCACGGGTGGAGTTCTGAACTCCAGACCGCCCGGTTCCCGGCCAGACGTGCTAGCCTCTACACTACAGGGCCGGTACGAGACGAACAGTCTTATTGCCGCTTAACCGACTCGCCGTCGGTCTCGTGCGACACGAGGAACACGGGTTCGAACCCCGCCGGGACCCGTCTTCGATTTGCCGTTTTTGTTGTATTTTTTTTTTCTAACTGAGGTCCTTTTTGACACATTCACCACCACACCAAGGACTTTCCTCGACGTTCTGATAATATTCAATTTCAAAATCTGCTCGCCTTCGCCGTCACAAAAAGAATCTTCGACGCACCTGATAATATTCAATTTCAAAATCTGCTCGCCTTCGCCGTCACAAAAAGAATCTTCGACGCACCTGATAATATTCAATTTCAAAATCTGCTCGCCTTCGCCGTCACAAAAAGAAACTTCGACGCACCTGATAATATTCAATTTCAAAATCTGCTCGCCTTCGCCGTCACAAAAAGAATCTTCGACGCACCTGATAATATTCAATTTCAAAATCTGCTCGCCTTCGCCGTCACAAAAAGAATCTTCGACGCACCTGATAATATTCAATTTCAAAATCTGCTCGCCTTCGCCGTCACAAAAAGAAACTTCGACGCACCTGATAATATTCAATTTCAAAATCTGCTCGCCTTCGCCGTCACAAAAAGAATCTTCGACGCACCTGATAATATTCAATTTCAAAATCTGCTCGCCTTCGCCGTCACAAAAAGAAACTTCGACGCACCTGATAATATTCAATTTCAAAATCTGCTCGCCTTCGCCGTCACAAAAAGAATCTTCGACGCACCTGATAATATTCAATTTCAAAATCTGCTCGCCTTCGCCGTCACAAAAAGAATCTTCGACGCACCTGATAATATTCAATTTCAAAATCTGCTCGCCTTCGCCGTCACAAAAAGAATCTTCGACGCACCTGATAATATTCAATTTCAAAATCTGCTCGCCTTCGCCGTCACAAAAAGAATCTTCGACGCACCTGATAATATTCAATTTCAAAATCTGCTCGCCTTCGCCGTCACAAAAAGAAACTTCGACGCACCTGATAATATTCAATTTCAAAATCTGCTCGCCTTCGCCGTCACAAAAAGAATCTTCGACGCACCTGATAATATTCAATTTCAAAATCTGCTCGCCTTCGCCGTCACAAAAAGAATCTTCGACGCACCTGATAATATTCAATTTCAAAATCTGCTCGCCTTCGCCGTCACAAAAAGAAACTTCGACGCACCTGATAATATTCAATTTCAAAATCTGCTCGCCTTCGCCGTCACAAAAAGAATCTTCGACGCACCTGATAATATTCAATTTCAAAATCTGCTCGCCTTCGCCGTCACAAAAAGAATGACCACTTTTTCCTCCATCAGGTACCGCTGCTTTTTCTGTTCGCATCCCGATCCCGTACTTTCTCCTTTCACAAAGTGACCGGGTGAATGTACTTTCTCCACGTGCCGATCGAGGATTTCCACCAATCTAATTCTTTTCTGTAGTTGTCGTTATTCCACCCCTGGATTTGGTTGACAACTTGGTTATGTGTTTTTCCGAGGTCGGTTGACGTTTCAACTGTCATTTTAGTTGTATTTGTCAAGTGAACAATCAATCTGTGATCGTCAATGTGAATTTTACGTGGCTTGACGAGTGTATTTAGTATCTTCGGATAACAAGTGATCGGGCGTGACTCTGCGGAATATAAATATTGGAGGATTCCCTCGATGAACGGTGATGGACGTATTCAGCGATATCCTGCAGCTCCTGCAGCTCCAGCTCGGTGTCAATCAGATAAGTATTTCGTTTTGTGCATCCAGGACCCGATGCTTTGTGGTCAATTTCTCTATCCTTTCCAGGTCGCTCGAGTAACGTGTCGGTTGCTATCATCAAGTGCAAGTTCACACTACTACGCATCCATCTGTGGAGCCGGAATTGGCGATTTATTCGTCGGTCGATGATGACCGGTCAGATCTCGAGACGACGAGGATAGGTCTGATCTTGAGGATTGCGTCGTTTGACGGTCCGATAAGCTCCTTGGGAAGAGACCGCCTGGTTACATCTCCAATCCGGTGTTTGACGTTGGTATGTTTAAAACTATCTTATCGACTAGGTGATTAACAACCGACAGGTATATGACACAAGTCGGTTGTTACCACGACCCTAGCACTGCTTACTGAGTGGTGGTCCCATACTCCTACTTAGTGGAGTGGTGGATTGCCGCGCTATGACTCAGCCTTCCCCGGGGAAGGCTGTAATTTTTTTTTTTTTTTCCAAGATGAATACGCGTCTCTTGTTACCACGTAACAACTCCCCCCTTACCCGAAAAGGATTTCCCCGGAATCCTTTACCGATATCGTTGTCGCGACGGTCCCGGTAATTATAAACTCGAGTATTCTAATCTAACGGATACGTGATAATCTTGCATTGAATATGCCATACGTTTTTCCCCGTGGTCGGTTTTGGTTTTCGGTCGGTTTTCCCCGTGGTCTGCTTGACGCAGCGCGAGAGTAGTTTCCTAAAGCATCGTTGTCGCACTGTGCGATTGTTTACGCGCTTTTATATATATTCTCTACTTATAATCAATAAGTTTCAAGTTTCCCTTCCTATTCTACTTTGAGTAGATATGTTCATACAGCAACACATATATCTTTTCTCTAATTCGCAATTCAAATAACATTTCTTTAGCTGTGTGCCTACTTCTAGCTTCTAGTTCGTGTATGTATGTTGCTAAAGTAATTCTAATTCTAACTCCTAACTCCTAGTTTAAATGAAACTTTCATTGACTTAATATCTACCCCGAGATCTTATTTTATTTGGAATGTGTATGTTTACTCATCAACATTAACTCTAACTTCTAACTACTACTAATCCAAGATTCTATTCTATTTTCATATGATGGATCTCGTTCTCTCTTATCTATTTTCATTTGACGTTGCTAATTTTTTTTCCTATTTGTATATGCTGTATCTGGCTCGCTTTACTTTGTTGAATTGAGTTTGTTCGAAATTCAAATTTGACTAATGAGTTGCCTTCTATCTGAGATTTTAATTATCCTACATTTTAATTGTTCTTTCAACAAATTTTTGTTTTGGTTCATAATTTCATGGATACTGTTCGCTAATAACTAATATTGACCTAATCTAACTTTTAATTCATTTTTTACTAATGTACTATGTTTCTGCCCCGTTCCACCTAACACTCAGTACTTCTATCTAATGCTACCTAGGAAACTATAACTTTTCTAAATTCCACCTAAGTCTATGTGGTTATGGCTAATTTTCTTTTCCTTTTACTTAGAGCTCTCTAATCCCGCTGATTCCCATCTAGCTATCCTTAATTCCATCTGATTGAGTCTCTCCAACCTATTACTATTTCATAAATTCGCCTACTAAATCGCACTTTCACGGTTTCTTTTAGGTTCCTCGACGTGGCGTCGATAACGGGTGCCTATATCCCATCATAGATAGGCAGCGGGACGCTAATGATCCCGGACTGCCAGCGCCCCCCCCCCCGAGCAGAAAAGGAATTTCCAAGCGACATCGGCCACAGGCGGCGAGAAGAAAAACGAGACAGCGGCGACTTAGCGTTTAAGACTTATAAAATTAGGTTTAACCTCTTATAACTACTAACTTAAGTTAAGATTTAGTTGTTTAAGTGCAGATATTCGTACTTAGACTTAAGATCTAGATCCTAAGAATTAGATTGTAAGTTTAGGTTTTAAGGATTAGGTTCTTCGTTTCATCCCGAAACCTAACTGATTCTTCCTCAAGACCTCCTAATTGATATATTCTTTTAAATCCTTGACGTGCCATGATCCGGCATTCTGGCCTTTTCCATCTGCCAGTAGGTAGATTCCCCTTGATACCCGTTTCTTGACCCAAAAGGGCCCCACATATTCCGGCGCTAACTTTGCTGAGTAGAATTTTGTTGCGTCCGAGAGAGTATAGTTTTTCCGCCACACGGCCTTTCCTTCCGCGAACGTTACTTCCCACCTACGCAAATTGTACCTATGAGCACTCCGCGTAGTTGCGTGTTTCATGCGCTCCAACACATCTGTGCGCACTCTGGCGAGCTCCTCGGCCCTAGCCTCGGGCTCTACGGCCGCCTGCCCCTCTCCTGGCCGTTCTTGGCCGTCATGGTACGTCACCATCTCCCTGCCGAAGTTACAGAAATATGGAGTGATTTGCGTCACTTCATGTTTGAAAGTACGGAGTGCGCATGCGATCTTTGCCAGATTTTGGTCCCATGCCCGATGGTTCTCCGCAACGTAAGATCGTAGCATCCGCTTTATGTCTTGGTTCCTTCGTTCGGCTGGATTGGCTTGTGGGTGATAAAGCGCGGTATACTTTATTTGAGTCCCGTAGTTGGTGACCATTTGTTGCAGTTGCTTTCCCCGGAACTGAACACCATTGTCACATACTAACCACTTAGGTGCCCCAAATAGTAAGAATACTTGGTCCTCCAAGACTTTCGTTACCGCCGAAGCCGTCGCCTGCCGTAAAGGAAACAACAAGGTAAATTTGGAGACAAAATCTAGGACGGTCAGAATAAATGTATGCCCGTGACTAGAACGTGGGAATGGCCCCACCAAATCCACACAAACCATCTCCCAAGGCTGCTGTGGTTCCCCTTGTCGAGAGGACATGAGCCCTGCTGGAGCTTTCCTCTCCACCTTATTAGCTTGACAGGTTTTACATCTACGAACATAGGTCGCCACATCCGTCGACATCTTTGGCCAATAATATTGAGCTGCTACCCTACCCAACGTGCGACTAATCCCCATGTGTCCCGCCCTGGGATCATCATGACACCTCTGTAAAATTTCTTTTCTCTCCGTTTTAGATATTACCCTTTTCCACGCCTCGGCTCCCTCCAATTCCGGATAACGTCCGGGCAGATGTTTCCATATCTGTCCATTCGTTACTCTCCAATCCGCGTACTGCGCTGGGGCCTTAGCTATTTTCTCCTTCAATCCTAAATACCAACGGTCTTCTTGGGTTTCTACCACGGCCACTTGATTCTCTGGCAACAGTCGAGACAGTGCATCAGGCACCAGATGCTCCTTTCCCTTCCTATGAATGATTTCGAACGGGTATTGTTGAAGTCGCACAGCCCACCTGGCCAGACGTCCCATCGGATCCTTGAGGTTATTCAACCACACTAGTGAATAATGATCCGTGATTACTGAAAACTTGGCTCCTTCCACGTATGGCCGCAATTTCTCCACTGCCCAAATTACCGCCAGACATTCCTTCTCCGTAGTTGAATACCGTCTTTCCGTTTTCGACAAGGACCGACTCAAATAGCATATTACCCTCTCGCCATCGGCGTACTTCTGCGACAACACCGCCCCCAAGCCCAAGTCCGATGCGTCCGTCTGGATCACGAAAGGCAGACTGTAATCCGGGCAAGTGAGGATGGGTGCTGTTGACAGTTTCACCTTTGCCTGTGTAAAAGCCGTCTCGCAGTCTCGGGTCCACTCGAACTTCTGATTTTTCTTGAGAAGATTCGTTAGTGGTGCCGTCATCGTGGCAAAGTCGGGTATAAACCTCCTATACCACGAGACCATTCCCATAAACTGGCGTACCCCCTTCACATTGGTAGGCGCAGGGATCTCCATCAGACACTTCACCTTGTCGGGATCCACATTCAGGCCCTTCTCATCCACAACGTAGCCCAAGTACTTCAGTTGTGGGCGGCAGAATTCACACTTCTCCTTGGAGACTTTAAGGCCGGCTTCCTTTAAGCGACTAAATACCTCCTTCAAAATTTCCACATGTTTCCCGAAGTCTTGCGTTACCACTATTATGTCGTCGAGATATGTGAATACGTACGGTTCCAAATCTGGACCTAGGACTTGGTCTATCAAACGTTGCCATGTCGCCGGTGCATTCTGAAGCCCGAAAGGCATCCGCCGAAATTGAAACAACCCACGATGTGGTACCGTGAAGGCTGTGTATTTCCGGGACTGTTCTGCCATGGGCACCTGCCAGTACGCGGACTTAACATCAAGCGATGACAGGTACTTTGCATCCCGTAATTTATCCAGCGTAGCCGACACATATGGCAATGGATAGGCATCATGCTCCGTGACTGCATTCAGTTTGCGGTAGTCCACGCAAAAACGATACTTGCCATCTTTCTTCTTGACTAGGATTATGGGCGAAGCCCAGGGACTAGAGGATGGCTCGACTATACCTTGGGTTAGCATTTCGTTCAGCTCTGAATCAACATGTTGCTGAACCGCAGGCGAAACAGGGTAATATCGCTGTTTTATCGGTGGGGCCGAAGTCCGGATGACATGTTCAACTCTGTCTGTACAGCCAATACCCTCCCCCATGTCTTCAAACTCCTTCTGCACCAACTGACTGAGTATGCTTTCTTCCTTCTCGGTCAAGTGGCTTCTCGGTTTCAGCTGTTCTGTCCCTCCTCCCTCTAACGTTCCAACGAACTCCCAGTGCTCTTTCCTCAGAGTCATAACCAGTCCAAACTGTCGCAAGAAATCTACCCCGAGTATTAAAGGATGTGGGAGTTCGGGGACCACCAGCACTTTTAACCAATCCACCTTCCCCTCCAGCTTCACCGGTATGGCCACTGTTCCCGCGATTGAGCACCCCTGATTATTTGCCATTCTGATGGACTGTTGCTCGGATTTCAACAGCTCCACTCCCAACTGTTCCAAAACCCGCCATCCTTCTCCACCCATCACCGAATGGGAAGCCCCCGAGTCCACAAGCCCAAGGAACTTGTGACCTAAAATTTCCACCTCAATATATGGCCTATTATCCCCTTGCTTCCTGTTTAATAGATAACTAACCTGTGCGCCCACCGCGGCTTCGTTTTCTCCCGGTTCAGTGCTCAGGCTGCCGCCTACTGAGCACACCGCTCGTTTCCCGACTGTTGGCGTGTTGAGGTTACTGGCCCGATTCTGCCGGTACTACTTTGGGAGTTGACTCTACCCTGGTTGGTATCGGAACGACCTCTGAAATTTCGCCCTGGGTTTTGCGCTCCTCGACAATTAGGGCAGGTTGCCTTCCTCACCCCCACTCGGCCACAACCAAAGCACTTCTGAGGCTCTGAACAAGTTCTAGTCGTATGCCCGAGACCTTGGCAGTTCCAACAGCGTATTTCGTCTCTCTGTAAGGAGGCAAGGTTTGGTCCAGGATTAACTCCCACGTACGCCAGATCCGGTTCTAGAAGTCGTTGGGATTTTCGCGTAGGGGGTGGCATATATGCTTCCACCGCGACTCGTGTTGCCTCCAACGAACGTCCAACTTTGACGAGATCTGCAATGGTCTTCACGGATGTCAGCGCCAATTGGGTTTGATAGAACGGGGTTATGTTCTTGCGGAGGATCTTCAATTTTTCTTCCTCTGTGCAAGGAGTGGCACGGCGTCGGAACAACCCCTCCATTGCTGACACGTATACGCCAATTGATTCATCCGGCCCTTGAGTGCGTCTCCCTATTTCCAGAAGCAGCCGGTCGTCGTAGTCTGGAGGCAGGAACTCGGCGCGCATCTCCGCGACCAACTCTTGCCAAGAGTTGACGCGCGTCCGATTTGCCCGATACCAGATCAGCGCTTTCCCTTCGAATAATTCGACTGCTGACTGGAATAACTGCCTTGAAGATATTCCTCTGGCTTCCCGCAACTCTTCGGCTCTCTCCAGAAAGGCACTCAAGGACCCGGAGTCGCCATTATAACGAAGGCCCCATTTTGCCACATCCTGTCCCTTGGACGCCCCAACAGTCGCTCTGGGTGTGGAAAATAAAGGGTTCCCCGGTCCATTCCCATCCTGGATTGGCTCTCGGATCCTGACGGCTTCCCTCGCAGGCTCGTCACCCTGGTCCTGTTCATCGCGACCGCCAATACTTCCATGGTCTGGTTCCGGTTCCGCTTCTAATTCCTCATCTTCTCCTTCCGCTTTAACCAGAAGTTCCCCCATAGCCATGATCAATCGAGCTCTCAGTTTGTGGGCTTCTTCTCCCATCTCCTCAGCCTCGTGATGTGCGTTTTGCAATCGCCGCATTCCAAATTCAACTTTCGACTTGATTTTGATAAATTCCGACGTTTGTGGGGTGCCCGTAAAGGTTGCAGTCAGGGTTTGGATTTCCTCCAGCTTCTCTTTGACGGCCTCCAAGTCCTCTTCCAATGTAAAAGGATAGACTCGAGTTGTAATCAGCGACGTATCCATCGAAGTCTCAGCCCGGAGCGCCACCCGAAGCGTCTTCCTCATGGCCTCCACAGTCCCGGTAGGTTGCCCTCGGATTTCGAGTTCATAGGCCAACTCCTCCTTGCTGAGTCGGTCAATTAAAATCTTGGTTTTCGACGCCATACTGGATTTTCCCCCACCGCTAGATGCTTATGTTAAAAATGCTAAGTTCGTTTGTTACTTAAGAGTAGAATAAAACACGAATTTTTATTTCAAAGTGAATCTTGATTAAAATTACAAGTCAAAAAGAAATCAGCCACTTTTATTCTGTCTCGCAATCCTCGCCGCCTAGCTGTCGCTCCTTGCACACTCTGCTTGGAATCTGTAATTTGATCTAAGGTCCCAGGTCTTCAACTTGTCAACTGCTTTTCCTGTTCCAACTAATTTTTGACACTAATTTTCCGATTTTCACACTTTCACTGTTTTCAACACGAAATTTTCAAAGGAATTACCCCGCGATAATTTCCTTTTAGGCCCCACGTTGGGCGCCAATTTGTTACCCTCCCCGCCTATTTGAGGGGGGTAGTGACCCTCGGCTCGGTCCGTTTGGGTCCCGGGTCGCTCAGGAGACTGGGCGTGGGCGCCACTCACTCACCCCCAAGTATGGACCACGAGCCGCCGAGTGAGGTTACGGCTCACCGAGGTCAAGAATTCCGAGAAGGAGGGTTGTTGCCACTAATGGCACGGCCCCTCTATGCCTTCCCGCCACCGATCCAATCAGTCACGTAACACGAACCGTTCTGCCTCCCCGTACCACAATAATGAACGACGCCGAAGTTTCGCAAACAAAATTCTTTTTATTATATACAATCCCCGTACTCTAACAATTATCGTGTCATAGAATCTCTTCTACCGTTAAAAGTCGTAAATTCCCGAATCTAATTGTTAATTTTATTCAATTCTCGACGCCTAGCGTTTATCGTCTCACTGGCTTCCTTCTACCGTGGAAAGAAAATCGTAGATTCCCGAATCTATTTATTAATTTTATTCAATTCTCGAAGCCTAGCGTTTATCGTCTCACTGACTTCCTTCCACCGTAGAAAGAAAATCGTAAATTCCACCACTCTACTATCACAATATTTCTATTCTTAGCTTATTCTACTATGGCTTCATATGCGAAAAAAAATAATCAAAAGAAAAATAAAGGCAACTTATAACTACATTCAACTATGCACTAACCTCCTTCTTCCTTGTTGTTCGCGTTAGTAACGGATTCAAAAAGCAACAAAAGTCCAACCCCGACTCCAGCCGAGTCCCGGTTCAGTTGTGGGTAAATTTCTTCAAGGCCAGATTCATTTACTGCTCGCCTTCGCCGTCACACACAGAATCCTCGACAATCCCCAGTTACATCAGCACGGGTGGAGTTCTGAACTCCAGACCGCCCGGTTCCCGGCCAGACGTGCTAGCCTCTACACTACAGGGCCGGTACGAGACGAACAGTCTTATTGCCGCTTAACCGACTCGCCGTCGGTCTCGTGCGACACGAGGAACACGGGTTCGAACCCCGCCGGGACCCGTCTTCGATTTGCCGTTTTTGTTGTATTTTTTTTTTCTAACTGAGGTCCTTTTTGACACATTCACCACCACACCAAGGACTTTCCTCGACGTTCTGATAATATTCAATTTCAAAATCTGCTCGCCTTCGCCGTCACAAAAAGAATCTTCGACGCACCTGATAATATTCAATTTCAAAATCTGCTCGCCTTCGCCGTCACAAAAAGAATCTTCGACGCACCTGATAATATTCAATTTCAAAATCTGCTCGCCTTCGCCGTCACAAAAAGAAACTTCGACGCACCTGATAATATTCAATTTCAAAATCTGCTCGCCTTCGCCGTCACAAAAAGAATCTTCGACGCACCTGATAATATTCAATTTCAAAATCTGCTCGCCTTCGCCGTCACAAAAAGAATCTTCGACGCACCTGATAATATTCAATTTCAAAATCTGCTCGCCTTCGCCGTCACAAAAAGAAACTTCGACGCACCTGATAATATTCAATTTCAAAATCTGCTCGCCTTCGCCGTCACAAAAAGAATCTTCGACGCACCTGATAATATTCAATTTCAAAATCTGCTCGCCTTCGCCGTCACAAAAAGAAACTTCGACGCACCTGATAATATTCAATTTCAAAATCTGCTCGCCTTCGCCGTCACAAAAAGAATCTTCGACGCACCTGATAATATTCAATTTCAAAATCTGCTCGCCTTCGCCGTCACAAAAAGAATCTTCGACGCACCTGATAATATTCAATTTCAAAATCTGCTCGCCTTCGCCGTCACAAAAAGAATCTTCGACGCACCTGATAATATTCAATTTCAAAATCTGCTCGCCTTCGCCGTCACAAAAAGAATCTTCGACGCACCTGATAATATTCAATTTCAAAATCTGCTCGCCTTCGCCGTCACAAAAAGAAACTTCGACGCACCTGATAATATTCAATTTCAAAATCTGCTCGCCTTCGCCGTCACAAAAAGAATCTTCGACGCACCTGATAATATTCAATTTCAAAATCTGCTCGCCTTCGCCGTCACAAAAAGAATCTTCGACGCACCTGATAATATTCAATTTCAAAATCTGCTCGCCTTCGCCGTCACAAAAAGAAACTTCGACGCACCTGATAATATTCAATTTCAAAATCTGCTCGCCTTCGCCGTCACAAAAAGAATCTTCGACGCACCTGATAATATTCAATTTCAAAATCTGCTCGCCTTCGCCGTCACAAAAAGAATGACCACTTTTTCCTCCATCAGGTACCGCTGCTTTTTCTGTTCGCATCCCGATCCCGTACTTTCTCCTTTCACAAAGTGACCGGGTGAATGTACTTTCTCCACGTGCCGATCGAGGATTTCCACCAATCTAATTCTTTTCTGTAGTTGTCGTTATTCCACCCCTGGATTTGGTTGACAACTTGGTTATGTGTTTTTCCGAGGTCGGTTGACGTTTCAACTGTCATTTTAGTTGTATTTGTCAAGTGAACAATCAATCTGTGATCGTCAATGTGAATTTTACGTGGCTTGACGAGTGTATTTAGTATCTTCGGATAACAAGTGATCGGGCGTGACTCTGCGGAATATAAATATTGGAGGATTCCCTCGATGAACGGTGATGGACGTATTCAGCGATATCCTGCAGCTCCTGCAGCTCCAGCTCGGTGTCAATCAGATAAGTATTTCGTTTTGTGCATCCAGGACCCGATGCTTTGTGGTCAATTTCTCTATCCTTTCCAGGTCGCTCGAGTAACGTGTCGGTTGCTATCATCAAGTGCAAGTTCACACTACTACGCATCCATCTGTGGAGCCGGAATTGGCGATTTATTCGTCGGTCGATGATGACCGGTCAGATCTCGAGACGACGAGGATAGGTCTGATCTTGAGGATTGCGTCGTTTGACGGTCCGATAAGCTCCTTGGGAAGAGACCGCCTGGTTACATCTCCAATCCGGTGTTTGACGTTGGTATGTTTAAAACTATCTTATCGACTAGGTGATTAACAACCGACAGGTATATGACACAAGTCGGTTGTTACCACGACCCTAGCACTGCTTACTGAGTGGTGGTCCCATACTCCTACTTAGTGGAGTGGTGGATTGCCGCGCTATGACTCAGCCTTCCCCGGGGAAGGCTGTAATTTTTTTTTTTTTTTCCAAGATGAATACGCGTCTCTTGTTACCACGTAACAATATATATATATATATATAAAGAGATATATATATATATATATATATATATATATATATATATATATATATATATATATATATATATATATATATATATATATATATATATATATATATATATATATATATATATATGTATATTTATGGAAATATAAATTTTTGGCCGAATTATTAGTAAAAAGCATCTATTGTGGAACGCTTTAATAGAACTATGAAAAATCTGGTTGGCGACAATTCAGTGCAAATGGTACATATCAGTGGGTTAAAAACATAAACAGTTTGGAAAATCATTACAATAAAGCTGTGCATTATGCGATAAAAATGCAAATTATTGATGAATGAAATGAGTCCAACTTACTGTCCTCAGCTTCCAATCATACCAAAACTTATGGGTAGCCAAAATATAAGGTACATCTATATAAGGTACACCTATATTTCCAAGCAGCGAGAGTATTTGTTCAAAAGTAGTATTGAAAATAAGATCTTATTATGTTTCAAGCTTGCCTATGACAAAAAATTGGAAATTTTGAGCCGTGTGTGGGTGCAGCGTGCCTAAAAGTAGGCAAGGATTTTTTTTCAAATTTTGATTTGTCAGTACTTCTGACAAAAACATTGGATCATCGTGAAATTTGCAGAGCGTATTGATGTTGACTAAACTTTAATACACAATTCCAAGGTAGTGCGGGTAATCCTGTAGCTGCGGCAGGCTCTTGAAAACAAATCCTTCAAATCATTGAACCTCCTGAAAAAATTTTGATTTTTGACAAAAAATTCAAATCATTGATAAATTTTAACGTTTGTGCATCATGTCAATATAAAATTTTTAAAATTCCGATTTTCACAAGAACGGCAACTCATCACTAAATTACCTCTATTTTCAGCACCCGAAAGTTCTGTTCACGAGAACTGACGACCGGATTATCCGATCATAATGAAATTCAGAGGACATGTTGGTGCTAGTAAGGACCAGATCTGATAGGAGTGATTTTGAAATGAGGGCAACCCTGTGGTAGTGGTACCATCTTGCAAAATCACTGAGAAAAAAAAATAGCTTTTTGACCTATAACTTCCGATTTGGCCATCAGATTTAAACGAAATTCACACAATAATTGGATCTTATTTAAGGTAACATTTGGTGAAAAATTAGAATAGAGTTGCCAGCTATGGTGATTTTTGTCTCCTTAATCTTGCAAATTTTCTCAGCAAAATAAAGCTTTTTTCCCTATAACTTCCGGTGCAGTCATGATATCAAAATAAAGTTTATGCCATAAATAGATTTTAATGTGAGCCAAATGTCTTAGGAATTTCGTACAAAAATCATGAAAGTGCTGCCAGCTATGACCATTTTCGTAATGTTTTGGAATATCTTTACTGCACGATTATGTCATTAGATTTGCAAATGGGAACGATCCTGCAATGAAAATTAATAACAAATATTAATACTTTAAAAATTTGAAAAGTTTTGAGGGTGGTTACCCTAAAAATTTTTTCACCCGTATAACTTCTAGCGTAGTGATTCAATCGAAACGAATTTTATTGGTTGGATTCAACTTAACGTGAAGCAGATTTGGTATACATTTTGCTTTGCTGCTGACACAAGGTTACCAGCTCTAGCCATTTTCGTAACTATTGCATCAACAGATGCTTCAAATTGCATACTCATATGCAAAACATTTTCAATGAAACTAAGAAACCAATTTTAAATTTTTCGAGTTTTGAACATTTTTTGGACGGCAGCCTCAAACAACGTTAACCGCTAAAGCGTTCGACGAAATCCTCCGATGAGAACGAAATTCAAAGGATAAGTTGATTTAAGTATGAGCTTGTTAAGGTAAACTTATTGCTGCTTCGTCGGGAAAGTGTTGCCAGCACTGAACATTTTCATCATTTGTGTTATAGTTGAGTTCTGTTGCTTTGAACAAGGAATGGTTGATATGTTTCTACGAAAAAGTGTATTACGTCTTTCCACATTTTTTTTGTCACTCAAAGACAATTTCTTCAAAAATTAGTTTTCTAGCGGTTCAGGTGCACTAGAGTTTTTTTAACCGTAAAATTCTCTTTAGTGATGATCATCGACTCTTTGAAAATTTTGTCGCTTTTTGGAAAAAAGCAACTCATATATAAATCTTATGCTTTGTCTACATAGCCAAAGTAGGTTAGGTTAGGGTAGGTTAACGTGGCTGCCGGTCCACAGAAGTCTGCCGACCGGCACACATAGGCACAAAAGAGGCCCTGTGTGATGCCACAATAATTTGTCACTCTCTCTTACTCACTGAATTCGGGAAACCATCTGCTTCCCTTAACAAATCGCGTTATCCCCTTTAGATTAACCAGGGACATTTCAGTCAGGTTTGAGAGAAAGGGGGCACCCATTGCCACCAACCTTCTCCTTGCCAGCGCAGGGCAGTGACACAAGAGGTGGAGGACGGACTCCTCTTCATCCTCAGAGCCACAACTCCGACAGAAATCGTTAAACTGCACTCCCAATCGTTGTGCATGTCGTCCTATGAGGCAGTGGCCCGTAAGAACTCCAACAGTGCAGCGTAGAGCACTTCGAGTGAAGCCTAAAAGCTGCCTGGTGCGATGCGCATCCATGGATTCCCAGGACTGCCTTGCTATTGCACAGGATGATTCATTTGCTCAGGACTTCCTAGCATCCTTGAGATATTTTTGCCTGATGGCCAGTTTGACCGATGTCATCGGAATACCTATTGAGAGGGAGCAGGAGACCTCTGGCAACAAGGTTCCAAGCCTTGCTAGCTCATCGGCCCCACAGTTGCCCTGAAAACCCCTATGTCCAGGTACCCAAATCAACTGTACAACCGAATGTCTCGACATCTCCCTAAGAGATGCATGGCAATCAGCAACAATCATGGAAACTGTACAAGGACCAGCGAGGGATTTAATAGCCGCTTGGCTATCTTTGAAAATGCCAATATTAGCCCCGAATATTCGAATACACAGAAGCCAGTCGATTGCCTGTAGAATAGCCGCAACCTCCGCCTGAAAGACACTATAATGGTCTGGTAGACGGAAGGACAGCTTAAGATTCAGCTCATCTGAGTATACACCACCTCCGACTCTATTGTTTAGCTTTGAGCCGTCAGTGTACACATGGATAAGCCCACTTTCGAGGGCGACTCCATCACGCCATTCATTCCTACCAGGAATGCGAGTTATAAACTCCAAATCTAGTAGGCACTGCGGAGCGATGTAGTCAACACCCGCTAGAGCGGGAACTCCCTCAACCAAAATCCTCGCATGGCCGAATTCTGTTGTATCCTATGCCGAGATACAATTCAGTCTCACAGCAGCAAGATTAGCTTGCTGTAAGATAAGTAGATTAGTTGGAAGCCAATGAAGTAACACGAATAGTGCCTTAGTAGGGGTGGTGCGGAGCGCACCAGTTACAAGTAGTGCAGCCATTCTCTGCACTTTTTCAAGCTGCTGTTTGCAGGTAGCCTTAATAGCCTTCTGCCACCAGAACGCCACCCCAAACAGTAGAATTGGCTCAACCACAGCAGTGTAAAGCCAAGCAATAGTACGAGGTTGTAAGCCCCAATTCGCTCCAATGGCCCTTTTACAGCAGTAAAGTGCGTTGAACGCCTTCCGCGCTCTTTCTGCTACATTGTTAGTCCATAGTTACTTCCAGTCGAGTATCAGCCTTAAGTACCTGACCCTCTGGCTCAAGTTAATGGAGACCCCATTCAATTTGGGTAACTCAAAATCAGGAACTTTGTACTTCCTTGTAAACAGCACTAGTTCCGTTTTATTAGGATTCACATTCAAGCCGCACTCACAACTCTAACGTGAAAGTATGTCAAGAGAGTGATTTAACCTCTCCGATAGCGTAGATAAATACTTTCCCGACACTGCTACAGCTATGTCGTCTGCATAAGCAATCACTTTGCAGCCGGCACGGTCCAGCCTCATTAGAAGAGTATTCACCGTGATGTTCCACAGCAGGAGAGAGAGGATTCCACCCTGAGGTGTGCCCATACTGACTCCTCGTCTTACGCTGGCACTCCCCAGGGAAGAGATAACCACTCTACTTTTGAGAAGCTGTACAATAAAAGCAATCAGCCGCTCGTCCACATGCAGCACCGAAAGAGCCTCAACAATAGCGTTAGAATTTACGTTTTTGAAGGCCCCCTCGATGTCCAAGAAGGCGGCAAGCGTATATTCCTTAAGAGCAAGCGATTTCTCAACTTGCTCAATAAGGACGTGAAGAGCAGTCTCCACAGACTTGCCTTTGGTTTAGGCGTGCTGTGACTGCGAGATCAACATAGGATCGATTGATCTTTTAATATGGTAATCAATGATCCTTTCCAAAATCTAAAGCAGGACTGAGTTAAGACTTATTGGACGATAGTCCTTTGGCTTAACATGAGAGACTTTTCCTGCTTTCGGAATAAACACCACTCTGGATTCCCGCCAGCTGGTGGGAACATACGAGAAGCGTAGGCAAGCGTTATAAGTCTCCCTGAGCCATGGTAACGATACTTCTATGGACTGCTGAACGTCAGCCGCACGCACGCCATCAGGGCCCGGGGATTTAAACGGCTCAAAGGAATTAATAGCCCACCTCAGCTGAGCGTTTGATATTCTGAAAGGTGGCTCTCTACCGTAATTTAGTTCCGTTTGGTGCATTGTCCCTATAGGGCAATAATTACCCGGGAAATGTGCGTCCATAAGAACGTTTAGAGTATCTGCACTCAAACTAGTCCAAATGCCCTCAGGGTTCATTATGCACCCCATAGCATTCGGTGTCGTGCTTAAGACCTTACGAAGGCGATTTGCCTCACTGAGACTCTCTACATTTCCACAGAAAGATCTCCATGAGGACCTCTTAGCCTTGCGTATGGCATACTTAAAAGCCTTCAGCTTCGTTTTATACACCGACCAGTCATTAGATCTTTTCGAGCTCTTAAACTCCCTCCTACATTCTCTCCGCAGGATGTTGATTTCCATACTCCACCAGGGAGGCTAAGGATTGCCTCTGGCTGAGGGTGGCTTACATGATTCCCTAGACGCGGAGTTGAGAGAACTAGTAAGGGTGTCAACCGCCCGATCCAATTCACGGTAGCAGTCAATGCTGCTAGGAGCAGTTTCCAGTGAGGATCGTACCAGAGACTTAAATAGCTTCCAGTCCGTCCTCTTTCTGTTGATAAAGGCTGCCTGCATAGCAGAGCTGCGGCCAGCCACGTTATACGATATGTACCTATGATCAGAGAATGAGCACTCTTGTAGAACCCTCCAGTCACGGAGAAGATGCGAGTGCCGCCCACTAATCAAAGTAACATCAAGAACCTCCCTGCGGTTTGAGGTACGGAAAGTTGGTTCACTACCAGTATTGGCAATAAAAAGGTCGTGGGCCAGGATGAAGTCAAAAAGTTCCTCACCTCGTCCATTAGTGTTGGAGCTACCCCATACTTCATTATGAGCGTTGGAGTCAGTCCCTAGAATAAGAGGCAAACCAATCTTTGTGGCTTCAGCCACAACACCCTTGACAATGTCGCAAAGTGGGCTATCGCCATGATCGTGTGCCATGTAGCAAGAAACAAACCAGTATGGTCTCTGGTCGATTTCCACTGCAACAGTCATGTTATCCCTGTCACTGAAATTGTGTAGTACAAGGACGTTTATGGTTTTCTTGACAAGAATGCAGACACGTGGCTCATGTATGCCATCGGGTACGACTAGTCTGTATCCCTCAGTGTGTACCCGCAAACCCGGTTTTTAGCAACCCATGGTTCTTGGATTAGAATCAGCTCCTCCTCTGTCCTAGACAGTCGGAAGAGCAGGGTAGCTGATGCTACTTTGGAATGGTGAAGGTTGATCTGCAATACCTTCACCATCATTTATTTTCGACGATGGTTAGATCCAAGTCCTCCCCGTCTGACATAGATGTCTGCCCAGCCTCTTCCTCTGCTTCCAGAGTCATGAGGTCCAGGCAGCCACCCAATTCGGAGGTAGTCCCGACACTAACCCCGTCTGCGTAGAGGGACTCCACATCTGACTCATCCTCAGACGTCGCCCTCGAACATGTGTCCAACCCCTTTTTAGGTGGTTCCCCCGTCATGTGAGTCACCTGTTTAGGTTGAGGTTCCTCAGGTGTTGGATCTCCCGCAGCAGAGCTCTTTGGCCTGTCGCTTCGGTAGATCCGCAGGGCTAGTTTTTCGACCCCATACCTGATAATGCCTTTCCGGGCATCTAAGACCGGGAGTGCCTCTTCATTGATGATGAAGAGGGCCTCTCGCCGATTATCCACCGACTCTCCAATCTTCGCAATCCTCCAATTTTCCGTTGGAAGATCCGGGCACTTTTTCCAGGACTTCCACTGGATCCGAGTGAAAACTTGGAATCCAAGTCCTGCATCTAGGCCGGCTGGGAATCTCATCCCTGTGCACCACCTTGATCTTGGCGCCTGGCCAGAGTTCCCCCAGCTCGGAGATTGCCTGCTTATAAAAATCGGCTGATCGTTGGTCTCCACACGCAACCAGCCTGATTCCTTTGTACCAGCCCGCGTCGTTCACCGTAGGTGGTGGACCCGAGCTGGCCTTCTGCAGTCTGCAGCAGACTCCAAATAAAGCCTGCCTGATCTTAAGCCAGTTTTCGGGGGAGATGGTTCCATCTCCTTTGCTGGCATCAATCACGGCCCAAACCAGGCACTCTTTGGCCATTTCACTAAATGGCCGAGTTATCCCTGTAGGAGCCGTCACTACTTTCTGCTTTTTGCAGTCTTGTATGCTCTGATTCAGCTGCTCAGCCGACCTTTGTCGTTTCTGAGCTGAAGCTCCAGGGTGTAGAGGGAGCGGTTTAGAGTTCTCCCCAATTTGTGTTTTTGCCCACGGAAGGGACTTTTTGTCCTTGTCGGACATAGTGTCAGGAGGGACATTTTCAAACTTCCTCAGAAATTTGAAGGCTGCCGAGATTTATTGGCGGAGGAGCTTTGTGTGCCTGAAGAGGAAGCGGCACTGGAAGTAGCGCTTGTTGATGGTCGGGCTGGCTCATTCACCGAAACCTTCCCATCACACTGGCTACAAACGGACTTCTTGGCATTCGCAGGGCCAGGCTTGGTGACCTCAGCCCCGGAACCGCCTGAAACAGGGGTTGAGGAAGATTTTGAAGGCATAGGAGCTGACCCACTCGTCATGTCTCCACACCTTTGCTTAGCCGCTGTGCCAGGCAATGGAGCTGACCCACTCGTCATGTCTCCATAGCCTTGCTTGGCAGCTGTAACAGTGGTCAGTGGAGCTGACTCGATCGCCATGTCTCCACGAACCCCAGCAGCCTTAACCTCAGTCCGCAGAGCTGGCTTATTCACCATGTCTCCACTTCCTGAAGCTTTAACTGCGAGCAACGTCGCAGCTAACTTAGCCCCCTCCTCTACATTAGAGGATGAGTTTGGTTGATTGCCAGGCTTGTGCCTGACGTGTTTAGGTTTGGTTTAATTCTTTTTCATGCTATAAGGGTCCCCACTCAGAGCCGCTATCTCGAGTTCGAATGTGTAGTCACCTTAATGATCCCATGGTTATCTTTGCAAAGCAAGGAGGCCATGCGAGGGTTGCCACCAGCCCTTATGGGGACAAGTAGTCAGAGCCGGATCGGTGTTAATCAGGAGTCCACCTCAACTGAACCTACACCACCAACTTAATGGCGACGAACCTGAGAACGTACTCTGAGGCCTGCCAGGGTTTTAACGGGATGGAGATGATCGTATTAACCCGGAGCCGTTCACGAAACGGATTTCACTCCGTCGCTGCCGCGCCTGAAGACGACTAGGTCCAGAATGCTACGATCACCAGCCCAAGTGCAAGAAACGAATCGTAAGTCGAGAAAGGTCCAGAGACGAAAGCGGTCGTGAAGAGAGTCTAGATCATTTAGCGTTACCCAGGATGCACCGCGAGGAGGCGATCTAGTTACATCCCTAGCCAAAGTATAACATTTGAAATTTTACAGTGGACAAGAACGGTAGCCCTTTCACAATTCACCTCAAGCCAACAATAGCTGGCAAAGCCAACAACAGCTGACAGCCCTAAGGTGGCTTTTCAACCAGATTCGGTCTCAATAATGCCTATTATAGGTTCCATTAACCTATAATAGGCATTATTCAGACCGAATCTGGTTGACAAGCCACCTTAGGGCTGCCAGCTATTGTTGGTTTTGCGTTTGTTTGCAATATCTTTACTAAGCGATTTTATCGTAAAATTTTCAAATGGTAATTATATGAAATTCATGTTGATTTCATGACTGCACTGAAAGTTAGAGGGCGAATAGCTTTATTTTCTTTAGCGAATTTTCAAAAACAAAGATACAAAAACTACCAAAGCTGGAAGTACCAATGGAATTTTTCAACCTTATTTTCGTCAAACATGGCTTAAAGTAAAGTTCAGCTACTGTGTCAATTTCATGAAAATCTGGTAATTGAATCAGGGCATGAATCACAACCGACGATAGACGATATCGTCTGTCGAGATTTTTGAGATTTGAAATCACGAAAATCAAAAAACGACAGCAAGTATCGAAATCTCTGGCGATAGTCAAATTACTATCGATATGTTATCGATATCCATCTTCGGCTTGTGGCATAATGTCAATTTCGTAGTTTTGTACTTGAAGACGAACGATAAAAGGTGGTCGAAACAATTTCGTTCTTTGAAAATGTAAGTATTTTGATTAGTTTATGGAATTCTTTTTCAGGAGAAATGTATTTTCAGGGAAAGCACAACGAATATCAAAAAAACCAATAATAATCAGTTCTAAATAATGAGCAGATTCATGGCGGAACACCAGAAACTTGCGAAGAATGCCGAAATGAATACGAATGAAGGAAGACTTCGGAACGCTCAGCTTTGAGGACGGCTGACAAACAAATTAAATGGACATCACAAATGAAAAAGCTTGGAGATCCACCCATCAAAAATGAAAAAGCTTGGAGAAAGGTTGGTAAACAATAGGCGTGTTTTTTTGCTCCACTATCCAGTACAGAATAGCATGTACGCATTGGAAACAACAACACTTCTGCACCAGTGAATTCATTTCTACAGAAATTGTATTCGTCATAGGTAGTTCACGTGCTGAAATATAGAATGTGCTGATAGAAAAAAGAAAAGCTCACACGAAGTTGTCTTTTTTTCTGTGACATGGCTTTGGTTTTTTGAAGGTTTAGTTGAATGTTTTGGTAGTAAGTAAATTAAAAAACTCTAGCGCACCTGAACCGCTAGAAACACTAATGTTCGAAGAACAGTAGAAGAATCGTGCAGGTTTTGAGTGCATATTCCACCACATGAGCTGCTTATTACGGCCAAACTGTTTCAAATGCCACGTTTTACTTTGGTTTCAAGAATGCATTATAACTCATATGGTAGAAGGTTTCAGATATTACCACTGGCATGAATTTCAACGTTTATGAGAGGAAAACACGGGTTAATTATATTCGTTATCAGTTGCTTATTTCACAAAATTTTGAAAGCAGCATCTCATATAACATCAATGAAGAAAATGCTCAGTGCCTGCAGCACTGTAACTGAAGTTGGTGTTTGGGGCTGCGATCTGAAAAATTTGCAGAACTTTGGGAATTGAAACATCGGTTATTTATTTGCATTGTAAATGTTTCCGGTATGAATACTAACTGTAAGCATTTATTGATACAAAAGTAGCACAACCGACTCGTGCTGACAACCTTTTGCCAGTATCAAAGCCAAAAATATATCACATCTGCTTCACGTTGTTATATTACATTCGAAGGAGTATAAAGAAAGGATATAGTTATATAAGTTATAGGAGTATAAAGAAATTTAGTATTACCTGCAGCGAGTTTTTTCAAATAATAGAAAGCTTAATATTTGCTGTTTATTGTCACTACAATATCATTACCAATTGACAATTCTACGATTAAACCGCTTTATAAAGATATTGCAAACAAACACAAAACCAACAATAGCTGGCAACCCTATAGTGGCTTTTCAACCAAATTTGGCCTGAATAATGTTTATCATAGGTTCCAGTAATGGTATGAAATTCGTATTGATTTCATGACTGCACTGGAAGTTATAGGGCAAAAAGTTTTATTTTCCTGAGAGAATTTTCAAAACCAAAGACACAAAAATGGTAATGATATTGTAGTGACAATAAATAGCAAATATTAAGCTTTAGATTATTTGAAAAACTCGCTGCAGGTAACCCTAAATTTCTTTATGCTCCTGTAACTTCGAATGTAATATAACAACGTGAAGCAGATGTGATATATTCTTGTTTTTGATACTGGCAAAAGGTTGCAAGCACGAGTCGGTTGTGCTATTTTTGTATCAATAAATGCTTACAGTTAGTATTCATACCGGAAACATTTACAATGAAAATAAATAACCAATGTTTCAATTCCCAAAGTTCTGCAAATTTTTCGGATCGCAGCCCCAAACACCAACTTCAGTTACAGTGCTGCAGGCACTGAGCATTTTCTTCATTGATAATATATGAGATGCTGCTTTCCAAATTATGTGAAATAAGCAACTGATAACGAATATAATTAACCCGTGTTTTGCTCTCATAAACGTTGAAATTCATGCCAGTGGTAATATCTGAAACCTTCCACCATATGAGTTATAATGCATTCTTAAGACGAAAGTAAAACGTGGTATT
The DNA here is from genome assembly GCA_963978885.1 of Nemotelus pantherinus. NCBI lineage: Eukaryota > Metazoa > Arthropoda > Insecta > Diptera > Stratiomyidae > Nemotelus > Nemotelus pantherinus. Next base: position 126,490,236 of record OZ022263.1, read on the forward strand.
TGAAACAATTTGGCCGTTATAAGCAGCACATGTGGTGGAATATGCACTCAAAACCTGCACGATTCTTCTACTGTTCTTCGAACATTAGTGTTTCTAGCAGTTCAGGTGCGCTAGAGTTTTTTTTATTTAGGTTTGGGTTGACATGAAGCATAAAACCAAAAAAAACTATCGAGCAATAAAAGGTCGATAAGGAAAACTGTTGGCGGGCCGTGCGAAATCAAACACCGGTCACCAGTCGAAGAAATGGTCAGTGCAGCAGCTGGAATTTCAGCAGCCGTAGAAAGCATAGCATCTCGGAGGTTTGGTACGATTAACGGCGACACAAGCATTGAAAACGAATTGCGCAGATCGCCGTCTCCTAATTTTGCACCATCGCAGAATTTAACACCGAAGGGAGCAATGATTTATTAATATGTTCAACGTTAGATGACGTTGCTCCCGCCATGCAGTCTCTGGAAATTCCAAAAGAAAGTTCCACACCTGGGAAAAAACAATATGAACAAATGAACAAAACAGAATTGTTAAATTTAAGTATTGACACTCACAAGGAGTTTTATTAAGACATAAAATTGTGTATGGATTCGTTGGTAGAGTTAGAAAAAGAAAATTTGTCTGTTACTAAAGAGAATCAAATAATTTTAAAAGAAATATTGGAACTCAAAAAAAAAGAAAATTGAATCATTGGAAAAATTAGAGAGAGAAAAGCTAGAGCTTAAACGCCTTGAGTTAGAGACTATGAAAGTAGCGAACGATTTAAAAAGCATAGAGCTAAGCAAAAAATGCTAGCGGTAGAGTAAAGAAATTAGTGTATTTTTTTATCAATAGTCATGCTGATTATTGATAATATATAAATGTTGTTTCAGAAATCATTGTCTCATTAATGTCGAAGCAATGTTGTTTCTCGTTCGCTCTGCAGTTCTGCGTGAATCTGTGTGACCCATATCGCAGTAGTCAACATGCAGTACGGAATCATCTGGTGGCGCCAGGATATCAAAATTTATTCGGTAGCGGACGCAAATATTATGCAAAGCCGCACAAACGTTTGCAAATTGTGCAACCTTTTCTGGTTTGTTTCTCGCTTAACGTTCATCGAGAAGGATCCTCCATCTGCCTTTGAACACCCCGATGCAACGTTCAACAATACATCTCGCTTTAGAATGAACTGTATTGAAGTTTGATTCGGAAGTGTTAACGCTCGGCAACCGGTATGGTGTTATGCAGAATGGTTCCAATGGATATCCAGAATCACCTGAAGAAATGCGGTTATAAACAAGCTTTGAAAATAAACAAAGAGTTGGCAACAGTACCGAGGAGCCAGCTTTGCAAAGTTCTTTCGAGAAACAACCTTTCTTCCGATTGTGCCCAGACAAACGAGTCATGTGATGCACCACCAAATCGATTGTCGACTGCCAGGATTCTGCCCTTATGATCACATATCTAAAAAATAGTTTTTGATTATTACTGATCATAATATTAGTAATATACAACAATTACTATCATTGCATTCAAACTATGTCTTCCTTTGCGGTTGTGAAACATGTGTTCGTTTTCTTTTGGCTGCAACAAGGATATATGGGTACGGTCAATACATCCGATAACTGTAAAGCAAGAAAATGTTTTAGTATTACTGTATTCATTCAATATTCATATATCGCACCTCCTGAAATCCCATATTTTTCTAGAAACAAAATCTTGCTCTCCTCCTCAAAAGCGAATTTGATCCACTTGGGGCACAGTTTTTCCTCCATTTCGTCAATTACACCTTTCAAAATTTTCGAAACAGTGCTTTGAGCCATTCCGATCAAGTAATCGTTACCTATTTGATGCTGGTACGCTCCACCCGCCAGCAATGATAACGTACATGCTACCTTGAATACAGGCGGGATAGAGGAGCTTATAGCACCTGCGTGATCCAACTCGCTCACTATATATTTAAAGGCTTCCTTCGTTACACGAAAACGTTTAATGAACCTCCAAAATACATTTGAACTACAAGATATTTTAAGATCTTTAATTCTTACTTCTGTTCCGGTAACTCCAATGGGTTACTAGAATCCCTCAAATTCCTTCGCAACACTTTTTCACTATCATCTTCAGATGAAGAATCAAAAAGTATGAATTCTTCCATTGATTTTCGCTGAAGTCCAATGTTTTCCGTGAATTTATAATAATTGGTTCGTGAGTTCCTGTGAACAGAAGTTTTTATGTTAAAAATATAGGTTAATTGGGGAAGGGTTGCCGTTCTTATCCGACATGAAATTTCCAAAGTTTTACTTTGAATGTGAAAATAAAGCAAAATATTTGTATGGAAAATGGTTTTTTATTTTAAGTAACGGAAATGTTTTAGGAGTTTCGATGGTTTGAATGTTTTCCCTTTCAGTGCCGGCCGTAGCTACAGTGTTGAGATCTAGCACGTCCATTAAATATTAATATTAAAGTGTCCACCTTAATAACATTAACATGTTCTGTAAGTTTCATAAGGATTTGATAATCCACTAAAAAGTTATCGCAACTCACAAATTTTCAAATTTTCCCAATCTCATTTTAGGACCCTAACGCACACATTGGGCTAAAAATTTCAAAAACATTATCATACTCACATTAGAAACACATTTAGAATTCATAACATAGACTTTATTTTTGCAAAAACTATTTTTTGATTAAATAGTAGGTATATTTAAAATATAACTAAAATGGCCACCAGCGCCATAGCGTTGAAGATTATTAAATTTTTGTCAAACCTGGCACTATTTTGCACATACAATAATGTACCCTGAAATTTTCAGCTCAATCGGATGGCGCGTTCCTGAGATTTTTTTTTTCACTGAAATTTTTTGATTATATATAGATATATATATATATATATATATATATATATATATATATATATATATATATATATATATATATATATTTCTTTATATATATATATATATATATATATATATATATATATATATATATATATATATATATATATATATATATATATATATATATGTATATATATATATATATATATATATTTATATGTATATATATATGGATATATATACATATAAAGAAATATGAATTTTTGGCCAAAGTGATTTTAATACTAATGTTCTTCTTCGAACAGTAGTAATAAAACACCATGCAGTATATTTTCAAAAGTAGCAAAGGTAGAGTGTGGAAGAACCTTCCAACAGATGATAGAAAAGAATTTTTCTACTGAATCTTTCAGCATCTGAGAGAAAGATATAATATTAATCACTTCTTAAAATTTAGCATAAAAAAAACCGTAGCACATCAGAACCGCTAGAAAAACTAATGTTCGAAGAACAGTAGAGGATTTGTCCAGATTTTGAGTGTGTACTTTTTTACACTGGCTACTTTTCTTAGTTAAGACTAAGACACCCTAAGTAGTTATAGATTCTTAGCTTATTTTAATTTCGGTCCCAGCGATAGATATGTATTTGGAGTTGTCATCCAAAAAATGTGTAGATCTTAGAAAATTTCAACATAATTTATTTATTTTCATTGCAAATGTTTGCGATGAAAATACTTAATGTAAGCATTTATTGGAACGAATATAACAAAAAAGCCTAGTGCTAGCAGCCCTTCGCTAGCATCGAAGCAAAAAATATATCACATCTGCTTTACATTGAAGTCGACCTGCTCTGCGAATTTCGTATTGATCGGATGACTGCATTGGAAGTTATAGGGATGCAAAAAAATTCAGGGTTACCATTTGCAAAAGTTTTCAAATTTTCTATATCTTAATATTTGGTGTTTATTTCACTGTAAGAACACTACGATTTAAAAATTCTATGCTAAAATCGCTTACTAAAGCTACGCCAAAAACAAACAAAAACAGCCATACCTGGCAGCCCAATCATTGTTTTGAAATTAAATTTCTACTGAATATTGCATATAATAAGTTTAAGTTGCCTTTTGAATTTCATTATGATTCAATGACTGTACTGGAAGCTATAGGGTAAAGTGCTTTATTTTCCTCAGGAATTTTCAAAATTTAAGACACCAAAATTACCATAGCTGGCAGCTCCAACCGAACTTTTCTACCAAATTTCTCCCAAACGTGGCTTAAAGCAAAGTCCAGCTACTCTGTCAATTTTATCAAAATCTAATGACTGGATCAGAATTCAGGGCCAAAAACATCTATGTTTCTGAGGGATTTTTCAAATGGCACCACTGGTACAATATAGCCCGCATTTCAAAATCACTTCTTCCAGAAGTTTTCGATGCTAAAAATATAGGTTAATTGGGAAAGGGCTACCAGGTGTGCCCGTTGTGAAATTTCAAATTTTTACTTTGACTATGTAGGTAAAGCATACGGATTATATATGAGTGGCTTTTTCCCCAAGAAGCGACATTTTTTCGGGAGAGTCGATGATTTGAAGGTTTACTTTTTCAGCGCCTGCCGCAGCTACAGAATTGCCAACATGCTCATTAAAAGCTACACAGATTTATAACTAACTAATACCAAGAAAAAAAAACATTCCAAAACATTATCCGATTCACATTCAGAACACGTTCAAAATTTATTTCGTTACCATAATTTTTGCAAACATTATTTGTGGCCGGAATAATAGTTATATTAAAAACATCAGTAAAATAACCACTGGCGCCAAAAAGTTACAGGTAATTGACATTTAGTGAGACCTAGACCTATTCTGCATATACACGTATGTATCCTGAAAGTTTCAGCTGAATCGGATGGCGCGTTCCCGAGAAATAGTCACTGAATTTTTTTGATGATATATATATATATATATATATATATATATATATATATATATATATATATATATATATATATATATATATATATATATATATATATATATATATACAGTGGTGGTCATTAATACCCGGACAAACATGAATTTCCTCTGAAAGTCAAATATTTCTCCAGATTTTCTACAGAAAACACAAACGTTTATGATATGATATTATTCATCTACTCTTTTATTGTGATGAAAGTTCTTAATTTGTTGTTGACAGTATTTAGAAAATTTCTTTATTCCCATGCACCTAGGGTTTGGGCAGTGAGAAATACGAAATTGTCATTGCTAAAAAAAATTATTACAGGTAACTTAACAGTAGTAAAATATAACAATGTTTTTTAATAGCTGAATGAATATGTCAAGAATTCTATAAAATATTTTTTAATATTTGGTTTTTCGTCTTCGAGCTGCAATTACTGCTCTAATGCGGTTGGGCATTGAAGAGACTAGGTTGTGTAAAATTTCCATCTCAATTTCGTTGTCCCAAACATCTTGAATAACGGAATCGAGTTGCATAGCATTCTTTGGGTTTTCCCTCGCCACTCGTCCATTGATGATGTGCCAGAGGCTCTCGATTGGATTAAGATCTGGACTGTTGCCTGGCCAGTCTAAGCGGATTATACCCATCTCGTTCAAGAAAGTTTGAATCTGCAAAAAAACAAAAAGTGGTAAGTGGTTGTTAATGATGATATTTTATTGCCTATATAACGAGATTAACAAAAAAATCCGTATTTACCATCCTTGCACGGTGGCAAGGCGTATCATATTTTATTTATATATATTTATATATATATTTTTGCACACTCAAACAATTTAACTCTCAAACTAGATCTTGACACGATAACAGCGTATCAAGAAATGATGGAAAATTTTAGCTAGCAACCCGATTTATGGGATAGAGGTCTTTTACCTGCTAATTTTACTACCCCGACTGCAAAACAACTCTAAGAAAATCCAAACAATCTTTGTCCGGGTATTCATGACCACCACTGTATATATATATATATATATATATATATATATATATATATATATATATATATATATTTATATATATATATATATATATAGTATATAGATAAATATATACATATATATATATATATATATATATATATATATATATATATATATATACATATTTATAAATATATATATATATATATATATATATATATATATATATATATATATATATATACATATATATACATATATATACATATATATATATATATATATATATATATATATATATATATACATATATATATATATATATATATATATATATATATATATATATATATATATATATATATATATATATATATATATATATATATATATATATATATATATATATATATATATATATATATATATATATATATATGGAAATTTAAATTTTTGGCCGAATCATTAGTAAAAAGCATCTATTGTGGAACGCTTTAACAGAACTATGAAAAATCTGGTGGGCAACAATTCAGTGCAAATGGTACATATCAGTGGGTTAAAAACATAAAGAGTTTGGAAAATTATAGCAATAAAGCTGTGTATTGTGCGATAAAAATGCATCCTATTGATGTTTACAAATGAAATGAATCCAACTTACTGTCCTCAGCTTCCAATCATACCAAAACTTATGGGTAGCCAAAATATAAGGTACACCTATATAAGGTACACCTATATTTCCAAGCAGCGAGAATTTTTGTTCAAAAATAGTATTGAAAATAAGATATTTTTATGTTTCAAGCTTGTCTATGACAAAAAATTGGAAATTTTGAGCCGTGTGTGGGTGCAGCGTGCCTAAAAGTAGGCAAGGATTTTTTTTCAAATTTTGATTTGTCATTACTTCTGACATTGGATCATCGTGAAATTTGCAGAGCGTATTGATATTGACTAAACTTTAATACACATGGATTTCCAAGGTAGTGCGGGTAATCCTTTAGCTGCGACAGGCTCTTGAAAAAGAATCCTTCAAATCATTGAACCTCCTGAAAAATTTTTAATGTTTGACAAAAAATTCAAATCATTGATAAATTTTAACGTTTGTGCATCATGTCAATTTAAAATTTTTAAAATTCTGATTTGCACAAGAACGGCAACCCATCACTAAGTTACCTCTATTTTCAGCACTCGAAAGTTCTCTTCAGGAGAACTGACAACCAGATTATCCGATCATAATGAAATTCAGAGGACATGTTGGTGCTAGTTAGGACCAGATCTGATAGAAGTGATTTTGAAATGCGGGCAACCCTGTGGTAATGGTACCATCTTGAAACATCACTGAGAAAAAAAAACAGCTTTTTGACCTATAACTTCCGATTCAGCCATCAAATTTAAACGAAATTCACACAATAATTGGATCTTATTTAAGGTAGCATTTGGTGAAAAATTAGAATAGAGTTGCCAGCTATGGTGATTTTTGTCTCCTTAATCTTGCAAATTAGCTCAGCAGAACAAAACTTCTTTCCCTATAGCTTCCGGTGCAATAATGATATCAAAATAAAGTTTATGCCATAAAAAGATTTTGATGTGAGCCAAATATCATAGGAATTTCGTACAAAAATCATGAAAGGGCTACCAGCTATGACCATTTTTGTAATTTTTTGGAATATATTTGCTGCACGATTATGTCATTAGATTTGCAAATGGGAACGATCCTGCAATGAAAATTTACAAAAATATTAACGCTATAAAAATTTGAAAAGTTTTGAGGATGGTAGCCCTAAAAATTTTTTCACCCGTATAACTTCTAGCGCAGTGATTCAATCGAAACGAATTTTATTGGTTGGGTTCAACTTAACGTGAAGCAGATTTGGTACATATTTTGCTTTGCTGCAGTGCTAGCCATTTTCGTAACTATTGCATCAACAGATGCTTCAAATTGCATACTCATATGCAAAACATTTTCAATAAAACTAAGAATCCAATTTTTAAATTTTTTGAGTTTTCAACATTTTTTGGATGGCAGCCTCAAACATCGTTAGCCGCTAAAACTTTCGACGAAATACTCCGATGAGAACGAAATTCAAAGGATAAGTTTATTTAAGTATGAGCTTGTTAAGGTAAACTTATTGCTGCTTCGTCGGGAAAGTGTTGCCAGCACTGAACACTTTCATCATTTGTGTTATAGTTGAGTTCTGTTGCTTTGAACAAGGAATGGTTGATATGATTCTACGAAAAAGTGTTTTACGTCTTTCCACATTTTTTTTTGTCACTCAAAGACAATTTCTTCAAAAATTAGTTTTCTAGCGGTTCAGGTGCGCTAGAGTTTTTTTGCCGTAAAATTCTCTTTAGTGATGATCATCGACTCTTTGAAAATTTTGTCGCTTTTTGGAAAAAAGCAACTCATATATAAATTTTATGCTTTGTCTACATAGCCAAAGTAAAACATTTGAAATTTTACAGCGGACAAGAACGGTAGCCCTTTCACGATTCACCTCAAGCCAACAATAGCTGGCAAAGCCAACAATAGCTGGCAAAGCCAACAACAGCTGGCAGCCCTAAGGTGGCTTTTCAACAAGATTCGGTCTCAATAATGCCTATTATAGGTTCCATTAACCTATAATAGGCATTATTCAGACCGAATCTGGTTGACAAGCCACCTTAGGGCTGCCAGCTATTGTTGATTTTGTGTTTATTTGCAATATCTCTATTAAGCGATTTTATCGTAAAATTTTCAAGTAGTAGTTATATTAAATTCGTGTTGATTTCGTGACTGCACTGAAAGTTAAAGGGCGAATAGCTTTATTTTCTTTAGCGAATTTTTAAAAACAAAGATGCAAAAACTACCAAAGCTGGAAGCACCAATGGAATTTTTCAACCTTATTTTCGTCAAACACGGCTTAAGGGGTTACCCCCACTTGTAGCGCAATAAAATAGGTCATTTTCATGAATTTTTTTTGACAAAACTACGAAATGTTTTTAAACGACTGTTATATTTTGTTAAAGAACATACTTTAAACACCTTTCAGTAATTTTTTTGTTGAAAAATATTACATGATTTAATTACAAATGGCCGTCAAAATAATGGAATTTTTATTTTCACCTTTTGCGGTGACCAAAATTGTGTCAAACTGGATCATCTGAAACAAAAAATAGCGATGGACTTAGTTAAATAACAGTATAAACTAGTGTTTGATCGAAGGATTTAAAACAATATCCATTTTTCACAAAATGGCGGACAGTCCAAATTAATATTTCGATTTTCACTTAAAAAAATGGTCGTCTTTTGGCTATAAAACGGCCATTTTTTATTTAAAAAAAATCGAACGATCAAACACTACATTTTTATGTATTAAATAAGCCTGCTAAGTTTCAAAAAAGATCGGTTCAGTAGTTTTCGAGTAATTTTGGTCACCGACTTGATGTCATTTCGAGAAAAACGCGTTTATAAGTATAAGTAACGGTTGTATAAGCAACAGTTTCTTTTCTTTGAACGCTCATATCTCGGTTAATTATGTTTGGATCGACTTGAAATTTGAAGGACGTATTCTCAGATAGTTATACTTAAAAAAAATGCAACAAAAAAAAAACAAAAAACTTAAAAGTTACAAGTGGGGGTAACCCCTTAAAGTAAAGTTCAGCTACTGTGTCAATTTCATGAAAATCTGGTAACTGAATCAGGGCATGAATCACAACCGACGATAGACGATATCGCCTGTCGAAATTTTCAAGATTTGAAATCACGAAAATCAAAAAACGACAGCAAGTATCGAAATCTCTGGCGATAATCAAATGACTATCGATATGTTATCGATATCCATCTTCGGCTTGTGGCATAATGGCAATTTCGTAGTTTTGTACTTGAAGACGAACGATAAAAGGTGGTCGAAACAATTTCGTTCTTTGAAAATGTAAGTATTTTGATTAGTTTATGGAATTCTTTTTCAGGAGAAATGTATTTTCAGGGAAAGCACAACGAATATAAAAAAAACAATAATAATCAGTTCTAAATAATGAGCAGATTCATGGCGGAACACCAGAAACTTGCGAAGAATGCCGAAATGAATACGATTGAAGGAAGACTTCGGAACGCTCAACTTTGGGGACGGCTGACAAACAATTTAAATGCGGCTGATCCACCCATCAAAAATGAAAAAGCTTGGAGAAAGGTTGGTAAACAATAGGCGTGTTTTTTGCCCCTCTATCCAGTAGAGAATAGGATATACGCATTGAAAACAACAACACTTTTGCACCAGTGAATTCACTAGTACAGAAATTGTATTCGTCATAGGTAGTTCACGTGCTTAAGTATAGAATGTGCTGATAGAAAAAAGAAAAGCTCATACGAAGTTGTCTTATTTTCTGTGAGATGGGTTTGGGTTTTTGAAGGTTAAGTTGAATGTTTTGGTAGTTAGTAAATTAAAATACTCTAGCGCATTTGAACCGCTAGAAAACTGATTAAAAAAAAAGAGGTAAATTACTGTTTTGTAGAATCATATCAACCATTTCTTATCCAAAGCAACAAAACTCAACTATAGCACAAATGATGAAAATGTTCAGTGCTGGCAACCCGAACGAAGTAGTCCGAACGAAGCGTCCGTTCGGAAGTTTGAACGAAGCAGCAATAAGTTTGCCATAACAAACTCATACTCAAATCAACTTATCCTCTGAATTTCGTTCTCATCGCAGGATTTTATCGAAATTTTCAGCGGTTAAACGTTGTTTGCGGCTGCCATCCGAAAAAATGTTCAAAACTCGGAAAATTTCGAAATTGGTTTCTAATTTTTATTGCAAAATCTTTGCATATGAGAACGTAATTTGAAGCATCTGTTGGTGCAATATTTACGGAAATGGCTAATGCTGGTTAATCTGTGTAAGCAGCAAAGCAAAACACATACCATAGTCCGGGGAAATCTAACATGTTGCTTCGGAAAAATTAGGGGAAAGCTGAATTTTGGTGTGAAACATTGGTACTGGCGTGTTGCACAAAATGTCAAAAGTCCCCATCGATCCGAGCGCTGCGTCACTTTTTATACGGGGTCAAAGGTCACCAAAAGTGATCTTTCCAAAATATCTCAGTAACGGTTACGTCTTCAGAAAAACAATGTATGACAAATTTGTAGCTTAAAAAATTCCCAACAAAAATTATATAATTTTTTCCTGTAACCATAACCGTTTTTGAGATATATTGGTCTAAACATTTGTAACTAACAGCATCCTCTTTCTTAGGGCATGTAAATATTATCCGATTTTGATTACGATTTGGCATGTTTGTGAGTTTGTTTTTCTATGTTTAAGAGGCGCATGAAAAAAACATGTAAATAAACTTAACAACCATGCTCCAGGGTAGATGGAAAAGCGTGCTCCGAAAAGTTTCCCCATCCCCCTTTGCCATGAAATGGTATCCTTGAGCATCCATCCCAAATCTTCAGAAATGGGCTCGTTGCCTACTCTTTGCACACTGTTCAACAAGATAGGATCACTTTTTATCCTGTAAATTGTCTATTATTGACATCGTGAGACTAGCCCTACACCCAAACCCTACCCCCACCCTACCCACCCCCGCAAACAAACCATACCGAAATAGCCGGTTTTTTAGTTTTTTTTCCATACCGTCTTATCCCATGAACGATCAGGGCAAGGTCAAGCAATTTCAGGTGCAAATTGGTTTCGAGACGTGTCATGTCCCTTTGGCGCTACGTAGTCATCACAGGATTGGTAAAAAACTGATTATTAGGGGATAGTCTGCAGCGGGTTGAGCCCCTATAATGTCAAGAATGAGCGTTTACAGAATTATGCCATGCTTTTATCTTGCTTTTTCATACTCCTAGCGCCATGATATGTTACAAAACCTATTTTCAGTTGCAATGTTGTTATCTTGTTCTGCTTTTTCGTGGAAAATCCCATACCAATGATGCAGCAATACAGTTTATTTCCGAAAAGAGAGTAGCGAGCAGACGTCCCTACAAGTTATATGGCAAAGGGGGGCGGGGGGTGGTGGTAACTTTTCGGAGCACCCTTTTCCACCTATCCTGGAGTATGGTAGATAAGTTTGTTTACTTGTTTTTTTCATGCGCCTCTTGAACATAAAAAAACAAACTCACAAACTTTCCAAGTCGTAATCAAAATCGGATAATATTTACATGCCCTGAGAAAGAGGATGCTGCTAGTATCAAATGTTTAGATCAAAATATCTCAAAAACGGTTATGATTACAGGAAAAAGTTATATAATCTTTTTTGTTGGGAATTTTTTAAGCTACAAATTCGTTATACATTGTTTTTCGAAAGAATTGACCGTTACTGAGATATTTAGGAAAGGTCACTTTTGGTGACCTTTGACCCCGTATAAAAATCGACGCAGCACTCGGATCGATGGGGACTTTTGAAATTTTGTTCAACACACCAGTACCAAGGTTCATACCAAAATTCAGCTTTCCCCTAATTTTTCCGAAGTTTCGCCTTTTTTATGTAGGATTTCACTGGGCTACCAAATCTGCTTCTCGTTAAGTTAAACCCAGTAAACCAGTAAATTTCGTTTCAATTGAATCACTGCGCTGGACATTATACGGTTGAAAAGAATTTTAGGGTTACCACCCTCAAAACTTTTCACGTTTTTAAAGCGTTAATATTTGTTGTTAATTTTCATTGCAGGATCATTTCCATTTGCAAATCTAATGACATAATCGATCAGTAAAGAAATTAAGCAAAATTACAAAATGGTCATAGCTAGCAGCGCTTTCATGATTTTCGTACGAAATATCTACGACATTTGGTTCATTTAAAGGTTCATTTACTGCGTGAAGTTCGTTCTGACTTCTACACTGGACCGGAGGTTATAGGGAAAAAAGCTTTATTTTGCTGAGCAAATTTGCAAGATTAAGGAGACAAAAATCACCATAGCTGGCAACTCTATTCTAATACTTCAGCCAAATTATGTTACATAGAGTAAGATACAATACAATAAATGTTACATAGAGTAAGATCCAAGTATTGTATGAATTTTGTCAAAATCTGATGGCTGAATCGGAAGTTATAGGCCAAAAACCGATTTTTTTTTCTCAGTGATTTTTCAAGATTGTACCACTGGCACAGGGTTGCCCGTATTTCAAAGTCACTTCTATCAGACCTGAGCCAAGCTAATATTAACATGTTTTGTAAATTTCACTATGATCGCATAACCCGGTCGTCAGTTCTCGTGAACAGAACTTTCGAGTGCTGAAAAAAGAGGTAGTTTGGTGATGGGTTGCCGTTCTTGTGCGAATCGGAATTTGGAAAATTTTAATCTGACGTGTTGGACAAAGATTTAAATTTATCAATGATTTGAGTTTTTTGGCAAAAAGCAAAAATTTTTCAGGAAGGTCGATGATTTGAAGGATTTTTTTTTAAGAGCCTGCCATAGCTACATAGTTACCTACACTGTCTTTGAAATCCATGTGTGCTAAGTTCTAGCCTACATCAATACGCTCTATCAATTTCATGATGATCGAATGTTCCTGTCAGTTGTTATGACAAATCAAAGTTTGAGAAAAATTCCTTGCCCACTTTTAGGCACTCAGCACCCACACACGGCTCAAAATTTCCAATTCTTTATCATGAGCAAACCTAAAACATAATAGGTTTTTATTTCCAATACTTTTTGTTACAAAAATTTTACACTGCTTGGAAATATAGGAGTAGCTGAAAATTCACTAAAATGCCCGCCGCCGCCAAAAGGTTAAAGATAACTGAATTCGAACAAGTAATGGACCTACCTACTATATACATCTACGACATCCAAAAATTTCAGCTCAATCGGATTGGCCACTCCAAAGATTACTTCTATTAACCGATTTGCTGATATATATATATATATATATATATATATATATATATATATATATATATATATATATATATAAATATATATATATTTATATATATATATATATATATATATATATATATATATATATATATACAATGGCTCACAGCTTATTTGATACAGTGACTATTTAAAAATGCAAATCACTGTAACTTTGAAATTAAGAACCCTATCCAAAAAATTTAAACGTATTTGAATAGATGCATGTTCAGCGAATACAATGCAAACAAAAAAGGTTCCAGCAATATTCTTCGGCGTCCGGTAAAAGAGAAATACCACTGGCGCAGAAAAACTGCAGCTCACAGCTTATTTGATACAGACACTTCAATGCGAATAAACTTCTATTTGTCGCACCGTTAATCTGTCGTGTTTTTGTTTCTTGAATTTTCGACTGTGTTAGACATTGGCTTAGGTAATTTTTAGCAAGATCTTGTAAGCTGAAGTGCCAAAATGAGCCAAAATTGTAAAGTGGGTCATGGCACCACAATTGAACAGCGCGAGTTGGTATTAAACCACTTTAAAAAAGGACAAAGTGTTCGAAAAATTGCTGAAAGTGTAAGTTTGAGTGTCTCTACAGTGCAGCACATAATTGAGCCCTTCGTACACGAAAATCGGGTAGAAAATAAGAGGAGAAATGCGTCAAACAATATTTTCACCGTATCCGACGAACGATACATTGTAAGGAAAATGAAAGCAAACACAAAGATTTCCGCTCCAAAATTGGTTAGTGAGGTTCATCGTGAATTAAGGAAGTCATGTAGTGCTGAATCCGTCCGATGAGTGCTTCGCGACCATGATTTCAGGGTCCGAGTAGCTCGTAGGAAGCCTTTCATTTCCAAAAAAAATACAATAAGCCGATTTGCCTTTGCCAAAGAGCATGTGGGAAAGCCATCCGCGTTCTGGAATACGGTTATTTTTGCAGACGAGTCCAAGTTTAACATTTTTGGCTCCAACGGAATGTCATATGTCTGGCGGAAGGCAAACACTGAGCTAAACAAGGAGAACCTCAAAGCTACTGTGAAGCATGGTGGTGGTAATGTGATAGTTTGGGCCTGCATGTCCGCAGCCGGAGTCAGAAATTTAAAGTTTATTGAGGAAACAATGAACCAAACAAAGTACCTTGATGTACCCAAAAACAATTTGCTGCAAAGTGCTAAAAAACTGGGTGTTCGCGACCAATTTCGGTTGTACCAAGACAACGATCCAAACCACAAGTCGGGAATTGTGCAGTCCTGGCCAATTTGGGATTGCCCTCATTTGATGTCTCCGCCGGCACAGTCACCAGATATGAACGTCATTGAGAATCTGTGGACTTTGTTGGATAACAACATTAGAAAACACAAGATTTCTAATAAACAAGACCTGATGAAAGCACTGCTAGAGGTATGGCAAAAAATTACTCCTGACATCACAAAAAAACTCGTTGATTCAATGCCGAATAGGCTCCAGGCTCTGCTTCAGTCTAAGGGCTATCATACAAAGTATTGAAATCAACTGGAAACCTCATAATTCACAACAATTTTAATGTTTAATCAAACTGTATCAAATAAGCTGTGACATGAAATTTGTTATTACTTTTAGTTTTTTTGTTTTTTAAGATGTAAAACAGCAACTTTGTAACAAATATAAACTTGTTTAATAAACAACAAACAATTGCCTTCAAAATTGTGTTCAAATTTTTTTGAAATTGTTATTATGTTTTGAATTATTGCAACTTAATTTTTTAAAGAAGCATTGTATCAAATAAGCTGTGAGCCACTGTATATATATATATATATATATATATATATATATATATATATATATATATATATATATATATATATATATATATATATATATATATATATATATATATATATATATATATATATATATATTGTCACCGTACGGCCTCCGCCGCTACGAAATCAGACCCTGCCTTCTGTCCCGGAAGGTCAGGGCGGCAGCCTCGGGTGACTGGCTCACTTACCGAGAAAGGGGGTGAGTCCGGGCGCCACTCGTTTCTAGCCCTCGACTGCCTCTATTATCCGCGCCGCGAAACGAGAAGTCGGCCGGATGGTCTGTATTATCACGATAGATCCTTTTCACTAGAGTAAACACCGCGTTACACCAATTTACAGGGATTTTATTATTATAATTCAAATTCAAAATCTGCCAGATACTAATTCACTATTTTACCGAAACCTACGCGGCGCCGCGAATCAAACAAAATTATGCTCATCTATAATTTACACATCCAAACCTAAATCTTATCTTAAACTAAATATCTTGCCACGTACCTTCGCCGCTCGTTCGGAATCTGTATCTATGCACTGAGTCGTTCCGCAACAATGTAACCGTCGTCTTCGCTTCGATATTTTACTCACTCGTCGCTTGTACCTTCGCCGCTCGTTCAGAATATATTCCTATGCGCTGAGCCGTTCCGCAACAATGTAACCGTCGTCTTCGCTTCGATATTTTACTCACTCGTCGCTTCCGTTCACATAATCCCAGTAGAACTCGCCATCGATTTTAGTCGGGCGCACCGTCTCTGCCTCCGCTACGGCCTTCTCAACCGCCAATCGTTCCTTAATTCAGGGGACTAAATTCCGCTGGTTCGCTGTCCTGCCTGCCAGGATTGACTCCGTTTTCACTCCTCAGAGTCGGGATCAAGTAAAATGAAAAAGATTTATTGCTTTCGATTCGTTCTGCTAACTATTATTTTCCGATCTGCTCACCTCAACGTCGGGATCCAGAAGAACTCCATTTTCTCATCCGGGTCACTGCAGAGCCTCGGTCCTGCTTGTGCGACCCCGTTTTTTTCTGCGGGACTATTCCCATGTCGATTCCTCTGCATTGAATAATACCGCCCTACCAGGGCAATGACTTCTAACAGCGGTCATTGATCCTGTATTCGACCGCTTTTATCTGGCAACGCCACTTCCAGTCATATTGTGACCTTTATCATTTGCCACTTCGAGTCGCCTATCGTGAACTTCCTCATCTGTCACTTCACGAGTGTTCATATCATGTTTACGCTCTCAACAGGTGAGTGTTTATCTGAGTTTGGTGTGACCTAAGATTAGGCGGTCCAGGAAAAATACTATAATCTGAGTCTATCGAGGGAGTGTCCCGAGCCGCGGCGATGCTTTGGGTGCGGTCGACTGGGGGTTGTGCGATCCTCGTGTTCTACATGCCGGGCCAGGGCGAGTGGGCAAGGTCCGCGTGACCGATCAACCCAGTCAACTCAGGGAAACGACCGGCGTGCTCACTAAGCGGTCGAGCGAGCACGTTGAAGAGGCCGCAACGGGTACTAGCTTCTCCGATGGTGGACTACGCGCTGGCGAAGGGGAACCAGGACAGTAGGCCTCATTTGCAGGTGAATGTGGAGGGTATAGGGATGGAGGGCTTGCTGGATTCAGGAGCTAGTCGCACAATCATAGGGAAGGAGGGGTGGCTTCGGTTAAGAAGAGAAGGTGTAGCGCTAACACAGAATGAGATCGGGGAAGTTCGGCTTGCTAATGGGGAGACGTGTCCAGTGGCGGGTATGGCAAGGCTGAAGTTTGAATTGAACGGTCGACAGCATGAATTAGAAGTATTAGTGATACCTTCGGTTCCTCAGGCGTTGATATTAGGCATCGATTTTTGGAAATGTTTTGGAGTGATCCTTGACATGAAGGGGCAACAGTGGACCTCAGTCGCGACAGTGGAAACAACGGCCGGAAAGACGCTGCGGAGCCTGTCCAATTTATCGGCTAGCGAGGCTAAAATCTTGTCAGAGTTGTTAGAGGAACAGTTCGATTTGATGGGAGAGGGGCTGGGCTGCGCAAAATCGGTGACCCATGTCATCAAAACTAACTCTCCTCCGATTAAGCAAAGGTACTACCCGGTTTCGCCGGCTGTTCAGAAACAAATTATCATAGAGTTGAATGAAATGCTAGAATCTGGGGTGGTAGAACCATCGGCAAGCGCTTGGTCATCTCCGATACTGTTGGTTCGAAAGAAAGACGGATCATATCGGTTTTGTGTCGATTTCCGGAAACTGAATGCGGTGTCTGACAAGGATGCGTACCCGTTGCCATATATGTCCTCAACTCTTGATAAACTGCGGAATGCTAAGTACCTGTCAACGCTGGATGTAAAGTCTGCGTATTGGCAGGTACCTATGGCGGAGGAATCACAGAAATATACAGCTTTCACCGTGCCTGGGAGGGGGCTATTTCAGTTTCGGAGAATGCCTTTTGGGCTACATAACTCAGGGGCCACTTGGCAAAGGCTTATCGATACCGTGTTGGGTCCCGCACTCGAGCCGTTTGTGTTTACCTATCTAGATGACATTATCATCGTAACCGAAACATTCGAACACCATATGGACGTGTTACGAGAGGTTTTCGTACGATTGAGGGAGGAAGGGCTAAAGGTATCCAAAGAGAAGTGTCAGTTCTGCAGGGCGCAGTTAAAGTACTTAGGATATCTGGTGGATGAAGAAGGCCTACATGTGGATCCCGAAAAAGTGCACGCTGTCAAGGATTTTCCTCGACCAAAGTCGGTCAAACAAGTCAGGCAACTATTGGGGATGGTATCCTGGTACCGTCGATTCATATCGGGTCACGCGACGATGGTGGCGCCTCTTAGTGATCTGCTAAAGAAGGGACGGAAGTTTTCGTGGTCAGATGAGTGTGAACGGGCATTTGAGGCATGCAGACAGAGACTTACGTCGGCTCCAGTGTTAGCGTGTCCCGACTTCGACTTACCTTTCAAGGTACAAACGGACGCATCCGATGTAGGGATAGGAGCTGTCTTGAGTCAGGCACACCCAACCGGTGAAAAGGTGGTGTGCTACCTTAGCCACGCACTCTTGAAATTGGAAAGAAAGTACTCGGCTACGGAAAGAGAGTGTTTGGGTGTGTTATGGGCGATAGAAAAACTCCGACCGTACATTGAGGGCACACGCTTCGTTGTGATCACTGACCATCATTCTCTTGTGTGGCTCAACAAACTGAAGGATCCGACCGGCAGATTGGCGAGATGGGCCGTCCGCCTTCAACAATTTGATTTTGAAGTCGTGCACCGGAAGGGAAAGGAGCATGTTGTACCCGATGCGCTGTCTCGAGCGATTGCGGAAATTGGTGACATAGCAATACCCTCATCATCAGATCGGTGGTTTGAGAAGATGGTGAACAGCGTGCGGAACGACCCGTGTAGATTCGTAAACTGGATGGTGACAGAGAATGCGCTGTGGAAGCAGGTCCCAGCGCGGAAGAATGATGGCAGAAACGACCTTGTCTGGAAAAGGGTGATCCCGAAGGCAGAAAGGAGCGTAATACTGAACCGATATCACGACGATCCGAAAGCAGGTCACATGGGTGTTACTCGAACGTGGTCGCGTGTCGACCAAAACTATTATTGGCCTCGAATGCGGAAAGACATACAAGTGTATGTACGGCAATGTAAGGTGTGTCAGGCCTGCAAGGTGGAGAGGAAATCCCCAATCGGTCTGATGGCTAGTAGGGCTGGCGAGGCCAAGATACCCTGGGAGATGATTAGTATGGATCTGGTGGGACCATTACCTAGATCAAGGCGGGGGAATGTCTACATCTTGACGATCGTCGATTACGTCACGAAGTACTCTGTAATATTGCCGCTACGAACAGCGACAGCATCAACTGTCTTCCGACTGTTGGAGGAGAACGTGTTTTTGGTATACGGAGTACCCAGGATCCTGATATGTGACAACGGAGTGCAATTCAGGGGCAAGCGCTTCAAGTCGGCGGTGGAAGGTTACGGTGTAAGGATACATTACACCGCCCTATATCATCCCCAGGCCAACCCAACTGAGAGGCGTAATCAGGACATTAAGTGTATGCTAAGATGCTACGCTTCAGATAACCATCGTTTGTGGGATCAATACCTGCCTAAGATCGCGTGTGCGTTAAGGACGTACAAGCATGAGGTGACGGGTTACACCCCATACTTTTTGAACTTTGGTAGGGAAATGGTGACGTTCCGCGACGGAGTCGATCCACCAGTAGACAGGAGACGCGATTTCTCGCCGTTGGGAAATACAAAAGTATTGGAAGAAGTCCGTCAGGAGGTGGTTAGCCGAATGCGTCAGGCCGCCACCAGTAGTAAGAGACGTTATGATCTCTGACGACGTCCCGTGAACTTCCAGGTGGGAGACAAAGTATGGAGAAAGAATTATGCTCTATCCGATGCGAGTAAAAACTTCGCAGCGAAGCTAGCTCCAGCCTACACCAGTCCGTTCAGGATTAAGTCGAAACTATCGACGTAGACATGTGAGCTTGTCGACGAGAAGGATAAGACCGCAGGCATTTGGCATGTGAAGGACTTAAAACAATATGTCAACGGGGAGGATGACGCCAGTGGTGTGACCTAAGATTAGGCGGTCCAGGAAGGGGTAGAAGGGCTTGCGGTCAATACATTAAGCAGTGGTGGTGGGTTATATTAGGGTATAGTAGGATAGTCGGTGAAGGGTATTAGAGATTGGTTTAGTTTAGTCTTAGTAGATAATTTTCTTGGTGGTGGGATATATTATTTATCGAATATGAGAAGGTCGTGAAAATACACACAGTTGAGGAAAAACACATAGTTCAACGGACGGTAAGGGACAAGCAGAGAATAGACCGATCAGGAAGCAGGTACAACTGGGAAGCTGACTAACGGCTATCATTAAATGAACTCAGGAATTTAGAGAGGAGCGTTATGTGACTAATAAAAAGATGATAAATAAGAAAAAAAAAACATACCATAGTTAGAGTGAAGTGCCGCGATCGCCTCCAGGTTTTCCTTTGTGGCCTCCTTTGTGTCGTTTGTGTCCATACGTGTGGTAGTGTTGGCGTCCTAAAATCGTGATCATAGAAGATAAGAAGATGGCATCACGAAAGGTTCAAATACTTATACTAGCCCAGACTACTACATGAAATATATAAACAAGCGTGACAGGGTGAAAAGAGTAATTGTAGCGTGATTGTGTGAGGTGTAACTGTCGGGCTCAGTGCCTAGCGGGCGTAAAGAGTGATTGAGAATTCAAATCGTAATTATAAATAACCGGAATAAGCTTCGCGAAAGTTTGGGCCTATCGAAGGGTCAAATGGCGAATCAGCACATAATCGAGAGTTAGATCGGAAATAATTGTTAACGAGAATTCCGGGATAATTCTCTGGAGAGGGGGGTGATATCACGGGGTCGATTCCCGGCTGTACTAATAAATATCTAAATGTGAGAAAACACGGCGAAGTAGGCGAGAACTGTTGATTAAATTATTAATTTTGTATTAGCGTATAGTATCTTAGAACTGCAGATTAAATTATTAATTTAATCAACAGTTCTCGCCTACTTCGCCGTGTTTTCTCACATTTAGATATTTCTTAGTACAGCCGGGAATCGACCCCGTGATAATATATATATATATATATATATATATACATATATATATATATATATATATATATATATATATATATATATATATATATATATATATATATATATATATATATATATATATATATATATATATATATATATATATATATATATATATATATATATATATATATATATATATATATATATATATATCTATATATATAAATAAAGAAATGTGAATTTTCGGCGAAACAAGTTTAACACTATTGTTCATCGAACATTAGTAAAAAGCTCGCATAATATGTAGAATGTTTAAAGAGATAATTTTCTGTTAGTCCTTTTGCTATTTGTTATCGATTGTGGTAGTGTATATTCGTTATTTTCTCCCTTTATTTTGAGCTGTTGAGTGGTACCACAGCAAATACAGCAACCTATTTCAGTCTTAGCGAAAGCATCAGCGGTTTTGTGATGGATCGTTTTTTTGCGTCATTGTTCTATTCTGTTCTGTATCGTAGCGAAAAAAACACGCCTAATACCTGTTATGTGTCACTGATTTTAATTTTTTTACTAATGTTCGAAGAACATTAGTATTAAAATCGATTCGGCCAAAAATTCATATTTCCATATATATATATATATATATATATATATATATATATATATATATATATATATATATATATATATATATATATATATATATATATATATATATATATATATATATATATATATATATATAGATATATATATATATATATATATATATATATATATATATATATATATATATATATATATATATATATATATATATATATATATATATATATATATATATATATATATATATAAATCATCAAAAAATTTCAGTGAGATAATCTCGGGAACGCGCCATCCGATTGAGCTGAAACTTTCAGGATACATTGATGTATATGCAGAATAGGTCCAGGTCTCACTAAATGTCAGTTATTGTTAACCTTTTGGCGCGGGCGGCCATTTAAGTGATATTTTTAATATACCTATTATTTCGTACACAAATAATTTTCGGAAAAATAAAGTTAACGAAATAAATTTCGAACGTGTTTTACATGTGAATCGGGTAATGTTTTGGATTTTTTTAACCCCATGTGTGCGCTGGGTGCCTAAAAAAAAACGAGAAAATTTGAAAATTTTTAAATTGCGAAAACTTTTGTTTGAGCTATTTAATCATTACGAATTTTTCAGGACATATTTGCATTATCTAGTTGTAGATTTTTGAAGCTTTTAATCAGCATGCTGGCAACCCTATAGCTAATGAAGACACTGAAAGTGAAAACCTTCAAATCATCGTTTCTTTTGAAAAAATGCCGCTTCCTCAAAAAAAAGCCTTTCATATGTAAATCTTTTAAAAAATTAAAATTAAAAAAAATTAAAAATCTTTTACATAGACAAAAAATAAAATTAGATATGGTATAACGGGCACGCCTGGTAACCCTTGCCCAATTCACCTATATTTTTAGCATCAAAAACTTCTGTTCACGGAAACTCACGATCCGATGAGCAGAATGAATTGAAATTTGCAGAATGTATTGGTCTTATATAGGACCACGTATGATAGAAGTAATTTTGAAATGCAAGCGATTCTGTGCCAGTGGTGCCATCTTGAAAAATCACTAAAAAGGATAACTGCTTTTAGCCCTATAAATTCTGATTGAATGGTTCGATTTTGACGAAATTCACACAAAAGCTGGACCTTACCTCAAACCACGTTTGACTGAAATTTGGTTGAAAGATTCGGTTGGAGCTGCCAGCTATGATAATTTTGGTGTCTTAAATTTGAAAAAATTCAAACCATCGAATATTCAAAAAAATTTCCGTTTCTTACAATAAAACCAATCTGTATATAAATCTTATGTTATATCTACACGTTCAAAATAGAACTTTGGAAATTTCATGTCGGACAAGAACGGTAACCCTCTCCCAGTTAACCTATATTTTTAGCATCAAAAACTTCTGTTCACGGAAACTCACGAACCAATAATCAGATACAGCTAAATTTACAGAATGCATTGGACTTAAGTAAGACCAGATTCGATAGAAGCGATTTTGAATTGTGGGCAAGTCTGTGCCAGTGGTGCCATCTTGAAAAATTACAAAGAAAAATAAACTTGCTTTTTGCCCTATGAAATGTGAATTAGTAACCAGATTTTCATGAAATTGACACAGTAGCTGAACCTTACTCTCAACTCTGTTTGATAGAAATTTGGTTGAAAAATTCGATTGGTGCTGCCAGCTATGGTAATTTTTGTGTCTTTGGTTTTGAAAATTCGCTCAGGAAAATAAAACGTTTTGCCCTATAACTTCCAGTGCAGTCATGAAATCAATACGAATTTCATACAATTAATGAAACCTATGATAAACAATATTCAGGCCAAATTTGGTTGAAAAGCCATGATAGGGCTGCCAGCTATTGTTGGTTTTGTGTTTAATTGCAATATCTTTATTAAGCGGTTTTATCGTAGAATTTTCAAATGGTAATGATATTGTAGTGACAATAAATAGCAAATATTAAGCTTTAGATTATTTGAAAAACTCGCTGCAGGTAACCCTAAATTTCTTTATGCTCCTGTAACTTCGAATGTAATATAACAACGTGAAGCAGATGTGATATATTCTTGTCTTTGATACTGGCAAAAGGTTGCAAGCACGAGTCGGTTGTGCTATTTTTGAATCAATAAATGCTTACAGTTAGTATTCATACCGGAAACATTTACAATGAAAATAAATAACCAATGTTTCAATTCCCAAAGTTCTGCAAATTTTTCGGATCGCAGCCCCAAACACCAACTTCAGTTACAGTGCTGCAGGCACTGAGCATTTTCTTCATTGATGTTATATGAGATGCTGCTTTCAAAATTATGTGAAATAAGCAACTGATAACGAACATAATTAACCCGTGTTTTGCTCTCATAAACGTTGAAATTCATGCCAGTGGTAACATATGAAACCTTCCACCATATTAGTTATAATGCATTCTTGAAACCAAAGTAAAACATGGCATTTGAAACAATTTGGCCGTAATAAGCAGCACATGTGGTGGAATATGCACTCAAAACCTGCACGATTCTTCTACTTTTCTTCGAACATTAGTGTTTCTAGCGGTTCAGGTGCGCTAGAGTTTTTACTAATGTTCGAAGAAGAACATTGGTATTAAATTCACTTTGGCGAAAAATTCATATTTCTATATATATATATATATATATATATATATATATATATATATATATATATATATATATATATATATATATATATATATATATATATATATATATATATATATATATATATATATATATATATATATTTATATATATTTATATATATATATATTATATATATATATATATATATATATATATCATCAAAAAATTTCAGTGAAAAAATCTCAGGAACCCGCCATTCGATTGAGCTGAAATTTTCAGGACACATTGGTGTATATGCACAATAGTGCCAGGTCTCGCAAAAAGCTAATAATTTATAACCCTTTGGCGCCCGCGGCCATTTTAGTGATTTTGTTAATATACCTATTATTCCGTAAACAAATAATTTTTGCAAAAATCAAGTTGACGGCATAAATTTCGAAAAAGTTTTACTTGTGAATCGGATAATGTTTTGGAATTTTTTAACCCCATGTGTGCGCTGGGTGCCTAAAAAGAGAACGGAAAAATTTGAAAATTTTTAAATTGCGATAACTTTTGACAAAGCTATTCAATCATTACGAAGTTTTCAGGACGTATTGGTATTATTTAGTTGTAGATTTAAGTAGCTTCAAATGAGCTCGCTGGCAGCCCTGTAGCTAGGGCAGGTACTGAAAATGAAAACTTTCAAATCATCGTCTCTCTTGAAAAATGCCGCTTCCTCAAAAAAAAAACCACTTATATGTAAATTTCTTGCTTTGTTTACATAGCCAAAAAAAAAATTTGATATGGTATAACGGGCACGCCTGGTAACCCTTGCCCAAGTTACCTATATTTTTAGCATCAAAAATTTCTGTTCACGGAAACTCACGATCCGATGAACAGAATTTATTGAAACTTGCAGAATCTATTGGTCCTGTATAGGACCAGGTCTGATAGAAGTGATTTTGAAATGCGGGCGATTCTGTGCCAGTGGTGCCATCTTGAAAAAACACTAAAAAAAGATAACTGCTTTTAGCCCTATAAATTCTGACTGAATCGTTCGATTTTGACGAAATTCACACTGTAGCTGCACCTTACCTTAAGCCACGTTTGGTAAATTTGGTTAAAAAATTCGGTTGGAGCTGCCAGCTATGATAATTTTGGTGTCTTAAATTTGAAAAAATCAAAATTTGAAAGTGCAAACATTCAAACCATCGAATATCCTAAAAAATGTCCGTTTCTACAATAAAACCAATCTGTATACAAATCTTAATCTACACAGTCAAAGTAAAACTTTGGAAATTTCATGTCGGACAAGAACGGTAACCCTTTCTCAGTTAACTTATATTTTTAGTTTCAAAAACTTCTGTTCACGGGAACTCACGAATCAATAATCAGATAGAATTGAAATTTACAGAATGCATTGGACTTAAGTAGGATCAGGTCTGACAGTAGCGATTTTGAATTGTAGGCAACTCAGTTCCAGTGGTGCCATCTTGAAAAATTACAAAAGAAAAAAAATGCTTTTTGCCCTATGAAATGTGAATAAGTTACCAGATTTTCATGAAATTGACACAGTAGCTGAACTTTACTCTAAACTCTGTTTGATAGAAATTTGGTTGAAAAATTCGATTGGTGCTGCCAGCTATGGTAATTTTTGTGTCTTTGGTTTTGAAAATTCACTCAGGAAAACAAAACTTTTTGCCCTATAACTTCCAGGGCAGTCATGAAATCAATACGAATTTCATACAATTACTGGAACCTATTATAAACATTATTCAAGCCAAATTTGGTTGAAAAGCCATGATAGGGTTGCCAGCTATTGTTGGTTTTTTGAAGAATTGAAGGTTTTTTTTAGAATTTTCAATTGGTTATGATATTGTAGTGACAATAAACAGCAAATATTAAGCTTTCGATTATTTGAAAAAACTCGCTGCAGGTAACCCTAAATTTCTTTATACTCCTATAACTTCAAATGTAATTAAACAACGTGAAGCAGATGTGATATATTCTTAGCTTTGATACTGGCGAAAGGTTGCCAGCACGAGTCGGTTGTGCTACTTTTGTATCAATAAATGCTTACAGTTAGTATTCATACCGGAAACATTTACAATGAAAATAAATAACCGATGTTTCAATTCCCAAAGTTCTGCAAATTTTTCGGATCGCAGCCCCAAACTCCAACTTCAGTTACAGTGCTGCAAGCACTGAGCATTTTCTTCATTGATATTATATGAGATGCTGCTTTCAAAATTTTGTGCAATAAGCAACTGATAACGAATATAATTAACCCGTGTTTTGCTCTCATAAACGTTGAAATTCATGCCAGTGGTAATATCTGAAACCTTCTACCATATGAGTTATAATGCTTTCTTGAAATAATTTGGCCGTAATAACCAGCGCATGTGGTGGAATATGCACTCAAAACCTGCACGATTCTTCTACCTTTCTTCGAACATTAGTGTTTCTAGCGGTTCAGGTGCGCTAGAGTTTTTACTAATGTTCGAAGAACATTAGTATTAAAATCGATTCGGCCAAAAATTCATATTTCCATATATATATATATATATATATATATATATATATATATATATATATATATATATATATATATATATATATATATATATATATATATATATATATATAAATCATCAAAAAATTTCAGTGAGATAATCTCGGGAACGCGCCATCGGATTGAGCTGAAACTTTCAGGATACATTGGTGTATATGCAGAATAGGTCCAGGTCTCTTTAGATGTCAGTTATTGTTAAATTTTTGGCGCCGGCGGCCATTTAATGGATATTTTTAATATACCTATTATTTCGTGCACAAATAATTTTCGGAAAAATAAAGTTAACGAAATAAATTTCGAACTAGTTTTACATATGAATCGGATAATGCTTTGGAATTTTTTAACCCCATGTGTGCGCTGGAAGCCTAAAAAGAGGACGGGGAAAATTTGAAAATTTTTAAATTTCGATAAGTTTTGCCAGAGCTATTCAATCATTACGAAATTTGTAGGACATATTAATATTATTTAATTGTAGATTTGTGTAGCTTTTAATGAGCGTGCTGGCAACCCTGTAGCTAGGGCAGGCACTGAAAGTGAAAACCTCCAAATCATCGTCTCTCTTGAAAAACTGCCGCTTCTTCAAAAAACAAGCCTCTCATATGTAAATCTTGCGCTTTGTTTACATAGACAAAAAAAAAAACTCTAGCGCACCTGAACCGCTAGAAAACTAATTTTCGAAGAAATTATCTTTGAGTGACAAAAAAGTGTGGAAAGACGTAATACACTGTTTTTTTTTTTAGAATCATATCAACCATTCCTTATCCAAAGCAACAAAGCTCAACTATAACACATATAATTCAGTGCTAGCAGCACTTTCCGAACGAAGCAGCAATAAGTTTACCATAACAAGCTCATACTCAAATCCACGTATCCTTTGAATTTCGTTCTCTTCGCAGGATTTCATCGAAAGTTTCAGCGGTTAAACGTTGTTTGAGGCTGCCATCCGAAAAATGTTCAAAACTCGAAAAATTTAAAAAAGAATTCCTTATTTTTATTGCAAATGCTTTGCAAATGAGAACGTTGTTTGAAGCATCTGTTGGTGTAATATTTACCGAAATGGCTAATGCTGGTTAGCCTGTGTCAACAGCAAAGCATAATACATACCAAATCTGCTTCACGTTAAGTTAAACCCAACCAGTAAATTTCGTTCCGATTGAATCACTGCGCTGGAAGTTATGCGGGTGAAAAGAATTTTAGGGTTACCACCCTCAAAACTTTTCAAATTTTTAAAGCGTTAATATTGGCTGTTGATTTTCATTGCAGGATCACTTCCATTTGCAAATCTAATGACATAATCGCTCAGTAAAGAAATTAAACAAAATTACAAAAATTGTCATAGCTGGCAACCGTTTCATGATTTTGGTACGAAATTTCTATGACATTTGGTTCACATTAAAGTCCATTTACTGCGTGAACTTCGTTCTGATTTCTACACTGGACCGGAAGTTATAGGGAAAAAAGCTTTATTTTGCTGAGCAAATTTGCTAGATTTAGGAGACAAAAATCACCATAGTTGGCAACTCTATTCTAATTTTTCAACCAAATTTTCACCAATTGTTACATAGAGTAAGATCCAAGTATTAGATGAATCTTATCAAAATCTGATGGCTGAATCGGAAGTTATAGGCCAAAAACCTGTTTTTTTTCTCAGTGATTTTTCAAGATGGCACCACTGGCGCAGAGTTGCCCGCATTTCAAAATCACTTCTATCAGACCTGGTCCTAGCTAATACCAACATGTCCTGTAAATTTCACTATGATCGGATAATCCAGTCGTCAGTTCTCGTGAACAGAACTTTCGAGTGCTAAAAATAGAGGTAATTTGGTGATGGGTTGCCGTTCTTGTGCAAATCGGAATTTTAAAAATTTCAATTTGACATGATGGACAAAGGTTAAAATTTATCAGTGATCTGATTTTTTTGTCAAAAATCAAAAAATTTTCAGGAAGGTCAATGATTTGAAGGTTTTTTTTTCAGCAGCCTGCCGTAGCTACAGGGTTACCCGCACTATCTTGAAAATCCAGGTGTGCTTAATCTTAGTCAACATTAATACGCTCTGCAAATTTCACGACGATCCATTGCTTTTCTTAGAAGTAATGACAAATCAAAATTTGAAAAAAAATCCTTGCCTACTTTTAGGCACCCTGCACCCACACGCGGCTCAAAATTTCCAATTCTTTATCATAAACGAGCTTAAAATATAATAAGTTTTCATTCCCAATACTTTTCTTTAACAAAAATTTACACTGCTTGGATATATAGGAGTACCTCAAAATTCACTAAAACGCTCGCCGCCGCCAAAAGGTTTAGAATATCTGAATTTGAGAAAGTCGTGGACCTACCTACTATATACATCTACGTTCTCCGAAAATTTCAGCTCAATCGAATCGGCCACTCCAGAGATTATCTCCCTTAATCATTTTGCTGATATATATATATATATATATATAAAGAAATATGAATTTTCGGCGAAACGAGTTTAATACTATTGTTCTTCGAACATTAGTAATAAAATTTGATATGGTATAACGGGCACGCCTGGTAACCCTTGCCCAATTTACCTATATTTTTAGCATCAAAAATTTCTGTTCACGGAAACTCACGATTCGATAAGCAGAATTAATTGAAATTTGCAGAATGTATTGGTCTTATATAGGACCAAGTCTGATAGAAGTGATTTTGAAATGCAAGCGATTCTGTGCCAGTGGTGCCATCTTGAAAAATCACTAAAAAGGATAACTGCTTTTAGCCCTATAAATTCTGATTGAATCGTTCGATTTTAACAAAATTCACAGAATAGCTGGAACTTACTTTAGACCACGTTTGGTAGAAATTTGGTTGAAAAATACGGTTGGAGCTGCCAGCTATGATAATTTTAGTGTCTTAAATTTGAAAAAATTAAAATTTGGAAGTGAAAACATTCAACCATCGAATATCCTAAAGAATGTCCGTTTGTTACAATAAAACCAATCTGTATACAAATCTTATGCTTTATCTACACGTTCAAAGTAAAACTTTGGATATTTCATGTCGGACAAGAACGGTAACCCTCTCCCAGTTAACCTATATTTTTAGCATCAAACACTTCTGTTCACGGGAACTCACGAGCCAATAATCAGATACAACTGAAATTTACAGAATGCATTGGACTTAAGTAGGACCAGATTTGATAGAAGCGATTTTGAATTGTGGGCAACTCTGTGCCAGTGGTGCCATCCTGAAAAATTACAAAGAAAAAAAACGGCTTTTTGCCCTATGAAATGTGAATAAGTTACCAGATTTTCATGAAATTGACACAGTAGCTGAACCTATTTTTAATCTCTGTTTGGTGGAATTTTGGTTGAAAAATTTGATTGGTGCTGCCAGCTATGGTAATTTTTGTGCCTTTGGTTTTGAAAATTCACTCAGGAAAATAAAACTTTTTGCTCTATAACTTCCAGTGCAGTTATGAAATCAATACGAATTTATTACAATTAATGGAACCTATTATAAGCATTATTCAGGCCAAATTTGGTTGAAAAGCCACAATAGGGTTGCCAGCTATTGTTGGTTTTGTGTTTAATTGCAATATCTTTATTAAGCGGTTTTATCGTAGAATTTTCAAATGGTAATGATATTTTAGTGACAATAAGCAGCAAATATTAAATTTTCGATTATTTGAAAAAACTCGCTGCAGGTAATCCTAAATTTCTTTATACTCTTATAACTTCGAATGTAATTAAACAACGTGAAGCAGATGTGATATATTCTTGGCTTTGATACTGGCAGAAGGTGGCCAGCACGAGTCGGTTGTGCTACTTTTGTATCAATAAATGCTTACAGTTAGTATTCATACCGGAAACATTAACAATGAAAATAAATAACCGATGTTTCAATTCCCAAAGTTCTGCAAATTTTTTCGGATCGCAGCCCCAAACACCAACTTCAGTTACAGTGCTGCAGGCACTGAGCATTTTCTTCATTGATGTTATATGAGATGCTGCTTTCAAAATTTTGTGAAATAAGCAAATGATAACGAATATAATTAACCCGTGGTTTGCTCTCATAAACGTTGAAATTCATGCCAGTGGTAACATCTGAAACCTTCTTCTATATGAGTTATAATGCATTCGTGAGACCAAAGTAAAACGTGGCGTTTGAAACAGTTTGGCCGTAATAAGCAGCTCATGTGGTGGAATATGCACTCAAAACCTGCACGATTCTTCTACTGTTCTTCGAACATTAGTGTTTCTAGCGGTTCAGGTGCGCTAGAGTTTTTTTTTATTTAGGTTTGGGTTGACATGAAGCAACCGGAACCGCTAGAAAACTAATTTTCGAAGAAATTGTCTTTGAGTGAGAACAAAATGTGGAAAGACGTAATACACTTTTTTTGTAGAATCATATCAACTTCTGGGAGCACCGAACTGGAGGACGCGGTCACTGAACCGAGACGAATGGAGGCGACGTATTAAGGAGGCGAAGGCTCGATTCGGGCTGTAGTGCCTCGATGATGACGATATCAACCATTCCTTGTTCAAAGCAACAGAACTCAACTATAACACAAATTATGAAAATGTTCAGTGCTGGCAACATTTTCCCAACGAAGCAGCAATAAGTTTACCTTCACAAGCTCATACTTAAATTAACTTATCCTTTGAATTTCGTTCTCATCGGACGATTTCGTCGAAAGCTTTAGCGGTTAACGTTGTTTGAGGCTACCATCCAAAAAATGTTCAAAACTGGGAAAATTGAAAAATTGGTTTCTTAGTTTTATTGCAAATGTTTTGCATATGAGTATGTAATTTGAAGCACCTGTTGATGCAATAGTTATGAAAATGGCTAAAGCTGGTTACCCTGTGTCAGCAGCAAAACAATATATATACCAAATCTGCTTCACGTTAAACTAAATCCAACCAACAAATTGTTTAGGGTTACCACCCTCAAAACTTTTCAAATTTTTAAAGCGTTAAGATTTGTGGTTAATTTTCGTTGCAGGATCGTTCCCATTTGCAAATCGAATGACATAATCGCGCAGTAAAGAAATTCCACAAAATTACAAAAATGGTCATAGCTGGCAGCCCTCTCATGATTTTTGTACGAAATTCCTATGACATTTGGCTGACATTTTTACTGCATAAATTTCATTTTGATATCATGCTTGCACCGGAAGTTATAGGGAAAAAAGCTTTATTTTGCTGAGCAAATTTGCAAGACTTAGGAAACAAAAATCACCGTAGCTGGCAACCCTATTCTAATTTTTCAGCCAAATTTTCATCAAATGTTACCTTAAGTAAGATCCAAATATTGTGTGAATTTTGTTTAAATCTGATGGCTGAAGTCATAGGCCAAAAAGCTGTTTTTTCTCAGTGATTTTTCAAGATGGCACCACTGCCACAGGGTTGCCCACATTTCAAAATCACTTCTATCAAACCTGGTCCTAGTTAATACCAACATGTCCTGTGAATTTCATTATGATCGGATAATCCGGTCGTCAGTTCTCGTGAACAGAACTTTCGAGTGCTGAAAATAGAGGTAATTTAGTGACGGGTTTCCGTTCTTTTGCAAATCGGAATTTTAAAACTTTCAAATTGACATGATGCACAAACGTTAAAATTTATCAATAATTTGAATTTTTTGTCAAAAATCAAAAAATTTCCATTAGGTTCAATGATTTGAAGGATTTTTTTTCAAGAGCCTACCGCAGCTGCAGAGTTACCCGCACGACCTTGGAAGTCCATGTGTATTAAACTTTAGTCAACATCAATACGCTCTGCAAATTTCACGATGATCCAATGTTTTTGTCAGAAGTAATGACAAATCAAAATTTGAAAAAAAATCCTTGCCTACTTTTCGGCACGCTGCACCCCCACACGGCTCAAAATTTCCAATTTTTTGTCATAGGAAAGCTTAAAACATAATAAGTTTTCATTCCCAATACTTTTTTTGAACAAAAATTCACGCGTCTTGGAAATATAGGAGTAACTCAAAATTCACTATAAAGCTAGCCGCCGCCAAAAGGTTTAGGATATCTGAATTTTAGCAAGTCGTGGACCTACTTCCTAAATACATCTTCGTTTTTCGAAAGTTTCAGCTCAATCGGATTTGCCACTCCAGAGATTATCTCCCTTAAACATTTTGATGATATATATATATATATATATATATATATATATATATATATATATATATATATATATATATATATATATATATATATATATATATATATATATATATATATATATATATATATATATAGAAATTTGAATTTTCGGCGAAACGAGTTTAATGCTTCTTTTCATCGAAAATTAGTAAAAATATAGTCGCATTTAAAGAGAAAATATATTTCTTAACAAAGTATGAAACAAATGAGTATTGTTTTTTTTAAATTTAGAAGATTGAAAGAGCACGG
Organism: Nemotelus pantherinus; assembly: GCA_963978885.1. NCBI lineage: Eukaryota > Metazoa > Arthropoda > Insecta > Diptera > Stratiomyidae > Nemotelus > Nemotelus pantherinus. The sequence goes on from OZ022263.1 coordinate 126,523,335, forward strand.
AAGGCTTTCAATGCACTTTACTGCTGTAAAAGAGCCATAGGAGCGAATTGGGGACTACAGCCTCATACTGTTGCTTGGCTTAATACAGCTTTGGTTGAGCCAATTCTTTTGTTTGGGGTAGCGTTCTGCTGGCAGGCTGCTCTAAAAGCTACCAGCAAACGGCAGCTTGAAAAAGTGCGGACGATGGCTGCTCTGCTGGTAACTGAAGCGTTCCGATCCACTCCTACTAAGGCACTTTTCGTGCTGCTTCATTGGCTGCCAACCAAACTACTTATTTTACAGCAAGCCAATCTTGCTGCTGTGAGACTTAATTGCATCTCTGCATGGAATAGAACAGAAATCGGCCATGCGAGGATTTTGGCCGAGGGAGTTTCCGCTCCAGAGGGTGCTGACTACATCGCTCCGCAATGCCTACTAGACCTGGAGTTCACAACTCGCATTCCTGGTAGGGATGAATGGCATGATGGCGTCACCCTCGAAAGTGGACTTATCCATGTGTACACCGACGGCTCAAAGCTTAACAATAGAGTCGGGTGTGGTGTATACTCGGATGAGCTGAATCTCAACCTGTCGCTCCGTCTACCAGACTTCTGTAATGTCTTTCAGGCAGAGGTTGCGGCTATTTTACAGGCTATCGATTGGCTACTGTGTAATCGAATATTCGGGGTCAATATGGGTATTTTCATAGATAGTCAAGCGGCTATTAAGTCCCTTGCTGGTCCTTGTACAGTGTCCATCATTGTTGCTGAATGCCGTGCATCTCTTAGGGAGATATCGAGACATTCGGTTGTTCAATTGATCTGGGTACCTGGACATAGGGGCTTTCAGGGCAATTGTGAGGCCGATGCGCTGGCAAGGCTTGGAACCTTGTTACCAGAGGTCTCTTGCTTCTCAATAGGAATACCGATGGCACCGGTGAAATTGGCCATCAGGCAAAAATATCTTGAGGACGCTAGGAAGTCCTGGGAAGAGGAATCACCCTGTGCGATAGCAAGGCAGTCCTGGTTATCCATGGATGCGCATCGCATCAGGCAGCTTTTAGGCTTTATTCGAAGAGCTCTGCATTGCACTGTCGGCGTTTTTACTGGCCACTGCCTCATAGGGCGGCACGCGCAACGACTGGGCGTAGAGTTTAACGATTTCTGGCGGAGTTATGGCTCTGAGGACGAGGAGGAATTCGTCCTCCATCTCATGTGACAGTGCCCGGCTGTGGCAAGGAGAAGGTTGGCGGCACTTGGTGCACCCTTTATCTCAAACCTGACGGAACTGTCCCTGGTCAATTTCAAGGCGATAGTACGGTCGGCAGGTCTCTGTGGACCGGCAGCCATTTCGACCTAACCTAACCTACCAAAATGAATAACTTCGACTTTGAGATAGCATTTGAGTGCATACCAATTTTTTCTAAAGAACCTGAAGCATTCCTAGCAATAGTTAATTTAATAAATGAGAACCTTAATGAAGACGGGAAGAACAAATTGTTGAAATTGACGAAAAATGAAAAATTAGAAACAGTAGTTAAAACACAACTGTTATCATTGGATATAAATAACTATGAGGTACTAGAAAAAGCTCTAACAAATAGATATAAAATTAAGAAAAGTCAACAACAAATTCGTAAACAAGTATCCCAATTTACAATTATCCCAGTTACCTTAAGTAAGATCCAAATATTGTGCGAATTTTGTTTAAATTTGATGGCTGAATCGGAAGTTATAGGCCAAAAAGCTGTTTTTTTCTCAGTGATTTTTCAAGATGGCACCACTACCACAGGGTTGCCTGCATTTGAAAATCACTTCTATCAGACCTGGTCCTAATTAATACCAACATGTCCTGTGAATTTCATTATGATCGGATAATCCGGTCGTCAGTTCTCGTGAACAGAACTTTCGAGTGCTGAAAACAGAGGTATATTAGTGATGGGTTGCCGTTCTTGTGCAAATCGGAATTTTAAAAATTTTAAATTGGCATGATGCACAAACGTTAAAATTTATCAATGATTTGAACTTTTTGTCAAAAATCAAAAAAATTTCAGGAGGTTCAATGATTTGAAGAATTTTTTTTCAAGAGCCTGCCGCAGCTACAGGGTTACCAAGCACTACCTCAGAAATCCATGTGTATTAAACTTTAGTCAACATCGATACGCTCTGTAAATTTCACGATGATCCAATGTTTTCGTCAGAAGTAATGACAAATCAAAATTTGAAAAAAAATCCTTGCCTACTTTAAGGTACCCTGCACCCACACACGGCTCAAAATTTCCAATTTTTTACCATAAACAAGTTTAAAACATAATAAGTTTTCATTTTCAATACCTTTTTTGAACGAAAATTCTCGGTGCTTGGAAATATAGGAGTACCTCAAAATTCACTAAAACGCTCGCCGCCGCCAAAAGGTTTAAGATATCTAATATTTAGCAATTTGTGGACCTACCTCCTAAATACATCTACGTTCTCCGAAAGTTTCAGCTTAATCGGATCGTCCACTCCAGAGATTATCTCCCTTAATCATTTTGATGTTATATATATAAATATATATATATATATATATATATATATATATATATATATATATATATATATATATATATATATATATATATATATATATATATATATATATATATATATATATATATATATATATATATAAGGAAATATGAATTTTCGGCGAAACGAGTTTAATACTACTTTTCTTCGAAAATTAGTAAAAACTATCGAGCAATAAAAGGTCGATAAGGAAAACTGGTGGCGGGCCGTGCGAAATCGAACACCGGTCACCAGTCGAAGAAATGTTCAGTGCAGCAGCTGGAATTTCAGCGGCCGTAGAAAGCAGAGCAGCTCGGAGGTTTGGTACGACACAAGCATTGAAAACGAATTGCGCAGATCGCCGTCTCCTAACTTTTGCACCATCGCAGAATTTAACACCGAAGGGAGCAATGATTTATTAATATGTTCAACGTTAGATGACGTTGCTCCCACCATGCAGTCTCTGGAAATTCCAAAAGAAAGTTCCACACCTGGGAAAAAACAATATGAACAAATGAACAAAAGAGAATTGTTAAATTTAAGTATGGACACTCACAAGGAGTTTTATAAAGACATTAAACTGTGTATGGATTCGTTGGTAGAGTTAGAAAAAGAAAATTTGTCTGTTACTAAAGAGAATCAATTAATTTTAAAAGAAATATTGGAACTCAAAAAAAAGAAAATTGAATCATTGGAAAAATTAGAGAGAGAAAAGCTAGAGCTTAAACGCCTTGAGTTAGAGACTATGAAAGTAGCGAACGATTTAAAAAGCATAGAGCTAAGCAAAAAATGTTAGCGTAAGAGTAAAGAAATTAGTGTATTTTTGTATCAATAGTCATGCTGATTATTGATAATATATAAATGTTGTTTCAGAAATCATTGTCTCATTAATGTCGAAGCAATGTTGTTTCTCGTTCGCTCTGCAGTTCTGCGTGAATCTGTGTGACCCATATCGTGGTAGTCAACATGCAGTACGGAATCATCTGGTGGCGCCAGGATATCAAAATTTATTCGGTAGCGGACGCAAATATTATGCAAAGCCGCACAAACGTTTGCAAATTGTGCAACCTTTTCTGGTTTGTATCTCGCTTTACGTTCGTCGAGAAGGATCCTCCATCTGCCTTTGTACACCCCGATGCAACGTTCAACAATACATCTCGCTTAAGAATAAACTGTATTGAAGTTTGATTCGGAAGTGTTAACGCTCGGCAACCGGTATTATGTTATGCAGAATGGTTCCAATGGATATCCAGAATCACCTGAAGAAATGCGGTTATAAACAAGCTTTGAAAATAAACAAAGAGTTGGCAACAGTGCCGAGGAGCCAGCTTTGCGAAGTTCTTTCGAGTGTTCGTTTTCTTTCGGCTGCAACAAGGATATATGGGTACCGTCAATACATCCGATAACTGTAAAGAAAAAAAATGTTTTAGTTTTACTGTATTCATTCAATATTCATATATCGTACCTCCTGGAATCCCATATTTTTCTAGAAACCAAACTTGTGCTCCTCCTCAAAAGCGAATTTGATCCACTTGGGGCACATTTTTCCTCCATTTCGTCAATTACACCTTTCAAAATTTTCGAAACAGTGCTTTGAGCCATTCCGATCAAGTAATCGTCACCTACTTGATGCTGGTACGCTCCACCCGCCAGCAACGATAACGTACATGCTACCTTTAATGTAGGCGGGATAGAGCAGCTTATAGCACCTGCTACATCCAACTTGCTCACTATATATTTAAAGGCTTCCTTCGTTACACGAAAACGTTTAATGAACCTCCAAAATACATTTGAACTACAAGATATTTTAAGATCTTTATTTTTTACTTCTGTTCCGGTAACTCCAATGGGTTACTAGAATCCCTCAAATTCCTTCGCAACACTTTTTCACTATCATCTTCAGATGAAGAATCAAAAAGTATGAATTCTTCCATTGATTTTTGCTCTGATTTCAATTACCGACAAACTTATCACGTGTTAGCGGCTCACTATTCGAATTTTCAAATGTCATTACCTCTCATCAGATGCTGTCAAATGTCACGAAAATCTACCATGGAGTTATATTTCAAAAAAAAATTTCGATACATCATATCGTTGAGGCTGTGATGCCGACATTCCTAAGTCGATAATCACTATCGTTTTTATTTAACGGTAGGTGATATCGCCTATCGAAATCTCGTGATTCATGCCCAGAATTCATAGGACACATAGCAGTTTTTTTTTTTTTTGTAATTTTTCAACATGTCATTTCTGGCACGGAGTTGCCCACAATTCAAAATTGCTTCTATCAGACCTAGTCCTACTTAATTTATTTATTTATTTATTTATTATTCCCTTGCGCTACAGATATAATTCCAATTACAGCAACAAGAAAGCAAAAATAACAAAAAAAGAAATATGAAAAAGGAAAAGAAATAACTAAAATAATTGAAAATTAGAAAACTAAAATTAGAAAACTAAAAACTAAAATTAAAAAACTAAAAACTAAAATAAGGACTAAGGTAAGTAGCAATTCAAGGTAACATTTTTAATACATGCTTGAATTGTAAAAAAGATTGGGGGAGAGGACCACGCTTAAGGGCATTGTGCGTTCTGGGTAGGCGCAGCAAAGGCGAATGGAAGTAGACTTCCGTACGTGCAAAAGGAACAGAGAAAACTTCAGAAGAACGACTTGGACGGCTGGATACACGTCTGGTTATCTGTGAACCGAGATTGTTAAGAAAATGCCTTGGCAAAGTTTGAAGAGGAAACACTTATCGAGGAACAACCTCCGTGATTGCAACGAGGACATACGAAGGAGGGAAAGACGAGAGGAGTAGGGACAATAGGGGATATTAAATTTAAAAAGAAGTGAGCGAGTGAACCTGCGCTGAATAGATTCAATAGCATCAGATAAGTACTGAAAGCGCGGAGACCAGATTTGGCAGGCGTATTCTAGATTACTACGTACTTAGGATACATTTAAATGAACACAGGAGGATATGTTGGTAAACATATACGAAGAACGCAAAACAAATCCAGCAATCCTAGAGGCCCTGGACGTCATATTCATAACGTGAATATCAAATCTTAATTTCGAATCAAACACCACACCCAGGTCTCTAAAATGCTGGACAACTGACAGGGAAATACCAGACAAAGAATAAGAGAACACATGTGGAGTATTTTTATATGCGAAAGACATCTGGTGGCACTTCGAAATGTTCAGAGGCAAAAAGTTGTCTTAACACCACAGATTAAGAGCAAACAAATCAGCTTGCAACTGGTGAAAATCGTTCGCGGACCTGATTGCTCTGTATAATTTTAAGTCATCCGCATATAAAAGACAAGGAGAATTGATTACAGAAGGAAGGTCATTGACAAACAAGATAAAAAGTAAGGGGCCAAGAATAGAACCTTGAGAAACTCCGGATGTGGGAAAAATAAGAGAAGAAATGGAACCATTAAAAGTAACACTGCAGGGACGACTAAGAAGATAAGAGGAAAACCAGGAGAGGAGGGGACCAAAAACACCAACACCATTAAGTTTAAGGAGCAGCAGGTTATGGTTCACAGAATCAAAAGCCTTCGAAAAGTCTGTGTAGATTACATCAACTTGAAGTTGACAATCGAAGGCAAAGGCTACAAAATTAGTGAACTCCATAAGGTTGGTCGATGTAGAGCGTCCCTTGAAGAAACCATGCTGCTCAGGAGCAAGTAAGGGCTGTAGGAAAGGATAAATTCTATTGTAGACAAGACGTTCAAGGATTTTACTGAAACAGCAGAGGAGGGATATAGGACGATAGTTGGAAGCAACGGAAGGATCACCACATTTGAAGATTGGGAAAATATTGGCGGATTTCCATTTCATACTTAAGTCCAATGTTGTCCGTGAATTTATAATAATTAGTTCGTGAGTTCCTGTGAACAGAAGTTTTTTATGCTAAAAATATAGGTTAATTGGGAAAAGGTGCCGTTCTTGTCCGACATGAAATTTCCAAAGTTTTACTCTGAATGTGAAAATAAAGCAAAAGATTTGTATGGAAAATGGTTTTTTATTTTAAGTAACGGAAATGTTTTAGGAGTTTCGATGGTTTGAATGTTTTCCCTTTCAGTGCCGGCCGTAGCTACAGAGTATCTAGCACGTCGATTAAATATTAATATTTAAGTGTGCACCTTAATAACATTAACAGGTTCTGTGAGTTTCATAAGGTTTTGATAATCCACTAAAAAGTTATCGCAATTCACAAATTTTCAAACTTTCCCAATCTCATTTTAGGCGCCTAGCGCACACATTGGGCTAAAAATTTCAAAAACATTATCATACTCACAATAGAAACACATTTAGAATTCATAACATAGACTTTATTTTTGCAAAAACTATTTTTTGATAGAATAATAGGTATATTTAAAATATAACTAAAATGGCCACCAGCGCCATAGCAATGAAGATTATTAATTTTTTGTCAAACTTGGCACTATTTTCCATATACACCAATGTACCCTGAAATTTTCAGCTCAATCGGATGGCGCGTTACTGAGATTTTTTTTTTTCACTGAAATTTTTTGATTATATATATATATATATATATATATATATATATATATATATATATATATATATATATATATATATATATATATATATATATATATATATATATTTTATATATATATATATATATATATATATATATATATATATATATATATATATATATATATATATATATATATATATATATTATATATTTATATACATATATATATATATATATATATATATATATATATATATATATATATATATATATATATATATATATATATATACATATGTATATATGTATATGTATATATATATATATGTATATATATACATATAAAGCTATATGAATTTTTGGCCAAAGTGATTTTAATACTAATGTTCTTCTTCGAACAGTAGTAAAAACACCATGCAGTCGTTTTTACTAATGTTCGAAGAACATTAGTAAAGTGAGATCAAAGTAAAACGTGGCGTTTGAAACAGTTTGGCCGTAATAAGCAGCTCATGTGGTGGAATATGCACTCAAAACCTGCACGATTCTTCTACTGTTCTTCGAACATTAGTGTTTCTAGCGGTTCAGGTGCGCTAGAGTTTTTTCAAAAATAGCAAAGGTAGAGTGTCGAAAAACCTTCAAACAGATGATAGAAAAGAATTTTTCTACTGAATCTTTCAGCATCTGAGAGAAAGATATAATATTAATCACTTCTTAAAATTAAGCATTAAAAAAAACCCTAGCGCATCAGAGCCGCTAGAAAAACTAATGTTCGAAGAACAGTAGAGGATTTGTCCAGATTTTGAGTGTGTACTTTTTTACACTGGCTACTTTTCTTAGTTAAGACTAAGACACCCTAAGTAGTTATAGATTCTAAGCTTATTTTAATTTCGGTTACAGCGATAGATATGTGTTTGGGGTTGTCATCCAAAAAATGTGTAGATCTTAGAAAATTTAAACATAATTTACTTATTTTCATTGCAAATGTTTGCGATGAAAATACTTAATGTAATCATTTATTGGAACGAATATAACAAAAAAGCCTAGTGCTGGCAGCCCTTCGCTAGCATCGAAGCAAAAAATATATCACATCTGCTTTACATTGAAGTCAACCTGCTCTGCGAATTTTGTATTGATCGGATGACTGCATTGGAAGTTAAAGGGATGCAAAGAAATTCAGGGTAACCATTTGCAAGAGTTTTCAAATTTTCTATATCTTAATATTTGGTGTTTATTTCACTGTAAGAACACTACGATTTAAAAATTCTATGCTAAAATCGCTTACTAAAGCTATGCCAAAAACAAACAAAAACAGCCATAGCTGGCAGCCCAATCATTGTTTTGAACATTGCATATAATAAGTTTAAGTTGCCTTTTGAATTTCGTTATGATTCAATGACTGTACTGGAAGCTATAGGGCAAAGAGCTTTATTTTCATAAGGAATTTTCAAAATTTAAGACACCAAAATTACCATAGCTGGCAGCTCCAACCGAACTTTTATACCAAATTTCTACCAAACGTGGCTTAAAGTAAGGTTCAGCTACTCTGTCAATTTTATCAAAATCCAATGACTGGATCAGAATTCAGGGCAAAAACCTTTTATGTTTCTTAGTGATTTTTCAAAATGGCACCACTGGCACAATATAGCCAGCATTTCAAAATCACTTCTTCCAGACCTGGTCCTCTTTAAGATTAATACATTCTGTAAATTTCAACTTATTCTGATTATCGGATCGTGAGTTTCCGTGAACAGAAGTTTTCGATACTAAAAATATAGGTAAATTGGGATAGGGTTACCAGGTGTGCCCGTTGTAAAATTTCAAATTTTTACCTTGACTATGTAGGTAAAGCATACGGATTATATCTGAGTGGCTTTTTTTCCAAGAAGTGACATTTTTTCCAAGAAGCGACATTTTTTCGGGAGAGTCGATGATTTGAAGGTTTACTTTTTCAGCGCTTATATTAAAAACATCAGTAAAATAGCCACCGGCGCCAAAAAGTTGACATTTAGTGAGACCTAGACCTATTTTGCATATACACGTATGTATCCTGAAAGTTTCAGCTGAATCATACGGCGCGTTCACGAGAAATAGTCACTGAATTTTTTTGATGATATATATATATATATATATATATATATATATATATATATATATATATATATATATACAGTAGAACGCCGATTAACCGAATCGCCAATTATCCGAATCGGTCCTAAGCGCATAAAACCAAGTAATTTTTCTTTTGTTTTGTTGTAACAAGTTGGAACTCGCTGGAGTCCAGATATATTTCAACTGTTAAAGTTGAAAGCTAGAGGCAAGAGACATGAACATACATGTTTTGCGTCGTGCGGCTTCCGTGAAATGGAACGTTGGAACATTTGTTACTAATGTTCGAAGAAGAACATTAGTATTAAAATCACTTTGGCCAAAAATTCATATTTCTATATATATATATATATATATATACATATATATATATATATATATATATATATATATATATATATATATATATATATATATATATATATATATATATATATATATATATATATATATATATATATGTATATATATATATATATATATATATATATATATATATATATATATATATATATATATATCATCAAAAATTTCAGTGAAAAAATCTCAGGAACGCGCCATTCGATTGAGCTGAAATTTTCAATACACATTGGTGTATATGCAGAATAGTGCCAGGTCTCTTAAAAAGTTAATAATCTTTAACCCTTTGGCACCGGCGGCCATTGTAGTGATTTTTTTAATATACCTTTTATTCCGTACTCAAATAATTTTTGCAAAAATAAAGTTGACGACATAAATTTCGAACAAGTTTTACGTGTGAATCAGATAACGTTTTGGAATTTTTTAACCCCATGTGTGCGATGGGTGCCTAAAAACAGAACGGGAAAATTTGAAAATTTTTAAATTGTGATAACTTTGGACAAAGCTATTCAATCATTACGAAATTTTTAGGACGTGTTTGTTTTATTTAGTGGTAGATAAGTGTATGTTTTAATGAGCGTGCTGGTAACCCTGTAGCTAGGGCAGGCACTGAAAGTGAAAACTTCTTCATCGTCTCTCTTGAAAAATTATCGTTTCTTAAAAAGAAAGCCACTCATATGTAAATTTCATGCTTTGTTTACATAATCAAAAAAAAAATTTGATATGGTATAACGGGCACGCCTGGTAACCCTTGCCCAAGTTACCTATATTTTTAGCATCAAAAACTTCTGTTCACGGAAACTCACGATCCGATGAACAGAATTTATTGAAATTTGCAGAATGTATTGGTCTTAAATATGACCAGGCCTGATAGAAGTGATTTTGAAATGCAGGTGATTCTGTGCCAGTGGTGCCATCTTGGAAAATCACTAAAAAAGATAACTGCTTTTAGCCCTATAAGTTCTGATTGAAGAGTTCGATTTTGACGAAATTCACACCGTACCTGCACCTTTTTTCAAGTCACGTTTGGTAGAAATTTGGTTGAAAAATTCGGTTGGAGCTGCCAGCTATGATAATTTTGGTGTCTTAAATTTGAAAAAATAAAAATTTGGAAGTGAAAACATTCAAACCATCGAATATCCTAAAAAATGTCCGTTTCTACAATAAAACCAATCTCTATACAAATCTTGTGCTCAATCTACACAGTCAAATTAAAACTTTGGAAATTTCATGTCGGACAAGAACGGTAGCCCTTTCTCAGTTAACCTATATTTTTAGCTTCAAAAACTTCGATTCACGGGAACTCACGAATCAATAATCAGATAGAATTGAAATTTACAGAATGCATTGGACTTAAGTAGAACCAGGTCTGATAGAAGCGATTTTGAATTGTAGGCAACTCTGTTCCAGTGGTGCCATCTTGAAAAATTACAAAAAAAAAATGCTTTTTGCCCTATGAAATGTGAATAAGTTATCAGATTTTTATGAAATTGACACAGTAGCTGCACCCTATTTTAAACTCTGTTTGGTAGAAATTTGGTTGAAAAATTCGATTGGTGCTGCCAGCTATGGTAATTTTTGAGTCGTTTGTTTTGAAAATTCGCTCAGGAAAATAAAACTTTTTGCCCTATAACTTCCAGTGCAGTCATGAAATCAATACGAATTTCATACAATTAATGGAACCTATAATAAACATTATTCAAGCCAAATTTGGTTGAAAAGCCATTATAGGGTTGCCAGCTATTGTTGGTTATGTGTTTGTTTGCAATATCTTTATTAAGCGGTTTTATCGTAGAATTTTCAAATGGTTATGATATTGTATTGACAATAAACAGCATATATTAAGCTTTCGATTACTTGAAAAAACTCGCTGCAGGTAACCCTAAATTTCTTTATACTCCTATAACTTCAAATGTTATAAAACAACGTGAAGCAGATGTTATATATTCTTGGCTTTGATACTGGCGAAAGGTTGCCAGCACGAGTCGGTTGTGCTACTTTTGTATCAATAAATGCTTACAGTTAGTATTCATACCGGAAACATTTACAATGAAAATAAATAACCGATGTTTCAATTCCCAAAGTTCTGCAAATTTTTCGGATCGCAGCCCCAAACTCCAACTTCAGTTACAGTGCTGCAGGCACTGAGCATTTTCTTAATTGATATTATATGAGATGCTGCTTTCAAAATTTTGTGATATAAGCAACTGATAACGAATATAATTAACCCGTGTTTTGCTCTCATAAACGTTGAAATTCATGCCAGTGGTAATATCTGAAACCTTCTACCATATGAGTTATAATGCATTCTTGAGACAAAAGTAAAACGTGGCATTTGAAACAATTTGGCCGTAATAAGCAGCGCATGTGGTGGAATATGCACTCAAAACCTGCACGATTCTTCTACTGTTCTTCGAACATTAGTGTTTCTAGCGGTTCAGGTGCGCTAGAGCTTTTTTTTTTCAACTCAATAACACTGAATTACTGTCAGTGAGCTCCTTCCTCTCCTAACCAAAATGAGTGCAAAGCGGAAACGTGTCGTCCTCTCACTAAAGGACAAAGTGGAAATAATCAATTAGTTAAAAAAAGATGTGGCGGGAAAGGTACTGGCAGATAGATTTGGTGTCCGGGCGGCTACAATAACTGATATTAAAAATAACAGTGAAAAAATTTTAAGTTTTATGACTGCGTTGGAAGCTGATGATGGATGTTCGTCACGAAAAGTAATGAAAAAGGCAAAGGATGAACAGCTTGAGAATGCTGTCTTTACGTGGTTTCTGCAGCAACAACCTATTGGACAATCGATTTCAGGACCGATTTTACGTGAAAAGACGCGAATTTTCAGTGAAAAAATTGGTGTAACTGGTTTCAAGGCAAGCACTGGATGGATCCGCAATTTTAAAAATAGGCATGGCATTCGGGAACTGGATATTGCCGGTGAGAAACTTTCTGCTGATAGTGAAGCTGCTAATAAATTTTTGAACATCTTTAAAAACGAAACTGAAAACTACAACCCGGATCTTTTTTACAATGCTGATGAGACTGGTGTGAATTGGAAAGCTTTGCCGAGGAAAACCCTAACATCCAGTAGAGAAGAGAGTGCTCCCGGCCACAAAGTCAGTAAAGATCGGGTCAAAGTTAAAGTCAAAGTCACCATAATGGTCTGCGCTAACTCTACTGCTACCCATAACCTTCCTCTATTATTGATTGGCAAAGCAAAGAAGCAGAGGGCTTTTAAGAACGTAGCCAAGTTACCAGTGATCTACACAA